>JARQOC010000001.1:248351842-248951842 GCA_033576535.1 Allobates femoralis
TGTCACCCTTTTTAGCTAAATTATTTAACTCCATCTCAGCGACCTGCAATTTTGCCCCTCAGACACTAATGGACAGGATCGGGATTATTCCCAAACCAGATAAAGACCCCAGGTTATGCGCAAATTATCGGCCCAATTCTCTCATCAACGTTGATGTGAAAATATTTGCGAAGATCATAGCGAGCAGACTGGGCCCGGTTCTCACTAAGGTCGTACACAATGACCAAGTGGGATTTCTGCAGCATATAGAGGCCAGGGACAATACGGTGAAAATCTTGCTCCTTGCTTCCTACATGCGCACGGGAAAGGTCCCAGCCTGTTTGTTATCCATTGACGCAGAAAAGGTGTTTGATCGCCTAGGCTGGCCTTAACTCCGAGCTTCTTTGACGCAACTGGGATTGCTTGAAAAGATTTTCGCTTTATATCAGGGCCCCACGGCCCGCCTTAAAATTAATGGCATTTTTTCAGCGCCCATCTCGATACATAATGGCACCAGACAGGGCTGTCCTATGTCCCCTTTACTTTATGTTATTGCCATGGAGCACCTAGCGGTGGCACTCCGTAGTTCACCTAATATTGACAGAGTGCGGATTGGTCAACATAATTTTAAGCTATCGCTTTATGCAGACGATTTGCTTTTATATGTCACCAACCTGCTCATGCAAAAAATAAGAGGGTGGGGGACAAGAGGCTCAATAGTGCCTTATCACTAGTGACACTAGAAAGAGTGATGCTGAGGAGCCACTCACCTGATTCAGTTGTGGGCCCCACAACTGGTTTGAAGGCGTTTTGAGAAGAATCTCTCAGCTGCTGCAGGACCTCCACCAACTACTGACCAGTAGTGAAATTCAAGGAGATGATGGGAGTACAGGTGTGACACGGTCCGCGCTGCTCCTGATGACTTTGTGACTTTTTTGGTGAGTTTTTACATTGGAGCAGCGCGGACCGTGTCACACCTGTACTCCCATCACCAACCCGCTCATAGCTTTCACGGTGCTCATCAGGGAATTTCGGAAGTTTGAGGACATCTCGAACTTCAAAGTTTACTACTCAAAAACAGTGGTACTTAATATTTCCCTGTCTGGTGACCTTTTCCTTTAAGTGGAAATCTTCCGCATTAAAATATTTGGGTGTGTTGGTCTCTGTGGACTTAAATGAACTTGATGAGCTGAACTATGTCCCACTTCTGCGGTGGATGATTCTGGACCTCGCGAAATATGACAAGCCTCAGTTATCCTGGTTTGGGCACATGAGCGTCATTAAAATGGACGTTCTGCCCTGGTTTTTGTGTCTCCTCCAAACGGCCCCGATAAACATTCCGGATAGCTTCTTCCGACGCTTGCAATCGGCTGTCAATTTAATTTGGGGGACCAGGAAGCCTCTGACTCGATTCTCGATCTTGATAAAGAGTAAGGGGGGGGAAGGTCTCCCTGATTAAAAAAATACTATCACATGGTCTTGCTTTCTAGGTTAGTGGACTGGAGGTTTAATGGTGCCCACAAGCAATGGGTGACTCTGGAGGGTCTCCTTTCCCCTGCCTCCCTGTATTGGCTCCCTGACTTGACAGAGTCTCTCGCCCTCCTATAGCTGGATTAGCCCTGCTTACTCAGAAAATCCTGAGACATTGGGATAAGATTAATCGTAAACTGAAGCTGACCTCCGGACCGAGTAGGTTTAGTTCCTTGTTTGATAACCCTGCGCTCCTCCCTGCAATAACTAGATCACCTTTTTTGTTGGTCGGCGCTGACCGGGTGTGCCTGGGACAGGTCGCGTACAGGCTTGTGGGGCTCTCTGGCATGGGGGGCTCCGGGACCGGGCTTGTGGGACCTCGCTCTCATGGTTGGAGTTCATCCAGCTGCGGGTTATCTCTCGGGGGTTCCCATGGGGGTTCCGATGCCATTTGAGTTACTGATGCTCTCAGCAGAGGGCCCTACCCATGTGGTTTCCATGCTCTATGTCCTGATCCTGTCTGGGCTGGCTTCCGACCCTCTTGTGTATATGGAGGCTTGGGAGAGGGACCTGCAGGTCACTTTTCTGATGCTGATCGTCAAAAAATTTTTCGCACTCACTCACAAAATGATGGTCTCCTGTACTGCTCAAGAAAGAATTACAAAATTTTAACACATGGTACCGTTGTCCCATTTTTCTTCGCAGGTTTGACCCTGGTTTTCAGATGCCTGCTGGAGATGTAGGACGGAGAGAAGCTCCATGCTCCATATCTGGTGGTCGTGCAGTCTCCTCCAACCCTTCTAGTGTTCGGTCTTTGAGGCCTTTCATCTGATGTCTGGGGTGTACCACGAGCCCTCCCCTCAGATTGCTCTCTCATCTTTGATACCCACCTCTGTGTCCTCAGTAAAGAAGGGGATTCTGAGCTTCTGTTTGCTGGCGGCTAGAGCTGTCATTCCTCGGCATTGGAGATCGACTGAGAGCCCCTCCGCGCTGGAGTGGGTAGCTGAGATGAATAAACTGAGTCGTATAGAGTCACTGATGGCCAATGGATATGCGGCTGAATCTGACCAGGGCAGCACATGGTTTCTCTGGCATTTCTTTAAGGAGAGCCCAAGATTTGTGGCCTGGTTGCTGTGGTCCTCTGCCCCTCCTTGAGCTGTGTTGACCAGGTTCCCCCCCCCCCTCTTTTTTTTTTTCTCTTTCCCGCCCCTGTCTCCCCTCTGACCTCCCCTCCCGCCCTCTTGTCTCTTTGCTTTTTCTTTTTTTCTCTTCTTTTTACTGTCTCGTGCACTCTATGTATGGTCCGGCAGTGGGTCGAAGATGCCTGGTTGCTGCTGCGCTGTGAGAGAATGCTTCCATTTGATATCGTATGCTGATTTAACGTGCTGTATTTGGAGAATTGTATGTCTTATGGTTTGCAGGGCATATGCCGGGGTCTATGCCTTGGCAGTGGAATGTGATCTTTGTCGTACCCTAGACTATGTATATGTAGTTTTCTTGTTAGACCTGTTCTTTTTCTCATATGAAAATTAATAAATATATTTACTGCAAAAAAAAAAAAATATGATAATGCATCTTGCCATACAGCAAAAACTGTGAAAACATTCCTTGAAAGAAGAACATAAGGTCAATGTCATGGCCTGCAAATAGTCCAGATCTCAATCCAATTGAAAATCTTTGGTGGCAGTTGAAGAAAATGGTCTATGACAAGGCTCCAACCTGAAAGTGATCTGACAACAGCAATCAGAGAAAGTTGGAGCCAGATGGATGATGAGTACTGTTTGTCACTCATTAAGTCCATGCCTCAGAGACTGCAGCTGTTATAAAAGCCAGAAGGTGGTGCAACAAAATACTATTAATGTATTTGAGTGTTGTTTTGTTTGTTTGTCATGATTCCATAATTTTTTACCTCAGAATTATGATTCCATAATTTTTCCCCCTGCTTGGTCTACAAAAGTAAACATTACAGGCTAGCATTTTTTTTTTCAAGATTTCTTTTAGTGCTTCTTCAAGGCAGAGAGTTGCCATTTGAAATGACTTTAGTTTTGTGACATGTCTGTGATCTGCTTTTTTCTACACAATTAAACAACCCGAATGACATCCTCCAAGCCAGGTGATTCCATAATAATTTCCAGGGGTTGTAGTAATGCATTGTGTTATGTAGAAAGCACTAATATACCCATATACCAGCTGTTATGAGAAGCATCTCTCCAAGATCTCCAAAAGAATGTATAATAGAATGTGGGCCTTTTCACATTTTGCATTAGAGCTGCGTTTGCATTTGTATGCGTTTTTACTGCTAAAATCGCATCTAAACGCATGCGTTAACGCACCCATAGGCTGCAATGCAAACCACATTGCAAAGCATGCAAAAATGCATGTCCTTTTGCAACAACGCAAAACGCATGCATTTTTGCACACGCAGCCCTAGCCGCAGCAGTCCACTTTTTTGGGTGCGTTGCAATGCGTTTGCTTTGCAGCCTATTGGTGCGTTAACAATGCACTTGGATGCATTTTTAGCGGTAGAAACGCATAAAAACACAAACACAGCCCAGCCTTAGATGTGAACTGGGCCTCTCTGTAATTGTAGGTACCAAATGTAAGCCCAATGGAATAACTATACCAGGAGCTGAGGATGCAGTTTCTTTAGGACCATGGTACTTGAATGGTATCAAAACGCAGCTCTGTCACCTAAATTAACAACACACCTATAAATTACATAAAGATAGGGCTGCGCTCATGCCATATCGAGTTCTTCTCACAATAACTGTAAAACCGCATAGTTTTTGCTGTGATTTATGGAAAAGCGTTGATGAACGTTAGTTTTTGCTGCATTGTAGCCAACATGCAATATGAACACAACCTAAGATATAGGAGCTTCAAGCTACCATCTATAGCAGAGGTTTCAAACTCTAGGTATACAGGCCACACATACAAAAAGTTTTATTTCGGGGGACCACATTCTTTGCAGGATAAAGTGACATTTTTAGTAATACCAGAATTTTTCTTTTTTTAAATCAAATATTTTATATTTGCAAAAATCAAGTATAACAGTACAAAATACAATATTTTTCAAAGTTTTCAAAAAGTACAAATATCCCCACAAAGACAAAACCTACCCGCCCTCCACCCACCGTACCACAGCCCTTTGCGTCAATTCAGTGATAAAAGGATTCAGGTTATCCATAATACCAGATTTTTTTATACGCTTTTTGATCACTTTTTTTTACATTTTTCACTTGTTTAGTTTATTTCTTAAAATGGCATTCATATTATGGGTTAGAACAATGTTTTCTAGCTTGGCTCATTACGAATGTGTAAGGGGGAGTAGGCGTAACTACCCCCGCCGTGCAATCCACCGTCAGAGAACAAAGTGTATTACTTTATAGACTGTGTTGTATCTTTAATGTTCAGTGTGAAATGTTTATTTTAAGAAATGTTGTGTAATGTAGCTATCTAGTGGTTGGAATTCACATATCACTGCTTCCCAGCTGCTTAGAAAGGGTTAGCAAAGTGTTAAAAGTTAGTTAGTGGCACTCCCCTTAAGGGTGGGAGTAAGGAGCTGCCATAGTGTGCAGCCATATAGCTTTAGTCCTAGTGAAGGAGTAGGTACAGACACGGTGTCTGTGACAGGCGTGGTGAGTGAAGGCTTAAAGCATCGATTTGGCCAGACCCTCCGGGTAATCCTCAGGATCCGTTAGAAGCATAGTATCAAGCTCAAGCTCAACCACTAATTAGGTGCTCAAGGGAAAAGAGTCAAACAGTATAAAGTTTTAGCCCTGGCACACATAGCGTGAAAAATGTAAGAGGAAAATGGTAGCTGCTTTTCAAGATTTTAATTTTCAGTGCAAAGTATGTAGTTTCCAAAAAAACGACGTTTCGGCTCAGGCACGAGCCTTCGTCAGGAAGACAATTGGAAGCCAGAATGAAGAGGGATGAGATTCAATAATGGTATAGAATGAATGCTATCGCTTTGGTGCTGTAGTAATCACAGCCCCTTCGTTATGTTTGGAAACAGATTCTAGGATATACTATGTGCCTTGCTAGACAGATTGCCAGATTGACTTTAAGGGGATGAGACCTATTTTTCATATGTAGCCGGAACTGTTACACTTGGGTTGTCAGGCGCAAGGAAGAAAAGGATTCCTGTCCAGAGTAGAACATGAGGATTGCCTGTAGCCTTAAATGTAGGTAGGTAATGTTGGGGGTATATTATTAGTAGTAGGATAGGTCCCAAAGGTGCTTCAGGTAGTTTTGTTATTGCTGACCTGTGGCTCTCTCCTGTGTCTGTCTGTGTGGGGTGTCTGTAAGGAGGCTCCCGGCCTGTACCGTTCTGTACCGGAGGTGAACAGCAGGGACTGGTGCCAGCAACAACAGGCAGGTAGGTGCCATCTACCTGCCTGTTAGTGTTTGGGCACTTTTTTTTTCTACTAAATATCCCGAATATCTCCTTTAAGGGATGAGTCTGTAGTCCCAAGTGGTGTCCATTTTCCCTTGGTGAATACTCAATGATTCCTCTTAACTGCTGAAGACTTTAAGACTCTGAAAAGCAGGCTGTATATGAAAGTGCACGAGTGCTGTTTCCTTGAACCCTCCAATAGTTTTGGCTAAATCCCTGTGATTGGGACAGAGAGGATCCAATGACTTTGTGTATCTACAATAGCGCTGAAGGAGGGGATGAGAGGTTTGGGTGTGACTATAGTAGCCCAAGTGCCAGAATAACAGTCGACCATTAAATTATCAATAATTGTAATGAAGAAAACCCCTGTAACATTGTAGTGTTGTGTCCCTGTTTTGCAGGGATTAGGTGATCTTTCAAGTAAAGAACTGTTTTCTGAGAGTCTGGACTCTGTGTCAACTTTGACCCTCATCGAGGGCAAATATGAACTGAACTGTTGCACTGGGAGCCGGCAAAGGTATGCTCAGGTAACTGGGGCTGATCTGCACCCTGTAACCTCGCCCCCGACTACCAAACCCTGTGTCACTGGCTGCCCAACAGATTTGGTAATAAGAAATGTGCACTTTTTTGTTTCTTTTATATTATACATAAATAAAATACATACAAAACAGCTTTTTTTAATGGTAAAAAAGTCATGCTTTTTGAATTCTTTTTAAAATATTTTTACATTTAATATCCTTCTTGTAAAAAATATCATTTTAAAATTAGTCTCATATAGTAAGTTTGGTCAACCTCTTCCAGTAATGTGCCCATCCTGGTCACCTTCGTGTAATAATGCCCTATCCTGGTCATCTGCTCATAGTAATGTGCCCCATCCTGGTCCCTGTCTTGTATTATTGTTCCCTCCCTTGTACCCTTCTTGTAGCAATGTCCCTCTTCTGATTCTCATCTTGTAGTAATTTCCCCATCCTGGTCTCCTTCTTGTAGTAATCTGCCCCATCCTTGTCCCCTTCTTTTAGTAATATGCCCATCCTGGTCCCTTTCTTGTAGTAATGTGCCCATCCTAATCTGACAAGCCCGCCACCAGGGCAGTGGGGTACTCAGAACCGGGCCTTCAGATTCTCTTGGGGATGTCACAGTGGCTGACCTGGCTCCATATGGCCCTGGCCGTTCATTAAAAAGTGGGGGAAAGTTTATAAGGGAAATTGAATCGTGATGCCACCCATAGTTTTCAGCAATTAGGTGGATGGCACAAATCCACTGGCGCAGTTGCTGATGCAGCAGAGTTGTAATTGCTCTCCACGAGTACATCATGGCCCCAGGGCCTGGTCCCCATCTTGTAGTAATGTCCGCCTTCCTGTTCACTTTCTTGTAGTATCCTCCCCATCCTTGTCCCCTTCTTGTGGTAATATCCCCATCCTGACCCTCCTCTTGCAGTATTGTCCTCTATTGTGCCGTTTTACACACACACACATACTTCTCGCCTGTTTTCCATTCCCTCAACATCATATTTACTGTACATGTGGTCTGCAGGCACCGTAGACCTCTTAATAATTGTGGTTCATTCCATTGGCCGCCAATGTCTGTGCTTTACTTTAATTGTATTGTATATACAGAGATAAACTGTTTGCACATCTCCAATGCCAGCCACTGGCCAATCAGAGGCAGTCAGATGATGTCATATGCTGACATCAGCTGCTGGTCTCTGATTGGCCAGAGGACGCCATAGTATAGCTGTGCAGATCTTGTCCCAGGCGGCACCAGCAATACAACTGAAGTAAAGCATGGGCATTGGTGACTCAGGTCAGCTGTTCATTTGAAGTAGCAGTGCTGGCAGGGTTCATGTGAGTTCATGCTTGCCTGCATGAACTCACATGAATTTTCCCACACCAGGGTGCACAGCTCTGCTACATCTCTGGTGGAGGTTCTCTACCAGAGATGTAGCAGAGCTAAAGAAGAACCCTGGATTGCACTACGTCGGGACAGAAGAGGATTTTTTTTAAATAAAGATGGAGTCCCTAAGTGTGTTTTTGTTTTTTTTCATATAAAAATAATTTTTTTTGTGTTGTGTTTTTATTTAAACAATTTAATAGAAATTCATGGGGGGCATGTCTAATATTGGCGTGACCCCATGAATTTCAAGCTTAGGGCCAGCTGATAACAAAAAGCTGGCCCTAACCCCTTTATTACCCAGTGAGCCACCGCACCAGGGCCTTGGAAGAGTTGGGTTCAGCGCCAGCACATGTTAATGACTTCCGGTTTATTTACTGCTCTGCCGGTGGTCGGCAATCTCCGCCGGCTGTCGGCAGAGTTCGGCTGTGAGAGCAGGGTTCACCCGCGGTCATAGCATAAGCTATGACCTGAGGTAAACCCTGACGGTTATAGTCATGTGTGTCTATGCAGAACGATGTAGCAGTGCTGAGATTGCGTTTATGGACTACGGCGGACGGAAGAGGATTTTTTTTATTAAAGATGGAGTCACTAAATGTCTTTTTTGTTTCATTTCTAATTTTAAAAAAAATTTCTCTGTGTTGTCTTTTTTTTTACAGAATTTACTAGAAATTCATGGCGGTCATGTCTACTGCCATAAATTTCGGGCTTAGGGCTAGCTGATAATAAAAAGCTGGCCCTAACCCCTTTATTACCCAGTGATCCAACGCACCAGGGCCCTGGATGAGCTGGGTTCAGCACCAGAACATGGCGCTTCAATGAATACGCCATCTTCTGGGGCGGCTGCGAGCTGCCATTAGCAGCGGGGGATGCCCAGAAGGCTTGGGCCTCCCTGCGCTGCGGATTCCAGCCCCCAGCTGCCTAGGTGTACCTGGCTGGACATAGAAATAGCGCGGAACCCCACGCATCTTTTTTTATTATTTATTTTGTATCCTTGCTGGATACAAAAAATATGGCGAAGCCCACGTCAAATTTCTTTCTGAAAAATCTAAAAAACAATATGAATGAAAGGGACTGCATCTTTATTAACCCCTCGACCATGGTCGAGGGGTTAATCAAGATGCAGTCCCTTTTTATAGGATTGTTTAATGGATTTTTCAGCAAAATTTTGACATGGCTTCGCCGTATTTTTTGTATCCAGCCAGATACAGCAGGCAGTGACGGGCTGCCACCAATTCCCCAGGTGCCTATCTGTACCTGCCTGGACACAACAATATAGGGGAGCCCCTTTTTTTTTTTATTACCATATATACTCGTGTATAAGCCGATCCGTGTATAAGCCGACCTCCCTTCTTTTGCCCCCAAAACTGGTAAAAGTTATTGACTCGCGTATAAGCCTAGGGTATGAAATGCAGCAGACCCCCATCCTATTATATAGCCCCCGTCACTGGTATATAGCACCCTTCAGCAATGGTATACAGGCCCCTCAGCAGTGGTATTATACAGGCCCCTCAGCAGTGGTATACAGGCCTGTCAGCAGTGGTATACAGGCCCCTGTGCAGTGGTATACAGGCCCCTGTGCAGTGTATACAGGCCCCCTGTGCCGTGTTATACAGGCCCCTATGCAGTGTATACAGGCCCCTGTGCAGTGTATACAGGCCCCTGTGCAGTGTATACAGGCCCCTGTGCAGTGGTATACAGGCCCCTGTGCAGTGTATACAGGCCCCTGTGCAGTGTATACAGGCCCCTGTGCAGTGTATACAGGCCCCTGTGCAGTGGTATACAGGCCCCTGTGCAGTAGTATACAGGCCCCTGTGCAGTGTATACAGGCCCCTGTGCAGTGTATACAGGCCCCCAGTGGTGGTATACTGGCCCGCAGCAGTAATACACAGCCCCACTCCTTAGTATGTGTCCCCCAGGCTGCGGCACCTGTTAAAATAACAAACGTTTCATACATCACCTTTCCGGTGCCGCTCCTCCGGTCCCGACTTCTTCTTCCTGCTTGTGCCGGCTTCTAGTGCTGTGACCGGGCGCAGGAGATGACGTCATCGGCTGCGCCCGGTCACATGACACCGGCACAAGCAGGTAGAAGCCGGGACCGGAGGAGTGGCGCCGGAAAAGTGATGTATGAAGGGTTTGTTATTTTAACAGGTGCCGCAGCCTAGGGTACACATAATAAGGAGGGGGGGCTGTGTATTACTGCTGGGGGCCAGTGTATTGCAATATGCACGGCATCCCCCCACCGCTGATGGACGGGGGGATGCCATGCATATTCATTACACTAATGAGGCGGCCCCACGTGACCGCCCGCGGTCACCGCGGCCCCCTCCTGCCTCCTCCAGCCCCCGATCACAGCTTCCCCCACAGCAAATACACCGTGACTCGCGTATAAACCGAGGGGGGGACTTTTCAGCCCAATTTTTCTTATACGCGAGTATATACGGTATTTCATGAATTTCATGAAATAATAAAAAAAATACGTGAGGCTCTGCACGATTTCTATGTCCAGCCAGGTACAGCTAGGCAGCTGGGGACTGGAATCCGCAGCGCAGGGAGGCCCAAGCCTTCTGTGCACCCACCCATTGCGAATGGCAGCCCGCAGCCGCCCCAGAAGATGGCACGTTCATTGAAGCGCCATGTTCTGACGCTGAACCCAACTCTTCCAGGGCCCTGGTGCCGTGGCTCACTGGGTAATAAAGGGGTTAGGGCCAGCTTTGTATTATCAGCTGGCCCTAAGCCCGAAATTCATGGGTCACGCCAATATTAGACATGACCCCCATGAATTTCTATTAAATTGTTTAAATAAAAACACAACACCAACAAAAAATATTTTTATTTGAAAAAAAAAACAAAAACACACTTAGGGATCCATCTTTATTTTAAAAAAATCCTCTTACGTCCGACGTAGTTCAATCGAGGGTTCTTCTTTAGCTCTGCTACATCTCTGGTAGAGAACCTCCACCAGAGATGTAGCAGAGCTGTGCACACTGGCGTGGGAAAGTTCATGTGAGTTCATGCAGGCAAGCATGAACTCACATGAACCCTGCCAGCACTGCTACTTCAAATGAACAGCTGACCTGAGTCAGCTGTTCATTTGAAAAACCCGGCGGGAAGGCGTCCAAAAGAGAAAACCGGTTTGAAAACCGGATTCTCCCGGATTAAACCTTTCTGGTGCAATCTGGAACCATAGAGGCCCATCTTATGGGGCGCCGAATTGCACCGGACCAGTACAATCCGGTTTTCAAACCGGCTTGAAAACCGGATTCTCCCGGATTGTACCGTTCCGGTGCAATCCGGCGCCTCATAACATGGGACTCTATGGTGTCGGATTGCCCCGGACCGGGGCAATCCGGGAGAATCTGGTTTGAACTCCGGGTCATGTGACCGGAGTTCCCGCGATAACTGACGTCACCACAGGTCCTATCAGCAAGAGGACCGTGCCAGAGCCATCGGTGGACCACGGACATGTGAGCATACTTTTTTTTTTTTTAAACACTATAATTTACTTTACAGCTGTTCATTTTGGCTGAAAATGTGGCAGATGCGGCTCACTTACCGCATCTGCCGCATTTTCGAACCAAAATCAAACAGCTTCTCGAACTGCTGAATTTGAAGCTAATTGTTCTAATTCGATGAATGACTCGAACATCACCAAAAACAGGTCGAATTTGAGATTGGTAAACATTTCAAATCGAACATTGCTCATCTCTACTAGGGAGAATTCCTCCCTAACTGAATGCAGGGAAAAAACAACACTTATACAGACAAGATAACAAATCCTACACTCAGAGCATATAAAAGGCACATTACAAATGAGCCACAGATTTGCAGAAATACAACCATTCACTTATCTGTAAGGGATTCAGCAAGGACAAACAGCCGGCCAAATCAGCACACTTATGGTGGGTTTACACGTTGCGATATCGGCGTCCAATTTCAATGAAAAGTCACATGGTTCGATCGCTGGAGCCGATATCGTTCCTGCGTTGTATGGTGTGAACGTCCAATACGATGCAGGAACGATGTCAATGCGATATCGGGGATTGAATGAGCGTGCTATTCAATTCTCCGATATTGAACGGAGATTGGAGCCGGATCGTGCTGTGTGACAGCCCAACTACGATGTGAAGTTCAACGTCACCCATTCACTCCCATGTTAAATGGTCGTTCCTGGGTTGGGGGGCGTAGACATCGTACGGACGTTGGATTCAGAAATCGCAACGTGTAAACCTCTGATGCGATGCGGGAGAAACGTGCACTAAATGCGCGCTCCCGCCCCATTGAATTGCGATACCGCAACGATATTGAAACGTGTAAACCCACCATTAAATATCCCAGTCCAAACCAACCCTCCAGTCATTATCAGATTCAGGTGATACATCTCTCACAGACAGAGTAGATGCATCACCAGTCTCAACCACACAAGGGAGCTCCAAACCAGAAATTTCATGCAAGGAATCCACAACATAAGACCCTATTTGCATTTTCTTTCCTTTATAGTCCTACGTATTGCCATCCCTAAGGCAGGGTCACACTTAAAGGGAACCAACCACCCCAAATGCCCCCCCCGAACTGTTAATATGGGTCCCTACACCCAGCACACAAATTTGGTGCAAGCCTTTTTGCTAAAAAAACTGTTTTGTAGAAGTGAAGATATACCTTTGTAAAGTTTAAAACCTGTGGCCGACTGGGTGTTACTTAGCTTGTTCTCCAGCCGAGTTGCAGCTGCCAGTCATCCTCCTCTCCCCCATCGCTTTAGTAAAGCCCAGCCCTTTCTTCCTCGTCACAGCCTGGTGCACGGGATCTCATGCCCGTGCACACGTCATCAGCTACAGCCAGGGTCAGGAGCAGACGCTCTGACTTCCTGCGCTCAGCTGTGGATTACACCAGGAAGTCAGAGCGTCTGCTCCTGACCCTGGCTGTAGCTGATGACGTGTGCACGGGCATGAGATCCCGTGCACCAGGCTGTGATGAGGAAGAAAGGGTTGGGCTTTACTAAAGCGATGGGGGAGAGGAGGATGACTGGCAGCTGCAACTCGGCTGGAGAACAAGCTAAGTAACACTCAGTCGGCCACAGGTTTTAAACTTTACAAAGGTATATCTTCACTTCTACAAAACGGGTTTTTTAACAAAAAGGCTTGCACCAAATGTGTGTGCTGGGTGTAGGGACCCATATTAACAGTCTGGGGGGGGGATTTGGGGTAGTTGGTTCCCTTTAAGGCTGACGCAAGTGCTAAAAACTTTGCAAATCAGCCAAAGCGCATAGTGTTAATGCTATGTGCTGCCAGTGTAACGTAGCCCCATAGAAACCTGCTGTTTACATTAGAAGCGGTCAAACACAAAGCTGCATGAAGTGCGCTTTAGCTGAGCGCACAGGAAAACGCTGCAGACCGCGTTTTCTGTGCGCTCAGCTAAAGCGCATGTCCTGCAGCTTTTTGTGTGACCGCTGCTAAGTTAAACAGCGGGTTTCTATGGGGCTACGTTGCACTGGCAGCGCATAGCATTAACGCTATGCACTGCGGCTGATTTGCAAAGTTTTTTGTGCTTGTGTCAGCCTTAAGTGTGACCCTAGCCTTATCCTTTTGCAAACATCCAAAAGGCTCCTGAGCCTGGGTACATATGAAATGAAGCTGAGGACATACACTCAGATTCAGTGAACATGCCCCGGACCTGGGATTTAGTGCAAGATTGACTTGATGTCGGGTTTGGCTGGTTTCACACTGCAGTTTTTTCCCTGATCAGGTTTGATCAGGTTTGTGTGTCAAAACCAGGAGAGGAACCAGAAGAGGAACTTATAGAGTAAAACTATAATTGAAAGATTGACACCTGTTCTCAGTTTTGGAGACACTCCTGGTTTTGACACACAAACCTGACCGAACCTGATCAGGGAAAAATCTGCAGTGTGATGGTGGGTTTACACACACCAATTTATCTGTTCAATATCTGAACCAATCTCTGGTTGCAGTGAAATCATGGATACATTGCTCCATTTTGTGGCTGTGTACAACATGGAGCAATGTATCCATGATTTCACTGCAACCAGAGATTGGTTCAGATATTGAACAGATAAATTGGTGTGTGTAAACCCACCATGAAACCAGCCTTACTCACGGCAATCAATCAGAATGATATGGGCATTCATAATTTGAAGAGGAAGCGTAACTGACCATAATTAATATTAATTAATATTAATATGCTATGGAGCCCAAGTCCAATGACTGAAAGAGAAGGTTTGTTATGCCTTCACCTAATGCTAAAATGTGTTTTTTATAGATAAATATGGGGAACTTTTGTTTGAAAAAATCATGTTAGGTATGTACATTGCATCACTAACAAGACATTGGGGGCAGTTTATTATAAAAAATGGCATGACAAATTCAATTTTATTTTTCATATTTTACTCCATTAAAACAAGTGTTAATATTGAAAAAAAAACATTAGTATTTTACATTTTTCAATTGTTGAACAAAAATATATGTTATTACACTTTCCCTTTAAGGGTAGAAGTTCACTTTATAATATCACTACACAATTAAGAAAATCATACTGCATTGTATTAGAAAAAAAACACACTTCTGTTAACAATAATTATATTCCTGCACTCTAGAATTGTTGAAGAATTCTTCAGATGGAATATAAATACTATTCATGGCGATTAAACAGTCTGATATTTTATCTTTATTACCATAGTTCAGTACCAAGAAATAAACGCATAGTGTTCCATATTCCCTGAATGGAGTTGTCTGCTTGCCAATCCTTTGCTCCAAAAAAAAATCTCTGGCCATCTGCTTAGCAAAATTAGGGCAAAGCATTCATTTGGAAAACAGCGAAAAGGTCAAAACTTTATATGAGCAAAGCATACGCTAATGATCTATAAAAGCATGAAATGAAACTATTCTGACTTACACATGTAGAGCAATTAAAGCATCCTGTTATATCCCTTCAAACTGCTCTTTGTGGCATTATCTTGTGAGATGTTTCACAATGTGCCGTATACATGCGGAAACACATTTCAATTTAATGGTAATGTCAGACCAATGGCACATTGCTAATATACAGACTGTGGGATCTTCATCAGAATTACAATGGCTGAACCAGTTTCCATTGCATTCCCATGTTATCCTTCAGTGCAAGCAACATGCAAAGAGTCATAAAAGCTCTAGAATGCATAATGAGAAGCATAATGAGACATTCTGGGGGGGTTTAATGTTACTTACTGATATATACAAAGTGACAATATAATGATTTAAAACAACATGAAGAATTAGGGGCGTAACTACAACTGGAGCAGAAGTTGCGATCACACCTAGGTCCTGAAGCCTAGGGGGCCCAAAAGTCCCTTTGGCCTATAGAAAAAGACTAATCTATTAAAGATGTGCCATAATTGGGGGCCCTATTGGAATTTTCGCATCAGGCCCATGAGCTTCAAGTTACGCCACTGTGAAAAACATAATAAATATATGTCTACACTCCCTGACAGAAGTTATGTCTTTTATCCATGTTATGTAAATAAAAGCTTGTAACCTGACGTTAAATTCATTCATTGGTTTTATAAATTACTCTTTAGAAGCTGCAACCTTCCGAAATGTGGTTTAGGTTAAGAAAATAAATTGGAATCAATGCTGAAATATTGATCAATTAATGAACACAGAATGGTCAGATTTTAGCAAGACAAAAGTTTTGTCGCTCACAGAAAGTAATGTGATTGTCAAACAAATAATTAACTTAAAATACAAATATATGTTGCATAACATGGGTGAATAAAGTTGTGGTGCTATTAGAGTCATATTTAATATTTTGTGTGACTTCCATGAGTTTGAAGGACTGCATCCATGCAGTTCAACAGTGATTCATACATTTTATTAATGAAGTCATCAGGAATAGCAAAGAATGCAGTCTTACATGCCTCCCAGAGTTCATCTAGATTCTTTGGTTTTGTCTTCCAAGCTTACTCTTTCATCATACCCCAAACATGCTCAATGATCTTCATGTCTGGTGACTGGGCTGGCCAGTCCTTGAGCACCTTGATCTTTTTTTGCCTGCAGGAACTTTGTTGAAGAGGTGGATGTATGAGATGGAGCACCATCCTGCTGCAGAATTTGACCCCTTTTATGATTTGGAATGTAGAGGTAACTAATACTTCTTGATATTTTAGGCTATTGATATTGCCTTCCACCTTGCAAATGTTTCGCACATCCCATACTGAATGTAACCCTAGACCATGATCTTTCCACCACCAAATTGAACTGTTTTCTGGGTGTATTTTGGATCTATACGGGCTCCAGTAGGTCTCCTGCAGTATTTGCGACGGCTGTGGTGTAATTCTGCTGAAGATTCATCAGAGAAATCCATCTTCTGCCACTTTTCCAGCGTCCATGTGTTTAGCAGGCTGTGGGACTTTGCAAATGCCACACGGTTTTTTTTTATTTGCCTTTTGTTTAGTGCTGGCTTCTGGGCACTGTTTTCGACCATAGAGGCTATTTCGAGACAGAATCCTACAAACTGTTCTAGTTGACACAGGGACTTGAGGTGACCGGCCTGTTGGAGCTCTGATGCAGTGGAAGAGAGGCTTACTTTGGATTTTCCAACCAACAAACGTTCCTCCTGAGCAGTTGTCTTGCGGGGTCTGCCAGACCTGGGCTTGTCAAACACATCTCCAGTCTCTTCAAATCTTTTTTTTAATTATTTGTACTTGACGCTGAGACACATTAACCCCTTAAGGACCTAGTCACTTTGCAGCTTAATGACCAGACCGTTTTTTGTCATTCTGACCAGTGTCCCTTTATGAGGAAATAACTCTGGAACGCTTCAACAGATCCTAGCGATTCTGAGATTGTTTTTTCGTGACACATTGGGCTTCATGTTAGTAGTAAATTTAGATCGATAATTTGTGCGTTTATTTCAGAAAAAATAAAAAAATTGTCGAAAAGTTTGAGAATTTTCCAAGTTTCACATTTTTAATTTTTATTTTGTTAAACCAGAGAGTTATGTGACACAAAATAGTTAATAAATAACATTTCCCAAATGTCTACTTTACATCAGCACAATTTTGGTTAGGAAGTAATAAGGGTTCAAAGTTCATCAGCAATTTCTCATTTTTCCAGCAAATTTTACAAAACCATTTTTTTAGTGGCCACATCACATTTGAATTCCCTTTGATGGGCGTACATTACAGAAAACACCCAAAAGTGGCACCATTCCAAAAACGGCACCCCTCAAGCTACTCCAAACTACATTCAAGAAGATTATTAACTCTTCAGGTGCTTCACAGGCACTATAGCACAGTGGAAGGAAAACAATGGACATTTTAATTTTTCCAACAAAAATGTTCTTTTAGCCTCAATTTTTTCATTTTCACATGGGCAACAGGATAAAATGCATCCTAAATTTGTTGGGCAATTTCTCCTGAGTACACCGATAACTCATATGTGGTCATAAACCACTGTTTGGGCGCACGGCATGGCTCAGAAGGGAAGGAACGCCATTTGACTTTTGGAGCTAATTTTCCATTCAAAAAGTCTTTCCTTTCGAGCCCTGCCGTGCTCCCAAATAGTGGTTTCTGCATTTTATCCTGAAAAAATTGAGGCCAAAAGCAAATTTTTGTGAAAAAAAAAAGTACGTTTTCATGTCGTGTTTGGAGAGCCCCTGTGTGCCTAAACATTGGAGCTCCCCCACAAGTGACCCCATTTTGGAAACTACACCCCTCAAGGAACTTATCTAGATGCATCGTGAGCATTTTGAACCACCAGGTGCTTCACAAATTGATCCGCAAAAATGTAAAAGTACTTTTTTTTTCACAAAAAGTTTCTTTTTTCATTTTAACGGATTAATTAGTGAAGCACCTGGGGGTTCAAAGTGCTCACTATGCATCAAGATAAGTTCCTTGAGGGATCTAGTTTCCAAAATGGGGTTAGTTGTGGGGGAGCTCCAAGGTTCAGGCACACAGGGGCTCTCCATACTTGACATGGTGTTGGCTAACAATTGGAGCTAATTTTCCATTCAAATTGTTAGGGGACACCATGTCGCTTATGGAAAGCTCCTGTGTGCCTGAACACTGACCCCAGACGGTTGTTTTTTTTCAACTGGGGTATTACACTTTGTGAGTGGAATATGGGTTTGGTACTACTTATCTAGATGCATAGTGAGCACTTTGAACCCTCAGGTGCTTCACAAACTGATCCGTAAAAATGAAAAAGTACTTTTTTTTTCACAAAAATTTTCTTTTTTCACTTTTACGGATTTCTGAAGCACCTGGGGGTTCATAGTGCTCACTATCCATCTAGATAAGTTCCTTGGGGGTATAGTTTCAAAAATGGGGTCACTTGTTGGGGAGCTCCAATGTTTAGGCACACAGGGGCTCTCCATACGCGACATGGTGTCTGCTAACAATTTGAATGAAAAATTAGCTCTAATTGTTAGCGGACACCATGTCGCGTATGGAGAGCCCCTGTGTGCCTAAACATGGGAGCTCCCCCAAAATGACCCCATTTTGGAAACTAGACCCCTCAAGGATTATATCTAGGGGTATAGTGACCATGTGGAACCTACAGCTACTTCACAGAATTTGATAACAATAGGTCGTCATATTGAACATTTTCTTTTTATCAATTTCTCACTTTTAGGCCATGTGCACAAGATCCGGGGATACTGTTGTGGCGTCCCTGCAACCAGGGTGGCCACATAGGGAACTGCAGCCAGGCAGAGAGGTAGACGGTTTGTACACCAAACACCCTAACAGACGCACCACACCACTAGAGGCAGCACCCAACCCGGAGCCTGAAACTCTAGGCGGGAAAAGGGGGGTGGGTTTAGAGGAAAGTGGGTGGAACGAATGCAGATCAGGTGACAGAGAGCACAAATAGAGGAGAAAGAGGAGGAATGAGTTAATAGGCCAGAGTAGGCTGAGAGGAAAATACAGAGTGAGCCAAGCAGACAAGAACAAGCAGAGAGTGACACACATCCCGGAGGGATTGGGCTTGATGGAGATGCAGAATCCACAGAGTCACAGAAACCATGGAGAGAAAGCTCATCCATAGCCGGCATCCCAGGGGAATGTGAGGAAAGAGATCGGACCAGCAGCACTGGGTCCGAGGAACACGGCAGCACTAACTGGAGGAGTAGTTTTCCCTATTTGTGCTGCAGTCACACAGGCTAGAAGGAGTCTGGTAATGCCTTGCAGGAAAGGGTTGCAGCAGACTAAGCACACTGCAGAGTGTCGGCTCTAGAGGGAACCGATGATTCACCCGGCTTCCCAGATTAAGCAACGGGGAGCTTTAACTCCAGGTTGGAGTTCCTAACAAAAGGGTAGGAAGCATAGCAGCAACCACGAGGACCCACAAAGGTCCGAGCTGCCTCTATACTACCTGGAGAGACAAGAAAGAGAGAGACTACAGCCTGGAAGGACTTAGAAGGAGTGAGGGGTCTCAGAGTGACGGTCTGGCTGCAGTGGGTTCAGTGTTACCGGAATGAATTGACTGAACTTGTGTTAAGACCTGCACTGTGAACTGTTAAGAACTGAACTGTACCGTGAGCTGTGTTAACTGTGAAGAACTGACAAGTAAACCCGGTGAACCCTGCCTGAGTGTCCGTGTTTGATTCCAGGTATATTGAAATGTGCATCATACCTTTTATCCTGCCAGGAGCAGCCCGACCCACGGCTGGCTCATCCATCTGGCTGCAGCCCATCCATCCCTCCATCCTCCTGGCAGAGCAGCACTGCAGCGGTGGTCCCATCATTGACCACAACCCGTGGGTGGCGTCACAACAAACTTTATCCATTGTACATATCCCCTTTACTTGTGTGAACCCGGGACACGGTCCGGACCAGGACCTCCATGACATCCCCAGCAGTACCCCGGTCCGATACCGAGTACCCCATCCCAGTGGGCTCCACACTGTCCTGGACGTCTCCTCTCCTGCATTTTTACATTATTATTTCTCTATTGAATTTAAAAAAACGACGTTGGGCTTCGCCATATTTTTGGCCCAGCAAGGTACAGCAGGCAGCTACGGGCTGCCACAACCCCTTCTGCCTAGTTTTACCTGGATGGAAACCAAAAATATAGGTAAGCACCTTTTTTTTTTAATTATTTCATGAAATAATAAAAAAAAACGACCTGGAGCTTCGCCAGATTTTTGGTCCAGCCAGGTACAACTAGGCATCTGGGGACTGGAATCCTCAGTGTGGGGAGGCCCAAGCTTTCTGGGCCCCCCCCCCCCCCCCGCTGCAAATTGCAGCCCGCAGCCACCACAGAAAATGGCGCATTCATAGAAGCGACATTTTTTTGGCGCTGTATCCAGCTCTCCCAGCTGCCGTGTGGCAGTGGCAGACTGGCTAATAAGGGGTTACTTCCAGCTTCTCTGCAGCTGGCACTAAGCCCCAGATTCTTAATGTCTGGCCAATATTAGACCGGGCCATTAGGAATCTCTAGTAAATTGTAAAGAAGACACAAGACAGAGAAAAATATTATTAGAAAAAAAACACAAACACTACTTAGACCCCATCTTTATTATTCTTTGACGTCCGACGTAGTCTAGTGGGAAGGCCCAACGTAGTCTAGTGGGAAGGTCTAATGTAGTCTAGTGGGTGGTCCCGTGATGATTCTCAGTTTTATAGCATATGGGGGCCTTCCCTATATGCTATAAGAGCAAGTACATTGCCAGGAGGATGACAGGTCATGAACTTAGGTCATGACAGGTCACGATCCTCGGGTTACAAGGGGTTAACTTTGGTCTTCATGATGATCTCCAAATTAGATCACCATGAAGATCAGTCTTAAGCCCTGTGTGATCCCAGGATCCTGATAGGTCATGAACTCCGTGAGTTCATGACCCATCATGATCCTGGGGTCACACAGGGGTTAACACTGGTGTTCATGGTGATCTGATGTGGAGAACACCATGAAGATCACAGTTAACCTCTGTGTGACCCCAGGATTCTGATAGGTCATGAACTCACTGAGTTCATGATCTGTCATTCCCTGGACTGCACACAAATAGTTAACAGCGGCGCGTGCGCACACTAGGGGGCGCACAAAGAAGAGGCACGCGCGCACTTAGATCTGTACGCAGAAGACAGCAGACAGTAGGAGAGGCCCCCAGGATCGCGGGACCCGGGAACGGAATCAGGATCGTTGGTAGGTAAGAGTGGCGAGGGGAGGCAGGGGTGAGCTTTACTGGGGGAAGAGGGGGTCTGCAAATTCCATCCAATGTGATGTTTGGTCAGATCGGATGGAGTTTCAGAGGCGCCGGCATGCGCGGGCATCGGGAGGAGGTATCTGGAGACTGGGCATCGGGGGAGAGGGCGGTGGGTGTCCAGAGGCTGGTGGCACCCTGGAGGGGACTGCGGAGCACCGGGGGAGGTCATTTACATGCAGTCTGACATGTGTGACATGTCAGGCCACATGGAGATGCAGTGAAGGCAGCGCGCCGCCGCCATTTTGGGATGGACCAGGGTGGGGTGGGGGTGATAGGCAGATCTCCAGTACCATCCCAAAATCTGGGGTCTTGGGGGCCTCAGGGGTTAATGGATCACTTTAATCCGACATGTGTTTTCATGTCAGATGAAAGTGAAAGCATTTATTACCGGTGGTGACATTTTTTGTAATGTCATGACCGGTAAACTGTATTTACCGCTCATCACATTACTGGTTCCTGTAAAAAAGCACCCAATCCATAATCTCTAGGGTCTCAGCTACCCCCGGTAGCAGAAACCCTGGAGATTTTTGGTCACTGGGCGGCGCTACAGGGCTTATTCCTGGCTGATGTCCACAGATGTCGACTAAGCATATGTACCCTTTTTATTTCGACGTCTGTAGACGTAAGGCTGTCGCTATGGGGTTAAAGGTGCCAGCCACCTCAGCAGTGGTCTGGTCTTCAGCCTATTGATAATCAAGGCTTTGGTCGCAGGGTGGATTTTTGGCATGTTGTCAGAGATCAAGTTGCAGTTCAAGTGAAGGTCTGGGGTGCTGGGTTTCTTTTTATACACACCCACTACTTAACCGATCATTTACTGAGCACAGGTGAGGATGTAAACTAGGATTGGGTGCATTATATGATCAGGCGACAAAACATTTGTCTTGCCAAAATCGGGCCATTCTGTGTTCATAAATGATCAATATTCTGAACTGATGCCAATTTATTTTCTTAACCTAAACCATATTTCGGAGGGTTTCAGCTTTCAAAAGAGTAATTTATGCAACCAAAGGATGAATTTAACTTCTGTCAGGGAGTGTATCATCAAACACAATGTTTTAAATAGTCTGAATGAATAACTCCCCAAATGAGCCTCTTCCACTTTTTAGACATTTTAGATTTTATTCTATGGATTAAAAAAACGAGAAGAGAGCCAGCACTACCTGAGGATAGCATGCAATGCACATATTCATTCCAAACTGTATTTATATTATAAAATTTTGCCAAATAATTGATCCATTTTTTGAGCCACCTTGCCACGTCACGGCAAATCTCATTAGGGCTGTCATACTCTATGTATTTTTCATTTCATTTTAGTTGTGCCTTACGGTCTCCACACATATAAATAAACCAAAACTATTAAAAGCAGCACTTACCTGAAGCATTTCGAAACCGCTCCCATGATTCTACAGACAGACGCAAGTGAATTAAAGCAGAACAAGTCCCAGCATATGCAGCATATGTCACACAAGACTGGACATACAGTACCTTAATTCACATGCACCAATTCAGCATCATGGGAGCAGTTCTGAAATGCTCCTGATAAGTTCTACTTTTAATCTTTCTGCTCTTTTTTTCTAAATGGAGGCTATATGGCACACTATGGATTAAATAAATGATACATAGAGTAGGACCACCCTAATGAAATTTGCATTTACAAGGCAGAGTGGCTCAAATATTGATGTAGATGTTAGTGTAATTTTGATGTGCTAATATACCCACCAGTCACTGGCCAGCGCCACTCTGGTCCTTTTCTGAGTCATCTGATGGCTCTTCAGACTCTCAGGATCTACATGACACAAAAGTGGCTTTTACAATATACTAGTAAAAAGGCCCGATGCAATTGCATCGGGAGCGCGGTGAAATTAATTGTGTGTATACAGGCGGGTGAGTGGGTAGCAGAGTATACAGGGGGCTCTGTGGGTAGCAGAGTATACAGGCGGCTGTGTGGGTAGCAAAGTATACAGGCGGCTCTGTGGGTAGCAGAGTATACAGGCGGCTGTGTGGGTAGTAGAGTATGCAGGCGGGTCTGTGGGTAGCAGAGTATAGAGGCGGTTCTGTGGGTAGCAGAGTATAGAGGCTGCTCTGTGGGTAGCAGAGTATAGAGGTGTGATACCAATGTGATAAGAATGGTGTGTGGATGTGAATAGAATAGATATAGAACAGGTATTCATAATTAGAATAGTGACCACAGGTATTATATCATTTCATATACTGTAATATATCAGTACAAGGTTGATATATATAAAAAGGGGTTAACTCTCTGACATTATGTTACTACCGTATGATGAGAATATGAGCTGGCTGCCTCATGACATATATCTTATAATGGGCAAGAATCGTTCAATGAATGTTGCATTGTTATATCCTATGACAGGCAGGGGTCTTCTCAATGAATGTTGCATTGATAATATCTTATGACCGGCAGGAGTCTTTGAATGACTATTGTATTGTTATATACGGGCTACATGTCTTGGGATATACATCCCATGACAAGCAAGTTATATGAAGACCTATTCAGCATTCATTCAATGTCCTATGACTGATGGTCATAAGGGAAATTGAATGGTACAGTCTGCGCGTGCTCATAGATATTCTAAAGAGTATAAAATATGGAAAATAATGGTCAGTAAAAGGGGGGAGCTCTTCCAGAGCAAGATGGACGTACACCTCCTGCGATGCAAGCCTCAATATTGCTCCCTTCTCACTGATCCGTGTTCCCCCAAATGGAGAAGGTGAAGCAGCTACAATATCAGGTAATATATATTGATGCTTATTCGCTATAATTAAGTCTAGGTATAATTGATATACTTTGTGTTAAGCCTGTATTCAATTGATGACAATTCATGTGCTACTTTGTAAACAAATAAATTTAATCTTGCTATAAAGAATATTATTATTCATGCCTGATTTGTAAGTCAGTGAGCGCTTCGTAGGTACGGCTCTGCCCCGATCCAGGTAAATTTAGCAAGACATTAATTGGCGTAGTCGGCAGGATACCCCACAGTGGGGCAATTAAAGAACACCTTAATTTTTAGTCAGAAAAAGTAAGGAAACAGCTATGGAAATTGTTATGGAGGTTCCCGGTTCGACCGAGGCTCCATATAATATTATAGCACATGAATTGGTCAATTGTGGACTGGCGGAAAAATGGCAGGATAAGTTAAAAAATTCTGAAGCCCTATAATGTTGTTGATTTACTTATAGGGATCCCTGCTGCAAAGGCAGGTGATGTGGTAACCTCTCGATGTTGTGAAGTTACTCGAGGGATCCCTGCAAAGGCAGGTGATGTAGTAACCCCTCGATGTTGTGAAGTTACTCGAGGGATCCCTGCAAAGGCAGGTGATGTAGTAACCCCTCGATGTTGTGAAGTTACTCGAGGGATCCCTGCAAAGGCAGGTGATGTAGTAGCCCCTCGATGTTGTAAAGTTACTCGAGGGATCCCTGCTGCAAAGGCAGGTGATGTGGTAGCCCCTCGATGTTGTGAAGTTACTCGAGGGTTCCCTGCAAAGTCAGGTGATGTGTTAACCCCTCGATGTTGTGAAGTTACTCGAGGGATCCCTGCAAAGGCAGGTGATGTGATAACCCCTCGATGTTGTGAAGTTACTCGAGGGATCCCTGCAAAGGCAGGCGATGTAGCAACCCCTCGATGTTGTGAAGTTACTCGAGGGATCCCTGCAAAGGCAGGTGATGTGATAACCCCTCGATGTTGTGAAGTTACTCGAGGGATCCCTGCAAAGGCAGGCGATGTAGCAACCCCTCGATGTTGTGAAGTTACTCGAGGGATCCCTGCAAAGGCAGGTGATGTAGTAACCCCTCGATGTTGTGAAGTTACTCGAGGGATCCCTGCAAAGGCAGGTGATGTGATAACCCCTCGATGTTGTGAAGTTACTCGAGGGATCCCTGCAAAGGCAGGCGATGTAGCAACCCCTCGATGTTGTGAAGTTACTCGAGGGATCCCTGCAAAGGCAGGTGATGTGATAACCCCTCGATGTTGTGAAGTTACTCGAGAAGGGAACCCTGCAAAGGCAGGTGATATGGTAACCCCTCGATGTTGTGAAGTTACTGAGGGATCCCTGCAAAGGCAGGTGATGTGTTAACCCCTCGATGTTGTGAAGTTACTCGAGGGATCCTGCAAAGGCAGGTGATGTGGTAACCCCTCGATGTTGTGAAGTTACTCGAGGGATCCCTGCAAAGTCAGGTGATGTGTTAACCCCTCGATGTTGTGAAGTTACTCGAGGGATCCCTGCAAAGGCAGGTGATGTGGTAGTCTCTCGATGTTGTTAAAATTACTCGAGAGAGGGTCCCTGCAAAGGCAGGTGATGTTGCAACCCCTCGATGTTGTTAAAATTACTCGAGAGGGTCCCTGCAAAGGCAGGTGATTTAGTAGTCTCTCAATGTTGTTAAAATTACTCGAGAGAGTCCCTGCAAAGGCAGGTGATGAAGTAATATTGGGGAAGCGAATCTGGATGCTAGTCTCAGCCTATAGGACAGTTCATAGTAAAAATGATCAGCTAGTTAAGGAAGTGAAGCACACGTTGGTGTGCAGTTTGAATCAGTTAGCATTTTGAAGTTTTCACAGCTGCATAATTTTTTAATTAAAATAGATAGATACATTTGTTTAAGGGTTAGTGCAAACACCTTGCTTTTGTGTATCAACATTTGTTTGTGGAATAATTGTGTGTGAAAGAACGTGACTGGTATGAGACTCCTTGATTGAACTGAATGACCGTATGCATGTAATAAGGATTTAAAAATAAAAATCCTGATTGTATAAGGAGTCCACTTAGTCCAATTAGTTGTGATCCCTTGTCAACTGGCATCCGGGATACAACGAGGAACATTTAGAAAGTTAAAAAAAAAACACATAGTCACACGTGTGAGAATGAGATGAGCTGAAACCAAGTATTTTGTTAACATTGCGAAACTAAGCAGGAAGACTGGGAATACACGTAGTTGGGCCTGTCCTGTCCGTGTTTTGCCGGTGGCCTGTGGTTTTGCAGTAAACTAACTAATATTTGAGGAGGCTGCAAGTGAAGCGATTGTGTTGAATGTTCTGCAGATTTTTGTGTAGGTTCTGCACGTTTCAGAAAAGTTGGATGTTCGAGGCTGGTCCGAGGCTCCCTACAATATCATAGTGCAGGAATTGTTACATAGTAGATTAACTGATGCTTGAAATAATAAGACCAAGGGTTTATAACCCCTCGATGTTGTTAATATACTCGAGGGAATTCCTGCCAAGGCAGGTGATGCTATGCAGTTAGAAGGTGAAATTGGGTATTAGCTATTTTCTTAGCCTAAAAAATATAAATATGAACAAGGAATAAAATGTTATTTGTTCACTGATTCATGGTTTGTAGTTAGTGGGTCAGCTACTTGGATTATAGGAGGAAAAACAAAATGATTGACTAATTCATAGGAAAGAGATGTGGGGGACAGAAGTTTGGTAAAATATTGAAGAATATGTCCAAACAACCAAAAATACTCTTTTCATGTTGGTGCACATGTTCCTCTTGACTCATTGAAATGTTTGTTTAATTCCCAAGCAGATGCGGCAGCTTCAATGTCTGTCGCAGGTACTGAACCTGATAAAGAGAAAGAAATATGGTTGCAAGGTATAGCTGTCTGGACGCATCAGAAAAGTGGAGACTTGGGAGAAAATGCCACTTACAGGTGGGCACAAGACAGAGGAGTGCCCTTAACTTTAGATGTTATAAAACAAGTCATTGCACAATGTCCCATATGTCAACATTCACAGAAAAGGGCAGTACCAAATACTGTAATGGGACACATAGGTGAATTGCCAGCTTAGATTTGGCAGATGGATTTCATCGGTCCTCTGCCAGAGAGTAGAAGTTGTAAATCTATCTGTACAGCTGCAGACACATAGTCAGGATTGATGGTGAGGTTTCTCTGTAAACCTGTCACCCAGTGGAGTACTTTGAGAACACTAAAACTGATCACATAGTATTATGGTACTCCATTACAGGTTTAAATGGACAATGGAGAGAGAGTTTGAGTGAGGCTCTCCAAATAATTAAGAACAGACCTATCACTGACTACACATAATCTGAGCATACATAAAGTACATGTAGATACACTGATCTATTGGAAATGGAATGAGCAAGCAATTCCAGCGGCTGCAGGACTGGACCTCTACTCAGTAGAGGCAGTGCTCATAGCACCAGGTAAGGTAAGTACCATTTGTACTGGTTTTCCATGTAAGAAAAGGTGCAATAGTAGTAGGAGGTGTTATTGATCCTGATTATTAAGGAGAAATGAAGGTTCTCATGTTGAATCTAGAGACAGAACCCTTAGTGTTGTCTACGGGCCAAAGGATTGCCCAAATGTTACTTATACCTGTAAACTTGTTCCAAGTTAAGAAAGGGACAGCCCCAACAGAATTGACAATCAGGGGAGATAAAGGTTTTGGGTCCTCCAATATCACTAATGTGGGGGCCAAAATATGGGTACAGAATACCCAAGGACCACCATCTGAGGCTGAGATCATTGCAGTGGGAAAAGATAGAACACTCTTGATACTGAGACCAGGAGTAGAGAAGTGGGAATATGCCCCACAGGAGAAATGTTATTTACGGGAATGATGCCATCTTTTATTGTACCCTAGGTATGACTGTTAAGTGGAATCCTTGGAAGCGTATTTTTAGGCGTAGCTGATCGATGAAGCAACCTACACCGAGAGGAGCCGATAGCCAACAAGTTCCTGGTGCACCATCAAGTGAAGGAAGCGTTGGATAACACTCAACCCATAGATTGTTGGATTTCTACTCATTCGCCTGTGACAGCTACCAGTATTCCTTTCTTGGCTATACCGGTAACAATGGAAGAAATCCTGATGTGGGACAATTGCTCAGACAGTTTGGCCAGTAATGATACCCGAAATGTTCGACTATGGAACACCACAGTACCTATCCCTATTGTAGGATGGGTTACTCTACCATGGTGGCAAGGAAATCTGAGCAGGACAATTAAGAACTTGAAGTACATGGCCTTTAAACAAGGAGTTTGGGTGCCGAGAAATAAAACTGAGTTGACTGATTTGGGACTGCTCCCTATGAACAATATATGTATATGTTTTGAGGACAATTAAAAATACAGCAGATGCTTTCAAACCTAGTTTGCTGGAAAGGACAATTCATGATGTATTGTGGCCTTATGCCACTATGTTTATTAATAGAACTAGTGATTCTTGTAGTAATATACCATGTAATTTAATGTATAATGAATCTTAAGCTAATGAACCGATGTGTAGTAAACCTGATGCAGGATATTGAAGTCCTATTGGGCAAAAACTGGGGTGGTGTATACTAACCAATGTGAGTATCTTTGTTGATTTAGTACACTGATTAGTTTTACAACACTCAGCTATATGAGATCTCCCCAGAGGGATGTATTGGGTATGGGGGCAAAATGCTTATAAATGGCTTCCTGTAGGGGTTAAGGGTGGGTGCATCCTAGCTCTTTAACTCCAGAATATACAGCGTTTGAGGGAAGAATATCAAAAGGATAATAATGACCACAAAGATAGATGGTGGGCTAATACTTTTTCTTTCCTGAATCCAACAAATTGGTTTAAAGGAATTGGGGGATAGTTAATGGGGCTTCTGCAAGGGGCCTTCCAGGTCATATTGTAGTTTAGTTTTAATATATGTATTGGTTAAGGTGATAGTATTTTTATTTCAATATTGTTTGAAAAAATCAAGAAAGTTGAAATCAGATGGAAAAGTTTTTTTGTATTGATGTATTAATCAAATATAGTTGCAGATGCAATTTCTCATCATTAGCATAATGTTCTCATGGAATGTTCACCCTCTGCTGGAAGAATTTTGAATTCCTTGATTCACCCTGTGTTGGTGATTGCTATTATAGTAATTCCACTTTTAAACTGGAATTGTTATATAGCGTACAAAATGTTCTGTAGAAATCCAAACGTACTGATTGTTTATTGTGGAAATGGACGATAATTCCTGTGGTCAAGGACCGATTGTGATACCAATGTGATAAGAATGGTGTGTGGATGTGAATAGAATAGATATAGAACAGGTATTCATAATTAGAATAGTGACCACAGGTATTATATCATTTCATATACTGTAATATATCAGTACAAGGTTGATATATATAAAAAGGGGTTAACTCTCTGACATTATGTTACTACCGTATGATGAGAATATGAGCTGGCTGCCTCATGACATATATCTTATAATGGGCAAGAATCGTTCAATGAATGTTGCATTGTTATATCCTATGACAGGCAGGGGTCTTCTCAATGAATGTTGCATTGATAATATCTTATGACCGGCAGGAGTCTTTGAATGACTATTGTATTGTTATATACGGGCTACATGTCTTGGGATATACATCCCATGACAAGCAAGTTATATGAAGACCTTATTCAGCATTCATTCAATGTCCTATGACTGATGGTCATAAGGGAAATTGAATGGTACAGTCTGCGCGTGCTCATAGATATTCTAAAGAGTATAAAATATGGAAAATAATGGTCAGTAAAAGGGGGGAGCTCTTCCAGAGCAAGATGGACGTACACCTCCTGCGATGCAAGCCTCAATATTGCTCCCTTCTCACTGATCCGTGTTCCCCCAAATGGAGAAGGTGAAGCAGCTACAATATCAGGTAATATATATTGATGCTTATTCGCTATAATTAAGTCTAGGTATAATTGATATACTTTGTGTTAAGCCTGTATTCAATTGATGACAATTCATGTGCTACTTTGTAAACAAATAAATTTAATCTTGCTATAAAGAATATTATTATTCATGCCTGATTTGTAAGTCAGTGAGCGCTTCGTAGGTACGGGCTCTGCCCCGATCCAGGTAAATTTAGCAAGACAAGAGGCTGCTCTCTGGGTAGCAGAGTATAGAGACGGCTCTGTGGGTAGCAGAGTATAGAGGCGGCTCTGTGGGTAGCAGAGTATACAGGTGGCTCTGTGGGTAGCAGAATATAGAAACGGCTCTGTGGGTATCAGAGTATACAGGCGGCTCTGTGGGTAGCAGAGTATAGAGGCAGCTCTGTGGGTAGCAGAGTATACAGGCGGCTCTGTGGGTAGCAGAGTATACAGGCGGCTGTGTGGGTAGCAGAGTATACAGGCGGCTCTGTGGGTATCAGAGTATAGAGGGGGCTCTGTGGATAGCAGAGTATGATGTGGTGGGAGGCTGGAGGGGTGAGGAGAGCAGAGGCTGGAGGGGTGAGGAAGCAGAGGCTGGAGGGGTGAGGAGAGCAGAGGCTGGAGGGGTGAGGAGAGGTGGGGCTGGAGGGGTGTAATGAAGTGGGGCTGGAGGGGTGAGGAAAGGTGGGGCTGGAGGGTGAGGAGAGGTGAGGCAGGAGGGGTGAAGAGAGATGTGGCTGGAGGGGTGAGGAGAGGTGGGGGTGGAGGGGTGAAAAGAGGTGAGGGTGGAGGGGTGAGGAGAGGTTCCGGCTGGAGGGGTGAGGAGAGGTCCGGCTGGAGGGGTGAGGATAGGTCCGGCTGGAGGGGTGAGGAGAGCAGAAGCTGGAGGGGTGAAGAGAGGTCCAGCTGGAGGGGTGAGGAGAGCACAGGCTGCAAGGGTGAAGAGAGGTGCGGATGGAGGGGTGAGGAGAGGTCCGGCTGGAGGGGTGAGGAGACGTCCAGCTGGAGGGTCAGGAGAGCAGAGGCTGGAGGGGTGAAGGGAGGTGGGGGTGGAGGGGTGAAGAGAGGTGAGGCTGGAGGGGTGAGGAGAGGTGCGGATGGAGGGGTGAGGAGAGGCCCAGCTGGAGGGGTGAGGAGAGGCCCGGCTGGAGGGGTGAGGAGAGGTCCGGCTGGAGGGGTGAGGAGACGTCCGGCTGGAGGGGTGAGGAGAGATGCGGCTGGAGCGGCGACATCACCGGTCGGCAGCAGGACGTGGCTGCGTGCTGGGCCTGATCGCAGCCCCAGTCACACGGCATTGTCCTCTGCAGCGGGTTGGGTGCTGCAGAGAGGGATCAGTCCCTGACCTGAGGGGAAGGAGCGAATTGGGCTGTGTGTGGTAAACATAGGACGGCCATTCGATTGGTCCAGGACGCCGAGTTCTGGCCAATGGGATGGGCGTCCTGTGTGTACAACACAGGGCCCAATCCGCTTGCAGGGGCGGCGGGCAATGGGAGTGAGCGGGGCGTGTCAGGCTTTGCAGCCTGACAGGGTCCGCTCACTCCCATTGGCCGCCGCCGCCCACAGGACGACGTCACTGGCTCCCGGCACCCGCCCACAGCCCCTACACCGATACTCCACCAGCATGGCGACACTGAGGCCGCAGCGGTGAGAGAGCAGCAAAAGCCACCGCCGGCATCCGGGCAGCATAGACCTCGAGGAGGGCGCGAGGCCATTCGCGATGACGCGGGGCCGACGGTTGGCAGGATGGCGGCGGTGTCAGGTAGTGCGGCTGAGGATGGAGGAGGCTGAGAGGATGGAGGAGGCTGTGAGGATGGAGGCGGCTGTGAGGATGGAGGAGGCAGAGGGGATGGAGGAGGCTGTGAGCATGGAGGAGGCTGTGAAGATAGGGAGGCTGTGAGGACGGAGGAGGCTGTAAGGACGGACGAGGCTGTGAAGATGGAGGAGGCTGAGGGGATGGAGGAGGCTGTGAGGATAGGGATACTGTGAAGATCGAGGACGCTGTGAGGATGGAGGAGGCTGAGGGGATGGAGGAGGCTGTGAGGATGGAGGAGGCTGAGGGGATGGAGGAGGCTGAGGGGATGGGGAGGCTGTGAGGATAGGGAGGCTGTAAAGATGGAGGAGGCTGTGAGGATGGAGGAGGCTGTGAGGATTGGGGAGGCTGTGAGGATGGAGGAGGCTGTGAGGATGGAGGAGGCTGTGAGGAAGGGGAGGTTGAGGGATGGAGGAGGCTGAGGGGATGGAAGAGGCTGCGGGGATGGAGGAGGCTGCGAGGACGAAGAAGGCTGTGAGGATGGAGGAGGCTGAGGGGATGGAGGAGGCTGTGAGGATGGAAGGGGCTGAGAGGATGGAGGAGGCTGAGGGGATGGGGAGGCTGTGAGGATAGGGAGGCTGTGAGGATAGGGAGGCTGTGAAGATGGAGGAGGCTGTGAGGATGGAGGAGGCTGTGAGGATGGGGAGGCTTTGAGGATAGGGAGGCTGTGAGGATGTAGGAGGCTGTGAGGATGGAGGAGACTGTGAGGATGGAGGAGGCTGTGAGGATGGAGAGGCTGTGAGGATGGAGGAGGCTGTGAGGATGGAGGAGTCTGAGGGGATGGAGGAGGCTGAGGGGATGGAGGAGGCTGCAAGGACGAAGGAGGCTGTGAGGATGGAGGAGGCTGTGAGGATGGGGAAGCTGTGAGAATGGGGAGGCTGTGAGGACGGGGAGGCTGTGAGGACGAAGGAAGCTGTAAGGACGGAGAAGGCTGTGAGGATGGAGGAGGCTGTGAGGATGGGGAGGCTGTGAGGATGGAGGAGGCTGTGAGGATGGAGGAGGCTGTGAGGATGGAGGAGGCTGTGAGGATGGGGAGGCTGTGAGGATGGAGGAGGCTGTGAAATTCTTATACTTACAATCTGCGTTCGGCGCTGTGATTGGGGCGCTCGCAGTCATGTGATAAGTACGTCTCATATCACATGACCGCAAGCGGGCCAATCACAGTGCAGAACACAGCTGTCATTCTGACATCATGCAAAGTCCTATCAGCACAATGGCTGCTACTACTCTCAGCACCAAGCGCTCAGCGGAGGGTAAATATAAGAAGAGACGACACAGGAGCGGGGGAACGGGGGAGAGCAAGCGGGGAGGAGCGCGGTCAGGGCAGAAGGAGCAGGGGGGAGCGCGAGTGGGGCAGAAGGAGTGGGGGAAAGCGCAGGCCGGGCAGAAGGAGGAGCGGGGGTGCCGCGGGGGGGCTGTGAGGAGAGCCGGCCCTGCGGCCAGTGTGTATTCCGGGGAGAGGGGCGCTGCCCCTACACCGCTACTCCACCAGCATGGCGACACTGAGGCCCCAGCGGTGAGAGTGGCGGCAGTGTGAGCTAGTGCGGCTGCAGCTCGCGATTATGCTATCACGTCATCGCTCGCAGTGCCGCAAAGGATTTTGGGATACGGCTACAGTGCCCGAATCCAAAACTCCCGATTATATAAGTAGATAAGTAGAAAGTTTATGGATCATCAAATGAGGCTGAGCTTGAGGCTTCATAGACTTAGGCTAAGTTCACATCTAAGGGGGGTTGTGTTTACATTTCTATGTGTTTTTGCACTGCAAAAGCGCATGGAAATGCAAAGAAACGCATATAAAAATGCACCCAATGATTTCAATGGAAACGCAATGAAAACGCATGTAAAAACGCATGTCATTTTCAGAAAACGCAAAATGCATGCATTTTTGCAAACGCAGTACAAAATGTTGCAGGACACATTTTAGGCTGTGTTTGCAAAAACAGATGCGTTTTGCGTTTTTGAAAATGACATGCGTTTTTACATGCGTTTTCATTGCGTTTTCCATTGAAATCAATGGGCGCATTTTTGGATGCGTTTGCAATGCGTTTTTGCCACACATGCTGTTAAAAACAGATTGCAACCCAAACGGAAAAGTGATGTGAAAAGGCCCTAGACTGTTAGAGAGAGTTCACTTACAGAGAGCAGAGTGATCCGCAGAGTCTGAACTGGTATAACGTGTCTTAGAGGAGCGGAGTGCTGCTGGACATTGGAGAAGGTGTTATGAGAATATATTCACAAACTGACATTACAGTACACCAAGATTTACACAAAATTAGGTGTGCAAAAGTTAATTGAAGACTTCTTTAAAGCAGAACATAAACAGCATCCAATTACATCCTTTCTTCAATTACATTTAGAAATATGGAGACATAATAATAAGTGACTGGTTTATCAGTGGCATATTATCCTCTATATACAATCTAATGTCTATGTATGTAGTGCATTACATCCAGTATTAGGGAGAAAACATTACTGGCATACAGGTCCAGTATTATGGGGGGAGGAGCTTTGCAATAACCCAGGGCCCACACTTACTTACTTGAGTGCCACCAGGGTCTGTCTACAGCAGGAGCTACACTGATAATAGCATTAATATAATAAAAAAAACAAATTTGGCATTTCTGCAGTTGTAAAAGTCTGATCTATCAAAATATAAAGTTATTATTATTTATTATTCTAATCAGTAAACAGTAAGAAAAATCTAGAATTATACATTTTTTGCATTTTTAATATTTTCTGTATCCATGTTGGTTGTGGCATTACTGTGATTTGCTGGCTGCCCAGTATCCTGGAGTCTATATAATCGCCATCTTGCGTACATTGCATCTGGAATCAGCATACAGAGTGTGCAGCAAGTTGAGTGTTTCTGCCACATGAAAGTAACACAACAGCTCTTTTAAGAGCTACATGCTAGGTCAGAAAAGTATAGGGAGAGTTTATGGAGAAGGGACAGACAAAACAGAGTAGTGTTCCAGTATCTCCATATTAGAACTACAACTCTTTTTAGAGCTAAATTTCCAGCACACATTGCATACTATCTAATAGAGTTGTCATGCCCTCGGCTGTGGGGCCGGTCTCTCATGGACAGGAGACCGGTGGCCATCCCGCATCTCTATGCGCCTGTCCTTGCTGCAAGGCCAGTCTGTCCTAAGCAGGGATATCGGTGCCCACCATGCAGTTCCATTAATTCTGCTTACCATGCCCGTGGTTCCATGCAACTGTCTGCTTCTTTCTCTTCCAGGAACCTCCGTCCCCTTGGCAGGTGTCCTGGGAATGTTCGTAGGGTGCACATGCAACATCCTATACACCTAAAGGAACAGTACACCTGTTCCCTATTAGGGTTCTCAGCCTGAGTGCTGAGCTGCTCTGTGCATGAAAGGCTTCCTTTCCATAAGGGAGGTGCCTGGACAACTTGTTCATTCTCTAAGAACGTTGCTTCTGCTCAGGTTGCACTCTGCAGTGCTCTGCAGTAGGAAGACTGTTGCCTTGCATTCTGCATTATTTTAACACCTCTGTCTCCAAAGAATCCTCTGCTGACAATTATCCTGGATCTCTCTGATGCTCCAGATTCCACCCCCGGCTGGCCAAGCCTCTCTTGATGTGCACAGAACCATCAAGATTTCTATATCGACTGGGCAAGGGATTGTACGGAGCTCCCAGGACTGATCCTATCAACAGAGCCAGTTTCCAAAGTCTTCTCCTCTCATCTGTTCTGTCTATCCGGGTCACTCCTCTGGTCTGGGATTCGCGGCATTTAGACCTCCTGGTGCTGTACCACGTGAATCCCATACAGGGGTTACCTTGTCAGTGCTACGCTATGATTGATCGGTCTCATAATGCAGAAGGTCCTCCCCTCAGACACCTATCCATTTGTTAACCTTCCTTTAATAAACGTCCCTGGTTTTACTGAAGTCTCTCTCCAGTCTCTTGCTGTATCGGGTATTCAGTTGCCCCTACTCCTCCAGTGGCCCAGTGAGTCCACTTTACAACTCCACACCCTCTGGGCGTAACAAGAGTATGTGCCTTTTCTGGTGTCCTTTAAAAAGCACTGGACTGGTCCTTCTCCCTCCTGTAATTTTTGGGTTCACCTTTTGCTTTGCCTGTGCCAAAAAATCCCAGATATTAACAGTGTGCTAGTGAGCTCTTTAAATCTTGTCAAATAGAGTAGTTCTATTTTCTGGTGTCCTATAAAAAGCACTATTTCTTCTATCTCCTGTAATTTTTGGGGTCACATTTTGCACACCAACAAACCCCCTGAAGAAGTCCTGCATACGAATCGCGTTGGGGCCATGGGAGGACGTGAGCACGACCCTAATATTTCCATCTATTTGGGTATCTGTACTTAATCTATGACCCTTGATTAAGAACGGTACCTAACCGTATCTACCTATATTGCAGCAGGCTGGAATAGGGCTGTTTTTGTTTAGGTGGAATTCACCATTAAGCTGAATGAGGAACTAGGTGGGATAAATGACTTATTTGTGTTTTGGGATACTGTGATAAATGTACATTTGTCTACCTACAGAGTCAGTATGTTGATACCTAAACCTAGTCAATGGCTCATTCCTGCTATGGCACAGAATTCTAGGCAGTAATTTAGGGTTCAGTCCGTTTTTGATCCCAGGTTTGATGTATATCTTTGATTATTGGCTGATGTGAGGATATGGGACCTCTACAAATGTCTGGTTTTTAGTCCCCTTTGTGTATTTGTGGCACCCCACTGGTCGGGATGCCACGTAGGGGTACTACACCCAGACAAGAGGGTGTAGTATCCCTGTGACTAGGAAATTGTGATGCCTCCACCTCCTCCTCTCCAGCCCATTCATGCTGGGATTGGGAGACCCATCTGTAGCAATGGGAGTTCCCTTGGTAGCACAGAAAAACAAGTCCTCTCCCTCCTCATCTTCCTTATCATCACCCAATGTTGGCTCAGGATATTGGCTGGGATGGGTAGTATCACCCATTGGGAAATCTTGATCCATAGCCACATTTTGGTCATTGAAAGCTTCCTTTTTGAGATTATGCAGTGATTGTTCCAACAGACAGAGCATCGGCATGGGTACGTCGATACTAGCCTGTCAGATCACTATTTACAGACATGGTGCAGTACTAAAAGTTCTCAAGAACTTCATAATTGCCATTGATCCACAACCAATTGGCTGCTGTTATGTGTGGTGTGTGAACCTCAATGTAATGGGCATGTTGAAGCTGATATTCAGTTACGCCCTCTGCTGGTCACTAATCCTTGACAACATATGACATGTTCAGTTAGACCACTTGTGCAGGTCGCAAATGAGTTGTTGACTTTTCAAATTACAGCGGTTTTGCAGCACTGCAAGACCAGCAAAATCTCTAGAGGAATGGCGTAAATGGTCAATAATACGACACACCTTCTGATGTATGTACGGCAAGTCAGGGTATGTTTTTAATTATTTCTGATTAACTAGGTTCCATTTGTGAGCCATGCATGGCACGTGTAGCAGCTTAATTAACTTTAAAGCTGCAACCATATAACTCCCATTATCGCACACAACGACTATGCCCATAGAAGAGGCCCCTCCAAAATGAATAAAGGAGGGCACTCACAAGAGTATACAGTCATGGCCAAACGTTTTGAGAATGACACAAATATTAATTTTAACAAAGTCTACTGCTTCAGTTTTTCTAATGGCAATTTGCATATACTCCAGAATGTCATAAAGAGTGATCAGCTTAACAGCAATTACTTGTTAAGTCAATATTTACCTAGAAAATGAACTTTAACCCCCAAAACACATTTCAACATCATTGCAGTCCTGACTTAAAAGGAGCAGCTAACATCGTTTTAGTGATTGTTCCATTAACACAGTTGTGGGTGTTGATGAGGACAGGGCTGGCGAACAATCAGTCATGATTAAGTAAGAATGACACCACTGGACACTTTAAAAGGAGGCTGGTGCTTGGTATTATTGTTTCTCTTCAGTTAACCATGGTTATCTCTAAAGAAACACGTGCAGCCATCATTGCACTGCACAAAAATGGCCTAACAGGGAAGAGTATCGCAGCTAGAAAGATTGCACCTCAGTCAACAATCTATCTTATCATCAAGAACTTCAAGGAGAGAGCTTCCATTGTTGTCAAAAAGGCTCCAGGGCGCCAAGAAAGACCAGCAAGCGCCAGGACCGTATCTTAAAACTGTTTCAGCTGCGGGATCAGACTACCAGCAGTGACGAGCTTGCTCAGGAATGGCAGCAGGCCGGTGTGAGTGCTTCTGCACGCACTGTGAGGCGGAGACTCTTTGAGCAAGGCCTCGTTTCAAGGAGGGCAGCAAATAAGCCACTTCTCTCCAGAACAAACATCAGGGACCGACTGATATTCTGCAAAAGGTACAGGGAGTGGACTGCTGAGGACTGGGGTAAAGTCATTTTCTCTGATGAATCCCCTTTTCGATTGTTTGGGACATCTAGAAAACAGCTTACTCGGAGAAGAAGAGGTGAGCGCTACCACCAGTCTTGTCTCATGCCAACTGTAAAGCATCCTGAAACCATTCATGTGTGGGGTTGCTTCTCAGCCAAGGGAATTGGCTCACTCACAGTCTTGCCTAAAAACACAGCCATGAATAAAGAATGGTACCAGAATGTCCTCCAAGAGCAACTTCTCCCAACCGTCCAAGAGCAGTTTGGCGCCCAACAATGCGTTTTCCAGCATGATGGAGCACCTTGCCATAAAGCAAAGGTGATAACTAAATGGCTCAGGGAACAAAACATAGAGATTTTGGGTCCATGGCCTGGAAACTCCCCAGATCTTAATCCCATTGAGAACTTGTCGTCAATCATCAAGAGACAGGTGGACAAACAAAAATCAACAAATTCTGGCAAAATGCAAGCATTGATTATGCAAGAATGAACTGCTATCAGTCAGGATTTGGTCCAGAAGTTGATTGAGAGCATGCCAGGGAGAATTGCAGAGGTCCTGAAGAAGAAGGGTCAACACTGCAAATATTGACTTGCTGCATTAACTCATTCTAACTGTCAATATAACCTTTTGGTACTCATAATATGATTGCAATTATATTTCTGTATGTGATAGAAACATCAGACAAGCACAAATAAAAACCAGAGGGCAGCAGATGATGTGAAAATATAATGTTGGTGTCATTCTCAAAACGTTTGGCCATGACTGTACAGAAGGGCCCTCACAAACGTATAAAGGAAGGCCCTCCAAAATGCATAGAGGGCCCTCCCAAATGAATAGAGGAGGGCCCTTCCCAAAGTATAGAGGAGGATCCTCACAAATGTAAATATGAGATGACCTTCAGTGCAAGCAACCATGGCTTTGCTTATTCTGTGTTATTCTTAAGATAGTTGTTTCAGCACCAAAAGAATAGAGTAGGGCCCTCTCAAACATATGTTGCAGGGCCTCGCTGTGTCTGTGCAACCGCAACTCGTGGGCAGGAGGTGGGAGTGCCTGCTTCATAAACAGCAGATTGTGAAGGGCCTTTCCAAAAGTATAGAGGAGGGCCCTCCCAAATGTTTAAAGGAGAGCCCTCCAAAATGTATAGAGAGTCTTCCCAAATGAATAGAGGAGGGCCCTTCCCAAAGTAGAGAGGAGGGCCATCACAAATGTATAGAGGAGGGTCCTCCCTAATGTACAGATGAGTGACAGCAACCATGGCTTTGCTTATGCTGTGTTATTCTTAAGGCAGTGGTTTCAGCACCAAATGAATAGAGGTGGGCCCTTCCAAACATATGTTACAGGGCCACCTCTGGACCCTCACTAAAGTCAGGTTTGCAGGTCCTCAGACAATTGATTTGAGGGCCGCAGAATGACATAGAGAATAAGGAGGAGCAAGGGAGACAGAAACTGGCATACGAGTAGTTGGAAATCACGACAGAAGTCGGGCTGACTATTCTTGGCATGGGTAGGATGTGTGATGTCCCAGGATTTCACTCTGTCCCACCCTCCACCAGGTTCACCCATTGTGCCATCAGAGAATTTTATCGTCCCTGACTTTCCACAACAAAATCTCCACGTGTCTGTTGCTACGTGAACCATCCCGCTTACGCCATTGCTGACAGCATGGGTAGGAAAACGCCAAGTACAATAGTGGTGCCACTGGCTAGGAAGTCAGTATCCTGGGGCAGCCACAGCCAAGAGATTACGGAAAGACTCTGTTCCCACAAGACAAAAGGGAAACAGCTGCACTGGTTTGGCAATGTGAGCATTTAATGTTTTTGCCTGTGGAGGAGTGTTTGTGTATTTACACTTCCTTTCCAAGATCTGGAACAACAGCACGCTTCACTGGGACAAAAAAAGTGGCCATGATTCATGTTGGTTGCTTTGTCTGTGCAACCGCAACTCATGGGCAGGAGGTGGGAGTGCCTGCTTCATAAACAGCAGATAGTGAAGGGCCTTTCCAAAAGTATAGAGGAGGGCCATCCCAAATGTCTAAAGGAGGGCCCTCCAAACTGTATAGAGAGTCTTCCCAAATGAATAGAGGGGGACCCTTCCCAAAGTAGAAAGAAGGGCCATCATAAATGTATAGAGGAGGGCCCTTCAGTGACAGCAACCATGGCTTTGCTTATGCTGAGCAGTAAATTATTCGCATTTCCCATTGACTTACATTGTACTCACTATTCGGAATGAATGTGCGATTATTACAAAGTACTCGTAACAAGTATAGCGATTACGAATATTACAGTACTCACTCATCACTAATGTTTCCCAATGTGGCTCTCTTGTGGCCATGGGTGCTCAAATATTTGTGCATCTCCACACTCCACATGTCACGCACTTAGATTGCGCTGACTTTGCTGGATGCTGCTGGATGTGTTGTGTCTGCATTTCTTCAAGAGCTACATGAGGAATGGCTGTGAAGGTCTTGATCCTAACTTATCTCCTGTATTATACTCCAGAGCTGCACTCATTATTATACTCAGCTGCTGGTTGAGGGGTTGATGTGAGGCTTGGGTGTGACTCACCTGGAATCCCCTTCCCCTAGCTTTAAATAGCTTTCCCCTCCTCTGTCAGATGCCGCTGATAGAGTTATTTAATCTTGATCTTTGTGCTGTCCTGATGCTTTGTTGCTTTGCTGAAGTCCTTGCTTTGGGAGTAGCTGTGATTCCGGATCCATGGGTGGAGGTAGGGGCCCTCAGCCTAGGGCTAAACATGAGCACAGGAAAACAGGGAGGAGACTCGGACCTCCTCACCATCAGAGGTACCTCGGAGAGCAGGGTGAGCCAAGGATCCCCAGTGTAAGGATCATATTAGCTCCCCTGAATCCTCTCGCCCCTCTCACCATTCAGTTACCTGATTCCCTCACCTCCTAAGCGTGACACCTCCAACTCATGTCCCTCTTGAATGGTGCACGGTGAGAGTCAAGAATGAATAAAATGGAACGTAAGAGCTCCTCAGACTGCACAAGCTTGGGGGCATATGTATGCTTGGATTCATGATGTGGGAGGAAAAAGGACCAGGTTAAGGATTGTATGGCCCAGTGTCTTGGCTACCGACACTAAACCATGTGGAAGATTTGGTGGTGCTGCTTTCCAACAGACTACAAGTTTTGTCTGCCATACAACTCATAACCTGAGGGTAATTCAGACTGTGCTGTGGACCTGGAGGATAGGAGGTACAATTTGTTGTAAAGGGCCTGCTGTGAGCTCAGCCAAATGAGTAAGTGAGGGTCCTCCAATATGAATAAGTGAGGACATTAGATTTATTAGTTGAGATAGTATAGATATAGATATCTTAGCATATATTAGCATCGATAGTTATCCTTCCTGGACCTCACAGAAACATGACACCCTCCGACAGCCTCCCCCACTGGACTGTGTTACGGCGGACTTCATTTCTCCCACACACCTCACACTGGCGACAAAGATGGAGGAGGAGTGGGTCTTCTCCTTTCTAGAAACTGCACCTTCAACCCAATTCCTCCTCCTCTCTCACTTATCATCTCATCTTTTGAACTGCACTCTGTCCGTATCTTCTCTCCTTCCAACCTCCAAGAGGCCGTCATTTATCGACCCCCGGGCCTGACCACTGCCTTCTTTGACCAATTCTCCATCTGGCTTCTATACTTTCTCTCTGCTGACATTCCCACCATCATAATGGGTAACTTCAACATCTCCATTGACACACACCAGTCAACAGCCTCCAAACTCCTGTCACTTGCCTCATCCTTTAGCCTCACTTAATGGTCCTCCACAACTACCCACACAGACGGACATACAATAGACCTCATCTTCACCCGCCTCTGCTCCATAACTAAACCCACAACCTCCTTTTCTCCCCCTCCCTGACCACCATCTACTCACATTCTCATCCTTGTGCTCCTCACCTACAACCCATGTCCACCAACTCACACACCAATCCAATGCCATTTTACTGCTATAATCCTCACTCCATGACACAGGTACTGCCACACCTTTCTACAACTCTACATTCATATCAGCTATTGATGCAGCTGCCCCTTTCGTTCATGGCAGTACATGACAAAGCAACAGACAACCCTGGCACACAGTCACCACTAAAAATTTGCGGCGAGCGTCTAGGGTTGCTGAGTGTGCTGGAAGAAAACACACTCGCAAGAAGACTACACAGCATTCAAACAAGCACTTCTCAGATTCAAATCAGCACTCACCATCACTAAACAGAATTACTTCTTTACCCTCATATCCTCTTTGCCCCATGACCCCAGTCAGTTATTCAACACATTTAACTTCTCCTCCTCCGCCCCCCACTGCCCCCTCCTTCTTCTCATATCTCTGCAGAAGATTTTGCAACACACTTCACCAGCAAGATTGATCAAATCAGACAAGTCTTTGCTGACCAACCACCACAACCTCCATGTATATCAGACCTTTCTCCTCCCCCACTAACTCTCCCCCCTCCGTCACTGAAGGAGAACTTGCACACCTCCTCTCCAGATCCCCCCACACCACTTGTGCACTGGACCCCATCCCATCCCACTTCCTCCCTAACCTCACCACCACACTTATCTCAGCCCTAACCCACCTCTTCAACCTATCACTAAATTCTGATATCTTTCCTTCTGCTTTCAAACATGCAACAATTACACCTATCTTAAGGAAGCCATCTCTTGACCCCACTTCTACATCCAGCTACCAGCCTATATGCCTGCTCCCATTCGCTCCTAAACTTCTCAAAAAACATGTCCATACTGTACTCTCATCCCACCTCTCAACCAACTCTTTCTTTGACAACCTTCAATCCGGCTTCTGCCTCCACCACTCAACGACTTACTCACGGCCAAAGCTAACAGACATTTCTCCGTCCTCCTCCTTCTAGACCTGTCCTCTGCACTCGACACAGTCGACCACTGTCTCCTATCACAGATCCTTTGTTCCATTGGTATCACTGACCTTGCCCTCTCCTGGATCTCCTCCTACCTTTCCAAACGCACATTTAGCATCTCCCACTCCCACATGAACTCCTTGCCCCATCCCCTCTCTGTTGGGATCCCTGAAGGCTCTGTCCTGGGACCCCTCCTTATTTCAATCTACACCTTTGGTTTGGGACAACTCATAAAGTCCCAAGGCTTCCAGTATCACCTGTACGCTGATGACACTCAGATCTATCTCTCTGGCCCTGATGTAATCTCTCTCCTGTCCAGAATTCCGGAGTGTCTATCAGCCATATCCTCCTCCCTCTCCTCTCGCTTCCTAAAACTCAATGTAGACAAAACTGAACTCATCATCTTTCCTCCATCTCACACACCTTCCTTACCAGATCTATCTATCACAATAAATGACATCACACTTTGCCCTGTACCTGAAGTCCACTGCCTTTGAGTAACCCTTGACTTTGCCCTGTCCTTCAAACCGCACATCCAAGCCCTTGCCACCTCCTGCCGCCTCCAACTCAAAAAAAGTTCCAGAATCCGTCCCTTCCTCAACCCTCAATCTATTAAACTACTAGTGCATGCCCTCATAATCTCCTGTCTCGACTACTGCAACCTCCTACCCTGCTAACGTCTTGCACCTCTCCAAGCTGTTCTTAACTCTGATGCTCGACTAATCCACCTCTCTCCTTATTATTCCTCCACTTTTTCCCTCGGCAAAACCCTTCACTGGCTCCCAAATCACCAGCGTATCCAATTCAAACTTACATTGACATACAAAGCTGTCCACAATCTGTCACCTCCATATATCTCTGAACTAATCTCCCCATATCATCCAAATTGTAATCTTCGATCCTCCCAAGACCTCCTCGACACTTGTATATTCCTCATCTAACTGCCTGCATGACTTCACCCGAGCATCCCCCACTCTCTGGAATTCTGCATCCCAAAACGTCCGACTGTCCCCAACACTCTGACCTTCAAAAACCTGAAACCCATCTCTTCATAACAGCCTACAGCCTGCAATGACCACAGTTCCACCTCACCACTACTGGACTTGGTGCTTCACCACCACAGGACCTGGCGCTCCACCACAATTGGTCCCGGCGCTCCACCACCACAAGAGCAGACGTAACCTAATTTCTCTCTCTCCACTTTCCTGTAGAATGTAAGCCCGCAAGGGCAGGGTCCTCTCTCCCATCTGTATCAGTCTGTCACTGTTAGCTTGTTCATTGTATTTTTAACTTGTTTGCATGTAACCCTTTCTCATGTACAGCACCATGGAATCTATAGTGCTCTATAAATAAATGATAATAATAATAATATAGATATAATAGATATAGATAGTATAAAGGAGGGCCCTCACAAATGAATACAGGAGGGCTCTTCCAAAAGTAAAGAGTAGGGAACTCCCAAATGTATGATACAGTGCCACCAAAGACCCTTCACAAAACTCAGGTTTCTTTACACCTGCTGGCCCTCTGAAAACATGAATTGAGGGCTGCAGAATGACAGGTGGTGTTGGTGGAGGAGGTTAAAGCCCAAGTCACCAATGGGAATGTTGTATCTGGCATTGTAAAATGCTATGGAATATGTATTCCACTATCTCAGTAACAATGAGGGAGGGACCGCCCAAATGAATGAGCAAGATCAGTCCCTCCCAAACGTATGTTACAGGCCAACCTGAGACCCCCACAAAAATCAAGTTTCCTTGCACTTTATTTTTAGAAGAGAATTATGGTGAGTGGGAGTGCTTGGAAAGAAAATACAAGAGGAAAGCTTCAATCAGGACTGGCGTCATCACCTGGCGCACCCTGGCCAGTGCCAGGGCCTGAACTGTGGGGGGGGGGTCCACTTGGCCCCTGAGTGCTACTCCCCCTATCCCCATGGGGCCTATAAGCGCTGCCTCCCACCAGCTGGGGGCCTCCTGAGCGCTACTCCCCGCACCACCAGGGGACCCATAAGTGCTGCTCCCTGCACTCCACCACTCCCTCCTAACCTCAGCGCAGCCGCTAATCGCAGTTTGTGATTTAGTGAGGCAGCAGCAGACCTCTATTCCTGCATTGTGATGGCACAGGAAGATCTGCTGCTGCTCACTACATCACAAGCTGCGATCAGCGACTGCCGGCTGCTGCTGAGGTTAGGAGGGAGAAAGGTGGTGCAGGGAGCAGCGCTCATGGGGCCCCTGGAGTGCGGGGAGTAGCACTCATGGGGCCCCCGGGGGTGGGGGAGGCAGCTCTCATGGGGCCCCCATGAGGGCAGGGTGAGGCAGCGCTCAGGGGTCCCCCAGAGGTGAGTGAGTGTCAGGGCAGTGCTCATGGGGCTTCCTGTCAGGGGCCCAGGGGCAAAGCACACAGTGCCCAGGGTCCCCCTGACCCCCTCAAACAATGCAACTTGGGCACAGGGCATAAGAGGGTCCAGGAAGAGCCAATGTTGTCATGAAAGGGCTCAAGGATCCCTCTTGCCCCCTGGCTACTTCCACAGAGACGTCTAGGGCAGGAGTGGCCAACTACAGTCCTCAAGGTTTGAAAACTCTGCAAGTTTTAAGGATTTTCTTAGCAATGCACAGTTGCTAATTTCATGATCTTCAGAGGTGATGATTCCAGCACCATGTGCAATGCTAAGAAATTTTTGAAAAAAATGCATTGCTTGCGGCCCTTGAGCACTGCACTTGGCCAGCCCTGTTCTACCTGAGTGGTGTAGTGTCTTGCATTTCCATACCTCAGACAGTCAGACCAGAGGCCTGTGGCTAGTTCACCAGTTTCTGTAGGGCGGTATCAAAGTACCTGTTTGCAAAAACAGTCCAGCACACAAGGAGTAAACTCAAAAAACTTTACAGTAAAACAGACTATAAGTCTCAAACACAAACATAACAATATACATAATATATAAACATAACTAAAGTACCACAGGGATCAGCAGCAGAAAAAAAGGCCCCTTCATTAGGTGACTCACTTTCTCCAACATTTTCTCCTGATCCACAAACAAAAAGAATCACGTGGCTGCAGCGAAAGGCACACTGTCGTGCATCAAACACGGAGCGTGTCAAATAGAGATAGAGATAGAGAGTGTCCTCACACCCTGGACACATGGTGTCATTACACCATGTGTGTGCAGGGGTTAAATCATCAGTAATTAGTGTTTAAGTAAGTGTTGGCTTTTATTTCTCACTGTAAAATCCGGTGTTATGTTACTGGATATGGGGAGCTGTCCCCGCTGTGTGGGGCTGAACACTCCAGGTGCTGAAGTTGAGACAGAGCTTCAGCACCACACAGCGGGGACAGCTCCCCATATCCAGTAACATAGCGCCAGCTTTTACAGTGAGAAATAAAAGCCGACAATTACTTAAACACTAATTATTGATGATTTAACCCCTGCACACACATGGTGTGATGACACCATGTCTCCAGGGAATGAGGACACTCCCTACATACATGGTGTCACCAAACCAGCATCTTATTAACTCCTTCATCACCAGGTTTGAGCTGCATCAGCACTCCCTGCGCAAACATGCCGCCCAGAGGATGCTGAAGGGGTTAAAAGCTATAATAGCCCTGGAAATCAGTATTTCACAAAAATCATCACTATATTAGCTAAACACCTTGTACCGCTGCTGTCACAGTGGTACAAGATTATTAGTTACTGTACCAGCAAGCGGGAAATTTAAACACAAGTGCGACTATCACACCATATGGTGTATGGGTGCGACTTTGCAGGCCTCTGGCGGGAGTGATACACATGGCTGGGAAACTGGGATTTCTGCCATTTTTCCCTCGGCCTCCTCCTTGGCCTCCTTCTCAGGCTCTACATTATATGCGGGTCTTGGTGGTATTGGTGATCTAGTAGCTGTGGCACTGGCTACAGGTTGAATACAGCCAGGTATGCTGAAAGATCCTCTGCAGTGTGACATGTGTTCTCGGATGGATTGGATCACCTCCAGACTGTGAGCTCAGGTCCTTCTCTGGTATCTGAATCCAGCATTGCATTTGCACCTCGCTACACAACAAGCCAAATCCAATATGGGTAGCATGGTGGTGCTCCAGGTCACATATGTATCCATGTTGTTATCCTCTGGTAGATGCTGCTCCTGGTCTGGTTCTGATGTGCTTGTCTCTCCCTTAGTCATATTTGTATTTGTAGGAGACATAAAGATAAATGTAATAACACAGTTGTATACTTGACAAATATCTGTAAATTATCCCCATTACGACCAATGACGAGTTTAGACATCATGAAAAGATGTCAGTTCCCGCATTATGATGGCTAAACTCGTCATGGCTTTGAACTGTCACTGCATGTAAACAAACAGTGACAGTTCAAATCTAACAGCTGTCAGGGACAGCTGAGGGTCAGGGGCAGAGGTGTGGGGACCTTTGTTAGTGGTCCCCACACTCAGAGCAATGTGATCGGTCAGTCAATCTGACCGACCGATTACATCATGATCGCGCAGGGAAATGCTGAATGTCAGCACTTACCTGTAAGATCTCTGCAGGAGCTGGGCAGTCAGCTGTGCCCGGCTCCTGCATGCATCCTCTCCCTGTGCCCACTGCTCCTGTGCCCTCTCTCCTGCCTCCCGGTCTCCTCCGTCCTCTCCTCGCTTCTTCTTCTGCTCCCCGGTCTCCTCTATCCTCTCCCTGCTTCTTCCTCTGCTCCCCGGTCTCCTCTGTCCTCTCCCTGCTTCTTCCTCTGCCCCCCGGTCTCCTCTGTCCTCTCCCAGCTTCTTCCTCTACTCCTCAATCTCCTCCGTCCTCTCCAAGCTTTCTCCTCCCCTCCTTCCTGTCTCTGCTCCCCTCCCTCCTCTCCTCGCTTCCTCCTCCCCATCCTGTCTACGCTCCCCAGTCTCCCTGTTCACCTCCTCCTCCGGTGCCCGCTCTCTTCCTCTGGCTGCTCCCGCTCTCCTCTTCCTCTGGTGCCCGCAGCCCTAGCTCGCTCCTTCAGCCTCATCCCCTTCATGAAGCCGAGAGGAGCGATCTGACAGCCAGGGACAGCGATCACTATGTGGTCGCTGTCTCTGGCACTGTGTCGCCCCCTTCGGGTCCGGTGATCAGCCCATCATAATGTAATTGGAATGGGCTGATCACCATGGTAACCCGAGGTTGCCATGGCAACCTTAGGTGGCAATAGCAACATCTGGTAACCTGAGGTTGACATTGCGACATTTGGCAATTTCAGGTTACCAGATGTTGCCATGGCAACCTCAGGTTACCAGACGTCGCCTTGGCAACCTTAGGTGGCTATGGCGACATCTGGTAACTTGAGGATTCCATGGCGACATCTGCTAACCTGAGGTTGCCATGGTGACATCTGCTAACCTGAGGTTGCCATGACAACTTCAGGTTACCAAATGTCGCCATGGCAACCTTAGGTGGCTATGGTGACATCTGGTACCCTGAGGTTGCCATGGCGACATCAGGTTACCAGATGTCGCCATGGCAACCTCAGGTTACCAGATGTCGCCATGGCAACCTTAGCTACGGTGGCTATCTGGTAACGTGAGGTTTCCATGGTGACATCTGGTAACCTGACCCAAGCCTCAGAGATCATGTGATCTCTGGGATTTGGGTTTGCAGCACTGACAGCTACACTGTATGGCAGATCATTGCCATACAGTGCAGCATCAGTGTGACCCCAGAGACTGCAGCAAAAGGACCCTTGATCCCTCGCTGCAGTCTCTAAATGCAACTGACCATGGTGGGACCATCGTTGTGGACTACGTCAGAGGGCATGTGGAGGTTAATAAAGATGGAATTCAAATATGAATTTTTGTTTTTTTTTCTAATAAAATGATTTTTTCACAGTGTGGTGTCTTATTTACTATTGACTTAGAGGTTCCTAATGGTCAGGTCTAACATTGGCTTGACATTATGAACCTTGAGCTTAGTGCCAGCTGCCAATGCAAAGCTGGTATTAACCCCTTTATTACCCAGTTTTCCACCGGCACCAGGGCACAGGGTCTGGGTACAGCGCCAGGAAATGGTGCTTCTAATGAATGTGCCATTTCCTGGGACGGCTGCGGGCTACAATTTGCAGCGTGGGGGGCCCAGAACGCTTGGGCCTCTCCATGCTGTGGATTCCAGCTCCCAGCTTCCTAGTTGTACCTGGCTGGAAGCTAAAAATACTGTGAGGCCCACGTCGTTTTTTTTTTAAAATTATTTCAAGAAATAATTTTTTTAAAAAGAGGGCTCCGCCGTATTTTGGTTACCAGCCAGGTACAACTAAGCAGCTGGGGGTGGGTAGCAGCTCGTAGCTGCTTAGTTGTACCTGGCTGGAAAATAAAAATGCGGTGAATCCCACATCGTTGTTTTTTTTAAATTATTTTAAGAATTTAAAAAAAAAAGGGCTCCACTGTATTTTGATTACCAGCAAGGTAAAACTAGGCAACTGGGGGTGGGTGGCAGCCTGTACCTGCCTGTTGTATCTGTGCTGGTGACCAAAAATACAGCGGAGCCCCATATCATCAGTGCAAAATCTCACATGTGGGGGAGCTCCATTGTTTAGGCACATTAGGGAATCTCCAAAGCGATATGGTGTTCACTAACGATTTCAGCTAACTTTCCGCTTGGAGCTTCAAATGGCGCTCCTTCCCTTTCAAGCCCTGCCGTGCGCCAAACAGTGGTTTTCCACAATATATGAGGTATTGGTTTACTCAGGAGAAATTGTCCAATAAATTTTAGGATCCATTGTATCCTGTTGCCAAGTGAAAATGAAACAATTGAGGCTAAAAGAACATTTTTGTGAAAGAAAAGTACTTTTTCATTTTTACAGATCAATTTGTGAAGCCCCTGGGGGTTCAAAGTTCTCACTATTCCAAAATGGGTCTCTTGTGGGGGAGCACCCATGTTTAGGCACACAGGGGCTCTCCATACGCGACATAGTGTCCGCTAAGAATTGGAGCTAATTTTCCATTCAAATTGTTAGCAGACACCATGTAGCGTATGGAGAGCCCCTGTGTGTCTAAACATTGGAGCTCCCCCACAAGTGACCCCATTTTTGAAACTATACCCCCAAGGAACTTATCTAGATGGATAGTGAGCACTTTGAACCCCCAGGTGCTTCAGAAATCCGTAAAAATGAAAAAAGAAAATTTTTGTGAAAATAAAAAAGTACTTTTTCATTTTTACGGATCAATTTGTGAAGCACCTGGGGGTTCAAAGTGCTCACTATGCATCTAGATAAGTAGTACCAAACCCATATACAACTCACAAAGTGTAATACCCCAGTTGAAAAAAAACAACCGTCTGGGGTCAGTTAGCATACTCAACCAACAATTTCAAACTAGAGAACAAACTGAGTATCTCATGCAAATCATTTTTATTCGTTTTACATAAAAGTCCAAGACAGGTGGTTTATAGCAGAAAAAGGACAGTTTTCCCTATTACAATTCCATCTTTAGCAATAGACAATAATACAACCATGGTTACATAAACCTTTATGCATATCCATAATGGAAAATAAAGTGCATTCAAACAGTGCAGATTCTGCTGTGAATTCTATAGTCAATAGCCATATGTTCATATGTCCCAATAGTAATTTTGAGGATGCTGGAGGATTATCCAACGTAAACACATCTCAACCAGCTCCTAATTAGGTCCAGATCATAGCTCTCTAGGTTCACGGATATTGCACAATCATAAGTCAAGTTTCAAATCCCATGCATGGAATACGGTATTGCACCAATACAAGTTATATTAGGAAAAACCCCTGGAAAAGAATTGGATCCTTACATAGTACCCCTATACGTATTTCACACACAGGCTTCCTCGCGGGGTGACGGTATGGTAGTGTAGGCAGCCAGATCGCAATGTTCCCACTCCAATCCACGCCATTATATGCCTCATGTCGGCGGTGACCGCCGCCCACATTTCCAGGCTTTGACGTCACAGTATGCGCCAGGTCATATCATCATGTGATGATGTGGTCACTAAAAAAATGTTTTTTTTAAATTTTGCTGGAAAAATGAGAAATTGCTCTTGAACTTTGAACCCTTATAACTTCCTACCACAAAAAAATGTTTTTTCCAAAATTGTGCTAATGTGAAGTAGACATGTGGGAAATGTGATGTATTAACTATTTTGTGTCACATAACTCTCTGGTTTAACATAATAAAAATAAAAAATTAGAAAATTGCAAAATTTTCAAAATGTTCACCAAATTTTAGATTTTTTCACAAATAAACGCAAAAATTATCGACCTAAATTTACGACCAACATGAAGCCCAATATGTCACGAAAAAACAATCTCAGAATCGGTAGGATCCGTTGAAGCGTTACCTCATGAAGGGACACTGGTCAGAATTGACAAAAAAGGGTCAGGTCATTAAGCTGCAAAGTGACTCGGTCCTTAAGGGGTTTAACGTATGGAATGACATGAAATAGTGATTGCACATTTTCAAGAAGCAATATGTGTGTGAAGCATATAATGGCCATATGCTATTTTTATATGAGTTGCTATCACATAAGTGTAGAAGAGATAGCCTCGCACACTGCTGACCCTCTGTAATAATAAACTTTTGCTCTCCACAAAAAATAAATAAATAAATAATAATAATAATAATAAATAAATAATAAAATAAACAAATAAATAAAAAAATTCCCGAAAATATTAAAGAGAACCTGTCACAAACCACACATGGTGATCTAATTACAGCACTGAATGCAGCATGTCTGCTGCATCCAGGCAAGGGGTCCTCCAGCCCTTGAGCCCCCATGTACCCCGAGATAATACACTTTGAAAACTTAAATTGTGGAGCCAAATAGGAGGTGGCTTGTGGCTGGAGCCAAAGGGCAATTTCACACCCCCTGTATGTTAATCCACCCACCACCGCCTCCCTGATGCCAATCATTGTCTCCCTTGCCTGCAGCATAACACAGAGCTTATTGCAGTGATGGCCGCTTTGGCCCACCCCCTGCGGTGATCTCACCGCTTATACCCGCCCTGCTCCTTGGTTAACATGGAGCAGGGCGGGGAAAGGCGGTGATGTCACAGCAGGAGGTGGGGCAAAGCGGCCAGCACTGCAATAAGCTCTGTGTACTATGCAGCAGGCAATGGGAGACAATGATTGGCATCAGGGAGGCGGCGGTGGGCAGATTAAACATACAGGGGGTGTGAAGCTGCCCTTTGGCTCCAGCCACAAGCCACATCCTATTAGGCTCCACAATTTAAGTTTTCAAAGTGTATTATCTCGGGGTACAGGGTGGCTAAAGGGCTGGAGGACCATATGGTTGGTTACAGGTCTTCTTTAATAATGTATGCACCATGTACTGTAAACTTTGGTGCCACTCGCTTTGTGTTCACTTTGAACACATAATTTGTTATTCTGTTGCAAACATGCATTAAATGATCAGCAGCAGAATCTACAAGTAAAGCATACAGATTTGTTAGATGATTTGAATGCACAATCACTTGAACAGAAAAAGAAACTACACAGTTATGTGATTCATATGCATTGAAGTTAAGGTAACTTCTAGCAGTTTTGCAAAACAAAGACTTAAAATGAAATTAAAGAAACACTACAAAAGAAGTGGTACATTGTGGAATAACACCGCATAAAAGCTTGGATTAAACACAGCAGTACATTTTGCTGTGTTTTTCGGTTGCATTTATTTTGACACTTTAAAGCGAACCTGTCACCCCCTCCAGGCATCTAAAGATAACATAGCCACCTTCTGCAGCACTAAGGCTGCATTCTGACAAGGTGTCTATAGCATTTATGCTCCCTTGATTCACTGAAATAAAGACTTATATAAAATCTGTTTCAAACCAGACCCAAGACCGGGAGGCGGGTTTTCAAGTGTCTCTCTCCCTCCTCTGTGGTGTCAGTCATCCCTCTCTGCTCTCTGTGCACCGCCTCCAGGGCCATCTCGCTGCATTACAGAGCTTTGTCAGCTCTGCTACAACATAGAGCTGCTGTTATAGGAGACCCCACAGTAGTAAATCTAGCAGGAGGATACTGCCTGCTACGTAGCAGCCCTTGAGCTGAGCAGTTTTCACTTTCAGTTTCTTGTACCCAGCAGCATTGCTCCGTCCTCAGCCCCTGATCTAAAGCACAAATTCAACTCTGCTGCACTGCTGACAACTCAGCTCAAGGGCTTTGTCTGTTCAGGATCCTCCTGCTAGATTTACTACTGTGGGGTCTCCTATAACAGCAGCTCTATGTTGTAGCAGAGCTGACAAAGCTCTGTAATGCAGGGAGGTGGCCCTGGAGGAGGTGCACAGAGAGCAGAGAGGGATGACTGACACCACAGAGAAGGGAGATAGACGCTTGAAAACCCGCCTCCCGGTCTTGGATCTGGTTTGAAACAGATTTTATATAAGTCTTTATTTCAGTGAATCAAGGGAGCATAAATGCTATAGACACCTTGTCAGAATGCAGCCTTAGTGCTGCAGAAGGTGGCTATGTTATCTTTAGATGCCTGGAGGGGGTGACAGGTTCGCTTTAAAATCCCTTTACGATCTATGACATATAGGAACATCATAAGTAGCCTCGGTCCCTTTTTTTTTTCTAAACAATACGTTTTTATTCAAATAAGTCTTTTAACAACATGTATAACTTGTTTACCCAATTATATCAATATAACAGTTATGTCCAAATAATCACCACCAGTGTAAACCAATTCCAAACTGGATATTATAGGAGAGGGAAAGGAAAGAAAGGACCACACAGAAGGAAAGGGGCAGGCAGGATTGGACACAAAAGGTAAATTAATGGACTGTGGGGGGGGGGGAGATGGAATAAGCTTTAGGAGCTTTGCTTTAAATATTTTTGTATACCAATCTAATTATGAGAAGACCAGAATCAACCAGGAAAAATATTAAAACTTGGGATGAGCGAGTATACTTATAACTATTCGGTACTCGCCGAATAGTACGGTATTCGGGCTACTCGCTAGTCCGCGAGTTTCCTTATAATTACTCGTTAGGAGTAGCGAGTAGTACATTCACTTTCACAATGTATCTATATACACTGCGAAAGTGAAAGAAAAGTTAATAAAAGATGTTAAAAATAGAAAATAATATACTCACCTATCCTACGGCTGTCCCGGGACCCAAAAAGAACACGTCACACACCACCTGACCGCAACCACTCACCTGATTGGCCATCAGACTTAAGGTCCTGGCAGGCCATCGATGTGTTAGAACATCTGATGGCCAATCGGATGGCCAGTAGTGATCAGGTGGTGTGTGATGTTGCACACCACCTGATTGCTACCGGCCATCTGATTGGCCATCTGATTGGCCATCATACTTAAGGTCCGGGCAGCCCATTGGTTTTGTTCCTTTCGGGTACTAGGACAGCTGTCGGATAGCTGAGTATGTGTTGGCATAATGCATATTGATCTGTATGTATTGCAACAACTATTGTTTGTTTAATATGATGTGATTTTATGTCTGCATGCATATTGTTCAGATGTCAACAAAGTTTAAAAAAAAAAAAAAAGGTCCTTAGTCAGAGACAGGATGTCCCTCCCCCTGCTCCCTGCATCACATTCTAGTGTGGGTCTGAAGCTGAAGGTCACAGCAGATTTCTCTCTCCCTCTCCAGAAACCAGATTGATCCTATTCTCTTGTTATAAGCTGGATGTTGTTAATTCTGAATAAATGAACATTCTATGTTGCTCGCTGTGGACATCACGCTGATTAACAAGGTCACAATAAGCAAAGATGTAGTGATTGATGAAAATTTTGTGTCACCCAAGTTTTGTGATATTATGCCAATAGTCCAGATGAAGCACACAACAACAATCTCAGTCACAATCACAAGACAACGAAAGGGAGAATGTAGAAGTCTGGCTAGATTCTTCAACCACTAAAGAAACAACAAAAACCCTAATTGAATCTAAAATCAGACGATCGTCAAGATCAAACAAAGGGATACCAGCTAAACGTCTATCCTACATTGTCAAGACACTACCTGAGTCAGAGCCACAGTCATGGGATGAAATGCAAAAAACTACCTGCTCATGACAGAAGCCAAAGGTGTATCAACGCCAATGGAATCATCCTACCTGAAACTGGAAGAAGATGACCTGTTGCCTAACAATGAGAAATATCGACAGGCAGTGGGGGCACTTCTATACATATCGACTATGACTCGACCAGATATTACAACAGCAGTTGGAATATTGTGCAGATATGTGGAGAAACCGTGCCAAAAGGACTGGAACACCGTTAAAAGAGTTCTACGATATTTAAAAGAGACACAAGGGGTAAATTTAAAATTATTGCAGCAGGAAATCTAAAACCCACGGGCTATGCTGACACAGATTGAGCTGGTGATTTGCATGATCGTAAATCCACAAGCGGATACGTATTTAAACTTGGAGAAAGTTCAATCTCCTGGTCTAGCAGAAAACAAGTATCTGTTGCTTTGTCATCCACAGAAGCTGAGTATGTGTCCGCAGCCTATGCAAGTCAGGAGAACATTTGGCTAAGACAACTGATGAATGATCTTTGTAAACCATTAACTCAGCTAACGGTGATATATGAGGACAACCAAGGATGCATTAAACTTGCATGCAGTGAGAAGATCAGTGCTAGAACCAAGCACATCGACGTCAGATGTCATCATCTACGTGATTTGATAGATCGTGGCAGAATTCAGTTTGTTTATTGTGAGACTGATAAGATGGTAGCTGACATTTTAACCAAGCCATTGCCACGACCTAGGTTCCAAGGATTGAGAACCGCTATGGGACTAACAGAATAAGTAGTTGTTGAGTGGGGGTGTTGGCATAATGCATATTGATATGTATGTATTGCAACAACTATTGTTTGTTTAATATGATGTGATTTTATGTCTGCATGCATATTGTTCAGATGTCAACAAAGTTTAAAAAAAATAAAAGGTCCTCAGTCAGAGACAGGATGTCTCTCCCCCTGCTCCCTGCATCACATTCTAGTGTGGAACTGAAGCTGAAGGTCACAGCAGATTTCTCTCTCCCTCTTCAGAAACCAGATTGATCCTATTCTCATGTTATAAGCTGGATGTTGTTAATTCTGAATAAATGAACATTCTCTGTTGCTCACTGTGGACATCACGCTGATTAATGGCTGCTAACAGTATGTTATTTTTTTATTTTTAACACCTTTTATTAACTTTTATTTCACCGTGACCTCCCACCGAACCTACTGGCCAGGTTTCCAAGTACCACACGCCCCTGCCGGGTGTCTCAACATGACAGCCGGGGGTCCTATGAGGAACCCGGAAGCTGTCATGACTCACTTGCTGTGGATGCTCGGTGACCACCTGCATTCACAGAAAGTGATAATTTCTCCTGTTCACAGCCATGAAGCAACATGTGTAGTGTGCAGTGCAGAGGCACCCTAAGGGACAGTGTAAAATAAAGTAAAAGTTAAAAAAAAAAAAAAAAAAAATATGACAAAAAAACTTAAGTTCAAATCCCCCCTTTTACCCCACTGAAAATTAAAGTATTAAAAAAAAAACATATTTGGTATTGCCACATTCAGAAATGCCCGATCTATTAAAATACAAAATCAAATAATCAGATCTGTAAACTGAGCAATAGAAAAAAGTATAGGCACCAAAATGACATTTTTGTGGTTGTCGCAACATTGCACTAAAAGGCGATCAAAACATCGCATCTGCCCAAAAATAGCATCATTGAAAATGTCAGCTCAAGCTGCAAAAAATAAGCCATCATACAGGGGCAGATCCTGAAAACTGAGAAGCTATGGGTCTTGGAAAATGGTGCAAAATCGCTGTTATTTTCTTTAAAAACTTTAGAATTCTTTTCACCACTTATATGGAAATAAAAGTATACATGCTTGGTATCTATGAACTTGTACCAACCCGAGGCATGATACTGACATGTCCGTTTTACCATATAATTAACATGGTGAAATAAAAAAAAAACAATCATGCAATTTGACTTTTTTTGCAATTGCACTGCATTTGGAATTTATTCTCATTTTCCCCTACACTATATAATAAAATAAATGATGTCATTCAAAAATACAATTCGTCTTGCAAACAATAGCCCTCATATGGCTATATTGACAAAAAAAAAAAGTTATGGCTCTTACAAGAAGAGAGGGAAAAATGGAAAACAAAATTCTGAAAAATGCTCGGGGTGAAGGGTTTAAACCCCCTCTCTACATCTGACACACCCATAGGCTAGGGTCACACCATCGCTATGCCTCTCTTCAGGGGGGTTCCATTTAAAAGATATAATGTTGGCAGCATTGGCGCAGTGTTACCGTAATGGTAACGCTGCCAATTCATTCCTATGGGTGACAAAACCCCGAGCACAGGTCAAACGCCGGCATCTAAGTGCCAGAGTTTGAAACCTCGTGCTATTTCCAAGCGCATCACATGACGTGGAATCACACGTCATGTGATGAATTAGATGCCGGCGTTTGACCTGCGCTCGGATTCCATCACCCAAAGGAGTGAATTGGCAGCGTTAAGTTAGTGTTACCATTTCGGTAACACTGCGTTAATGCTGCCAAATTCTATCTTTTAAACGGAACTCCTCTGAATGGATGCATAGCGTGGTGTGACCCTATCCATAGAATGCATGTCTGTGGATTGTAAATGGGGAGGGCTCAGGGAATCAAGAATTTTCCCCAAAGGCGATGTTAGCTGTGCTATACAGTCGACATCCTCATCTAACAGCAGTGACAAGAGCTAGCTTCTATCACTGCTATTAATCCCTTAAGTGCTGCTGAGGATCTCTGACACGTGCACGATTGCTGTGTTGCGTCATATCTAGTGCCTTCATTACCTTGGATCATGATCATAGGATGCCTATGGGTTACCATACCAGCCAGGGGCCTGTCATGGCTGTCATCTTGGCATTCAATTCATGTGAAGCCTAAGGCTGGCTTCATCATGGTTTTTGTCTGTCAGGGTGGATCTAGTTTCTTGCAGGATCCCCCGGACAGAACCTGTGTAGAAAGTGTGGCCAAATATGGTCCAGGATCCTGTTTTTTGCAGGATTTGTTTTCTGTCACTGTCCATGGTCCTAAGTCTATCTGTGTCTGCTCTGCCACTGTCCTTGGTGCTGAATTCACAGCCTGTGCTTGAAGTTGTGCTGTCCATGGTGCTGATGTTTTGACAGAAGGTTTTCTGAGCATGCTCTATGCTTAAAATCGGATCAGGGAAAAGATCCAATTGTTTCACGGATCCAACGCCCATAAACTCTCATGTTATGTGACCGGATCGCCCCGGATCCATTTCTGTCCAGTCTTGTCACATTTTTTCACTGCAGCCCAAAAATGCTGCAGGCTCCATTTTTGAGGATGGCGAAAAACTGGACAAAAATGAATCCATTTTCGGGCCCTTGACTTTTAATGCAGCCGGAGACACTTGCAGTGCATTTAGTTGTGTCCAGATTACCCTTGATCCGTGTGGATGCAGGTGTCCACAGATTTTTCATGGAAAAAGCTGCATCTTGTTGCAATTTTGTCTCCATGAAAAAAATTGTGAACCCCTGATCCAGGGCACCCCAGTTAAAATCTGAACGAGGGTCTATGAGTCAGGAAGTGATTCGGACTCCAGATACAGGTGGATCCGGATTTCCGGTCCATGCTCAATATTCTGTACATGCCACGCCCAAGGGGGCATGTCATTTAGCAACCACCGGATCCCTGTCAAATATGCAACTGGATTGCTCCCACACAGGGTGCAGGTACATCCAGTTGCATCATGCGTGGGAATCCGAGTGGTATGCAGACTTTTCCTTCATGCCCATGGGATAGAAAAAAAAACTGTTAGTGATGGAATCCTCAGCCTAAGGCAGGAAATTTGAAGAAATAGCTGATCTGACAGCTGCTTAAATATCCTGCGTCGACATCACCTCTTTGGTGTCGGCGCGGGAGATTTAAACAGCTGTCAGATCAGCGGTTTCTTCAAATTTCCCATGCCGACACTGTCGGAGAGTTATCAGCAGCCAGGAGGAGGAGATCTCGATGCTGATCTCTGCCTCCCGGCTGCCGCCGAGATTGCTGATTGGCTGGGCACCATACTCCTGAGAGATCAGCGGCAGCCACAGGGAAAGATTTCAATGTGACCTGCAGCGTTCTCCTGCGCTGTCATGCAGAGGACACTGCCGATCCATTGAGATCCATGCATTTTTTGTGCGCTTGCGGGCGCTTGTGATAAAACAAGGCCTGTGAACACACAAAAAATGCAACAGGCTGCATTCAGAGGGTGCATAAATTATGCACATCCAAACGCAACTGCAACCTGAATGCAACCAAACGCAGGTACCATGCATTCCCATGTTAAACATAGGAACGCAGTGCGCATGCGTTTGGCTGTGTTTGGAACGCTTGCGTTCCGAACGCTAATGTGAAACCAGCCTAAGGCTGGTTTCACACTTCAGTTTTTTTCGTGATCAGGTTGCATCCGGTTTGTGTGCCAAAACCAGGAGAGAAACTTGCAGTGAAAAACTATAATGGTACCGTCACACGCGGCAATATTGCTAGGCAATTTCACTGGCAATTTGCTTGTTGCAGTGAAATCATGGACACATTGTTCATTTGTACACGGCAACAAAATAGAACATGTCCATGATTTCACTGCAACCAGCAAATTGCCAGTGAAATTGCCTAGCAATATTGCTGCGTGTGATGGTACCTTAAGGCCCCTTTCACGTCTAAGCCTGGGCTGAATTTTGCTTAATTTGTGTTTCTTTGCATTTTTACCACTAAAAATGCATCCAAAGTCATGCGTTTTTGGCCCCATTTATTTCAATTGAAAATGCATTGAAAACGCATGCAAAAAAGCATGTGCATTTTGAAAACGCAGCCAAAAATGTGGGCTGCTGCGTCAAGGGCTGCGTTTGCAAAAACGTATGTGTTTTGCGTTTTTCAAAACGCACATGCGTTTTTACATGCATTTTCAATTGAAATCAATGGGGCCAAAAAATCATGCGATTGGATGCGTTTGTAGCCGTAAAAACGCATAGAAATGCAAATGAAGCAAAACGCAGCCCAGGCTTAGATGTGAAATGGGCCTAATTGAAAGACTGAAAGATTGACACCTGTTCTGAGTTTTGGAGACACTCCTGGTTTTGACACACAAAGGTTGCCTTCACACTGGGGGTGTGATCCGATCCATGGCTGTCAGGGGTGACAGCTGCGGATCGGATTTTTGCCCCATAGGCTCCCATGTTAGGGAGCGCCTGATTGCCCCGGGAGGATCCGGGAACCGGACACCTGTGGCTGCACGCCTCTGTTGTTTCAGGACCGCTGGTAGCTCCCTGCAAGCTGCGGTCCTGATTCATCAGCAGTTGCTGCTGCGTCTGGTTGCACACCGGACCGGAGAGCATATTAGCCCTCCGGTTCTGTGTGCTGATCCAGTCCGGGGCTGTCAGGTTCACCCTGACAGCCACGGATCGGATCACACCCGCAGTGTGAAGCCGGCAACACTGGAACCTGATCAGGAGAAAAAAAAAAAAAAAAAAGTGTGAAATCAGCCTTAGCTGACAGATCTAGTAACAAAAAACTAATGTATCTCTATGGCCCTTTTCACATCTATGCAGCCTGTGCGCTGGGCTGCCATGCCTGCCCTGCTCTAGCGCAAATGCAAGCGCAGGTGCAGTTACAGGCAGCTGCAGCCAAGCACATAGGAGCATGGATGTACTGCCTTTGCGCTCGGTTGCGCTCGGTGTCCCCATTACCTTCTATGGCCGAGCGCAGCCGAGCGCAGGAGCTGACATCCCCGAAGCGCGAGTGTGACTGTGCTGACATCACTGCACATGCGCTTCTCCAGACGCACCCGGAAACGTCACATTTCGCGTTTCCGAGTGCGTCAGGAGAAGCACATGCGCATTGGCGTCAGCACTCACACTCGTACTTCAGGTATGTCGGCTCCTGCGCCCAGGAGAAGTGCATCTATGTGCTGATGTGCTTGCCTTCGTGTTCCTGAAAATGCACCTGCGCTTGCATTTGCACTAGTGCAGGGCAGGCAAACGCAGGTAAATGCACCAACACATAGATGTGAACTAGGCCTACCACTTGGTTTGTGAAGTCGACTTTCCCAAGAAACTACATAAGTTACTATTTTTACTATTTTTTTTTTTTAATAACTGTTCTCTATTCTGCAAACCCTGATGCAAGAAACAACATGCTGTTACCATGTATACAGTGCCTTAGTGAAAACTGAACAGCTGGCATTCACACTGTGACGCAGCAATCTAATGTCAGTGATACCTTAGAACTATATCCAGTACATGCTATATATGCAGTAATTAATTCACATCTTCTCAAAAATGTCTTGGTGCAGATGTTTCTACTTTTTAACTCTCTCAGTATAGTACTTTTATTTATGTGGAGCTTATAAGTGTCAGTTTGTTAACAGCAGGCAGAAGTAAGCACTTGTCAGAAATGGCAGACAAGCAAAATGATGTTCCCAGAGGCAGTAGTCACTTGACTTGTGCTGTCATGTAATATTTATAACTCTGGTTGCTTACTATGACCTAGCATGCCTGACAGAAAATAAAAAGATTTTGTTTTCTTTCAGCCTGAATATATCCGACAGGTGTTATTTATTGTATATGACAAATATTTCATTTTCGGAGTGATTCGCTGAAATGCTACGCCTTCAAACCCTGACCCATGGTTATAGAGATAACATTTTTGTTGTATCACTTTTTCAGGCCATCATTCATACTGCTGCTCTATACACATGAAAAGATACATAAAGCAATGCTAGATGCCAAAAAGAGAATGAAAGCAAATGTTCTTTGTACACTTCCGAGTATTTCCAGCATTCAGATAAATTTAGTAATCAATAAAATTAAAATAAAAGAGTCATGATTATTGTCTTGTAGACTACAATGAAAATATCCCTTAAGCCTCACCAGGTGCAGACAAGGCTACATTCACACACAGCATAATTTCAGTGTTTTGTGAGGATCCGTTTTTGATGCAAAACTGCACCAAGAACACATCCTCACATAATGCAGTGTTCTGTGTGTAAACGCCGCTAATCTTTCTTCCTGCGCTTTACTTACTTCGCTGTACTCCCTCGGTGACCGCTGGTGATCTCCTCATCCCTGGAGGCCACAGTGAGCTTAGCCTCTAGGACCCCGCAGCACCATGTGACCAAGCGATGTTGTTCGGTCACATGGTGCTGTTTAAGGTCATGCACAAGGTCCTACGGTTTTTGGATGAGGAGTGATCACCAGGGGAATGTGGCAAGGTGAGTAAAAGTGCAGGAAGAAAAGTGACATGGTCCATCTTTTTGTGGAATGCATTATGCAGCGCAAAGCACATCCACAACAATTCAGCCATGTGAACGCATTTTGCAAAACCATTGCTTTTACTGGGATGCGTAATGGCGCTGTGTTTAACTGCATTTCCTAGCGCTAAATAGTCTCTACACATGTCTCTACCGCAGCTTTGCACCTCCAGAACCTGGTTGACATACAGAATATGGACCAGGGAGAAGTCACATGAAACATCAAGAAAACCCATGGAGACATGTGGATGCCAGTCTCCATCATTTCTGTCCATCCTTAAATCTAGCCCTAAGCAACCATAAAGGCATGTGGAACAACTAGTCCCATCAACCATCCAGATTTAGATCGCAGCAGACTTCTGTCTTCGATACATACTGCTCTTTCAAAATAGCTGGTTGGCACATCACAGTAGAAAAAGCTGACCGGCAACACCAGCATATGTGAAAAACAAGGTTACAATGGGCTAAGGAAAAGCAGTTGTGGACTGTGGATGACTGGATGAAAGTCATATTCAGTGATGAATCGCAAATCTGCATTGGGCAAGGTGATGATGCTGGAACTTTTGTTTAGTGCCATTCCAATTAGATTTATTAAGATGACTGCCTGAAGAGAACATGCAAATTTCCACAGTCATTGATGATATGGGGCTGCATGTCAGGTAAAAGCACTGGGGAGATGGCTGTCATTACATCTTCAATAAATGTCCAAGTTTACATTAATATTTTGGACAGTTTTTTACCCCATCAATTGAAAGGATGTTTGGGAATAATGAAATCATTTTTCAAGATAATGCATCCTACCATAGAGCAAAAACTGTGAAAACATTCCTTGAAAGAAGACACATAAGGTCAATGTCATGACCTGCAAATAGTCTAGATCTCAATCCAATTGAAAATCTTTGGTGAAAGTTGAAGAAAATGGTCCATGACAAGGCTCCAACCTGCAAAGCTGATCTGGCAACAGCAATCAGAGAAAGTTGGATCCATATTGATGATGAGTAGTGTTACTGCTTGTCACTCATTAAGTTCATGACTCAGAGACTGCAAGCTGTTATAAAAGCCAGAAGTGGTGCAACAAAATACTAGTGATGCATTGGAGTGTTGTTTTGTTTATTTTTAATGATTCCATAATTTTTTCCTCAGAATTGAGTGATTCCATATTTTTTTCCCTCTGCTTGGTCTGAAAAAATTACCCTTACTGACTACCACATTTTTTATCTTGATTTCTTTTGGTGTTTCTTCAAGGCAGAGAGTTGCCATTTGAAATTATTTCCGTTTTATGCCATGTCTGTGATCTACTTTTTTTCTACAACATTAAACAACTGAATGAACATCCTCCGAGCCAGGTGATTCCATAATTTTTGCATGGGTTGTATATATAAATTTGGCGCCCCACTGGTTGGGATGCCACGGAGGGGTACTGCACCCAGAGCAGAGTGTGTAGTATTCCTGTGACCAGGGGACTGGGATGTTAATATGGGATCCTCACCACACGCATCCATACACCTTAGGTCAGGGGACCAATATCTGTTGCTAGGAAACCGTTCCTGGTGGGAGGAGCTTAGGTGGTACAGTGGAGAGCGGGAAAGTTAGTCAGTCGGAGAAAGTCGATGGAGGGGAACCCTGCGAGAAGCGCAGTGGAGGACACCTCAGGAGAGGTGGCCCAGGAGGGGATCCTAGGGTGTTGAGTTGCACCCAAATCCGTGCCAGTACGTCTCCCGGCCAGAGGGATCCAGTCCAAATTGGAGGACCGGTTCCGAGGCGGTGCTGGCGTTTATCCCCGAGCCGCAGAACCGGACTACACGCACTTCTTTAGAGGTCGCAGCAACCTTGGCATAATTCCGCTAAGGCCCCCCTATAGGGTCAAGGAGGCCCAGAGAGCGATAGACTCCAGGAGAGAGCCCAGAGGCAATAAACTCCAAGAGGAGGCCCAGTGATGATAGACTCCCGATGGAGGCTCCAAGGGCGTTAGACTCTGTAAGGATCCGAGGGGACCAGCGGTGGGCTCTGTGTGTGTCTGGTCCTCAAGGGTCGGGGTACTCAAATCTCGGGCATTTGGGTACGGTGCTGTCACGGGTGGTCAGTGCCCAAGTCCGTGCCCTTGGGGTGACAATAAAAAGGGGAGTTTTGATGGGAAAATAGAGTTAATAAATGTTGTGACGCCACCTGTACATCTGGCGCTGCTGCAGACATCTGGGGGGATGGATGGAAGCAAGGTGTTGTAGTTCCCTACAGGTAGAGCAGGGTCCCCCGGGGCAGTGTAGTGTGATGATAGGAATAGGGCAGCACAGTCTCTGCTGTGAGACTGGAATGTCACAGTTCACCAGGAAGGAAACACAGACACTTGCTTAATCCTGGGTCTTTATTCCGGTAATCTGCAGTTTACAGAGTAGATCGTTGTTACAGCCAGGCTAGTAGACCGGGTGGTCCTGGCAGTAGGCAACGTCTACCCGAAGCTCCAGCTATGTTCCTTTCTTTCTCTTCCACTGTCCTACCTCTGCGCACGTCTTCTTCCTCACGCTGCCCTGCATGAATCCCGCTGGTGAACCAGGCCTTTTGGGTGATATGGGACACCCTTTTCTCGCTCTAGGGGCCCTACCCGGTTTGGTGCTTCTGGTGGGGACCGTGCGTATGTCAGGTGGATTGTGCTCCTAAGAACCTGTCGATCACACCGGCATCTGCGGCTCATGGATGGACCTCTGCACCGCTTCGGAGCCGGTACCCCGCTTTGGACTGGGCCAGAGTTGTTCAGTCACCCTCTGTCTGCCCTTCTCTGTCTGGGCCACCAGGTTGAGGTGCCCTCCCCGTTACTTCTTCTTCTTCTCCTCTCACTCTACTGCTTCCCGTTCTTTTCCCACTCACTATACCCCACCATATACTCTACTCCCACCGGGACCGGTTACCCTCGTAACGGGCTGTCCAATTGGCCCCCTGTCTCTAGGTGTATGTATGTGGTGGGAGCTTCAGACTTCCATAACCCCCTACCAGGACAAGAATACTGCACCTTCGGGGTGCAGTTCCCTTTTGTAGCGCGCTGACCAGCGGGCGCTAAATGTGCGTGATCGCAAGGAAGGAAAGAGAAGAGCGCAGTAAGGACTGATGAGAGGAAAAGCAGGCACATCACAGAGGGTCCTCAGTGAAAGGTCCTAATGCCCTGGTGGCTACCCTGGCCAGCAATACCCGTGGACTGTGTAAAGAACTGTTTGCTGCGAAAGTCACCACTAAAACCCGGTTCAAAGACTGTGTGGTGTGTTTATTGCCTGCGCCGGAGGAGCCATAATGCTGTTCACAGAGAATGTCGGTCTGCATCTCCACATGACGAGTCGCCTCCCTGTGTGAGTTCTCCATTCCTCTATCACTGCCTCGGGGATCCCACTCCACCTACGGGGAGCTTTACCAACCACCTGCCTCACCATCATCCCCGGAGGTCTGCAGCAGCGCCGGTATCATTACCGGATACTGTGGGTGGCGTCACAAACTATTTTATTTTTATTTTTTAGGCTGCGTTCACACATTTGCGTATTTTGCTGCGCTTTTTTGCGCACGCTTTTTGCAGCGTTTTTCGGCCGCGCAAAAAAGCGCAACAAAATAAGCAGGGGCTTTCACACACTGCGCTTCCTTTACTCCAAAAAGCGCAGTGATGTCACAGAGGGGAGGAAAAATCCTGCTTCCTCCTCCCCTCTGTGACAGCCCCATTAGATTTCACAGTGTATTAATATACACTGTGAAATCTAAATTAAACAGAGGCAAATGTATGTAAAATAAAAAAGAATGAATACTTCACCTGTCCGACGCCTTCTCCCGCTGTCCGGTGCCTTCTCCCGCTGTCCGGTCTCCGGTTCTAAGTAAGAGGTGTACTGACAGGACCTGTGTTGACGTCAGAGGGGGGCGTTCCCGGGGCGTTCCCAGCGCTGATTGGCTGTTCGCGGTCATGTGATATGTATCACATGACCGCGAGTGCCCGGGAACGCCCCTCTGACATCACCACAGGTCCTGTCAGTACACCTCTCACTTGGAACCGGAGACCAGACAGCGGGAGAAGGCACCGGACAGCGGGAGAAAGCGTCGGACAGGTGAAGTATTCATTCTTTTTTATTTTTCATTCACTTGCTTTTGTTTAATTTAGATTTCACAGTGTATATTAATACACTGTGAAATCTAATGGGCGGCCACAGCTGTCACAGAGGGGAGGAGGAAGCAGGATTCTGCCTCCCCTCTGTGACATGACAGGGAGAATACGCAGGAGCAGCTGCGTAAAGAATTGACATATCAATTCTTTACGGAGCTGCGCTTTCTCCCGGAAAACGCAGTGTGTATTTTTGCGCAATGTCTGCACTGCAAAGTGAATTTCACATTCAAAAAGTGAGGAGAGCAGCAGCACTCAGGAGATCTTTTTTACATACCGGCTTTATTGTGCTTTTTCAAGTTACATCTTAGGTGCAGGGCAGGGAGGTGCAGGGGGAGCAACGGTCCGTTTCGCGGACTTCCGCTTCAACAGTAGCCTGTTGAAGCGGAAGTCCGCGAAACGGACCGTTGCTCCCCTGCACCTCCCTGCCCTGCACCTAAGATGTAACTTGAAAAAGCACAATAAAGCCGGTATGTAAAAAAGATCTCCTGAGTGCCGCTGCTCTCCTCACTTTTTGTTTGCAAGATTAACCCTTCAGCTGAATAACAGGATTTCACTAACGCCGCTGTACGACACGAGAGACTAAGCAGGTCAGTGCCCGGTTCCTTCTCCATTTGCCATATTTGAATTTCACATTCACTTTGCTGGCAGACAAAAGGCACATTGCGTATTCACATCCATGGGGGGGTGATAGGTCCTCTTTAAGGCTAGGGTCACACTGAGTGCTGGTCCTGTGGCTGCCGCATTGCGGTACAGCAGAGCTCAGCCTTTGATAACCGCCAGCGGTAACGTCGGGTACTTCAGGCGAACGCAGCCCTTAGTTACTCGATGTATACCATAGTTACTGGCCACACACAAAGCTGGCCGGACTGCGGTAATCCTGACCGCAAAGAAAAACATTGCCTAAACGATTGAAAGATTACAATAAGTGGCAATTATAGAACTTTTCATATCTTTTGTAGTATACAAAAAAAGTACATATGATGAAAATCGATACAGTTTTATTTAGAATGGGCTGTTATGTATGCAATGGCACCAAACATATGATGTTTTTGAGGGAGGTTTTTTGTTTTTTTAACAAATAAACCATCTTTTTATTATTAAAACTGATTTCATAATTTTTATTTTTCCACTTTTTCACAACACTTAATGACTTTTCTTTTTACAGTAGTTACCAGTCTCACAATGGGAGTTAGACCTGCAATACATTGATTGTATTGATCATACACTGTAGTACTTATTTACTACAGTGCGTGACCTTCACTGTCATTCATGCCCAACCTTCGGCAGGATCTATTTGGCTGGGAAATATGGCAGACATGTAAGGGAGTGTCAGGCTAGGGTCGAACTTTCGTGTACCCTGAGCCTGGGGAATTGGTTAAAAACTTAGTGCCTGTCAGGAGCAGCACATAGCGTTAATAGAATGTAATGCTATGCGCCACCTGCTCTAAGGATTTCTGCAGCCGACAGCTCCACAGGGAATCCCATGATATGCGCTTTTGCAGAGCGCACAGGAAACACGGTCTTCAGCGTTTTCCTGTGAGCTCTGCAATATCGCATATCACGGGATTCCCCTGTGGAGCCGCCGGCTGCAGTAAACATCAGGTTTATATAGAAATGCATAGAGCAGGCGGCACATAGTATTACATGCCGTTATCGCTATGCGCTGCTCCTGCCAGGCACTACGTTTTTAACGGATGCAGGAGGCAGAGGGCAGACGCAGGTTTGACCCTAGCCTAGGCCTCTTTTGCCATAGCAACAATTGGTTCCCCACAAAGGCTCTGTAGAGGTGCCAATGTGCTGACAAAGGGAGCAATCACTCTGCCTCACATGCCGCTGTCACAGCAGCCTCTGAGAGGTTCAGTTTGAGCGCTATGTGCCCAGTCTCAGCAAGTGCAGCAGAAACCTGCCAGCTCCTGCTGTGCATAGCATGGGCTCTACCCCTGTATTAATGTACACAACCAGTTGCACAAAATCACCTGCAATCTGGATGTACAGTTTGGGGAAAGGGATTTATGTATACAACATAATCTAAAAAAATGATAAAAGTATATTGTTTATTATGTTTAAAACTACGCAAGGCACATTTGTAAATTCACACGTAGTTTTTTTTTGTTTTATCCGTAAATACTTAATGCTCATTTTATGGCATTACGCTTTTGGAAACATTGGCAAAAGCTCAGAATAATATGAAATGGCCAGGTTTATTTCAGCCAAATATTCTGCGACGATTAAACGTTGAGCGCCAATTGTCATTTCATTGTGTTTCCACAGTAAAGGGGCAATTATCTTGTCATTCCTTTTTTGTACCCTGTGCCAAGTCTGTTGAAATGTGTAACCTGATTTACGTAAAAATGTGACATATCATTGAGCGAATTGCACAAACTGTTGAGATAATCATGATCTGTCAAATATGTTCAAGGTAAAAAATTAAGGTGAAGATGCAGCTTGAATCATCTATAGTCGAAAATTATAAGGTGTCTGAACAACTAATAAAGAAGAAAACTTTAGCAGAATAATGCTGCCTTTAGTTAAAAAATTCTAACAAAAGAGTAGGCATGTTTAAATTGTTAGTATAACCATGCGTATGCTACTGCGCAAATTTTACATACAATATGAGGCGACACTGAAGTGACTTTATACATCTAAAAAACAAAGTGGACAATCACAAGGATCAGATTTCGAAAATCAAGAGTTTTCTCATTCAGTCCGATCCTCATTCTAAGGTTTCCACTATATAGGTATTCATTCATAGATGTATCTTCTCACCATAAAAGTATATACAGGGTGGGTCAGTTATATGAATGCACCTAAATAAAATGGAATGGTTGGTGATATCAACTTCCTGTTTGTGGCACATTAGTATATGGGAGGGGGAAAACTTTTCCAGATGGGTGGTGACCATGGCAGCCATTTTGGATCCAACTTTATTTTTTTCAATGGGAAGAGGGCCATATGATACATCAAACATATTGAGAATTCCATAAGAAAAACAATGGTGTGCTTGGTTTTAATGTAACTTTATTCTTTTATGAGTTATTTACAAGTTTATGACCACCTATAAAATGTGTTCAAAGTGCTGCCCATTGTGTTGGATTGACAATGTAACTCTCTTCTCCCACTCTTCACACACTGATAGCAACACTGCACAGAAGAAATGCTAGCACAGGCTTCCAGTATCGTTGTTTCAGATTCTGCACAATCTCATATATTCACAGCCTAGACAATTACCTTCAGATGAGTGATGAGGCAAACTTTTTTGTGAATGGTGAAGTTAACAAACAAAACCACTACTATTGGTCTGACACTAACCCACAGTGGATAGATTCCCCCAAGACTGTTGGAACACAAAAATTGATGGTATGGTGTGGTATATGGGGTACAAAGATAGTGGGGCCATTCTTCATCAATGGAAACCTCAATGCCACTGGATATCTGAATCATTTAGCAATTTCAGACCACCCCTATACCATCAATTTTTGTGTCAAGGTCTCACAATCTCTCCACCATGAGACTGTCACATGTCATTCTTCGTCACTGTGTCAGTCACGGACACTAAAATGCAAAACAGTAATGAATGCATAATATAACACATACACACCCACTGTACACGCTGCAGTACATGACACAGAGTACAGGCTGCATTGTGATACAAAAGTCAAAACCAACATTGCATAGAGAGAAATACAGTACACAATGCAGTGCATGACACAGAGTACAGGCTGCAATGAGATAGGAAAAGCAAAGACAACGTTGCATAGAGAAACCCTCAGTACACACTGCAGTGCATGACACAGAGTACAGGCTGCATTGAGATACAAAAGGCAAAACCAACATTGCATAGGAGAAACACAGTACACAATGCAGTGCAACAGAGAACAGGCTGCATAATGTAAAAAAAAAAAAAACAGGATGGATAGAAATAGAACAACACACAGAAAAAAAAACCTTAAAAATTAAGAAAAAAAAAGAGGACAAAAAGGAAAGAAAGAAAAACAAGACAGAATAACTATAAGAATAGAAATGAAAAATAAAAAAATTAAAAAACCTACAAAAAAAAAAAGAAGAAAGAGTAGACATAAAAACATTGCAAAAGCTTGTATAATTTTCCACGTCTAGAGATCCAGCGTGTAGAGATACAGTGTCTTGAGATCCAGCGTCTTGATCTTCCTATGTCCAAACCCCCTTTTTATACAGCTGGGACTCGGGAGGGCTTTGGGAGGGACTGAGAATTGCTTCCTGGGCATGCGTGTGTGTCATACATATGCGCATCGAACGCAGCCATGCGCAAGCCATTGCGCACCAATGCACACCCATAGAAAATAATGTGGGTTTTTCTACGCACTCGTGCGCATTCTTTTCAAAAAATTCAAAATGTTGGGTTTGCCGGAGCCACTAAACCACGCACAGGGACACATATGCAGACATACTGACGCCAACTCAGGTCCCTGCATTCATCTACACACACCATGTTAAACATAGGTGCGCATTTAAAAAAAGAACTATGCAGCATACGCTGCGTTCAAAAACACAAATGTGAAAGCGGCCTAAGAATATTATGAAACACTAAATTAATGTTGTTTTTTTAAATGCAAATAATTCCAACACTTCGCATTTAAACCATTTGGAATAATTGAATTACATTTAAAAATCAATCTCAATTCCACACGAGACATTATTTTCATGTAATTACCACCACGCCAATCTTTTTTTATTTTTCTACTCCCAAAATTGGGTGTTCTTTAAGGATGTAAGGCCCAGTCACACATAACGACGCACCAGCGATCCCGATAACGATAACAATGCGCAGAGATCGCTGGTGCATCGCACTAGCGATCTAGAATTATACCGAGGTCGTTGGGAATTGTCACTACATAGCGTAGCATTGAGATCGCTGGTCATTGTCCCTTTCAAACACAACGATGTAGCGCTCCAAGCGGGAGCGCAACGACATAGAAATGATCCAGAGCAGTATGTAACGATCAACGATCTGACAGCAGGGGCCAGATCGTTGGTGCGTGTCACACATAACGAGATCACTAACGGGATCGCTGTTGCGTCACAAAATCTGTGACGCAACAGCGATCTCGATAGCGATCTCGTTATGTGTGACATGGCCTTAATGTGTTTTAAAAGATAATGCTTAGATAGCGGGGAATTTTTTTAGTCTCCTCCTAATGTTATTAAAATGTTCTTTGATCTTTGTGGATAATATTTAGCATGTCCTCCCTATATTCAATTTTCCGCATGGGCAAATGATAACATAAATTACGCCTGTAGTGTTATGTGGCGCCCCTGAGGGTCCAGTCCCCACAGAGGTACTGCCCTCAGCCAGAGGTGTGGTACCCCTCTCTTGGGTAAGTAGGGGGCACTACCCAGTACCCACACACCAGCATCCAACACCACACCACTCCAGGCCAGGGGATCTGGGCGGGCCCTATTCAGGGAGGGCCCCATCTCAGGCTGGAGGGGGAACTAGGTTGAGGGTGTGGGTGGAGGAATTAGATAAGAGTACAATAGCAGGTAGTACTGAAGGAAGTAGAGACAACATAGAGAAAACATAAGACATACGTTAGGGACATGGAAAACGTGAGTGACGTTAGAAAACCTGTAGAGTAGAAGAGTCGAGAAGGAGTTCAGTTGGTGACAGGAGTCTGTCACGAGTGCAGAGGAAGAGAGACATCCTGGGGACTGGAGCGGAGAGGCTCGTCCCAGGACAAGGGAAGGAGAGGACAGACACAGGAGCCGGTGAGGGGCTACAGAGACAGAGATGGTGTCTTAGGGGGCATGGGAAATGAGGAATCCACCCGTGGCACCCGAATCCATGCCAATCATGACCAGAGTTGGGTGGAGGGACCAGATCGCAGAGGAGACCACCCCCAGACTAGCGGAGAGACAGACTCAACTAGTGAACCAGAGGCTGCGGTTCTTCATGTGCAGCAGCCAAATTCACACATAATCACTAAAAAGGCAGCCCTATAGGGTCAAGGGGACTAGAAAGACGTCAAGGGGACTAGAAAGACGTCACCCAACAGGACCTGAGGCTGCTGGCTTGGGACACTGTGTGTGAGGTGCAGGGCAGAAGGGCAAGAGCCAGCGCAGAGAGATGACCCGGGAAGGTGCACCAGAAGGGGGTCCCGGTAAAGTGCACCTAAGTTACCTGAGAGCTGGCTGGATCCCTGGCCGGGAGGTGCTGGCAGCTCCCGGCCACAGTGAAGAGCGAGGGGGGAGGAGAATCTGTCACTAGCGGCAGCAGGGGGAGAAGCTGTCTCTTACCGCAACCGGCGGCGCCTGTCACACAGAAAGCTGCTGTGTGGTGCTGGCGCCGCCCCCCTCTGTACAGCCGCTCCCCCTGCCAGCTTACCGCCTGAGCATAAGGGCTCACACTGTCCAATGGATGGTGCGGCCCTGGCCGCAGGACACAGAACTGTGAGTAAAATGTGAAAACTGCACCCTGCTGTCTCCTCAGATTTATTTACTGTGTTACTTGACCTGTGCTACAACTGATACAATCATCTAATAGACTTTACAACTGTCCAGGGGCCTCGCTCTACCTGTGGAGAACTGTATCATCTTTGCTGCATCACCAACTGCCCCAGTGGATCTGAACCGCGGCGTCGGCCATCCAATTGCCGAATAGCACGGGTGGCATCACAAATTAATTTCCAATATAAACTTTCCCCCATTTTATGACACGGCCAGGGCCACGGAGCTGGGTAACGCCACCGTGACATCTCTCCAAAGAACTGTTCAGCCTGGTTCTGAGTACGCCTTCGTCCTGGAGCATGTCAGTTACAAGATATACATTCCAAAATAGGGGTTGTTTCATCACAATTAGGATTCCTAAATGCCACATATTTGCTCGGGGCCCCAAAAGTAACTCTCCAATTACTACATGCACCACTTCTATAGAAACCCTGCAATTTATTTGTCACTGCCCCAATATGACTTTTCCCAAAGGGGGCGGGTTCCTATTTTTTTACATTTTTCATGGACGGAGCAATTAAGAGGCCCAAGTTTGGTGCCTTTCTAAATACAAAGCGTGGTTTGTCTCCTAGCTTGTCCCCTAGGATAGGATCTTATTTTAAAATTGGCCAAAATCTTTTCACCAATGTTTTAAATGGGCCTGTTTTGGTATTATATTGAGTCATGATTGGAATCCTATTGATCCCGTCATCACCACTGTTCTCTACATTGTTTTTCTTTTTGTAATTAATGAATTTATCCCTTGGTATTAATAGGGTTTCTTCCAGTTTTTTGTTCAGAGCTTCTTGACTCACCGTGGCCGGGACTCCGGTTTAGACAGGCGATGCTTCCTTCCTCCTTGTCACGGGTGGACCGCGCCTGCCGGTAGTGGGGCCCGGTGTAGTGCAGATCAAAAGTGAAGACGTCTTGGTGGAACAGATTAAAGGGGTTTTTAATTTATTCGTGACGCCACCTATGAGTAGATTCGGTAAGGACTACCGACGCTGCGGAGCCCCCGGGGGATGGATAGCAGCAAGATGTTACGCTCCCCACAGGCTGAGCGGTGATCCCCGGAGGCTGGAGCTGCTCAAGATGTTGTGCGGCAGCTGCGGTTACCTGTTAGTGCGGACGGACAGTTCATAAGGAAGCACGGACACAGAAAGTCTCTGCAACGGGTCTTTACTGTAACCAGCAGGCTGTACATGGTATACAGTGGTTGAGTAGTGGACCGGGTGGACTCAGCAGTGATGGTGTCCCTTAGAGATCCGCAGTGTTCCTCCTTTCTACCTATTTGGTTGCCAGTGTCGCCCAGGAATACCAGGTCGGGTACGGGGAGGCTGCTTCAATGCCCTATCCATGATGTACGTTCTGGATGTTTTGGGGAGCCTTGGATCCCTCAGTGGGTACAACGCTGGTTAGACGACTGGAAACTGGCTGGTGGTGGGGTGCTCCTTTGAAGCTGTTCCTCCACTCTTCTGGTTCGCGTGACAGAGGTGAACTGCTGCCAGCTTCGGTACCAGTGAACCGGCTGTGAGTTGTGGGCACGGGAGTCTTTTGGGAACCCGTGTAGATAATGCCCAATCCCGGTGGTTAAGGCCTCAGGTGCTAACACCCGACCGGTGACGGCCCAGGGGCCCGCACGGGGTGCGTAGCCCCCGCTCCTCTCCAAGTTCTAGACTATTCTCCTTCTGTCTAGATTATTGTGTGTTCTACTACACTACCCTAACACTCCACCCCCCAGGACCTATGATTGGCCCCCTGTTCTAGGTGTTGCATGTTGGGTTGGATCTCTATGTTAACCGGATCATTGCTGAGTCAGAGGATATTGCGGCTGCATTTGTGGCTGCAATACCCTCTTGTGACGCACTCGTTGCGGGGCGCCACATTCTTCCTTACCCCTTATAGAGAATTGTTCTTTCAGGAGATGGGCTTGTTCTAAAAAATCCTCTATACTTATGCAGCTGTGATGTGCTGTAATAAATTGGCTCTTAAGGGGCCATCACACGATTCAATATCACGTGCAATATCGCTGCTGCACGTGACGTTGCAGTGATATTGACGCGTGTGACAGGGCGCATCAACCAGCGATAAATCACTGGTTGATGGTCGCCAGGTTTTTGGAATGGACCGAAAACCTGGCGATGGTCGCCTGGTGGACACACAGCATCGCTGCGTGTTACACCGGGAGACGCGATAAGCCAGCTCCCAGCGACTCTCAGCAAGCGCTGGGAGCTGGCATCCAGGGTAAACTGCGGGTATCTAGGCAGGGTGCGCTGCCTAGATACCCGATGTATACCTTGGTTACCAGCCTTCTCCGCTCACCGGCAGGTATCCAAGGTACACAGCGGGTAACTAGGGACCCTAGTTACCCGCTATGTACCTTGGATACCAGCCGGTGAGCGGAGAAGGCTGGTAACCAAGGTATACATCGGGTATCTAGGCAGCGCGCCCTGCCTAGATACCCGCAGTTTACTCTGGATACCAGCCTGCTCCCGCTAACTACAGCCTGTCAGTGGGAGCAAGACATTGTGGAAACGATATTTAAATCATTTCTACGATGTCGCTGGTCCACTGATCACTGGTGAGTCTGCCTGTGTGACAGCTCACCAGCGATCAGCCGTCAATGTCGCCAGCGATCAGATCGCTGACGACATTGACGTGTGTGACGTAGTCTTTAGGGATTGTATTTAGCCATATCAGCAAGTGGCAACTGTCAATACTGATAAAGCTATTTGAGTCCATTTTCTTATTATAGCATCTAGTCACTAGTTTGTTATTCTGCACAAATACTGTGATATTCAAGAAATGTATTTCATGCTTAGTATATGATATTGTAAATTTCAGAAAAAAATCGTTATTATTTATCTCACTTATAAAGGAAAGAAGTGAGTTTTCAGAACCCTTCCATATAAAAACAACATCATCAATATATCAATGCCATGGGGCGAGGTCCGCATGTAGCTTTCCGTAGGGAAAGATGGTCTCACATTCCCACCTCCCACCTCATGTACAAATTAGCATAGCTAGGCGCGAACCTGGTCCCCATGGCAGTTCCCCACTTTTGGAGATAAAATGAGTCGCCATAATAAGAATAGTTATGAGTCAAAATAACTTTAATCACATCTATGGTAAAATCCATTTACTCCTGTTATAGTTCCCCCTCTTTTTGCAGGAAGAACTTAAGTGCCTCACAACCTTTATTATGTTCAATAATGGTGTACAAAGATGTAACATCTAAAGTACCCAGAATGAAATCCTCCTGCCACTCCATCTCTTGTAACAATTGTATTAAATGTCCCGATTACCAAAGGCAGGCAGGCAGTTTTTTCACATGTTGTAACTGACAGTCTATATATTTTGACAGGTTTGCTGTTAGACAGCCATTCCATATTTAAAAATCGATAAATGTGACTCAAATCAAATTATTAAATCTCCCAAAGAGTGCACAATTAAGATAGCTTTATTATTTAATTATTATTAAAATCGGTCAGTAGTGTGTGTATGCCCTACACCTGTATCTAGCAGAACTGAGCAGTCGGAGAAGGAGCCTATAATCCAACACTCACCCTATCCACTGCCCCTGCCTGTCTATGGAAATTTCAACACATAACATGTCAGGTGTCCCCGTTCCACGGCGGCTCACCCTAGTGTCCCTGTTACTACACTATGGCAATTACCACCACTAGAATTCTATCCTGATCTCAGGTGTATCTCCAATATAGATGTGGGTCAACCCCCATCATCCTCCCTGTGTGTGTATGGCTTAATTTGGCACCAAAGGTGTGTCTGTTTTATGGTTCCGGGTATGTGGTTGTATCTGCCCATATACAACCTTTTGTCCAGATTAGGTTACAGAAAAAATCATTAGGAGTTATTCCCCATATCAAAGTGCATATGCTGGTAAAGATAAATTTACCCCTCGGTGGAGGATCCCGCGCTTCAGTTCCCCAACGTACGTTTCATCAATTGTATTACAACTTCATCAGGGGTTTTTATTTTGGAGACTCACCCAGCACCCCTCCATTTCCTTATATATCATGTGGTGATCACATAATCGCCACCATGTGCGCATTAGCAGCACTACCTCATATCCGGACTCCACCGTCGCCACCGGAAGTGACGCGGCATCTGCACGACGATCTAACGGCACATGCCCAGGGAGCGGGGACGCGTCTCCATAGCTCCCAGACATGCGCGGTCGCGCTGTTAGACACCGCACCCATCAGGGGAGGGGGGCCAAATGCAGGGCAGCGCAAACACACATGAAGTTAACCCCTAGGGATCTGGCAACACAGTGGCGCTACCATAAAGTGACAGAAGCACAGATAAAAGAAAAAACATGAGCCATAGAGTGACTAGACATGTGCCTGCAGTACAAAGATCACCATACAGATAACAACATCATCACATTACATCATATAGTGAGATACATAGCATAATAAGATGGCGCAATGTAACTGCAGCGTAAAAGGTCAAGAGATTCAAAGAAAATCCACAACAGAAATCCGTGCGTCCATCAGGTCCACCACGATGAGAGGGCCATCTCACAGACAAACCAGTCCGAAAGAATTAATTAAAGAGACGAGAGGTACAGGAGGCTCCAAAACTATAAAAAAGTTAACAAAAGATATACGTAAATCCTTATGTTCAAGGTACAGTCCACAGAAGATTGATAGGGGACGGTCACAAGAAAGGGGCAAAACTAAGAGATTAATTTAAACCCCCGGGAGACTTTGTCCCCAGGTTAACTATCCATTTTGCTTCATGCTGAGCCAGGACCCTCCGAGTATTGCCACCACGAATCCCACCATGAACGATCTCAATTACCCTAAATTTTAGGGAAGAGGGATCACAGTCATGGTGGGTTTTAAAATGTCGAGGCAATTTTTTAAGCTCGAAAGGTACTGCACCGTTCATGCCGCAGCAATGCCCCTCACATGCTCCCCTACTCTCTTGCGTAATTCTCTAGATGTAAGTCCTACATAAATAAGTGGACACCCACAGGTGGCATAGTAAACCACACTGCTGGTGCCACAATTTATGTATTCCTTGATCTCAAAAGTTTTCTGATTATCTGCAGAGGAGAAGGAGGAACAGCGAAGGTCATTGCTGCAGGCCGAACAGTGTCCACAAGGGTAAGAGCCCCTCAGAGGTTTGTTAGACCCGAACAAAGCTAATATATGGGGAACATAATGGCTCCTAACCAAAGTATCATGTAAATTACGTGAGCGACGTGCTGTCATCATCGGATAATCCGATAACGATTCCCGCAGGTGAGGAACAGTTTGGAGGACCGACCAGTGACGCTTAAGTATAGATCTGATGTTCTCCCACTCATGATTGTACGTAGTTATAAATCTAACCGAAATTGGAGCGTCCATCTCATCCCTGGTGCTTTTGGTTTGAAGTAAATCAGGACATGGGGTATGCTTCGCACGCAGATAGCCTTTTTTAATGCACCGATTGCTATAGCCTCTCTCTCTGAATTTCGATGCTAAATCTGCCGCCTGCTCCTCGAATTTTTCTTCCGTGGAACAGATACGTTTTTTACAGAGGAACTGGCCGGTGAGGATGGCACGAATTGTTGATCTGTCATGAGCCGATGTAGCATGTAAAAGAGCATTGACCGAGGTGGGTTTACGGTAAACATCTGTCATGATGCGACCGTCATTACCTTCCTCGATCTTTATGTCTAGAAATTCAATTTCCTCAGAACTAAACTTGTAGGTTAGTCTGATGTTGTAAGGATTAATGCACAATCTGTCCATGAACGATTCAAGCTCCTCCGCAGTGCCCTGCCACAAAAATAATAAATCATCTATGTATTGAAACCAGCACTGCACATGGTCATGGCCCACAACCCCCTTGTCGCCGAATAACCATCATTCCCAGTACCCCAGGAAGAGGTTAGCATACGAAGGGGCGCAGGCCACGCCCATGGCAGTGCTGCGCTCCTGTAGATAAAAAACATCCTTAAAAACAAAAAAATTGTGAGTCAGGGCAAAGCAGAGGAGATCGACTATCAGATCATTCATCGCCCCATCCCCACCGGCAGTCTCCAAAAAGAACTTTTTTTTAGTTTTGGGGCCTCCTGTACCTCTCGTCTCTTTAATTCTTTCGGACTGGTTTGGCTGCGCCCCTTCGTACACTAACCTCTTCCTGGGGTACTGGGAGCGATGGTTATTCGGCGACGAGGGGGTTGTGGGCCGCGACCATGTGCATCGGTACATACGATCTCCTTATGACCCACTTCAACTTGAGCTGGCGAGAGCGAGAATCTATGAATGGATAAGTGAACAGCTCTTCTGAGTGTGTGGGATCAGTTATGTCCGGGACCGGGCACTCGGCATGGTGGGAGGAAGGAGGATCAGGGTGTGGAATATGCGGTCCAGTCTCACGGCTACTGACATTGACCGTGTGGAAGACAGGGTGTTTGTGTTGGTGCCAAACTGACTGGAAGCATTATCCGCTATCCAACTAACAACCTGTTGACACTGGTCTTGGTTTAATAGTGGTGTATTGCTGCAGTCCCCTAGAAATTGGGACTGGAAGGTCGAGCGAGATGATGTGGGCGTTTGTCGTGGCGCAATTCGAGCTTGCACACGGCCTCGGCCTCTGCCTGCACCACCATCACGTCCAGTTCCTTGTGCCTTGTCACCGGCCTTGCACATTTTCAATGTTGTGCTGCCTGTATACAGCTAAATGAAAGCGTCCAAAAGATGGATTTTAGCTGCACACTGAGATTACAGATTAGAGCGGTTTAATCCCGGCAGCTGGAACGGTCAGACACAAACACTGACGCGTATACCGTGTTTTGGCTTATACTACTTGGAGCTACAAGCCACTCTTGCCGCACTAAGATGCTAAATGAATGCAGACAAGAGTTGTTTTTTAGCTGGACACTGAGATTAAAGATTCGAGGTTAAATCCCAGCAAGTGTCAGACACAAACGCTGACGAGAATACAGAGTGTTTTGGCATATCCTAATTTCCGCTACAACCCACTCCTGGTGCACAAAAATGCTAAGTGAATGCAGACAAGAGTTGTTTTTTATCTGGACACCGAGATTAGAGATTAGAGGTTAAATCCCAGCAGGTGTACCGGTCAGACACAAACACTGACGAGAATACAGAGTGTTTTGGCGTATCCTAATTTCCGCTACAACCCACTCCTGGCACACAAAAATGCTAAATGAATGCAGACAAGAGTTGTTTTTTAGATGGACACTGAGATTAGAGATTAAATCCCAGCAGGTGGACTGGTCAGACACAAATGCTGACGAGAATACAAAGTGTTTTGGCGTATCCTAATTTCCTCTACAACCCACTCCTGGCGCACAAAAATGCTAAATGAATGCAGACAAGAGTTGGTTTTTATCTGGACACTGAGATTAGAGATTAGAGGTTAAATCCCAGCAGGTAGACCAGTCAGACACAAACGCTGAATACAGAGTGTTTTGGCGTATCCTAATTTCTGCTACAACCCACTCCTGCCTATAGAGAGCTAAATTAATACCTAAAAGCACTGTTTTGGGATGGATGAGATTTGCAGCCTGTACACCAGCCCCAGATGTGATGCAGGCTGGTATACAGGCACAACGAAGTTTGCTATATACCCTGCCTGCCTGTATACAGCTCTATTACTCCTCAGAAGGACTGTTGTGGTAATTAGATTGGCAGCCCTGCGCCTACGCTAGCTGAAAGACAACAAATCTGTCCCTCAATTAGCAGCACCTCTCCCTACACTGACTGTCTGTGGAGCAGAGTGATGAGCACAGCGCGGTCAGGTCTTATAAAGACTTGATCTAGCCCCTGCGACCAAGCAGTGGCGAAACAGCTGTTAGGGGCGCGCTGCAGGTCAGGGCTCTCTGTGTGGCTGCCTAAGTCCTTATCACGAGTCTGCACTATGGGTGAGTGATGGTACTATCCTTCATGATTATTGTGTGCCCTTATACTTGTGCATTCCTTACGATGTGAATCTGTACTTTATGTGCTTGCCACTCATTGAGTGACTACCTGGCTGCAGCCTTCTGTGGGTTTCTCATATACTTCTTGTTAACGTTTACATGTCTGCTTTTATATATTCAATAAAAGTTATATTTTATTAACAAAAACTCCATAGTGGTTTTCCACTTATTTAAATAAAGACTTGATCACGCTGTGCGGCCAGCCAATCACTGTAAAGCCACAACAAAAAGGGCTGTGGCTTTAAAGTGGCTGTTAGCCAATCCCTGCATGCGGGCTGGCTCTGTAAAGAGCGCCGACATGGAGGGAGGTGGACCCCGAGCATAGCAAGAGTATCACGAGATTACTCAGTACTTGCCGAGTACCCCGAGTACCGAGATATTCGTGCGAGTACCGAGTAGTGACAAACATACTCACTCATCCCTAACTCTATAATAGTTGTGATAGATCATTTGCACATGGTTGTCAGTCTATGCCTGTACCAATTGTTTGTATCTGCAGTGTTACTGTACTGTTACCACTGTTATGCACTTATTTATGTGTTATATTTTATGTCTCACTTACAGTTGCTAAATAAATTGAAATTATGCATTTTGTAAAGCATTTTGGCTCCTCCTTTTTTTATCTCCTTTTTCAATATGCATCTTTTGTTGTGTTGAGCAGCTTGAGCCGTATTTGGTAGACATACCATCTGGCTTTCTTTTTATATATTGCCTAAAATGGATTGCTTGACTACATTTGTTTCTTGCCACAATGGACAACATTTTCCTGTTAAGTATTTTATTAATTGCTGCACTACAAATGTGATTTATCTAGTGGAATGTTTGACATGTAGGGTCTAATACATTGGATGTACATGCGGCCAATTGAAGAAATGTTGGAATATCTGCAACATTGCAATAAAATGCAATAATAGGTGATCAAAACAGTGCATATACCCAAAAAATGGTATCATTAGAAACGTCACCTGAAGCCACAATACTTAAGCCATCACAATGCCTCAGATTTCTAAAAATGAGGACACTACGGGTCACGGAAAATGTCACCAAACTTGGCATTCTTTTTTTCAAAAAACTTCTGAATATTTTTTTACCAATTGTAACAGTAAAAGTATATGTTTGGTATCTACAAACACGTACTGACCTTAGGCATCATATTAACACTTCAGTTTCACCATACAATGAGCATGGTGAGTAAAAAAAAAACAAAAAAAAAAACAAATGTGTAATTGCACTTTTTTTGCAATTTCACTTGGATTTTTTTCCTGTACACTATATCGTAAAATAAATGATTTCATCTGAAAGTACAACTCGTCCCGCAAAAAACAAGCCTCATATGTCTATATTGACGTAAATATAAAAAGTTATGGCTCTTGAAGAAGGGGAGGAAAAACTGCAAAATGGAAAACGGAAAATCGTCGGGGGTGAAGGGGTTAAAAATGCCATTTCTAACTTCTTGTGTAATGTATTTTTCATTTTTTAATTGTTTATGTTTGATTTTGTTATCATTTATACATGTTTAGTTTAATGCAACACATCATGTGATCATAAATATTTAATCAAATATGGCTGCCATCAGACCATGAGTAAGACGTAATTGTTGAAACGCGACGGTTTTGACGTTGGATTGCTCCCTTGAATGTGAAGTTTTAAAATTTAAGACATAAATTGGACATTTTAAATCTGGAACTTTTGAATTGCATGATTTTCTCTACTTTAATTGCATTTACATAGCCCAGAACCAAAGCTTGTCCTTGTGGATTTGTTCTAGACAGTCACAGGTGTTGGATTTAATCAGTGAGCAGCCTTTTCTCCTTCCCTCCTCCCTTACAGTAGACTGAAATATAAAGGGACATACCATTTAGTAATTTAAAGACCATGATTCATCACCTGGTCACTGAGATAATACACTTTTGCAGACTCCCGATCCCTCCATCCCGACAATCATTTTGCCCACACTGGCTTCTTCCAGGGGATATGATTTCTTTATTACTTTGCTGATGTTAAGTTCTGCCCTGCCAGATGATACCAGAGTGCATTTCTGTGATTAATTGCCTCCCTGCTCGAAACTACCAGTTTCCATAATACCACATTTCCTGTGTGTATGCATACACTTGGCTCTGCTTCATCTGTGCTATCTGCTTCAGTTGCTTGGCTGTTGTCCTGCATTCTTTTCTGTCAAGGTCCTTGCTGATCGACGTGTCATCCAACAAGTAATAAACAAAAGAACAAAGGAAAATGAAAATGATCAAGAGTAAATATAGGTCTATGGATAAGAAAAAAATGCGACACTCACCGAGCAGAGCTTTTTCATTTTTTATTTCAGAGTCCTCTTTACATGGTTTCTCTGCGATGGGGGAGGGGTGAGGAGACACACAGGTGACTGATTCCGTTTCAGAGCACCTGCCCCTTCTACGGACCATAGATGGTCCGTAGAAGGGGCAGGTGCTCTGAAACGGAATCAGTCACCTGTGTGTCTCCTCACCCCCTCCCCCATCGCAGAGAAACCATGTAAAGAGGACTCTGAAATAAAAAATGAAAAAGCTCTGCTCGGTGAGTGCCGCATTTTTTTCTTATCCATTGCTATTGCTGCCTAATAAGCGTGCACCCGGGCACATGAACCTGCTTTACTCGCACCCTTACATATGCAAGTAGCACCGGTCCCTGCAACACAGCAGTGCCCAGTATATGTCTGCAAAACTTTTTGTAAATATATATCTGCAAAAGTGAAAAAAACTTTATTATATACACAAAAAGTATAGGCAAGATTACCAGATATTGGAAGCAGGCACTCAACCAGTATAATTTAAATATGCAAATATGAACACTACAATGTAGCAACAATGGCTTGGAGGCAAGAGATGGAAAGGGGTTACATACAATTATATATCAACATTTATTGTAAAACACCAACATTGAAGAGATTCTAAAATACACACTGTGCTAGTGACACAAATGATGGAATAAGTGTATGTATTGAAAAACATCTGTCCAACCAGATGTATCAATAACTATAGAAAATGTGAAAAAATAAAGGATGAATAAAAAATGAATATAAGAAAAAAGAATTAAAGTGTATTACCCTGAAGTAGACAGTTCAGGATCAGGAATCAAACAGACTTGTTAACAAATGGGAAAGGGGCCATAGGTTTAAGTGTACACCTTGGCTTCTTCTACTATTTTTTGGACTGTCATTATCAGCAGTATCTGTGTCCCACATATATTGCTGAGTAGTGCTAATCAATACAGTAAAAACATGGAGACCATAAAGTATTATGTGCATATGGATACTAATTTGGTCTCCATCTACTGAATATACAGGCTAGCAAAGTGTTTAGATACAATTCAAAGAAGTGGGGTCCAGGGTGAATGGAGTGTTTGTTGAGTTTGCATACTGACATTTAGTCTTTACACAATCACAATAGGCCTATGGAACTGACAAAGATGGATTGGTAAAGTTCCCAGCTACATGTCCCATACACAATGAAGACAGCTGAAATGCATATCCTCAGCTGTTGTCTATTTAAAAGAAAACTCCAGTTTTCATGGATTGGGGAACTGCCATCTATCCTGCAGATAGATGATAAGTAGGGATGAGCGAGTAGTGAAATATTGCTAATCGCTATACTCGTAACGAGTACTTTGTAATACTCGCATACTCGTCTGAATACCAAATCCAGTGTTAGTCAATTAGTGATGCACTCTGCCCACACACAGACAGCTATAAAGCGAGCATTTCTCGGACAGGGCGGGAGGGTAGGCTTTTTGAGCTTCTCTGCAAATACCTTGCTTTACCTTCCCTAGTGAGAGCCTACCATTCAGGCTGCTCTCATTGGGGTGCCGACTCCCTTTCTGTACTGAAGGGAGCTGCCAATATTAGCGTCAGATTGCTCAATCTTTAATTTTACTCACAAGCACCAGCGATACTCGCCGAGTAACACAAATACTGTGCTATCCGTGTGAGTAATGAATAGTAACAAGTATATTTAGTTATCACTAATGATAAGTTATGAATGTGGCACAGTCCCTTTAAAATGTTACTTACATCCACAGTACACATTTAATGTTGGTGGTTTTATTTCAATGATATTTTGGTATTGGTAATTTGAAAAAAAATGTATATGTAAAATATGGATACATGCGCATATTCCATTGACATTTACAGGGAGCCATGCAGTCATATAAAGAATTAGGACACAGAAGTAAGCACATTTTTGAACAATGATTCAATAGAAAAGACAAGAAATATGTGCTATTTGTACAAATGGGAATACAGCAGTTATATGGTTGATAAGCAGATCACAGTAATCCTGATAGATTGCAGTCACAGCTATATTTTAAGCATTAGAACAACATTGAAATTTTGTTTGTTGCCGTGCTGTCAGGAAGGAACTAACACAATATTTGAATGTGATGCAACACATATATTTTCACTTGCTTGTGCAATTCTTTTCAAGCTGTCAGTTTCTTCTTTCACAGTTTCTGTAATTCTTTAAAACTGAACCCAAAAAGAAATGCAAATATAATTAAACATAGCAAATGTTTCATATGAAAATGTAATACTTTAGTGTTAGGGAAAAATATTATAATATATGCATATGATAGCCATCATGTAGGTGGGATACACAGGTGTGAACAGGGCTGGTGTTAAGGAGGGGCAGACTGGGTAATTAAAAAGGGCCCCCATCATCTTGGAGGCCCCCTGGGTCTACACAAGGAGTTACACTAATAAAACCATTGAAACAATCAAAATATATACACATATTTGGTATCGTTGCACTCGTAAGAGTCTGATCTATCAAAATATAAAGAAAATTGATCTGATTGGTAAACACTATAAAGAGAAAACTATCAGAATGCCAAAATTACATTTTTTACCATTGCTGCATTACAATAAAACGTAACAAGATGTAATCAAAACATCACATCTACTCAAAAATGATTTCAGTTAAAACGTTAGCTCAGGGCACAAAAAATATGCAATCACTTAGCCCAGAGATCCAAAAATGAAACTGTTACAGGTTTTGGAACATGGCGATAAAAGCAAACTCTTTTTTTTTTTACAAATTCCAGAATTTTTTCACCACTTAAATAAAAAAGAACTATATGTGTTTGGTATCTCTGTACTCATGCTGACCTGAGTAATCATGTTGTGAGGTCAGTTATACCACATAGTTAGCATAGTAAATAAAAAACTAAAAAAAAAATTATGAAATTGCACTTCTTTTGCAATTTCAATACAGTTGGACTTTTTCTTTAATTTTTCAATACACTATGTGGTGGAATAAATGTGAATGGAAAAATAAAACCATTATGACTCTTGGAAGGGAAGAAAATAAATGGAAAATTGTGAGCAAAGGGGTTAAAATCTTTATAATAGCCACATACAGCAGCAGGAGAGCCCCCTGCAGGCTTCATTTTTCGAATGTTCATGATGGATTTACTAACAAACTAAAAAAATCATACCTAATGGTACCTTTACATGCCGCTACAGAAGGTTAGAAACAACCGGGTGTCTCACGTGCACGAGCACGCTCCAACGGTTACAAACGGTACCCGCATCGCCTTTACACGCCGCTATAAGGTGCTCTACAGAAGGTTTAATCTATCCCTGGAGACACCGCCGGGTGCCGTAGGTTACCTTCTGTAGAGCACCGTCCCTCATTTACACGCCGCTACCACAAGGTAATATGGGCAGACCAGGGGCAGCAGGCACAACACATAGGTGTGCCAGAGTTGTGGATTACGAGACGCTCGTACGGTGATTGGACAATGCAATAGCATCATGATTGGCCAGCCAGCGCAGGAAGGCTGGCTAATACATGATGCTATTGCAATTGTGTAGTGTGACTGGTCAGCTCCTTAAATATGCCGCCCTATGCAGGGACAGCCAATCGTAACGCAGGAGCTTCCACCAATGATCGCTGATGGGGCGCGGTATCCCGGAGGCTGTGTCACGCCCCAGAGATGTAACTAGGTGTTGAAAAAACCTTCCTGTTCCTCATTTAGACGCCGCTACCATCGGGTTGAAACCAACCTGTTTTTGAGCACTGCTCTGAAACAGGTGTCGACAGTGACGGGTGGCAACAACCTGATTTACACGCCGCTACCTCGGGTTGTTTTGACGGTGCAAGATGCATTTGTCTCCGACACCCGGTTGTATCCAACCTTCTGTAGCGGCGTGTAAAGGTACCATAAAAAGTGTAAATAGGGTAAGGGTTCCTCCTTCATTGCTAAATTTATAGACATATCAGGCGGGTAGAACATAGAAGTAGAGATGGGAGAATTTTCCCCAAATTGTCTACCAATTTCAAATTCGGTAATGTTGGCCAATGTTGGGCAATGTTCGTGTTTCTGATCCTGAACATTGCGGATTTTATTCGAGATCGGAAACACAAGCAATTTCACAAAAACGGGTGACCACAGCTTTGTTAGTTAACAGTCTCAGGTGTACACTCCACAGAGTGGTGGTGGGAGCCTGACATGACGATGGGAGGGAGGAGTGACCGTGGGGGGAAGATAGAGGGGACAGTAGGGAGTGGGATGAAAGGTGATCCAAAGGGTAGTGGTCTGAAGGTAGGGAGGAAATGACATAGATATAGGTGGGGATTCATGGGGTGGAGTGGGGGGGGAAGCATAAATAGGAATGACCAAGCTTGAGGGTCCTCTTTGTCCTCGGATCAATGGACAGAAAAGATCTCCTGCTACAGGACAAGTGACCTGAGGCCTGGCCACCCAGCCCCCTTTACAGCTTCTCTTAATGGTATGAGATTCTTCAATGCAGCAGCCAGCTGTCCCCCTCAGGCTGGCAGTAAAAGGCAATAGATAAGGTCTCATGCAGGAGCTCGTTTAGTGGTAGGATGTCTCCTCCAGTAACATGATCCACCATGAGGACAACTACAAAAAGGCTCTAAGTTTAGCTGGGAGATCAAAAGCTATAGTTCAGTAATCCCCTTCCCCACTGAAAGCAGTGCCCTGCACAGCACATGTGCCTTCATGGGTCTTCAAGAATGACTCAGGACCCGGCCAGAGAGACTGTTCATGGAGACCAGCGCAGATCCCAGAACAGGAGACATCTTCAGGAGGACGTCCACCAAGCGGCCCAGGGACCAACAGAGAAGGGACCCCTTTCCATCAGCGAGTGCTCCACAGTTCTGAAGGACAGGCCGATGTGCAGGATTCCGGAGCAGCGGTGGATGACGGGACAATGGCCCATGTGCGGCCTAGTGAGTATGAGTATGCTTTGTTATTCCACCCCCCCCCCTTCCTTTCTAACTCTAGTTCACTTGGGGCAGTGGTACAGGGATGCCTGGGGTGACATTTTGTTCCCTTTACATTGGCATAGGTAGCGGTATCCCAAAAGGTGGTGTGGGTTAATCAAAAGACAACTTGGGTTAGATTTTGTTGCTAGTATATGTAGATGGGTATTCAGGACTGTATATATCTGAATATAGAGCAGGTGAGCTTTATACAGTATATATAGGGCAGAGATGTGTATTCATGACTGTATACATCGGTATATAGGACATGTGAACAGTATACAATATATGTAGGGCAGTAATGTGTATTCGGGGCGTTATATATCGGTATATAAAGCATGTAAACAGTTTACAGGGTATATGGGGCAGTGATGTGTAGACAGGACGGTATATATCAGTATATAGGATATGGGAGCAATGTGTAGTAGATACATGGCAGTGATGTGTATAGGTGGTGTATGTCAGTATATACAACATGTGAGCAGTATACAGTACATATAGAACAGTGATCTGTATGCAGAATGATATATATTAGTATAGTGGACATGTGAGCAGTATGGTATACAGTATATATAGGGCAGTGATGTGTTTACAGGATTGTATATATCACTGTAGCGAACATGTGAGCAGGATACAGGATATAAGGGGCAGTGATGTGTATACAGGAGGGTAGAAATATCTACCACGGACTGGTGTTTGGGATACAGCATATATAGGGCAATAACTTGTATGTGGGATGGTATATATCAGTAGGCCGGACATGTGAGCAGTATACGGTATATATTGTTCAGTGACTTGTATGCGGGAAGGTATATGTCAGTGCGGCGGACATGTGGGCAGTATACAATATATATAGGGCAGCGATGTGTATACAGGACTGTATGTTAATGTGGAGGACATGTGCCCATTATACAGTATATACAGGGGAGTGATGTGTATATATGGCATTATATATGGCACGAGACCATGACACAGTATATGTCGGCCAGGGATGTGTACACAGGATGGTATATATCGGTATATCTGACAAGTGACCAAGTTATGGTATATGGGCCATGTGGATGGAGGATAGGTTATAACAGTATATAGGATATGTGACTAGTATTCAGTATACATAGCCAATGATGTGTATATATATCAGTATATAGGAGATGTGAGCAGTATATGGTATACCGTATATTGGGCAGTGATAGGTATGCAGGGCGGCATATCTCAGTATATAGGTTGTGTGAGCAGCATACAGTAGATATCGGGCAGTGATGTGTATACAGAATGGTATATATCAGTATATAAGACATGTGAGCAGTGCTCAGTATATATCCTGGAGGAAGCGGTATTTGAGTTGCACTGTATCGTGTGCTCGGTATAAGCAGTATGTCATTGGCACTATATGGCATTATGGTTTCCTTGATGGAGTAGGATGTTGTTATGCTAGAGGGCTATACATGGCATTATGATGTCCGGGATGAAGCAGTATGTGGTGTGCTATATGGCTATATTGTGTGCCTTGTATAAAGCAGTATGTGATGGGCACTACATGGCATTATGATGTCCGGGATGAAGCAGTAGGTGTTGTGCTATATGGCTATATTGTGTGCCTTGTATAAAGCAGTATGTGATGGGCACTACATGGCATTATGATGTCCGGGATGAAGCAGTAGGTGTTGTGCTATATGGCTATATTGTGTGCCTTGTATAAAGCAGTATGTGATGGGCACTACATGGCATTATGATGTCCGGGATGAAGCAGTAGGTGTTGTGCTATATGGCTATATTGTGTGCCTTGTATAAAGCAGTATGGGATTGGCACTACATGGCAGTATGATGTCCAGGATGAAGCAGTAGGTGTTGTGCTATATGGCTATATTGTGTGCCTTGTATAAAGCAGTATGGGATTGGCACTACATGGCAGTATGATGTCCAGGATGAAGCAGTAGGTGTTGTGCTATATGGCTATATTGTGTGCCTTGTATAAAGCAGTATGGGATTGGCACTACATGGCAGTATGATGTCCGGATGAAGCAGTATGTGTTGTGCTATATGATTGTATTGTGTGTCCTGATCATAGCAGTATTTGAATAGTACTAGAGTTCTGTCAAACAGTCTGGGTTTTGCACTACATGGCAGTATTAGGCTTCATGTATGAAGCAGTTTTGGATTTACATTATATGGCGGTATTAAGTGTCCGGTAGGAGGTGGTATTTCAGTTGCACTATATGGCAGGTACTGTGTCCCCTGTATCTATTTGAACGGTCGGTGGGAAATTACCTCATTGCATCCGTGTTGGCGGCAAAAAAAAAAAAAAAAAAAAAGCAAAGTGGATCTAGCAGGCCTGGACTAAGTCTAGAGAGTATAACAAGCGATCCTTGGTAAGGGAGGCTGTACTTTGCGGGATATGGACTTATACACTGATGCAGTGGGTGGTTCCAGTTTGGGGCTTACTGAAAAGGTCAATGGTGGGCAGCCTAGTGGCGTGAAGACTGAATCAAGAATTCAGCATTGCCAGAGATTTCTCCCTATCTTAGTGGCGGTGACATTGTGGAGAGGTCGGCTCACCTAGACAATAGATTCTCTCCTCAGAGCTGGACACAGCGGCAGACGGGAGAGGAGAGGTAGGTATGTGACCAACACCATCTGTAGCATCAAGGACAGAGGTACAGAGTCTGATTGTGACTAACTCCTGTTGCATTATTATAAGAGGGGGGTATTGGGGTAATTATTATTAAAAAAAAAAAAAAAAAAAAAAAAAAAAAAAAAAAAAAGGAAGAAAGATAACAGGCTGGTGTGATTCGGGGGATGGAGCAGCTGGATTTACAGTAGGAGCTGTATGCAGGTTGCAGTTCGATACGGGGTTGTTTAGGTTCAAGTTGGGGCATTTTTGGTAAAATACATCATGATCACCCAGAAAGAGGGGAATTTTGAATACAGGAGTCAGAAACAAACCATATGGGAAGAAAAAAAAAAAAAAAAAAAGAGTACTGTTGGGAGTGACTCAGTTATGTGCCCGTTGCGACTTTTGGGAGGTTATGGATCCTAGGCCTTGGCAGGAGGGGCCGTTATTACATCACAAGGACGGGTCATTTTTGACAAAGTACCAAGTTATCACAGTGTTTCAAAAATTCCTAGAAGTGGCTGGCTTGGATCCAAACAAGTTTATATGGGGCATTCAATTCATATTGAGGCTGCAAGAGAGGCAGCTGTGGGGGTCCAAACATTGTGCAGAGGATTGGCCGGTGGGAGTCCTGGCGGTAACGGTCTTTTATCAAACCTCAGGACTTAAGAGAATATGATTATTCTTTATGCACTAACTTTTGTTTGTTTCATTACAGGACAGGTCCCACTTTTAGTCTGGATTCTAGGCCATTCCTATGTTAATTGGGGAGCATTGCAGATGGACGGACGGACGGGAGACAGCTGGGTTTCTCAGGAGACAACAAGAGGTTCACAGGGCTGTAAATCTGGAGAGAGCCCCAGATATTTTAGTTCTGCACTTGGGGGATAATAAATACAAAGTAACAAGGCATGGATTAAGGTGAACAAGGTGGTATCCAAATTTGTAGTTGGGAATGGAGTGTGGCAGTACGACACACAGATCTACAGGGTACGGACGAAAAATGTGGTTAGCAAACCAAGTGCATTTTAAGGTGGGGGAACAGATTTATGGATGCTGAGGTACAAGAGGAGATAGAAAGGGCCACAGCAGGCTGGATGGTGGGGTCTCGAGCACTTGAGGTGGTCAAGGTGCTCTCGGTGTGGCGTTGGTGAGTCCTCGAAGTTGGTTATAAAGTCGGGATTGGGGATTCATTAAATACGGGGATCCCCCTTATTGGATGGATATTTGAGAATGGTCTGGTGAGATTTGGGTGATACCCTGCGATGGAACGTCGGGTTCATCTTGGTGAAAATTTTGGGTGATACCCGGCGATGGAACGTCGGGTTCATCATAACGGTATTGGAGGACAACCTCTTCCCTCAGTTTCACGGTGCTCCTGAGCCAGTGAACACGGCTAGGGGTAAGGGAGGGGAGGGGCAATGTCATGGGGAAAATCACCAGATTTTTGTAGCTTCGAGGACCTCACCAATTGTGGTATTTATATGTTTTTCTTATAAATAAATTGGCTGCTGTGGCCATTTTTATCCAAGAAAATTGGATTGTTGTCTGACCTTTTATTCTTGGGGGAAGTTTGGGGGGGAACGTCCGTAGAGGTAAGAAAAATGTTAGTGGTTAGGTCACAAGAATCGACCTTCCCAGCGTCAAGTCTCAGGTGTACACTCCACAGAGTGGTGGTGGGAGCCTGACATGACGATGGGAGGGAGGAGTGACCGTGGGGGGAAGATAGAGGGGACAGTAGGGAGTGGGATGAAAGGTGATCCAAAGGGTAGTGGTCTGAAGGTAGGGAGGAAATGACATAGATATAGGTGGGGATTCATGGGGTGGAGTGGGGGGGAAGCATAAATAGGAATGACCAAGCTTGAGGGTCCTCTTTGTCCTCGGATCAATGGACAGAAAAGTCCCACCCGCCCGCCCCTAAAGAGAAGAAATTCCGGGTCACAGCGGCCAGTGGCGATCATCGGCGGCGCTACCATGTTGGTTTATACCTTTGCTATGAAGATTTAATGTTGAAATTCACCTTCTAAGCCCAAGGGAAGGGCAATCCGTCAGCCATGGTTCCCTAGAGGTTTCCTCCACAGGGGGTTTTTCCTCTCCTGAGTGCTGTAGGATGACTCTTTGTGAGTCGAAGGTTTCTTTTCTAAATTCAGTTTTTCTTAATGCTTTTGAAGCGTTGGTGAGTCCTCGAAGTTGGTTATAAAGTCGGGATTGGGGATTCATTAAATACGGGGATCCCCCTTATTGGATGGATATTTGAGAATGGTCTGGTGAGATTTGGGTGATACCCTGCGATGGAACGTCGGGTTCATCTTGGTGAAAATTTTGGGTGATACCCGGCGATGGAACGTCGGGTTCATCATAACGGTATTGGAGGACAACCTCTTCCCTCAGTTTCACGGTGCTCCTGAGCCAGTGAACACGGCTAGGGGTAAGGGAGGGGAGGGGCAATGTCATGGGGAAAATCACCAGATTTTTGTAGCTTCGAGGACCTCACCAATTGTGGTATTTATATGTTTTTCTTATAAATAAATTGGCTGCTGTGGCCATTTTTATCCAAGAAAATTGGATTGTTGTCTGACCTTTTATTCTTGGGGGAAGTTTGGGGGGGAACGTCCGTAGAGGTAAGAAAAATGTTAGTGGTTAGGTCACAAGAATCGACCTTCCCAGCGTCATGAGCAGCTAGAAAAAGCATTACTACGTTTAAGTGATGCTTTTCTCTCCTACCTTCTTACTGTGTAGGATAGTGGCTGGGATGTGTTGATGAGGGTGGAGAGAGGTCAGAGTAGCGTCAGACTTCATTTTGTTTCCTGGCATTTTCTGTGTGGATGCTGCTTGTGGGTAGCCAATCAGGGCACATAAAACATCAACAAGGGCTTGTGTCATTGGCTGGCTTGTTTCATTGGCTGCCAAAGTCACATGTTCCTAGGGATATAAGAATCGGCCATTTGCCGTCGTCGCCATTTTCAGAGTGTTACTGCTTAGGAAAAGTGCTGCTGCCGCTCCATGCTGCTTCATCTGTGATACACGAGTAGATACCTAGCTACTTGATCACTTTTTAGATAGAATAGGAGGGCAAGATGGTCCATTCGGACATAGATATTTTGTGCTGAGGACAAGTGTGATTCCAAAATCTGTGTGCATTGCCAAAAGTCATATTTTTTGCATACACCAAGGGATTGCTAAATCTTTTCGTTTCCCCTAAAAAGGCTGTGTTAGGCCTCAAACCAATTATTGCCAAATTACTTATTTTTGTATTAAAAAGGTATTTTTTGTTTCACAGCTGCTGCCACATCTGGCACTGTTTCCAAAATTCACACCCTGAAGGTGTCAAAACACCTGCAAACTCCCGGATGCTTAAAAAATACATTTAAAGCTCAAAGAAATTCTACAGATTGATGCAGACTGGTAGACCCGATGGTAGGAACACTCCTGACCATAGGGTTAGGTGTTGTTCCCTATCCAAAAGGTCTTCTGGTGAGCATTTTTGCCCCAAACAGGGAAAGTTTTAGGGCCATTTTAAACTTGCACTATTTATAGTTTTTATATTTTTATTGACTCTATAGTCATTTTTATGAGATGACAAATAAAGGTTAAGTTTTAACCCCTTCAACCTTTCACCCTTTGATATCACCATTTTAAATTTCAAACTTTTTCCCCATTAAAGCGGTGTTCACCAATTTTGTGGAAAATTGCTTTGGTTTCCAATCCTGACCAAAATCTGCAATGTTCATGCTGAATTTGAAATGTTCGGGGAAAGTTCATTCATCTCTAGTCATTAGTAATTACAACCTCCTCTGGATCTTGAAAAGTTGAGACAATCAGCAAATGTAAGCATCATATTCATTTTCAGAACCACAATGGCTGGTTTCACACTGCGGTCAGATCAGGTCAGATCAGGTCAGGTTTTGTGTTCCAAAACCAGGAGAGGAACTTGCAGAGAAACAGTATAATTGAAAGATTGACACCTGTTCTGGGTTTTGGAGTCACTCCTGGTTTTGGCACACAAAACCTGACCTGATCTGACCTGATCTGACCGCAGTGTGAAACCAGCCAATATTAGTTGTGTTTAACCATTCACATATGTGAATCAATTTGACTGCAGACCAATGTAATGCTTCATTTTCCACAAAGCTTTAATATGTTTGGCTAAGTACATGGCTTATATTAATGAACAAACAATTAACTCTGTGAGGGTCACACTGCTAACATGTACTTTCAGTTTGAACGATTGGCTTAGATAAAACGGTCACATTTACTTTAACTTTCTTTAGCTTTTATATCAGTACTAAACGTTTTGCTGAAATAGGCTATTATATAGGGCTACTTTTCTCTACATTCTTTTTATGTATCTCTAAAATCTCAGCACAAAATTTGATACCTTAAGGTGTTTTGCTTTCTCTCTGAAGGTGTACTCAAGTAAACAACTGTAAATGCCAATGCAAGATCTTCAAAGGCTAAGTATCATTCACTATGACTGCTATCTAAATGTCAGCAGAAATATTCGCACTGCTAAAAGTAAATTGAAAATCAGAGGCAGCATGCTGGTAAATAAGAGGTATAAGTAATACTGTGCTGGCAATTGGCTATTTCCACCCATAGCTCTATGTAAATGCTAAATTCTTTGTACAATTGGAACATATTTATTCCCAAAGGTCTGTCGTTCCCATGTAGAAGGTGTTGACTCTCTTGCTCTTCTAGAAATGTTAGGCATTACATTGTGTATGTGTCCTATAAGCTAAATAGCTGATTTGGGCAAGTGTTGGCAACTTATCTTGCAGTAATCCAACTTAATTTTTCATTTTTTGTCTATATTCCACTTTCTGATGTATGATTTATTTTTAATCTTATTTTATATTCTCAGGTTCTGTGCAAAGTATTGATACATCTCAATATTTTAGAACCCTGATAGAGTTTGGTAAAAGTAGTTCATGGACAGTTCTGTAAGCAAGGTTTTTAATACTTACCATTATATTGCACATCTAGTCAACTTAGTTATGAAAGGAATCACTAAAGCTACAAGTACAAAGTTAATAATATGCCATTTTTGCTGAGAACTGATCACATTATCTATTATATAATTGCCGTAGCGACTTCCGTCGGAGCGGCGCTGCTTCCGGTCGCTTGGTTAGCGAGTCCGAGCTGCTTCTCCTGGACTCTGTCCGTGGCCGCGTAGCGGCCAAGGCGACTCACGAAGCATGCCCGCAAAGCGGGCATTGCGAGTCGTTGCAGCCTAGCGAAGCAATGCCCGCGAAGCGGGCATTGCGAGTCGCTACACCGCTAACCAAGCCACCGAAGCCCATACTCCTGTAGTCTACACCGCTATACTATACTACAGTCCCATGCCCATAAGCGCCATGGGACTGTAGTATACCATCGCGCTGTACACTACAGACCCCTGCCGCGACTCGCTACACCGCTAACCAAGCCACCGAAGCCCATACTCCTGTAGTCTACACCGCTATAGTATACTACAGTCCCATGCCCATAAGCGCCATGGGACTGTAGTATACCATCGCGCTGTACACTACAGCCCCCTGCCGCTCTAAGCCACTACGCGCTGCTGTACTGTACACCGCTATAGTATACTACAGTCCCATGCCCATAAGCGCCATGGGACTGTAGTATACCATCGCGCTGTACACTACAGCCCCCTGCCGCTCTAAGCCTACCCCTAAGGCACCGCCGCCCCTAACCCCCTAAGCCCCGCAGCAGCCCCGACCACCTAACCCCCGACCCGCACCATCCAAAGCCGCCGCCGATACCCCCTAAGCCCCGCCGTCTACCCCCTAAGCCATCGCCGCCCCTACCTAAGCCCCTACCCCCTAAGCACCGCAGCAGCCCCGACCACCTAACCCCCGACCCGCAGCATCCAAACCCGCCCCCGATACACCCTAAGCCCCGCCGTCTACCCCCTAAGCCATCGCCGCCCCTACCCCCTAGGCCCCCGCCGATACCCCCTAAGCCATGCCGCCTACCCCCTAAGGCACCGCCGCCCCTAACCCCCTACCCCTAGACCCCCGACGATACCCCTAAGCCATGCCGCCTACCCCCTAAGGCACCGCCGCCCCTAACCCCCTAAACCCCGCAGCAGCCCCGACCACCTAACCCCCGACTCGCACCATCCAAACCCGCCGCCGATACCCCCTAAGCCCCGACTACCTAACCCCCGACTCGCACCATCCAAAGCCGCCGCCGATACCCCCTAAGCCCCGCCGTCTACCCCTAAGCCATCGCCGCCCCTACCTAAGCTCCTACCCCCTAGGCCCCCGCCGATACCCCCTAAGCTCCCGCCGCTGTCCCCTGCCCCTGTCGCTAAAGCCCTACACCCTAACCCCCCGCCGTCCCCTAACCTAACGCCGCTCTCACCTAAGGCCCTACACCCGAAGCCCCCGTCCATCACTTACATGCCTTCAAGTCATCTGATCGTCCGTCCGATCCTCCGTCCGGCCAGGCGTCCTCTTCCTCCGGCCCCGGGGGTCTTCTCTCTTCTTTCCGCCATCTCCGCCTCTTCGTCCGGCCCCGGGGATCTTCTGTCTTCTTTTCCGAAAATTCCACCTCCGACGTCCTCTTCCTTCTCATTAAGATAGAATGGAGGAAAAATCCCCCATTCTACCTCAATGAGATCTCACGCCGTCTTCTGATTGGTCGCTGGATAATGCCCTCAGCCAATCAGAAGAGCTCCTCATTCAGTTTTCATTCAGGTCCGCCTTTTTTCCCCATTGACATACATTACCGGTGTGTCGGCGATTTTATGGCCGCCCCCCTGGTTCTATTTGTCGGCCCTAAAATCGCGGACACACCGCTAATGCATCTCTATGGGCAAGTCAGCTCGAATTCTGATTGGTCGCCGTTCAATCCGAAATCGGGCTGACTGCCCATAGAGATGCATTAGCGGTGTGTCCGCGATTTTACGGCCGACAAATAGAACCAGGTGGTCGGCCATTAAATCGCCGACACACCGCTAATGCATGTCTATGGGCAAGTCAGCTCGAATTCTGATTGGTCGGCGTTCAATCCGAAATCGGTCTGACTGCCCATAGAGATGCATTAGCGGTGTGTCCGCGATTTTAGGGCCGACAAATAGAACCAGGTGGTCGGCCATAAAATCGCCGACACACCGCTAATGCATTTCAATGGGAAAAAAGAAAGGCGGACCTCAATGAGAACTGCGTCTCAGCCTAAATAATAAATTAAATAATAAAAAAAATAATTAAAAAAGAATTAAAAAATAATAAAAATAATAATTAAAAATAATAAAAAATTCAATAAAAATAATAATAAAAAAATAAAATATATGCTAATAAGATCAGCCCTTTGCGGACCTGAATGAGAACTGCCTCTCAGCCTAAATAATAAATTAAATAATAAAAAAAAGAATTAAAAAAGAATTAAAAAATAATAAAAAAAAATAATTAAAAATAATAAAAAATTCAATAAAAATAATAATAAAAAAATAAAATATATGCTAATAAGATCAGCCCTTTGCGGACCTGAATGAGAACTGCGTCTCAGCCTAAATAATAAATTAAATAATAAAAAAAAGAATTAAAAAAGAATTAAAAAATAATAAAAAAAAATAATTAAAAATAATAAAAAATTCAATAAAAATAATAATAAAAAAATAAAATATATGCTAATAAGATCAGCCCTTTGCGGACCTGAATGAGAACTGCCTCTCAGCCTAAATAATAAATTAAATAATAAAAAAAATAATTAAAAAAGAATTAAAAAATAATAAAAAAAAATAATTAAAAATAATAAAAAATTCAATAAAAATAATAATAAAAAAATAAAATATATGCTAATAAGATCAGCCCTTTAGCGCACCTGAATGACAACTGCCTCTCAGCCTAAATAATACATTAATAATAACAAAATAATTAAAAAATTATATAAAACATTATAAAAAAATAAATAAAACATAATTAAAAAATAAATAACAAATAATAAATAATAATTTAAAAAAAAAATGCTAATAATAATATTACTGCATAATAATAATGCTATTAAAGATAATAATATGTTATTAATGCTATTATTAATGCTAATAATGCTATTAATAATTCTATTAATGCTAATAATCATGCTATTAATGCTATTAATAATTTATTAATGCTATTAATTAATGCTAATAATCCTATTATTAATGCTATTTATGCTAATAATAATGATATTAATGTATTAATAATGTTATTAATGCTATTAATAATGCTAATAATGCTATTATTAATGCTATTAATGCTAATAATAATGCTATTAATGCTATTAATTAATGTTTATTAATGCTATTAATAATTTAATAATGCTATTATTAATGCTATTAATGCTAATTTAATAATCTATTAATGCTATTATAATGCTATTCATGCTATAATAATACTATATAATGCTATTAATGCTATTAATAATGCTAATTAATAGCTATTAATAATGTATTAATGCTATTATTAATGCTAATAATGCTATTAATTAATTCTATTAATGCTAATAATAATGCTATTAATGCTATTAATAATGTTATTAATGCTATTATTAATGCTATAATATTAATGCTATTATTAATGCTATTAATGCTCAAATATTTATCCTATTAATGTATTATTAATGCTATTAATATGCTAATAATAATGCTATTAATGCTATTAATGCTAATAATAAATGCTATTAATGCTATTAATAATGTGTATTAATGCTATATATTAATGCTATATATCTAATATGCTATTATTAATGCTATTTATGCTAATAATAATGCTATTAATGCTATTAATAATGCTATTAATCCTATTATTTATGCTATTAATGCTATTAATGCTAATATTTATCCTATTAATGGTATTATTAATGCTATTAATGCTAATAATAATGCTATTAATGCTAATAATAATGCTATTAATGCTATTAATAATGTTATTAATGCTATTATTAATGCTAATAATGCTATTATTAATGCTATTAATGTCAATATTTATCCTATTAATGGTATTATTAATGCTATTAATGCTAATAATAATGCTATTAATGCTATTAATGCTATTAATAATGTTATTAATGCTATTAATGCTAATAATAATGCTATTAATGCTATTAATAATGTTATTAATGCTATTATTAATGCTAATAATGCTATTATTAATGCTATTTATGCTAATAATAATGCTATTAATGCTATTAATAATGCTATTAATGCTATTAATAATGCTATTAATCCTATTATTTATGCTATTAATGCTATGAATGCTAATATTTTTCCTATTAATGGTATTATTAATGCTATTAATGCTAATAATAATGCTATTAATGCTAATAATAATGCTATTAATGCTATTAATAATGTTATTAATGCTATTATTAATGCTAATAATGCTATTATTAATGCTATTAATGTCAATATTTATCCTATTAATGGTATTATTAATGCTATTAATGCTAATAATAATGCTATTAATGCTAATAATAATGCTATTAATGCTATTAATAATGTTATTAATGCTATTATTAATGCTAATAATGCTATTATTAATGCTATTTATGCTAATAATAATGCTATTAATGCTATTAATAATGCTATTAATGCTATTAATAATGCTATTAATCCTATTATTTATGCTATTAATGCTATTAATGCTAATATTTATCCTATTAATGGTATTATTAATGCTATTAATGCTAATAATAATGCTATTAATGCTATTAATAATGTTATTAATGCTATTATTAATGCTAATAATGCTATTATTAATTCTAATAATGCTAATAATAATGCTATTAATGCTATTAATAATGTTATTAATGCTATTATTAATGCTAATAATGCTATTAATAATGTTATTAATGTCAATATTTATCCTATTAATGGTATTATTAATGCTATTAATGCTAATAATAATGCTATTCATGCTATTAATGCTAATAATAATGCTATTAATGCTATTAATAATGTTTATTAATGCTATTATTAATGCTAATAATGCTATTATTAATGCTATTTATGCTAATAATAATGCTATTAATGCTATTAATAATGCTATTAATGCTATTAATAATGCTATTAATCCTATTATTTATGCTATTAATGCTATTAATGCTAATATTTATCCTATTAATGGTATTATTAATGCTATTAATGCTAATAATAATGCTATTAATGCTAATAATAATGCTATTAATGCTAATAATAATGCTATTAATGCTATTAATAATGTTATTAATGCTATTATTAATGCTAATAATGCTATTATTAATTCTATTAATGCTAATAATAATGCTAATAATCCTATTAATAATGCTATTTATGCTAATAATAATGCTATTAATGCTATTAATAATGCTATTAATGCTAATAATAATGCTATTAATCCTATTATTTATGCTATTAATGCTATTAATGCTAATATTTATCCTATTAATGGTATTATTAATGCTATTAATGCTAATAATAATGCTATTAATGCTAATAATAATGCTATTAATGCTATTAATAATGCTATTAATGCTAAATAATAATGCTAATAATGCTATTAATAATGTTATTAATGCTATTATTAATGCTAATAATGCTATTAATAATGTTATTAATGCTATTATTAATGCTAATAATCCTATTATTAATGCTATTTATGCTAATAATAATGCTATTAATCCTATTATTAATGCTATTAATGCTATTAATAATGCTATTAATCCTATTATTTATGCTATTAATGCTATTAATAATGCTATTAATCCTATTATTTATGCTATTAATGCTATTAATGCTAATAATAATGCTATTAATGGTATTATTAATGCTATTAATGCTAATAATAATGCTATTAATGCTAATAATAATGCTATTAATGCTATTAATAATGTTATTAATGCTATTATTAATGCTAATAATGCTATTATTAATTCTATTAATGCTAATAATAATGCTATTAATGCTATTAATACTGTTATTAATGCTATTATTAATGCTAATAATGTTATTATTAATGCTATTAATGCTAATAATAATGCTATTAATGCTATTAATAATGTTATTAATGCTATTATTAATGCTAATAATGCTATTATTAATGCTATTAATGCTAATAATAATGCTATCAATGCTATTAATAATGTTATTAATGCTATTATTAATGCTAATAATGCTATTAATAATGCTATTAATGCTAATAATAATGCTATTAATGCTATTAATACTGTTATTAATGCTCATAATACTGCTAATAATGCTATTAATACTGCTATTACTGCTAATAATAATGCTATGGCTTATATTATTGCTATTGATGATGCGATTATTATTTAAAAATCTTTAAAAAAACAATAAACATATTTTAGATACCCGATGCATTTGCATCAGGCTAACAGCTATAACTACTATAATCAAATTAATGCACATTCTAGAATCCCGATGCATTTGCATCGGGCTCACAGCTAGTTAAGTAATATTCATATAAATGTTTTTAGACGTTTTTCAAACTGGACATTTCAGAGATAAACTAGTGATCATCAGTCAGGCATTTTTTGGATGTCCTGTCAGTTCTCTTGTTAAAGAAGCTTAAGGCGAACCTGCCACCCCCCCCCCCCCCCCCCCCCCCCCGGAGACAACAAAAGCTAACCCATCCACCTTCTGCAGCACTAAGGCTGCATTCAGTGAAAGTGTATATAGTATTTAGCTGCCCTATATACACTGAAATATGCACTTAGATTAAATTTGTCAGTTGCCAAGACCGATGACCGGGAGGCGGGGTTTGCATCTGTGTGCCGCCCCTGTCTTGTCAATCACCCCTCTGCCTCGGTGTTTGCTTGTGGCCTCCAGCCCCTCAGCCCACGCCTGTGCTGTGCTATAAATTTGCCGGGCATGCGCCGTACGCACTGCACAACAACTTCCTGGAGTGTCGGCGCGTGCACAGTGCGCCTGGATTATTCATCATCCTCACTGCGGGGCGGCACATCGTGCGCATGTGCATTTGCAGCGCTCCTAAGGTCCCACCTCTGACTGCCTCTCTTCTCCCTACCGCAAATAGCCGGGTCCTAAAATAGAAAACAAAACTGAGGACCCGGCTATTTGAGGTACAGACACACTGCTTCCAGGTTCCGCTAATTTTCTTCCTCTGTATGGACTGGACTTTGCCTCCAACCGCTAATTACAGATGCCTCCTTTCTGTGACAGCCTCTATGATTGGTTGTTGCGCCCCCACTAATTGTGGCGGCATCTGTGATTGTGATTGGACTGAGGACTTCCCTGCTGCTGTAATTTAAATCAGGTGACCCCTCTGCCAGATCATCGGACATCCAGGAAAATTGAGAATTAAAATTGAGAGGCACGCACCATATAAGCTACACTTGCTGTCTCTGGAATTTTATGGTGTAATCTCTCAATAAATAAGGTGGAGTATATGGTAAGTGGCTCTCCATTTCAATTCTCAACTTTCTTGGATACTCCTTATTTTGTTGTGTGCAGAGGAAGGACTGCCGTGGTCCGGTCCCAGTCAAGCTGCGGCGCCTGAGTACAGGCGGAGAGGGACTTCTGCAGTGTGGTGCCCCGAACCTTGTTTGCTGATCTTCAGATCATCAGACAGCTGTGACGCCATGTTCCACAGTCCGGCAATCTGTTTCCAGGAGAAATGGACAGACTAGTGACCGCAAGAATAACTGGGGTTACATGCCAACTGGGTTACATATCAATTGGGGTTGGATGTACAATGCAGGAGCATAGACAACTTAGGAAAGTGGTGTCTGACTGCGGATTGGGGCAGGTTAAAGATGGGTTTTGGCTCCTTTTCCATTCCCTTTTTCATCTGAGTTTAAGAAAAAGGTGCACAAAGAGTTATGTGCTGGTTTGGGGGGGAGTGGTCCAGGGTTAAGTTCCCTCCTATGGTTGCCCCTATAGGATCAGGGGTGTTTATTTGGTCATGCCTTGTTAATGTATACTACCTTTTTTATATTTTAATCCTTATCCAACCCATTTCCTTTTCCTGCATGAGCGTGGTATATGCTTAGGGCATAAATAGGATCGTTTGGTGCCTGTTCGCCCTTTTCCAGTATCTGGCTGACGAGCTTAACTCCGACCCAACCTTTTAAAAAAAAAAAATGGTTTTGATATAGTCTTCTGATTCAGAGTACAAATTCAAAGTCACAGCTGGCGGTTAAATAAAAGAGATGTTGGAGATTGTGGAACCGAGGAGCGACTACTCCTTCGGGAGTTCGGCGGTGCATAGCGTCTCGGGTTCCAGTTTTGAAGAAAAGAGTTATGATGGTTAATAAAAAAGTTGAGAGATGGTTAAAAGAATTACAAGAAATTAATGAAACCTGTGGCCAATTCCATCCATCAAAGAGTATCAAGTGTCATGTCGTTATTTGGTGCCAAGGTAAAGGGGAATAAATGGTGTTTAGCGAGGAGGGCACGAATATTCGCAGTCCTGAAGTTATATGCCAACTAGATTCACGTGTCAACAAGATTCTCAATTCTCATCAACTTCTCTTTGTGACTACAGATTGTCAAATCATAATAGTATGCCAGGTGAACAGTGTCAGGATTCCCTCTATCTCCATGTAGGTGGGCAGTCACGTTACCACAAATATGAGAGAAAATCTTATGATAGAGCATTGGGAGAGGTGATTATGTGCCAACAAGATTCTGTTTCTCCAGATAGAAGAATGCAAATTGCACATTTATGGTCACATGACCACCCAATCACTCTAGATGTTGATAACATTTCTAACAGTGTCATGATTCAGCAATCTGTAGTCACATAGAGTGACTGCAGAAATGTCTCTTCAGTCCTTAAAACCCATAGAAAGAAACAGTTTGTACCATGAATGGCAGGCTTGTGAGGTGATTTAAGGTGTATGCAGGTTCCCAGATACTCTCATGTAAGAGAAATCCAGTGCATTTGATAAGCTTGATCCTTTGTAACATCAGGACAGAGATTAATGCTGTCATTCATTCTCCTACAACTACTAAAAGGAAAAAAAATGCTCACCTGATACCTGGGATCCTGGATGTGGTCAGCTAAAAGCTCTTATCATGTGTTTGATCAATTTCAGTTACAACTAGAAACTAATATAAAGTTAGGATCCTCGATTTGACCAAATGACTTTTTACCATATGCTGCAGATTTGTAGCAGAAATGTGTACGCTCCATAGTCATGTTGTAGAAACAACCCAATGTATTAAACTAAGTGAAAAATACAAAAAAGTATTCAGCTCACCCTTCTGTGGTCTTCCTTTGGTCTCAATCGATCCAATTCCCGATGCTCGGGTATACGCCCATGGTCTTGGGCAGCAATAAAACTTAGCTCTGGATTGCTTCCAATATTCGACAGGAAGCAGGAAAATGATAAAGCAGCAAGTTTTCTTGAAGTCCTTTTAAACATAGTGCAGCATAGGGGGTCCTGTGCAGACCACCAAGTTGGAGGAAGAAAAAAAAACCCTTTCATTGCTCCAATTGCCGACAGCCTAGCAGAACCTTATCTTGATTCAGTTCTCCACTTAGGGGCTAGGTAACACTGGTTCAGATATTTGTTGTTTGTATAATTGTCTTATATACCCATTTTTGGCATAGGGCTTGTATTTGAGTAATTTCTCTGTAAAGGTACCTCCACTGTGCCTAGCAACAGGTATCCACCGCACGTGCACGCGCACGTTTTTGACGGTGGATACTGATCGCCGATGCCGCATATACACGCCGCCATTGCGTTGTCAACTGAAGGTATCTTTGTTCCCCGGAAGTTCCGACAGATCCTGCGGCTTTCTTCCTGTTGAATACATTCGCTGCTTCACACGCCGCTACCACAAAGGAATATGGGCGTACATCTTTCGCGCCGCAAGTACATAGGCGTGACAGAGTTGTGTATTCCGTGACGCTAATACACTGATTGGACAACGCAATAGCGTCATGATTGGCCAGCCTGCGCAGGAAGGCTGGCTAATACATGACGCCATTCCAATTGTGTAGTGTGAATGGATAGCTCTTTAAAAATGGCGCCCTGTGAAGGGACAGCCAATGGTTACACAGTAGCCCCCACCAATGATCGCTGATGGGGCGTGGTATCCATGACACTGTGGCACGCCCCTGGGAATTCACTAGGCGACGCAAATTCCATCCCTGTGCCCCGTTTATACGCCACTACCATGGCAATTGTGCCTTTGTGTTGCCTTCGGTTTTTGAGCACGGCTCAGAAACAGGTATCTGAGTCAACTGCAGGACACAGGAAGGAATTTCCCTATTTACACGCCGCCATTTCGTAGCAATTTCATGGCAACAGGCACAAATATCCCCAATGCCAGGCAGTTGCAACCACGCAGTGGTGGCGTGTAAAGGGACCCTATCAACTATGGTGTTGCCCAGTGTCACATGTATGGGCCCGGTCTTTGAGTTCTATGGAGCATGAAAACATGCTCTGCAGATGGTAAACTAGCCTTCACTTGTTATTTGAACCTGTATAGATGGTAACTCATGGAGAATTGTAAAAAGAAAGGTAATTGGTTATAAAAAAAGGTTTTTCCTTTACCACGATACTGGAGCCTGTGAATTTGTGGGGTTGTGTCTGCGTCTGCATATTTTTGCACTTTCTGTATTTCAAATGTTTTTAATTGCTGTTTTGCTGTGTTTTCTCCAAATAAAATTTTTTATATTTTTATTCATTCAGTTTGGGTGATCCCATTTTTTCATACACACCGCTTTTTTTCCTCCAACAATGTATTTTTGGAGGTGTGTTTGGTATCCCCTTAAGCCAATATTGTGGTGCCCTCAACCTTTAGTACATTAACCTGTGCAGACCACCAGGGTACAATCCTGCGTGTTTCGGCTATACACCTTACTCATGGATTACCTGAGGTGTGCTGATCCTCACAGCCACCCCTTTGTGAAGCAGAATGAATGAACCGCTCACTGCACAGAGGTGACAAGGCTGTGAGGCCAGAGGGTATGGGGCAGGCTAGGATGGCTGTGAGGCATCAGTGCACTTCATCATATCACATCAGGACTGACACAGGGGAGGAGATGAGCACACACACAGCACTGAGAGCATCCTATTCACAATGCTTCTACTGTACAACGCAGTGTCTTGGACTCAGCGCAAACATGCTGCATCCAAAACGCTGTGTATCATGATCGTGAGCACACAGCCTAAGGGTGTTAAGACTTGTTGATGCACAGTTAATTAAAGGTATTGAATTTGTAAGCACCTGTCTGCTACTTACCCTCCAAATTCCAATGAAAGCAGTAAAGTCCCCGTCACACCTAGTGAGATCGCTAGCGATATCGCTGTTTCGTCACAGGTTTTATGACGCAGCCAGCGATCTTGCTATGTTTGACACATAGCAGCGACCAGGCCCCCGCTGTGAGATCGCTGATTGTGTCAAAATGGCCTGGTCCATTTTTTGATCGTCGGGCTCCCGCTGGCCAGCATGCATTAGTGTGTATGACGCCTTAACAACGACCTTGTTGGCGACCACGTAGGTCTGAGTCGTCTGACTAGCTACCTTGTGACAGGGTCTCAACGACCGCCGAGGTCGTTATAAGGGTCGCCGTATCGTTGCTGTGTCGTTCAGTAGATCTGATTGTTTAACATCTCACCAGCGACCGCGTAGCGACGTTCCAGCGATCCTTACCAGGTCGTATCATTGTCTGGATCGCTGGAACGTCGCCAAGTGTGACCGTACCCTTAGATTGTACTTATTTTTCACACACTGGGTCCAAATTTAGGTCTAATTAAATAAATAATGACATGTTAAATTTGTCAAGTGTTGTTCTGGGTTTGAGGTTTCTGCCTATCTAATATTAAAACTTTCTTAGTAATTGATGTTTCATTTATTATGTCCTCATCTGTAAAAGCATAGGCTAGGGTGTACTTACTTTTACTCATGACTGTGTAACATTTCTTACAAATTAAATTTGTCTTTCCCCTTCAGAGATTATGTTTTTGTCTATTGAACATTTTTTCACATATTTTAAATGCCTGCCATGGCTAGTGTTCATAATTTGCAGACTATTATTTATGACCATTGTAATAATTACTACAACTAGGAAAAATGATTATTTGTAATGTTATCTGGAAGTTGTGAGAGTCAGCAATTTGTAACTGTGCTCCGCTGGCCTTGATGTGCTCACAAGAGAAATGTTTTTCCTTTCTTAATTCCTATGCCCTACTGTCGTGATGATTTAATTAAGCTTATTATTGTATAGACTTGTTTTTTGAGCGGATTTGTATGTTAGAAGACAGCTGTAATTATATTCACTGCAATTTTTCTTGTAAATGACAAGTATATGTGGGGTTCTAAAATGTCTTTATCTGAATTATTGTAGAAAACAATGATTGCAGTTCAGATCAATCATTGATGGTTTTGTACCAAGGTTTTCCTATTATACTCCTTAATTTCTATGTTGTTATGATAATTGTTTCTAATTAATTTTCACATTTCATCTACCAGCATAGACAAAAGAAATCACACAAAAAGCTCTCAATACACACATTGTTTACTTGGAAATAGACTAACTGTAATCAAAATGCTCTTGGCCTTTACATAGTTTTATGTCAATCAAACCTTCTGTGCAGGTTATTGATTTATTGCAAGTTTTATTTGAGTAATATTAGTCAAACTGTCAAAAGAATACAAATGAACCTTTTTATCAAAGTTAGAGTTAGTGTCAAATACAAAACTCCAAAAAATAAAGGAACAATTAAACAACACAATGTAAGTCCAAGTCAATCACACTTCTGTTAAATCATCCTGTCCAGTTATGAAGCAACACTAATAGTGATGAGCGAGTACCATATTATTCGTAATCGCTAGACTCGTTACTTTGTAATAATCACGTATTTGTTCTGAATAGCAAGTACAATGTAAGTCAATGGGAAACGAGAGTATTTGTCGGTGGGACCCTAAAAAAGGGGTCTGGGGCTTGGGAATAGGCTGAAATGGTGAGAAAGTGATGAAACAGAATAGGGAAAAGCTTGGAGAATATGCCTTCATGAATTTCTGACTCACATATGGTTTGTGGAAATAGCTTTGTCGCAGGATTACGCCACTGTTACAGATACACAAACACAACTACCCAACCTAACCTAAATCACATTTAACAGGCCAAAAAGGTTCACAAACAGTTTTTCATGCAAAATCACTTGTATACAATGCTAAATAAACCAGAGAAACAAAAAAATTTGATTTTAGCGTTTGTTCACATGTATTATTGTAGCCTTTTTTCGCCTTTTACAATTGGTAGGGTCATGACTCATACATTTTGTAGGTCCCTCTGTCATACATCATTTTTAATTAGCTATTCCCCAACACTTTACGAGGCCAGCTACACCGTACCAGTAGGTATGTTGATCTTTGACCTCAGAGGCGTCAGGTGGTCCTGTAACATACGTTTTGAAAGGACATTTGGGCGGTCCCTCCCCCATTGAGACTCAGATAGCGGAATACATATTTCTTATTCATTTTACAATGTGCCCATTGTAGTGTTGGGCAAAACCCTCCTTCTCCTCCTCCACCTCAATGACATTTTGCGGCCGTAAATTCAAATGTTCAGATGTCCTACAGCAGGCAGGAAACCTGGATTGCTGAGGGCCCAGATATGGCCCTGTAATGTATATTTTGGAGGGACAGCTTTTACTCAGACATTTAGGTGGTCACTCCCCCATTGAAACTCAGATAGCAGAGTACATATTTCATACATTTTACAATGCGTCCATTGTTGTGGACAAAACCCTCCTCCTACTCCTCCTTCACCTCCACCGCCATGTGATTCAGTGCCCTTACAGTCAAATGTTCAGAGGGCCTGCAGTAGGCATGAAACCTGAATTTAGTCAGGGCCCTCATGTGGCCCTGTAACATACATTTGGAAGTGCCCTTCTGTAGAAATTTTGGAGGTCCCTCTTGTGTACATTTCAAAGTGCTCTCACGTATTCATATTTTAAGGCCCTCACTCTATTATTTAACTTATTAAAGGGCAGAGACTACATGGGAAAAGGGCAAACGACATGGAGTAATAGAAGGTAGCTGTGAGTGAGGCCTGCGATCCTCAGGTGTGGCAGAACTCTGTGAATTGGAAAAATAAACTGCAGTAGTTAGCTGGATGATGAGCTGAAATACAGTATATCTCTTGTGCAAGTGAATGGACAAAGGATATATGCTGCCCGCCTCCAGGATGGGTTGGAGAAGCTTCTCCAAATGGCTCAGAGATTGTGATTGACAATATTTCCCAGATTATATAGGAAGAGAAGACTTCTTGATACCGCACTACTTGATCCACTGCATAATGTGCATCATATTTCCAAAAAGACTCCTGTGGTCTGTGTCATAGGTGCAGGAAGATACCATGATAAGGGCCTCCGATGACAACATGTGCGATGGGCTACTGTAGTAGTTGTGGTCCTCAATTCAAGTTTTCAGAGGGCCATCAGTCGGTCAGACTCTCAACAGTCAGTGTAAATTTAGATTAAATATGTATCCCCTATCTAAGTCACAATGTGGCACAAGCCAGGCATGTTTTTCTGCCAAATAGGGTGAGGGACAGTAGATTTCTTTGAATATGTATCCCCTATCTCAGTCACAATGTGGCACATGTTGTGACAAGGGCCTCCAAATGATAAGTATTACTTTCTTAGAACCACCAGATTTGTCCACATACAGATCGTGCATAAGGTTAGTAAAAATTAGCCGTATGGGCTGAGTGAAGGTTGACGCATCAAGACACCATCCCAAGGGTCTTCAATTACAAATAGTAGCTAGACTGGAGTAGGAATACTGTCCTGGTTTATGCACTGCTGAATATGCATAGGGTTTCTAAAATTTAGCCTATGGGCTGAGTGAAGGTTGATGCAAGAAAACACCATCTCAAGGGTCTTCAATCACAAATAGTAGGTCTCCAATCACAAATAGTAGCTAGACTGGACTAGGAATGCTGTCCTGGTTTGTGCACTGCATAATGTACATAGGGTTTCTAAAAATTAACCATATGGGCTGAGTGAAGGTTGACACAAGAAGACACCACCCCAATGGTCTCCAAAGGTGGTTGGAGAATTTTTTTCCCCTGCATACAACTACATTATACATGAGCCATCTGTCTTAGAAAAGGATCATTCTCTCTTACATCAATTCACAGTGTATAATATCATTAATTAGGGTGCCCAAGCTGCACTTACCCAATGTTGGGGAGGACCAATGTGCCGCCACCTGTTCCGGACCCGCCTGCTCAATGTCCATTTCATGTCATTATCAAGCTGGGGACCCTTGATATAGAAAAACTTGGATGAAATTCTCCCTTTGTTACCTAGTATTAGGATTGAGCTTATTTTGATCCATCAGCGCTTGGATACATTGTATCACCTCCACCACTCAGTGTTTTACTGAGACTATCTCTACTACAATAAGATGGGCTCCTGCTGTTCTATGTTACCCATGTGGGGATTATTAGGGTACTAGAGTTTATTTGTATAGACCAGCCATAATAATTGATTGAAACTAGGACCTTATAAAACCACCATTCTGTGGCCCTCACCTTTTCTGTACCTCTGTTGTAACATTGATATGTCCAATTGCCTCTTCTTTTAAGTGTCTGTTGTCACATTTAAAGCAAGTAGAAATAAAATTGTACATTTTGTTGGAATGAATACTCTGGTGTGATTTGTATCACAAGTATTATATCCAATCACAAATAACAGCTAGGCTGGAGTAGAAATATTGTCCTAGTTTGTCCACTGCACAATGTGCATAGGGTTTGCAAAAATTAGCTCCATGGGCTGAGTGAAGGATGACGCAAGAAGACACCATCTCAAGGGTCTCCAATCACAAATGGTAGCTAGACTGGAGTAGGAATACTGTCCTGGTTTGTCCACTGCATAATGTACAAAGGGTTTGCATAAATTAGCCGTATGGGCTTAGTCATGGTTGACAAAGTAAGGAAATGGGTTTTTTACGTAAACGAGTTGACATTCACAGCAGTAACATGAAGAATCTGCATTTTGTGTGACTTTAGTTGGCTTGCTGTCATCTCTAGGGATTACAAACTGTGGAGATAGCCAATCCTTGTTGAATTTTATAAGAGTAAGTCTGTCAGCATTTTCAATTGAGAGGTGTGTGTAGCGGAACTGAAAACACAGTCTGACATGACACTAGCAGCCTCCACCTCTGGAGACAGTAAATGACGTTCCTTAAAGTGGCTTTCTTCTAGCCGTAGGTCCTCAAACACTTGAGCATCAAGGCATGACATTTTCTAGCATCCCTCTTCGATGCTGCATGGTGATAGGCCAGAGCCAACTAAACGATATGAACCAAATACATCCTCTGAGCAGCCAAGCTATATCTGCTGTGACTGATAAAAGTGGGAGGAAGAAGAACCAGCTTTAGGACTGGATGAGCCAACCTTCTGTGTATCAACATTAGACTGTGTGGACGTGGAAGATTTGTTGCTGCTTGACAATTGCCGTGTCTGCTAACCAGGACACAATCTGCTCTTGGTTTTCTGGCTTCAAGGCACGTTTACTTTCCAGACAGGGAAATTTTTCCAGGAACAGAGTGGATGTGTGGTGCCCTGCTCCCACAGGTAGCCACAGGCTTCCCTAGTGCACAGCTGGATTTCCACAAGGGGTACCACTTACAAACAACACCTTCCACCCCAGCACAAAAGGGGGAGCTCCACTCGCTGACCTTAGGTGAGATCCCCTATAAATACTGGTGCTGGGTGAGGAGTTAGGTAGAGTGTGCAGTTGCTAGGAGAGCTGCGAAACAGTCCTGATGCTCGGTGCCATTATAGGCCCGAACCAGTGACCCTGAGTAGCCTTTCTGCCGTCCAGCCAGGCCCAGGAGTGGGACCGAAAGGCAAGGAGAACAGAGGACAGTGGGTTAGAGAAGCCAGTGGAGGTTCGCCCAATTAAGTACCGGACTTCGGGGGCAGCAGTGCTTCAAGCCAGCAGAAAACTCTGATACACCGTGGAGACTTCAGTCACCCGGTCCCCCTGCATACTCAATATTAAGGGAGCCAGACATCGTAGTGAGGAGAGGGCAGCAGTGATCATCGAGGGTAACCCGCAGACCGCGCAGGAAGAGAGAGAGAGAAGTGAGGAGGCCAGCCAGATTATTCAAGGGCAGGGCTTCAACAAACAGGAGAGAGAACTTAAGGAGGCCTTATACCCACTCCCTGTGGAAGTTCAACTGTGCTTCTGGTTACCCGACAGTGCTCCGGACGGATTACCTGCAGTTTCCACCACAGTAAAAAGGTAAAAAGACACTCATCGGTGTGTGTGTGCGTTATTCCTCCCTGCTTCCGTGCTTCGGAGAGACTGCTTTACTATCATTTACCTTGGTCCAAACCCCTACTCTGAACTGCCCACTACAACGCTGCCCCAGAGGCCCAAGTTCACCTGTAGGAAGCTATACCACCCTTGCCGCAATTCCAACGCCCTCCGGAGGACTGTTGCGGCACTGGTGACCCCACACCAGGTACTACAGGTGGCGTCACAAACTATCCTAATAGAAACTGTATTTTAAGAAGTCACTGACCCCACGGCCACAGACTCGGATGCAGACACCCATGTTAGCGTCCCCCAGACACTGTGCCCAAGCTTGAGTACCCCGGCCTGGGCGGATCAGATGCATGCTTCTTCATCTGAGCTGACACAGACTCAGTGCCTTCTGGCACACCACTGACACCACCATATCCACGTCCCTGTCCCTTACCAACAGCCTTTTTGGGCATTTTTTGTTTTGTTGACAGATTTTGGTGGCACAAGCCAGCCTAGATGCCACAGCCAAAATAGTGGGTTAAATGGCCTCCTGAGAGGTCAGTAGTAGGTAGTAGCAACTTTTGGAGTACTGTTGTTTTGCGTTGGGCAAACTGCCTTTTTAGAATGTGGACACAAGCACCAGCAGATTAAATGCACTACTGCAAGGTTAGTAGCAGACAGTAGCAAGTTTTGGTGTACTGCAGTTTTGTATTGTGCAAATCGCCATTTTAAAATGTGGTCAGAAGCACGAGCGGATTAAATGTCCTGCTGCGAGGTTAGTAGCTCTGACCACAGGAAAACAGACATGAGTCTGCTCATTTTAAAAAGTGACTTCAAATCTCAGAAAGAAAGAAGAATTTGGGAATACAAATTGATAACGACCTTTGACACAATCAAAACAGGATTTAATATCTCACATGGATTCATGCGTTTTTATATCAATTGAAAAGGCATTTGGGTATATCACATCTTCGAACAGACCCCAGTTAGGGGACAATGAAATTTTGACACTTCTTACATGAACGGTTTTGCATGAATTTATGGCTTTCTACACTCACTGAGGAAGTTTTAGGTCTCCACAGATCACTAATCATAGAACCATAATACAATCTGTTTCTCTTTTCTAGGAATTTTGATTTTATCTCCCCAGTTCCACTCACCTTCCCAAGACTTTTACGTCACATGTGTATTTACTGCATCATCTCACCCTGCATATGTATATACAGTTGTGGCCAAAAGTATTGACACCCCTGCAATTCTGTCAGATAATACTCAGTTTCTTCCTGAAAATGATTGAAATCAGAAATTCTTTGGTATTATTATCTTCATTTAATTTGTCTTCAATTGTCCTAAAGCCAAATTGGATCTAATTCCACACCAAACATAAAAATGGGGGTGGACAAAAGTATTGGCACTGTTAGAAAAATCATGTGATGCTTCTCTAATTTGTGTAATTAACAGTACCTGTAACTTACCTGTGGCTCCTAATAGGTGTTGGCAATAACTAAATCACACTTGCAGCCAGTTGACATGGATTAAAGTTGACTCAACATCTGTCCTGTGTCCTTGTGTGTACCACATTGAGCATGGAGAAAAGAAAGAAGACCAAAGAACTGTCTGAGGACTTGAGAAACCAAATTGTGAGGAAGCATGAGCAATCTCAAGGCTACAAGTCCATCTCCAAAGACCTGAATGTTCCTGTGTCTACCGTGCACAGTGTCATCAAGAAGTTTAAAGCCCATGGCACTGTGGCTAACCTCCCTAGATGTGGACAGAAAAGAAAAATTGACGAGAGATTTCAATGCAAGATTGTGCAGATGGTGGATAAAGAACCTCGACTAACATCCAAACAAATTCAAGCTGTCCTACAGTCCGAGGGTACAACAGTGTCAACCCGTACTATCCATAGGCGTCTGAATGAAAAGGGACTGTATGATAGGATACCTAGGAAGACCCCACTTCTTACCCCGAGACATAAAAAAGCCAGGCTGGAGTTTGCCAAAACTTACCTGAGAAAGCCTAAAACGTTTTGGAAGAATGTTCTCTGGTCAGATGAGACAAAAGTAGAGCTTTTTGGGAAAATGCATCAACATAGAGTTTACAGGAGAAAAAAAGAGGCATTCAAAGAAAAGAACACGGTCCCTACAGTCAAACATGGCAGAGTTCCCTGATGTTTTGGGGTTGTTTTGCTGCCTCTGGCACTGGACTGCTTGACCGTGTGCATGGCATTATGAAGTCTGAAGACTACCAACAAATTTTGCAGCATAATGTAGGGCCCAGTGTGAGAAAGCTGGGTCTCCCTCAGAAGTCATGGGTCTTCCAGCAGGACAATGACCCAAAACACACTTCAAAAAGCACTAGAAACTATTATCTGACAGAATTGCAGAGGTGTCAATACTTTTGGCCGCAACTGTATGTGTGTGTCTTTAGAATTTGTGTCATTATCAGCCTGATGAAGAGACCATAGTGTCTCGAAAGCTTGCTTTGCTTACTATCTGTTAAGTTAGCCATTAAAAACGTATATTGAAAGGTAGGGGCACCGGGCACCTTCAGGGCTATTGGTCCTTCTTATTCCTCCATAAAGACAGGCCGCTGTCTTATCCCCAGTCACCAGGTGGTGCTGCGCCTACATCAGCCAATCAAGCATTTACAGTCCAAGTATAGAAAACAAATAGGTGGCACTCACCGTATGTTCGTAGGTGCTTTCTTTATTGAAGAGGTGTGGGGAGGGGGTGCATGAAGGTACAGACAACAGGTCCTGTTTCGCGAGTTTATCCACTTCTACAGGTCTTAGCCATTAAAAAGTATCAACGACTGAGGACCCTCAGATTCTAATCTTTTTCTACAATTTACAACAAAGACACATCTGACTTTCCAGCACTGTTCCCAAAATTCCAAACCTGCACAATCTCTTCCTGCTGACTCCCCATTGCTAAGCAGCTGCCGTATGCATCCCTATTACTGCTCCTATTACGGTTCCTGTTAGTGACCCACAAAATAATGCCTCTTTGCGCACTCTCAATGGTAAAGTTGTGCCCTAAAAAATATTAATGCGTGGTGCCCCCTGCGGTCTGGCTGCCACAGATGGTGTTTATTCACAACTGTTTGTAATGTCATGTCTGGGAAGAATTGGAGCTTCCTCTGCTGGAAGTCTGAAGCATCCAGCACAGCCTAAACTTCAACCAGGAAGCAGAGCACTGAAGGGCCTGTGACTCAGTCTTTGGTTGGAGGAAGGGGTAAGCTGGATAGTAAGGCTGAGCTAGGTCCAGGAGAGGTTGAGTCAGGAGTGAGCCGGGAGTTTGCTCTGAAGGACCAACTACAAGGCAGGGTAGCAGGCCCTATGTTACTAGACTTCCAGGGTCTAGTAACAGAAACTGGAGGCTCATGGTTTCATGCTCACTAGTCACCTAAGTGGAACCTTCCAGGGCGGTCTTAGTACTATAGGATCAGGGAACTACACCAAAGGGAGCATGGATACCCACAGTATTTGCACTACTAGCCTGGCTGGAGGTTATCCACAGCAACAAGAGGGAGTGAAGAACAGCTAAAAGCACCTAGAAACCTACAACAATGACAAGTTAGCAGGTAGGCCACTATACTCATCCAGCAGAGCGGATTGCAGTTCTTCCCAGACTGGCTGGACCACGTGCCTGGTCAAGCTTGTATAACCTGGACCTGGTTATGCATCTTCAATAAAATGTAAAGCAAAGAGACTGACTCTCTGTGCATCCTTTCCCCCTGCAGCTTGCCATTCCCACCACTACCCTCATCATCCTATGGGAGCCAGCCCTAGTTGGCAAGGGTTTAACATCTTCACTGCCAAACCACCTAAATTCTGGGGATTATCTGCAGTCCCGGCCTGTTAGTGGCTGAAGATCCCAACTGGCGTCACAAACTATTATTATTTTATTGATTTTATTTCTCCATGCTTTCCTTTCCCTTTTCAATGTGAGCCAAGGCCACAGCACTGAGCACTACTATTTTGAACTTACGCCTGCCCAGCTGATAAGTGCCTACTTAACATTTTAAAATGTCTCCATATATAGTTCCCATTTATATAGTATGATGTTTCCACAGCTCCCTTTACACAATATGATGTGCCATCATTTCCCTATACATAGTGCGATGTCCCACAGCCGCCTATATGCAGTTCTATGTACCCCACTGTTACCAATAAACAATATGATGGATCCACATATCCCCCTCTCACAGTATGATGTCGCAATCAGCTCCCCAATACATAGCATTATAGATCCACAGCATGATGGGACCCAGAGACGTCCTTCACTGTATGATGGACCCCAGTAGCCCCCCACACTGCATGATGATCCCCAGTAACACCATGCTGCATGATGGCTCACAGTAACCTCCACACTGCATGATGGCTTCCAGTAGCCTCACACTGCAAGAAGACCCCCAGTAGCCCCATTCTGAATGAGGGCCCACAAATGTTATTCAATTTTCAAAAAAGGGGAAAAAATCTTACATTCACCTAGGGCAGGATCCTTGTGAGCCCAACAACAGACAAGCCAAAAGCCAACTTGGTGGCATTATTGTGCCAATGGATGCAAGAGTTGTCCTTCTTGTTATTATTACATTATCCTGCTTATCCGAACCCATATCCTCCAGTGCATGTCCCTGCTGTTCTGTACTCCCTATTCTTAAAGCAACCTGTGGTGGGCAGAACAGGCAGCAGTAGTGACTATGTCACCCTGATTTAGCTGGTCTATCTGTATCAGCCTGGACAGCAAAGCACACCAATATCATTTAAAGAGGACCTGTCACCAAACCAGGCATGGTGATCTAATTACAGCACTGGATGCAGCATGTCTGCAGCATGCAGGCAAGGGGTCACCCAGCACTTAGGCAGCCCTGTACCCCGAGATAATACACTTAGAAAACTTACATGCTCCAGCTATTAAGGAGGTAGCTAGGGGCTGCAGCCAAGGGCAGATTCACACCCCCTGCATGTTTAATCTGCCCACCGCTGCCAATCATTCCCTGGGGCAGGGCTAAACGGACTTTCTGGGAGAGAAAAAAAAAACCTCTGTTTAAATGTTGCTGAAGAGGGAGAGAATGATTGGCAGCGGTGGGCAGATTAAACATGCAGGGGGTGTGAATCTGCCCTTGGCTGCAGCCCCTAGCCACCTCCTTAATGACTGGAGCATGTAAGTTTTCTAAGTGTATTATCTCGGGGTACAGGGCTGCTCAAGTGCTGGGTGACCCCTTGCCTGCATGCTGCAGACATGCTGCATCCAGTGCTGTAATTAGATCACCATGCCTGGTTTGGTGACAGGTCCTCTTCATTTAAGATGGTGATGACTATGAGTGGGCCTCAGTGAGTGTGGTGCCCCATGTAACTGTTCCTTCTGCCCTCTGGTAGCTACGCCACTCTATAGGGGACAAAAGAGCTGCAACAAGTATTAGAGAGCAGTGGAAAATATTGATCAGTTGAATCTAAATTTGTGTTGCACCATGCTAATTGGAGGGTCAGAATATGGCACAAGCAGCATGAATCAATGTACAATTCCTCTCAGCTGTCCACAGATTAGGCTGGAGAACATGAAATAATGCAGTGGGAAATGTAATCTTGGCATGCACTGGGTCATCTGATACATGTAAAGTAACCTCGAGACTCTAGACATACTGTAAATATCATGGTTAAACAAGTTCATCCCTTCAAGGCAACAGTTTAGCCTTTGGTGGAATGCCATAGACAGCAGGACAATGCTGCGCTGTACAAGAGCTGTCTAGTCATGGATTGGATCCAGAAACATGACAGCGGGTTGTCCTTGCTTCCCTGGCCTTCAGTGCCCAGAATTTATTGCTATAAAGCATCTCTTGTATTTAGTACAATGTGCTGCTCAGAGCATGTCAGTTCGTTTATTAGATTTGTGCTAAATTCAAGAAGTTCTGTTGTTTACATGGGCCAAAATTCCTTCAAAATGTTTTCAACACCTGATGGAAACTATGCAACATGAAATTACTGTGGTTCTGAAATCCAAAAGAGGTCCTATGTGTGACTATAAGAGTGTCTCTAATATAGTGACCATTTATTGTACAAATATAGGATAGGTTATAACGCAGTGCATTTACTCCAGCTGATATTGCCACTTTAACCACCGGGTGATTTTCCGTTTCTCATTTTTCCCTACCCTTTTTCCAAGAGCCATAACTTTTTTTATTTTACCATCAATATAGACATTTGAGGGCTTGTATTTTGTGGAGCAAGTCATACTTTTAAAAGACATCATTTACGTTACCATACAGTGTAGTGAAAAATGAGAACAAATGTAAAATGCGGTGGAATTGCAAAAAAAGTGAAATTTCTCAATGATTTTTGTTGTTTTTTTTCTATCCACCATGTTCATTATATGGTAAAACTGACATATTGTTATGATGCCTGAGGTCTGTAGATACCAAACATGTACGGTATACTGTTATCTAAGTGGTGAAAAATAATTCAGAAGCTTGTCAAAAAAAGAAATTGTTTTTGGCGCCATTTTCTGCGACCCATAGTGTTCTCATTTTAAAGGATTTAGGTCTGTGTGATGGATAATTTTTTGTATCTTGAGCTGTCATTTCTAATGATACAATTTTTGGGTAGATATGCTTGTTTAATCACCTGTTATTGCATTTTATTGCAATGTTGCGGTGACCAAACATAATTTTGGTGTTTTGACTTTTCTTACGTTACACACGTTACAGATATGAATAACTGATTTTATATTTTGATAGATCGAGCATTTCTGAATGTGCAAATACAAATATGTGTATTTTTTAAGTATAGTTTGATTTCCAATGGGGCAAAAGGGGGGTGATTTGAACTTTTATTTATTTTTTTTTTTTTTAAAACTTTTTTTATTACACTTTTTCTTCATCATACTTGGCCCCTTAGGATACTTCAACACTGCACAGTCTAATCGATTTTGCAGTGCAGAGAGAAGCTCAGGTATCTTTCTGCATAGCACAAATAATCACATTCTGTCAGCGACACTGAATTGTGTCATGACAGCATTTGGTTCATTAGCTGTCATGGCAACCTGTTGGCACCCCGTGATCGCGTTATGAGGTTGACGATGGCAGCAGGGAACTGTGCAACCTCCATTGCAGCTTCTCAGACTGCGCTGTCAGGGTGCCGTTACACCTGGTGACGGCACCGCCGATGTCTTACACGATGTAAGGGCGTGGCCTGTCACCGACGATATCGCCCCTGTGTCGCCTAATGTAAAGGGACGATGTCGGCACCTCTGAGTGCTCGCCTGGTTTCACATTAGTGATGTGAAACCAGGCGGCCGATCTGGGGCGATGTGTCCACATTGCCCCATGTAAACGGCCGACGGCGACCTGACAGGCGATGGGAGCCATAGGCTCCCATTGTACTGCATCGCCGCTGGGGTTTTGAGACACCCCGGCGGTGATGCCGCCTGTCAGCTTGCCGGGGCACCGCCTGTGATGTCTCCCCATGTACACGGGGGTGGCAACACTGGCGGGGCACCAAAAACGTGCGCACTCCCGCCAGTCGCCGCCGACATCTCCGGTGCCGTCGCCAGGTGTGACGGCACTCTTAGGGTACCTTTACACGCGGCTACATTTCTAGGGTGGCTACAGGTAACTTACTGGTTGCAGTGAAATCATGGAGACAAGGTTCTATCTTGTTGCTGTGTACAAATGGAATAATCTCTCCATGATTTCACTGCAACCAGTAAGTTACCTGTAGCCACCCTAGAAATGTAGCCGCGTGTAAAGGTACCCTTAGTGTTTGACAGCATGATCAAAGGGTTAAGGAATGCTTTGTTTATCAGCTCGCATCTGTTACCTGCACATGTCATCTGAACATTTCAGCAGATATGTGCATGGAATGATGCAAGCTCAATGTGTGAGTTTGCATCAAAGGGAGGGAGGCGCCCATGATGTAACTGGTACGTTATGTGTCTGAAGGGGTTTAAAGGGAAACAACCAGCACGTTTTTGCCCTATATAATAGAAGCAGTGCCATAATGGCACTAGGATGATGATTAAATGATATCTTTAGATAAGTAATCTGAGGCTTGATTTCAGAATAATCCTTGTTCAAACCTTCAGAAATGATGTCATTAGGGCAGTGGCTTGAGCATCGAGACATGACTTTACTAGTGGGCTCCTCTGTAATCATTCCTCCTCCTGCCTTGCCTCCTTTTCTTTATTTAAATTTCACACCGCCACCATTACCACTTTTGGTGGCACATGCACATTGCTGTTGTGATGTTGTCATCAATTAAATTGTGCTGGAATCAGCGCATGCACATAACGTGATGTTAGGTGCTATTTTATTGAATATATTATGGAGACGAATATGAGTGGCTGCTGCACTTCTGCAGTTTTAAACTTAAATATGCTGCCACTGCTCATGGTCATGTCCACAGTCTCCTCAGTAAGTCGTAAGTGCCTACTGGGTATTCACCAAAGTCTCTGGTGGTGAGGTTGGCCTTGGGTGCCAGAAGACACCAGGTACCACTTAAATACAGTTCCTGAGTCCACAGTAGTTGACCCAAATAGCAGCAAGCAGGACATAGTTGGAGCCACAGGATGGAGTCTAGACTGGCAACAGGTGAGACAGAAATGGAACCACTGATGGAAGTCTGGACTTGAAGCAGGCAAGATGGAGCCAAAGTAACTGATGAGAGTCTGGACTGTCAGCAGGTGAGACATTGGGGCCACTGGCAGGAGACTGGAAAGGCATTGTGGGAGCCACAGGCTCAAGGTTCAGGTGTTGACAGGCAGTAATGGATCAGGTTCTAGTACCAACAGAATGACTAATTCAGGCAGGACAGCTAGTTAAAATGGGATGACTGGTTCTGATAGGACAGCTTGTTCAGGCAGGATGGCAGACAAAACGGACATGGCTACATGGACCAGGCAGGTACTGGAACACAGGCTGGAGTACAGATGAGGTAAGGGCTGGGTCACAGGTGTTGACACACAGGAACAGGGACCTCTCAGTATCCTTCGAAGCAAAGGACTAACTAGTAACCAACATTGAAAGGGCATCCTAAATACAGAGCGGCTTCCAGAAATAGGGCGGGGATGACTATAGGAGTGTGCGTGCTGGCCCTTTAGGAGACAAGGTGCACATGCGCGTGCACCCAAAATTACATATCTTTTGCATGACATGTGCAGGTTCTGGCACACCGACATGGCAGACAGCAGTGCAGAAACATCAGGAAGGTCATGGCAGTCAGCCAGAAGAGAAGGGATACATACGCGTCTGCATAGTATGTCGGTGTATCTGCCAGGTGGAGGGAGTGGAGAAGGGAAGAGATGCTGGCATTATAGTACCCCCCTCCTAGTGCATCCTCCTCTCACCAGACCTCAAACCTTTCTCATAGCTAGGATGCACCTCAAACAAATTCCCAGATCTGACAGATGTATTAGCAGGTAGAGAAAGGAGAAAGTTGAATGGTGGTTGCTTGGGAACCTTGCACCAAGCACATGAAGGACAGGTAGAAATCAACTCAAGAATATCCATCCGCATGAAGGGCCTCCAATACTACTGCATGACTTGAATATCTTTCTTTGCCCAGCAAGGAAAGCTAACCTAAAAGAATGACCTACTACAAAACCTACAGTATTTTTTTATCCGATTCAAACAAGGAAGTGTTCTTGGGAGCACTTGGGACAAATCTGCCTGAAGTCATTGCAACCATCTTGAGGACTTATTAACATTTTATGGCTCCTGCTTCTTCTTAATGAAGACATCAGCTTCTGATCGACAGGCAGGACACACGACCAGAAGATACGGTGGTGTCTCAGAAGACTGGGATGGATGCACACTGACCAAACACCCCTTGTGGCAATACTGACTTCAATGGAGCACCTCTGCAGATTTTCAGTTGAGGACGGGTTCGTGGGTACAGAGCCAAAGCAATCCCAGGAGGAGAGGGCAAGACACAAGTGAGGGCTGGGCTGGAGTACAGGTGGATGTTCAGGTCTTCTGGACCAGCATTTTTCCAGTAAAGTTTTGGCTCCCAGGAGACTATGGTTCTCTTCATCTTGTATTCAACCATATTTGCATCTAAGAGATGCGAATACATTTGAATATAAGATAACTGGGACCAGGGCAGAGCAGTGAACGTCATCCTGCAGCCAGCGTGCAGCAGCGTGATGAGGTCATCACTCTGGGACCTCATTACACTGATGTCTGTGATGCAGAGCCGCGTGTAGGAGATGAGGATGCAGCGGAAATTGTCAGTGCTCCACGTAGGAGCTGACAATTACAGTTGTGGCCAAAAGTATTGACACCCCTGCAATTCTGTCAGATAATACTCAGTTTCTTCCTGAAAATGATTGCAATCACAAATTCTTTGGTATTATTATCTTCATTTAATTTGTCTTAAATGAAAAAACACAAAAGAGAATGAAGCAAAAAGCAAAACATTGATCATTTCACACAAAACTTCAAAAATGGGCCTGACAAAAGTATTGGCACCCTCAGCCTAATACTTGGTTGCACAACCTTTAGCCAAAATAACTGCGATCAACCGCTTCCGGTAACCATCAATGAGTTTCTTACAATGCTCTGCTGGAATTTTAGACCATTCTTCTTTGGCAAACTGCTCCAGGTCCCTGATATTTGAAGGGTGCCTTCTCCAAACTGCCATTTTTAGATCTCTCCACAGGTGTTCTATGGGATTCAGGTCTGGACTCATTGCTGTCCACCTTAGAAGTCTCCGGTGCTTTCTCTCAAACCATTTTCTAGTGCTTTTTGAAGTGTGTTTTGGGTCATTGTCCTGCTGGAAGACCCATGACCTCTGAGGGAGACCCAGCTTTCTCACACTGGGACCTACATTATGCTGCAAAATTTGTTGGTAGTCTTCAGACTTCATAATGCCATGCACACGGTCAAGTAGTCCAGTGCCAGAGGCAGCAAAGCAACCCCAAAACATCAGGGAACCTCCGCCATGTTTGACTGTAGGGACTGTGTTCTTTTCTTTGAATGCCTCTTTTTTTTCTCCTGTAAACTCTATGTTGATGCCTTTGCCCAAAAAGCTCTACTTTTGTCTCATCTGACCAGAGAACATTTTTCCAAAACATTTTAGGCTTTCTCAGGTAAGTTTTGGCAAACTCCAGCCTGGCTTTTTTATGTCTCGGGGTAAGAAGTGGGGTCTTCCTGAGTATCCTATCATACAGTCCCTTTTCATTCAGACGCCGACGGATAGTACGGGTTGACACTGTTGTACCCTCGGACTGCAGGGCAGCTTGAAAACTTGTTTGGATGTTAGTCGAGGTTCTTTATCTACTATCAGCACAATCTTGCGTTGAAATCTCTTGTCAATTTTTCTTTTCCGTCCACATCTAGGGAGGTTAGCCACAGTGCAATGGGCTTTAAACTTCTTGATGACACTGCGCACGGTAGACACAGGAACATTCAGGTCTTTGGAGATGGACTTGTAGCCTTGAGATTGCGCATGCTTCCTCACAATTTGGTTTCTCAAGTCCTCAGACAGTTCTTTGGTCCTCTTTCTTTTCTCCATGCTCAATGTGGTACACACAAGGACACAGGACAGAGGTTGAGTCAACTTTACTCCATGTCAACTGGCTGCAAGTGTGATTTAGTTATTGCCAACACCTGTTAGGTGCCACAGGTAAGTTACAGGTGCTGTTAATTACACAAATTAGAGAAGCATCGCATGATTTTTCTAACAGTGCCAATACTTTTGTCCACCCCCTTTTTTATGTTTAGTGTGGAATTACATCCAATTTGGCTTTAGGACAATTCTTTTTGTGTTTTTTAATTGAAGACAAATTAAATGAAGATAATAATACCAAAGAATTTGTGATTGCAATCATTTTCAGGAAGAAACTGAGTATTATCTGACAGAATGGCAGGGGTGTCAATACTTTTGGCCACAACTGTATGTGTCTCTATGTGACTGCAGACTTCTGAATACTCACAAAGCGCACACTGCCTGCTGTCAGGATTGTCTGGTGGTGGAAGGTCACATAACTATAAGTATGCAATTTACATACATGCAGTCACGTGCTGACTAGACATGCGAGGCTTCGATCAATTAATTGAATTGAGCGAGGTCGGACGCGTCTAGTCAGAATGTGGCCAGAAGTATATAAATTGCATACTTGTATTCACATGACCGTCCAATCTTACCATTGATATGGGAGAATCCTGAAAGTGTGCAGTGCACGTGCCATGAGAATTTGGAGGCCTGCAGTCACCTAAACTTTCATTTGAAACCTGGACAAGCCCTTTAATTATAACATTAAAGCGAACCTGTCACCCCCTCCAGGCATCTTAAGATAACATAGCCACCTTCTGCAGCACTAAGGCTGCAGTCTCAGAAAGTGTCTATAGCATTTATGCTCCCTTGATTCACTGAAATAAAGACTTTTATAAGATCTGTTTCAAACCTGACCCAAGACCGGGAGGCGGGTTTTCAAGTGTCTGTCTCCTTCCTCTGTGGTGTCAGTCATCCCTCTCTGCTCTCTATGCACCTCCTCCAGGGCCATCTCCCTGCATTACAGAGCTTTGTCAGCTCTGCTACAACATAGAGCTGCTGTTATAGGAGACCCCACAGTAGTATATCTAGCAGGAGGACGAGCAGACAAAGCACTGCCTGCTACATAGCAGCCTTGAGCTGAGCAGGTTTCACTTTCAGTTTCTTGTACCCAGCAGCATTGCTCCGTCCTCAGCCCCTGATCTACAGCACAAACTCAACTCTGCTGCACTGCTGACAGCTCAGCTCAAGGCTGCTATGTAGCAGGCAGTGCTTTGTCTGCTCGCCCTCCTGCTAGATTTACTACTGTGGGGTCTCCTATAACAGCAGCTCTATGTTGTAGCAGAGCTGACAAAGCTCTGTAATGCAGGGAGATGGCCCTGGAGGAGGTGCACAGAGAGCAGAGAGGGATGACTGACACCACAGAGGAAGGAGACAGACACTTGAAAACCCGCCTCCCGGTCTTGGATCTGGTTTGAAACATATTTTATAAAAGTCTTTATTTCAGTGAATCAAGGGAGCATAAATGCTATAGACACCTTGTCAGAATGCAGCCTTCGTGCTGCAGAAGGAGGCTATGTTATTTTTAGATGTCTGGAGGGGGTGACAGGTTCGCTTTAAACACCTTAGCCCACTCCTAACAACGTGTAATATACTGCAGCAGTCACTGTACCTGTAAGTGTAAAAAATCACATATGGATGATTGGTCACATGACGTCTAGCCATATCTGAATAATTAATACATCAAACAATTTTCTTGTATATAAGGGGAAGTAATAACCAATATACGAATAAATAACCCCAATTTTAAGATTAATTAACACTTTTTATTTTAGACAATAATAAAGCACACTCAATTACGTGACAATAACAATGTTAGAAAAATTAAAAAATCAATTAGTTTGCAGGTTTAGACCAGTAAAGAATTCCTACAAGGGGCTCTACACGGATTGCTCTCCCTGCCTACCAGCGGAGTTTTAATGCACCCTAATTTATAGTGGTGTCCCCGCTCACCGGAGGCTTATCCTGTATCTACCTGATTATTTTATACTAGGATAGGGAATAACATGATAAGATCCCACCCTCTAGTTCAGAATTGAGGTCCATACACCTACAATCTATTGATTACTAAAAATTGTCAAACTAGGTAATCTATCCCCCAATAACAACATTAAGCACTCACAGGATAATTAAAAGCTTCATGGTAAATGCTCAACATATATCAATAGTGCAATTCAATCAAAGCCAGTCCTTCCTGACTTATCTTAATGTGCTTTAATAATTGTGGAGGTATAGTATCCAGTTCTTTATCCTCAGCCTCGACGCGTTTCCCCCTTGACGTTATATCCGTTAAATGGGTTCATCAGGAGGCAAAACTTGTGGATACACAGAAACATTGACATATGAATTCATGATTATCTATTAACCATTTAGATTCTCTCATATAGTGATGGCTTCATTTTTTCCAGCAATAATCCTGGATGGTTACAGCCGATAAGAGTTTGTGATGGAAGCTTCCATCACAGAGGAAGGATATGTGGATCTTTTGGAGCCTTACCAGTGTCTTGAATGGAGATCTTAATAGCCCTTTAGCATTATGGAGTGGAGCTTCCCTCACATTCCCAGTCTAAATGGATCATGTATCCCTTTGAGAGCATCTACAGTATTGTGTATCTCTTGTAGATTGGTGGAAGGGCTCTAATTCGATCCAATCCACAACCCTCTATCGGCTGTAATCATCAAGGATTATTGTAATCCATAAACTCTTATCGGCTGTAACCATCCAGGATTATTGCTGGAAAAAATGAAGCCATCACTATATGAGAGTATCTAAATGGTTAATAGATAATCATGAATTCATATGTCAATGTTTCTGTGTATCCACAAGTTTTGCCTCCTGATGAACCCATTTAACGGATATAACGTCAAGGGGGAAACGCGTCGAGGCTGAGGATAAAGAACTGGATACTATACCTCCACAATTATTAAAGCACATTAAGATAAGTCAGGAAGGACTGGCTTTGATTGGATTGCACTATTGATATATGTTGAGCATTTACCATGAAGCTTTTAATTATCCTGTGAGTGCTTAATGTTGTTATTGGGGGATAGATTACCTAGTTTGACAATTTTTAGTAATCAATAGATTGTAGGTGTATGGACCTCAATTCTGAACTAGAGGGTGGGATCTTATCATGTTATTCCCTATCCTAGTATAAAAATAATCAGGTAGATACAGGATAAGCCTCCGGTGAGCGGGGACACCACTATAAATTAGGGTGCATTAAAACTCCGCTGGTAGGCAGGGAGAGCAATCCGTGTAGAGCCCCTTGTAGGAATTCTTTACTGGTCTAAACCTGCAAACTAATTGATTTTTTAATTTTTCTAACATTGTTATTGTCACGTAATTGAGTGTGCTTTATTATTGTCTAAAATAAAAAGTGTTAATTAATCTTAAAATTGGGGTTATTTATTCGTATATTGCACATGACGTCTACTCAGACCACGGAGGGGGGGGGGCGCCAAACTAAACTCTTGCCCCGGGTGTCAGAAAACCTAGATACACCTCTGGACACACACACCACACAGATAGAGACAGATGTGCACAAATCGCCTCACACAACTCGCCTCATATGTCTGGTATCTTTAATTTCCAAAAATAAACATCTGATTAAAAACAGCCAATGTGCAACACATGTGCCATATAGGGAATTAAGGCAGATGTCAGTCACATGAGCTGTCTTTTATGTGTATGTGTGAACAGGGCCGTATTTACTACTAGGCACCCGTAGGCACGTGCCTAGGGCCCCAGGTGTCAAGGGGGCGGCACCAGGGGCAAGTTAAAAAAATGTTGTTTTTTTTGTTTGTTTTTTTAACTCCTCATCCCTCCTCTAAACTCTTCATTAAATCTGGAGTGTTTTTGGAGGGGGAGGGGGTTCGGGGCACAGCATTCATTTGCAACTGTGCCTTTAAGGTACGATTGCAAATAAACGAGAGCGCCCCTGCACTTCCGGGGTCAGTGGAGTCCATTAGACTCCCCACCCTGACATCCGGCTGCTGCAGCGTCACAGCGTGCAGCAGCAAGTGATGAATCATCACCACACTGCCAGGCAGCAGCACCTGTAGAGCGCGGGAGTGGAGAAGACTTCATCGCTGGATCTGCTGGGAGCGGGGAGCAGGTCAGGCGCTTTAGAGCCGAAGATAGCTCTGAAGAAGAGGAGGGGCGAAGGGGCCAAGGGGGAGAGCAGCATGGAGAAGAGGGGGCTAGGGAACGAGCAGACTGTGACATGGGGGTGGCAGGGAACAAGCAGACTGTGACATGGGGGTGGGGGGAACGAGCAGACTGTGACATGGGGGAGGGGGGCAACGAGCAGACTGTGACATGGGGGTGGGGGGAGACCGAGCAGACTGTGACATGGGGGAAAGGAGAACGAGCAGACTGTGACATGGAGGTGGGGGGGAACGAGCAGATTGTGACATGGGGGAGGGGGGAACGAGCAGACTGTGACATGGGGGTGGGGGGGAACGAGCAGACTGTGACATGGGGGTGGGGGGGAACGAGCAGACTGACATGGGGGAGGGGGGGAACGAGCATAGTGACATGGGGGAGGGGGGGAACAAGCAGACTGTGACATGGGGGAGGGAGGCAACGAGCAGACTGTGACATGGGGGAGGGGGGAATGAGCAGACTGTGACATGGGGGAGGGGGGAGCGAGCAGACTGTGACATGGGGAAGGAGGGGAACGAGCAGACTGACATGGGGGAGGGGGGGAACGAGCAGACTTACATGGGGGAGCGCGGGAATGAGCAGACTGTGACATGGGGGAGGGGGGGAATGAGCAGACTGACACGGGGGATGGGGGGGAACGAGCAGACTGTGACATGGGGGGTGGGGGGGAACGAGCAGACTGTGACATGGGGGTGGGGGGAACGAGCAGACTGTGACATGGGGAGGGGGGGAACAAGCAGACTGTGACAAGGGGGAGGGGGGAACTAGCAGACTGTGACATGGGGGAGGAGGGGAACGAGCAGACTGACATGGGGGAGGGGGGGAACGAGCAGACTGTGACATGGAGGAGAGGGGGAATGAGTAGACTGTGACATGGAGGAGGGGGGAACGAGCAGACTGTGACATGGGGGTGGGGGGGAACGAGCAGACTGTGACATGGGGGAGGGGGGGAAGAGCAGAATGGGGGATGGGGGAACGAGCAGACTGGGGGAGGGGGGAACTAGCAGACTGTGACATGGGGAGGAGGGGAACGAGCAGACTGTGACATGGGGGAGGGGGGGAACAAGCAGACTGTCACATATGGAAGGGAGGGAACAAGCAGGCTAGATCATATGGTGGAGAGGGAAAATGAGCTGACTGGGACATATGGGGGAGGAGGGGAACCAGCAGCCTAGGTTATATGGGGGAGGTTGCCAGGGTGTCGGATGTCTGGTGCTGCCGGGTGCCTGGTGCCAGAGACCGGGAGCCACAGAGGAAGAGGCTGCCGGGTACCTGGTGTCGGAGACCAGAAGCAGCAGAGGAAGAAGCTGCCGGGTGCCTGGTGCCGGGTACCTGGTGCCAGAGACTGGGAGCCGCAGAGGAAGAAGCTATCGGGATCTGGGATCAGGAGTGTGGAGTCAGGTAAGGCACTGTTACAGCCGAAGATAGCAGCCTGGGGGGGACAGAATGGGATAAATGGATGGATGGGGCGGCCTGGAAGAGGGGGAGAATAGGATGGATGGTTGGATGGGGTGGCCTGGAAGAGGGGGCAGAATGGGATGGATGGATGGGGCAGCCTGGGAAAGGGGGCAGAATGGGATGGATGGATGGGGCGGCCTGGAAAAGGGGGGTGAATGGGATGGATGGGGCAGCCTGGAAGAGTAGGCAGAATGGGATGGATGGGGTGACCTGGAATAGGTGGCAACATGGGTTGGATGGATGGGATGACCTGGAAAAGGGGGCAGAATGGGATGGATGGATGCTTGGATGGGGCGGCATGGAAAAGGGGGCAGAATGGGATGGATGGATGGATGGATGCATGGATGGGGCGGCATGGAAAAGGGGGCAGAATGGGATGGATGGATGGGGCGGCCTGGAAAAGGGGGCAGAATGGGATGGATGGGGTGGCCTGGAAGAGAGGGCAGAACGGGATGGATGGGAGAGGGGGCGGCATGGAAAGGGGGCAAAAGATAGATGGATGAATGGGAGAGAAGGTACATGGATAGATGGTCTGATGGGGAGAAGGTACATGGATGGTTTGGTGGATGGGGGAGAAAATACATGGATAGATGGGGGGATAGAGGGAGAACGTACATGGATGGATGGGAGGAGAAGCTACATGGAACGTGGGGGAGAAGCTACATAGAACGTGGGAGAGAAGCTGCAAGGATGGGGGTGAAGCTATATGGATCATGGGGGGGGAGCTACATGGATGAGGGATGGGGAGAGGCTGTGTGGGACATGGGAGTGGAGAGGCTGCGTGGAACATGGGAGTGGAGAGGCTGCGTGGAACATGGGAGTGGAGAGGCTGCATGGAACATGGGAGTGGAGAGGCTGCGTGAAACATGCGAGTGGAGAGGCTGCGTGGAACACGGGAGGGGGATGGGGGAAGGATGAGCTGCATGAGACATATGGGGGAGGATAAGCAACATGAAATTCAGGTGAATGGGGGTGAGGATTAGCTGCATGGAACATATGGATGGAGGATGAGCTGCATGGAACATATGGGGGTGAACAATATGGGACATGTGGGAGGAGGATGAGCAGTATGGGACATGTGGAAGTAGGATGAGCAGTATGGGACATTTAATCTGCATACACATTTATATAGGGAACGTACTGTTCTGGTGATGTATTGAAGGTGGTTCTGATTATGTATTATTGTATTGCCGGTGATTCTGGTGATGTACTGACAGGGGTTATAGTGATGTATTATTGTATTGATGGGGGTTCTGGTGATGTATTGACTAGTTTTGGTGATGTATTGACAATAGTTCTGGTGATATACCGACAGTGGTTCTGGTGAGGCATTATTGTATTGACAGTGGTTCTGGTGATATACTGACAAGGGTGCTAGTGATGTGTTGTCGTATTGCTGGTTGTTCTGGTGATGTAGTCATGTAGATGTTATAATCTTTATCTTAAGACTTGATCCTAAAACATTATAGGGCAAGTGTGCTTGACTAAAAATACAGCTGAATGTCAGCCAAACAATTGACTAAAGCCCCTATGCGCTATAGATAGGTGTCCGATCACATTCTTCCCAGTGTCCCTATAAACTGTATGGAAGCTGCTGTTAGGCCCCTTTCACATCAGTGGTTTGCTGATGTTTCCATCTGATCCGGCAGATGGCGCCGGATATGCAGCCTAGCGGCCGACTTGTGGCACCGATCCGGCAAGCCCCATGCCTTGTCTATGAGGGTGCGGTTCTGCTGGATCCGGCAGATCTGGCACTTGCTGTGGCAAAAAAATGCTGCTAACTGCGTTTTTTTTTGCGGCCGCAACTGCCAGATTGCTGCAAAACCGCAATTGCCACAAGCCACATAGAGAATGAATGGGGGCTTGCCGCAAGTGTAATGCAAGTCGGCCGTTAAGCGGCAGATGCAGTAAATCTGCTGGATCCGGACAGAACCACTGATGTGGAAGGAGCCTTAGATGTCTCTGTCTGCAGATTATCACTTAGAGGGCAAAAGGATCTACAGCCTGTAATCGGACAAGCTGGATCCTTATATCCCTCGACCAATCATCAGTTAGAGCCCCATACACATTAGACTGTCCTCGCAGGTTTAGCCAACTCCATGTGCATTGAGGTCCTCACTACTATCTGAAGGCTACAAGCACTGACATCTGAGAACCCCCTGAATCCTAGAATCCAGATAAGACAGGAGACACAGTTAAAAAGGAAAACCTCAAAAGACTGAACAGAGCGATGTCAGCGGCGATCCAGCCTATACCGCAGCGTTGCTGCGGATCGCTCGCTGGGCTGAGCCCAGCCCAGCGAGCGATGTCACCGCCCGCATCGCTGCGGCATCGCCGGCCGCAGCCGTGCTGTGTGACAGCTGCCAGCGATGTCGGAACCGAGCGGGCACCCGCGCATCGCTTCCGACATCGCTGGCCAGGTTGTGCTGTGTGACAGCACCATAAGAGCATCCTCTTAATCTACATATAATTTCACAATTATTGTCACCATATGACTAATCTTCATAATCTTAAGGTTCAAGACAGTAGGTGTATAGTGTAACTCTAGTCCACCCCTATTGTGACCAAATCACAGCTCTGACCTGAATAATTGCTCACAGAATGGGACCGTGGTGAGAACAATGAAGTAGGGCACTCTGAAAGGTCAGAGTTGATTCACACTCATTTTGCAGGATACCAATTAAGAACAGCAGTTACATACCTCCGTGGATGTTATTAAAAGTGACGTCCTGGCCTACCCCAGACCCCTACTCGTTTCGTCGTAGGACTTCCTCAGGGGGTGGTGTGCCAAGTGGGGACCTATTTCGGGGGTTTTTATAGTGTATTACAGTGATTGGGGGATCAACAGAAGCTGTGTGCTGCCTCCTCCACCGCCATTATCGGCGCCAGGATCACGTGATGACTCCCGATCATGTGACAAGCCTCACTTCTGGTCTTTGGAAAGCAAAACCAGAAGTAGCGTCATTTTTGACGCTTTTCCGGGTTGCAACCATGTGACAGGAAGGGGGCGTGTCTTGGAAGGCTCATATCACCATGGCGCTCACAGAGGGGAGGAGGGAGGACACCAAAACCAACTGCATAAGGAATATGTTGCTAAGCAACAGAGAAATCGATGAATATAGTGCAAAAGTGCATATATGTTGAATAGGCATAAATAAAACCATTATAAATTGAGCATCATGACACATATCGATCAAAATTGATAAATTATGATACAGTTCATTGATAAAGTGCATTCAATAGTGCAAATAAGTGTCACATAAGAGACAATGATAAAATAGTATATAAAGATCAAGAGATGTGCATATTCTGGGCATTATGCATATCAAATAAATATCCTATCCTGATAACGCCAATATCTGATAAAAAGTGAAGAAAAGTGCTGAAATGCATTATCCTATTGCAGAAATCCGAGGTTCTTCTATTTCATCCTTCCCACCGGTCCACTATAAGGATATTCACATGATGATAATTCAAGAGAGATAACCATCTACACAAAATAATGACACACAATATTACAATCATCATTAAGAACATCTAAAAACCACAGTCAGCACCCAGTTTACTGATGCAAAAAAATAGGAATCATATATCTATACAAACTACAAGAACGCACCAAAGCCAAAGTTCATTGAGACCAAATGGAGCCACGGTATTCAACCTGTAGATCCACTTGCTCTCAGTCTGGCCCAGGACCCGGCTCAAATTTCCACCTCGTTGACCAAGTGATATCCTATCAATGCCCATAATTTTCAACAGACTCGAATTGCTCCGATGTTCATAATAAGTGTCTCGTATTGTCTTGAGAGTGGAGGGATTTCCTGTTCCCGCACCCTTTTCTATGTCAAGAACGTGTTCCCTTGCACGAACACGTAGCTTGCGGGTGGTCATGCCTATATAGATTTTGTTACACGGGCATTTGGCCATATAAATCACCCCTTTTGTGGAGCAAGTAATGTGTTGTCTTATTTCATATACCCTAGAATTGTCAGAGTTATGAAATGTCTTGCTCTTAAGCATGTTTGCGAATGCTTTGCAGCCCATACATGGAAAGAAGCCCTTGATATCCAACCAATTGCCCTCACATTTTGAATTTCTCACAAAATGGCTACGAACCAAGGTGTCTTTCAGGTTTGGTGATCTCCTAGCTGTTATCAATGGTTTTGGAGAGATACAGCGCTTTAAAATTGAATCATTCAACAGGATGCTCCAATGTTTGTTAACAATTTCTAGGTATCCCTTCCACTGTTTGTGGTATGTGGTTATCAATCTGGGATAACCAGACTGATCCTCCTTGTTCTTCCTCTTTCTAGCACATAGAAGTTCCATCCGATTACCGTATATACTCGTGTATAAGCCGACCCGTGTATAAGCCGACCCCCCCCCCCTACTTTTTCCCCAAAAATCTGGAAAAACCTATTGACTCGTGTATAAGCCGAGGGTGGACCCCAGCACAGGTATACAGCCCCCAGCAGTGTGGTATACAGGCCCCCCCAGTGGTATACAGGCCTCCCCAGTGGTAGTATACAGCAGCCCCAGTGGTAGTATACAACAGCCCCAGCAGCCCCAGTGGTAGTATACAGCAGCCCCAGTGGTAGTATATAGCAGCCCCAGCAGCCCCAGTGGTAGTATACAGCAGCCCCAGTGGTAGTATATAGCAGCCCCAGCAGCCCCAGTGGTAGTATATAGCAGCCCCAGCGGTAGTATTCAGCAGCCCCAGTAATTCAGGGCCCCCCCCCAGCCTTGCTCCGGTAACCTGTAAAGTAAAATATACTTATCGCTGTCCCGCTGCCGTCCGCGCCCGCTGCTGCTGACACCGCAATCCTCCATCTTCATGCGTCGTCTTCTGGCTTCCTGTGTTCGGCGCTGGCAATGACGTCATTGCCTGCGACGAACAGAGGAAACCGGAAGAAGACGCATGAAGATGGAGGATCGCGGTGTCAGCAGCGGCGGCGCGGACGGCAGCGGGACAGTGATAAGTATATTTTACTTTACAGGTTACCGGAGCAAGGCTGGGGGGGGCCCTGGATTACTGAGGCTGTTGGGGCTGCCGTATTGACTCGCGTATAAGCCAAGGGGGTACTTTTCAGCCCAATTTGTGGGCTGAAAAACTCGGCTAATTACGCGAGTATATACGGTACATTCTTTCGCCTTGGAGTATCCTTGTTTGATAGATCTACCGCTGTATCCCCTTTCTTCAAATCTCTTCTTAAGGTCCAAAGCCTGAGCTTCAAAGGTATTGTCATTCGAACAGATGCGTCTGGCCCTCAAATACTGACCGACTGGAATACCCTTGATCGTTGATGGCAAGTGAGACGACCTCGCATGTAAAAGAGAATTCGTAGATGTCACCTTTCGATAAATGTCGGTGGTCAATCTTCCATCCTCTTGGGTATCGATCAGTATGTTCAGAAACTCCATCCTCTTACCACTCTTGTACGTGAGTTTAATATTCAAGTTGTTACAGTTTAGTCTGGTAATCAAGTCCTTGAGTTCTTCATCACTTCCCTCCCACACAAAGAAAACATCATCGATGAATCGCATCCACCCCTGTATTTTCTCAGAGGCCACTATGGGGTTGTTAATAAAAATCTCCCTCTCCCATGCCCCCAAGAACAAATTTGCATACGAGGGGGCACAGGAGGCCCCCATAGCGGTCCCCTGCTGTTGGCGGTAGATTTGACCATCAAAGACGAAACAATTGTGGGTAAGAATGAACTCCAGTAAGGTAACAATTAACTTCGACATCGCAGGGTCAATATTGCTCATCTCCAAAAATTGTCTGGTGGTCTTAATGCCATCCTCATGCTTTATTGAAGTATATAAGGATTCTACATCCACCGTCACCATAGTGGCATTGGTGCCTAGTTGTAATCCCTCCAATCTTTGGAGTGCCTCTGTTGTATCACGGATGTACGATGGTAAGGATACAGTGAGGGGTTTGAGGTAACCATCAATCATTTTACAAATATTTTCGCAAAGACTTGCATTACCAGAGACTATGGGTCTCCCCGGGGGGTCCACGATGTTTTTGTGGACCTTTGGTAAAATGTAAAAGGTCGGCAGTCTTGGATTGAATTTTTCCATACCCTTTATCACCTCTTTGGGGATTATTCCATCTTCAAATGCTTTTATCAGAATGAGCATTAATGATTCTTTATCTTGCTGTAGGGGGTTACCTGGCAATTTATTATATCAATCTGTATTGTTCAGTAATTTTTGGGCTTGTTTAATATACATCGCCTTTGGCCAAATTACCAGGTTCCCCCCTTTGTCAGCTGATTTTACTAGAACGTCTTCCCATTTTCTTACCTGATCTAAAGCTAGACGTTCTTCCTTACTTAAATTATGTTCCCACTTTTTATTTTGGGTGAGCTTCTCAACATCAGCTGTTACCATTGTGAATGTATCTACATTGGAGCATGTGCTCAATGATGGAAAAATTTTTGATTTTACAAACAAATGAGTTGGTTTTGGAGTCCTTCTTCCTCCCCTCTGTGAGCGCCATGGTGATATGAGGCTTCCAAGACACACACCCTTCCTGTCACATGGTTGCAACCCGGAAAAGCGTCAAAAATGATGCTACTTCCGGTTTTGCGTTCCAAAGACCGGAAGTGAGGCTTGTCACATGATCAGGAGTCATCACGTGATCCTGGCGCCGATAATGGCGGTGGAGGAGGCAGCACACAGCTTCTGTTGATCCCCCAATCACTGTAATACACTATGAAAACCCCCGAAATAGGTCCCCACTTGGCACACCACCCCCTGAGGAAGTCCTACGACGAAACGCGTAGGGGTCTGGGGTAGGCCAGGACGTGACTCTTAATAACATCCACGGAGTTATGTAACTGCTGTTCTTAATTGATATCCTGCAAAATTAGTGTGAATCAACTCTGACCTTTCAGAGTGCCCTACTTCATTGTTCTCACCACGGTCCCATTCTGTGAGCAATTATTCAGGTTGGGGCTGTGATTTGGTCACAATAGGGGTGGACTAGAGTTACACTATACACCTAGTGTCTTGAACCTTGCACAGCCTCACTGACTAAGGTGCCGAAGATTAGTCATATGGTGACAATAAGTGTGAAATGTAGATTAAGAGGATGCTCTTAGGTCAGCTTGTTGTTGACACACTGGTTGCAATGGTGTTTATTAGTCTGTTTATGTGATAGATTGTGAGAGTAGATAAGGAAGCAAGGCTTTTGTCAGGCAATCACTAGAGTAGATCATCTATTATGAGGAAAATTTCTACATAGAGTGAATTGGGACATATAATTGTCTTCTATATTGAATCAATCCTACCTCCATTGTATGTAATATATTTGACTGATTAGTTCATCAGAGATATCAAGTAATACCAATAAGTTTCAGTACTTTGCATACTTGCCGTACAGTCATCCGGCCTCCCTGATATCTGTACCACCGGATACTGCTCCATTTTTGCCACCGTAAAATATCCAGTGGCTTCATGCTGATATTCATATGTCTTCCCTTCTTTTTATTAGTTGTATAATGTATGGATTGAACTTGTTTTTCCAAGTATCCTAAAAGTTGTGAATTTTTTGCATCCACCCTTGTGTCTTTCGAGACTTTTTGATTATCTCAGCCAAAATAATGGCGAGGAAAAAATAGCAGGATGGCAGCGAGTCATGGATCACACACAGCCGTACAAGTGTATGGGTGCATGTGAAACATCGCAATGCAGTTGGATGTCATCTGCTTGCCTTGCGATATGCACCGAGGCCTGCAATGGTAGAGATGGAGACATTAATCTCATCCTCTCCTCCACAGGTTTGATCCGATCACATTATCAGATCAAACCATACTGACACTCGGCTCCCGCTTGCAGCAGAGCAGGAGTCGAGGGTCATTAGCATACCGCATCTGATGCCAAATGCTAGTGGAACCCCAGCCTTACAAATGAAAGAAAAATGGATGGCTAAATAGCAATCAGTTAACAGATCCGATCTCTGCTATTTCTATGTGCCCTAACATGGCATCGAGACAAGACTTATTGTGAAATTTCCTTTAAGGTACCGTTACACGGCATGACGTTGAAATTATGTCACTAACGATCTCGGGAGCGCAGTCGTTTATGACATCGTTGTGACATCGTTGGTGAGATGTCACATGCCTAGATATCATGCACGACGCACCAACCATACAGCGAGCAGCTATCGTTCGCACAATCAAGCAAACAATACTTGCTCACTGATGTGAATGGACGAAGTCGTGAATGACATAGTTATCGCGGTGTCACACAGAACGAAGCTGCAGGTCGGTTGATCAAGGAACATCTGATTTGAGAACATGTTCTCAAATCTGCAATCAACGATTCAACATATTATCGTAATCAAATCTCGGTGTTACATGCAAGGACGTCCTAAGGATGTTGTTTGAACAACTCCAAACCAGTGACGTTTAAATGATATCGTTCATGATGTCATACCGTGTAACAGGTCCTTTAGGAAAGCCAGTATGTATAGCAAGCAGAAATAAAAAATTGCAAAACAACATGCATGCTATTGTTGGAATTGACCACTAGATGGTGTGTTTTATTTACATATTCATTAAAGAATATCCAACTGATGACATATTGAATGAGACTCATGGAAACAAATGTTAATTCACTGATATTTTGCATTTATTACTTAAATATAAAAATAACATACATATATTTTACTAATTTATAGTATATTTCCCCTTCTGCCTTGATTAATAAAACATTAAACACCATACTGTACATTCTGAGATACAACTTCTTCCCTGTCTTATTACATATGACACCCATAGATGTATCTGAAAATAATATGGTAAAATGTACAGGATTTAATGTCAAAATTTACAAAAAATGAAGAGGAATAGGTTATTGCCTCATTTTATAACATTTTATACCAGATAGTTAATGACATCAGCATAGCTACCAAAGGCAGTTGACCTGAGTCCCTGGCTTGGAGGGGTCCACCTGCAATGACTGCCACTATTCACTGTATCTCACTAAGGGTACTTTCACACCTAGGAACCACGTATGAAGCAAATGTAAAAGCCCAACACATGCCAAGCTTATCTAAAGTCCATATTTTATTAATAGATGTATTAATTAATATTGCATCTACAGAGAGGCGATAAACAAGAGTAATTGGAGTCGCCCACTTTCAAAAGCGACAAAGGAAGAGGTTATTGGAAATGGAATATAAAAGAGAAATAATCTCAAGGATTAAGCATTCTCAGAGGAACCTAACAGACCAGTAGATTCTGGTTTAAGAACCTAGTTACATCAAAAGTAGATGACCTATCCACAGAGGCTAATTTAACCATGATTAAAAGTCAATAACAGATCTAGACCAAATTTAATTCCTAGTGAAAAACTGACACCAAAATTACAATGAAAGTAGATGGTTTAGCCATGATATGACTAATTATACCATACTCGAAGGTCCCAAAGCAATTTGGACACAGTATGACGTGTATCCCAAGTAGAAAATATGGCACCAAGGGGATCATTATGTCAGAAGACAAAGTTATGAAAGTCTATTGGAAGTTGTAATGTCCAGTAGAAATGTAGCTCCAAACAGAATGAGTCGTGGTATAATCCGCTTGTTGGAACGTCACAGTTGTCCACGGATCGAGGCTCTCATCCAAGTAAACCGGTGAAGAGGAATTCCTCATTCTACCCTGTTGGAGACATTGAATCAAGAAGATATATCCACTTAGTTTCCAAACGCAGGAGTAATTTCTTGATATCCCCAGCACAAATATTTAGTCTAGCCCGATCTAGTCCCACCAGTTGTAAACCCCGTGGGCTCCCATGGTGATCCTTTAGAAACTGTGATGCTATAGATCAGGAGCGTAACTATAACAGGTTCAGGGGTTGCAATTGCACCTGGGCCCTGGAGCCTAGGGGGCCCCAAAAGTCCCTTTGACCTACAGAAAAGACTAATGCTATTAAAGATTTGCAATAATTATGGGCACCATTGGAGCTTTTGCATTGGGGCCCATGAGCTTTAAGTTACGCCACCGCTATAGATGTAAGTTTGATACCTTTCTCCTGGTCCGAATACGCAAGGTTGATGGTTGAAATGTGTTTCTGTGCTCTTTTCCTTAATTCTTGCGTTGTCTCTCCAACATACACTCTGTTGCATAGGCAAATAAGAGCATACACAACATTAGTGCTTTTGCAGTTGATGTAGTGTTTGAGGACATGTTCCTTCGAGTCATGGGGATTTACAAAGACATTTCGTCTAGAGATCGTATGTTGACAAACATTGCAAGACCCGAATGTAAATGAGCCTCTTAATTTGTGACCCCCCCGAGGTAGAGACAGTAGGTCTTGAAAAGTGACTAGCTGTCAGATGTTCGAGTAGGTTTGGGGCTCTTTGTGTGGTCAGAAGTGGACGATCTTCAATGAGAGGTCTGATCTTGGAGTCAGTCGTGAGTATCTATCAATGTTTGCAAATGATGTTATCCACCTCTGACCACTGGTTGTTGTATTCCGTAATGATTCTGATTATTCACGTTCCTTCCATTGTAAGAGTGATCGTGTTGGTGGGCCCGTTGAAAGTCTTTGGACATTGCTCTTCTCGGGTAACCATGATTGGAGAATCTCTCCGTCAGATATCTGGCTTGTTTTTTTAAATCCACATCCGAGGTGCAATTTCGTCTAGTGCGCAGAAATTGTCCGATCGGTATGCCTCTTCTTAGGTGGTGGGGATGAAAGCTGGAAAAAGGCAAGGAGGCAATTAGTTGCAGTAGGTTTCCTATAGAGATTGGTTGAGAGTACCCCTTTCCTATTATTTCACCTCTAAGTCCAAGAAAATGTCCATCTCTGGTGAGATCGAGAACGTCAAGAAAATGTTCAGGGTGTTTTGGTTCAGGTGGGACAAAAAATCAATGCATTCTGATTCAGTTCCATGTCAGAAAAAGATGATATCGTCAATGAACCTGTACCACCCACTCACCCTGTTATTAAATGCCTCAGTTTGGAACACCTCAGTCAACTTCCACAATCCCAAAAAGAGATTTGCAAATGCTGGTGCACATTTAGCATCTATGGCCACGACTGAGATCTGACAATAGTAGGAACGATCAAACACGAAGTAGTTGTGTGTCAATGTGAAGTCTAGTAAATCGATCAAGAATGAATCATGCATCCTGCCTGACCCTGATTGGCGAACGAGGAAATACATGATTGCTCGCATGCTATCTGAATAAGCTATTTTGGTATACAACGACTCTACATCGCAGGTCACAATAAGGGTCCCCGTTGGTAGGGTCTGGCCCTGTATGTGTTAGATAAAGTGAGTGCTATCATTTGTGTAAGATGGCAGGTTTTGTACAAGTGGCTGAAAGTAAAAGTCCACATATTCACTTGCTTTTTCACAAAGGCTACCCATACTTTAGACTATAGGATTGCCCAGGGTTTCACCATGTTTTTGTGCACCTTTGGCAGTAAATAGAATGTCGGGGTCACTGGCGTCGCTGCCCAATGGAAATCCTTTTCTATCTTATTGATGATGTCATATCTACTAGCTGCTTCCAGGAGCTTGGAAAATTTGTTCTGAAAAACAGAGGTAGGGTCAGATGGTAGTTTAACCTTAAACTCTGTGGCATTCTCTACTGTTCCTTCCCAATTGAGAACAAGTGGGTCTGGACCTAAGATATTGCTGTACTATTTAGTACACAAGGTACCTGGGATGACTACCCTTTATATTTCTATCTTATTATGCTTAATCTCTATTTTACTGTGATACATAGCACATTGTATTACTACTTGTGCTTACATTACTGGGGTAGAAGGGATGTCTGATATACATATCTTAACATCCAGCTGCTGAGGGAAGACATTTTCATTGCAATTGTTTATACCATGTTGATTACTTATCACTTGCCAGCAGCCATATCTGTATGCCTGTGTCCTAATGCATGAGACCAAGCATGTTGTACCTCAGTAATTTCCCTCATGGAACATTTGGAGTTGGCTGTAATAGCCCAATATACTGTTGCTATATGAGGTACTAGGTCAATAGTGCTGTATTGACTCTAGAAAGGTGGATAACTGTTTAATGAGTTTGGCTATTATCTGGTTATTGATCAACCACGATTATGAGTGCAAGTGTTGTATTTGTGTTCATCCTGTTATGCATATATTATGCTGTTGTATACCTTTTTCACCAACCAGTTATTACCTTCTTAAAGCTTGTGAAGTGCGTGTTATAAATTTACAGGACAACTGTGTCACATATTATACTTATATTATGTTATATATATTATATTATGACTTAGAAAGCCATCCACAATCTGTCCCCCCAGATATATCTGATCTAATCTCCCGATATCATCCAACTCATAATCTTCGATCCTCCCAAGACCTCCTTCTTTCCTCCACACTTGTATGTTCCTCATCTAATCGCCTGCAAGACTTCGTCCGAGCATCCCAAATCCTCTGGAACTCTGCACCCCATCACGTCCGACTGTCCCCTACACTCAGAACCTTCAAGCGGAACCTGAAAACCATCTCTTCAGAACAGCCTACAACCTGCAATGACCACAGTGCCGCCTCACCACCACTGGACCCGGCGCTCCACCACCATTGGACCTGGCACTCCAGCACCACTAGACTCGACGCTCCACCACCACCCGAGCAGACCCAACGTACTGTCTCTCTCCCCATTGCACTGTAGAATGTAAGCCCGCAAGTGCAGGGTCCTCTCTCCCCTCTGTACCAGTCTGTCATTTTGTTCATTGTATTTTTAACTTTTCTGTATGTAACCCTTTGTCATGTACAGCACCATGGAATGAATGGTGCTCTATAAATAAACAATAATAATAATAATAATAATACTAGTGTGTGGTTCCCCATTAATGTATATTACAAACAGTTTTTAACTTGTTTTTGTCCGCAAATGTGTTGAATAACGCTGTGTATATAACTTTTTTTATAATACTGGTGTGCTCCCGATTTTTGAATGCCATTTCTGTTTCTTGTCAATTGGAGAAATGTTGATATATAGGACAAGTCTGGCTCAAACCGCAAGCGTAGGTGCCCAGGGAAGGAGGAATAACTATATATAAAGCTTAACCTGGCACTCTACTTAAAAAAGCAAGAGAAGGTTGATCCTTTTGGTGTTTTTTTTTTTGTGGAGTTTGTGAAAGTTCATCAATCATCAAACGTTTCGGCTCATGCAAGAGCCTTCATCAAGTGATTCTGTACAATATATACAATAGAAATAAAAAACAGGTATCAGACACAATTTGTGGTGTTTATCTTTGGTGTTGCTCTATACTGACTAGTGTTCGGTGGTGGGGTGCGAGGACTTCCAAAGATGTGATGTGTTGAGTGGTGATAAGATGTAGGTGTATCAGATCTAGAGAAATTGTGGCGGTGAGGCTGGTGTGGGGTGAGTGTATATAGCCTGTGAATACGGTTACACCCTCGTCTCGATGGGGGACCTGCTCAATCACCTGGAATTTGAGTTGACTAACAGAATGGCCATGTTCTATGAAATGGCTGGTACCGGCAACAGAGTATATTTCCGACGAATGGTGGATTTATGCTTACTTATGCGGTCCCGGATATGCTGGGTGGTCTCCCCAACATAGCCGAGACCGCATGGACACTTTATTAGATAGATCACAAACGAGGAATCACATGTGTAAAAACCGTCTATGTTGTATCTTTTACCAGACCTGGGATGGGTAAATGTTTCTCCCCTTATGGACCTCAGGGTACCCTGTCTTGGTTTGGGGATTTTTGGTCCGATATCGGCTCTGACTAGGTCCTCAAACGAAAACATTCCCCTAGTTATTTTCTGGCTTAACTGAATAACACTTTCAACTCCATAGGCCTCCATGGGCAACATACACCTATCTAACTGAGCTAAAAAGTGGAGTAACACTCCCACTACTGCATACAAGGTACTTTCCCTAAACCTTAATTACCACTACTATTCATAGATAGAAACTCTGCTGGTTTATCTACTTCTATTCCGTTTCCCACGTTCTCTCTCCCCTTTTTCTCTACTCTTTCTACTCTATCCTTTACCCTACTACCCACCCACGTTCCTAAAATCACTGACCACCACATCACAATCACCCCACACCAGCCTCACCGCCACAATTTCTCTAGATCTGATACACCTACATCTTATCACCACTCAACACATCACATCTTTGGAAGTCCTCACACCCCACTACCGAACACTAGTCACTATAGAGCAACACCAAAGATGAACACCACAAATTGTGTCTGATACCTGTTTTTTATTTCTATTGTATATATTGTACAGAATCACTTGATGAAGGCTCTTGCATGAGCCGAAACGTTTGATGATTGATGAACTTTCACAAACTCCACAAATAAAAAAAAAACACCAAAAGGATCAACCCTCTCTTGCTTTTTTAAGTAGAGTGCCAGGTTAAGCTTTATATATTGGAGAAATGTTGATGACATCATCGTGATGGGACTCTGATGTGCCACCGGGCATGCTCTAATACGAAAATATCACCAATCTGCCTGCACCTTGCAGCTGTGTGCCACTGGACTCTGTGAGGTTAGGTGAGTGTGTGATGTTTCTTTTTTTATATTAACATTGTTTAAGGGCCATCATACAGTTGTAAGGAAGTGCCAAATAGTTCACAAACACACCACACCACAATGACATCCTTATTTTCATGGTCATTAATAGAATAGCATCTTGCTGTGGATATACAGACCCAAATCATGAACCCTGCATGTCAATATACTGATTGGTGATAGTATTAAAGAGGTACAGAATTTTCTCCAAAGCACTCACTCTTAGGCTGGAAACACACTGTCCGAGTGACACGTGAGTTACTCGCACGAGTCTCGTATCATTCACCCGGGATGCCATCTCCCTCTCTGGACGGGAGAAGTGGCTCTACATAGAAAAACATACCACTGACAGTATCCCATCCAAAGAGGCAGGGGCCGTACTAGGTGAATGATCCGAGACTCGTGTGAGTAACTCGCATGTCACTTGGGCAGTGTGTTTCTAGCCTTAGCAATATGAATTTATTCTCCAACATCTTGTGTGTTAACACTTTCTTGTCTCATGGATCATGCTGCTGCTGTCTGTTCACTCAGGTTATCCAGTAATCTTATTTGCATTTGGTTTATCAATAGTCCTGTGAACCTTAATTAGCACTTCAGGTACCATGGTCTACTGATCCTGCTCTTGCTATGATTATGTCAGCCTTCTGAAGTCTTTAATTTTGTGTGTTGCTGAGGAAGAAACTTTACAAATGTTGCATAATTTTCATATTAATCTGTACAATAGGGGTTTTCTCACTAACAAAATTTATTTTAAAGGACCCCTGTCATGTCATTCGTGCTCCCAGAACCACCAACAATTGTGGGCACATATGAACATTACCTGCCTAATGGTGTCTTCATTCTTTTGTATACATGAATAGATCTTTAGAAAAAGTATTTCTAAAGTCCATTTATGATATGCAAATAAGGACTCTGACTAGTCTAGGGGTTGTTAGTTCCCCGACTAGTTGGCTAACTTAGCATGTTATGCCCACATGTGGACAACTTCCAATCATGCGCACACACTCGGCTTTAAGAGATCAATGTGTGGCGCCCCTATGGCAAGGCGCCACAGGGAGGTACTGCACCCCAAACAGAAGGTGTAGTACCTCCGTAGCGGTAAATATGGAGGACCCTACAGAGTCTGCACACAATACCCATACAGTAGGCCACCTTAGTACAGGGGACCATATATTCAGTAGGTGCCAGGGGGTGGAGCCTAGAGGAGCAGAAAGACGTGAGTGACAGTGAGAAACTAGTCAGACAGATGGTGTAAGACAGCAGAGAGGACGGATGCAGGGGACTCAGCGGCTGTGACAGGAAGGCACCTCTTAGGAGAGGTGTAACCCAGATGTAGAAGGGGGCCACTCCAGGACTGGTCGGAGCCAGCTGGAAACCCAAGTCACCACCGGTATACCGGAACCAAGGCGGTTAGTTAATGGTATATCCCTAACCACAGACTGGCAGGCTGTGGGCCCGACCTAAGGGAGCCACAGCACCCATCAAGTAGTCCAACATCAGTTCCGCATCTGGGTTCACGACACCGAGAAGTAAGGAGACTTTAGGTAACAGACCCCGAGGACTCGAGTCTTGACTCACGAGGGGGAGTGCAGAAAGAGAGGAAAAAGGACCAGGAGAGCTATTTGAAAGACACCTCTGACAGACTCTGGAAAAGCCTCCAAAATCCGTGGCTACAATCACCGTTAAACCAGACTGTACCGTGTACCTTTTCCACTTGGTGCAAGTAAAGAACTGTTTGAGCTGAATTAGTGTTTGTTCTCCTTTCATCCGTTGCCCGGAGGGCCTCTACAGCATCACAGAAGTGAGGACTACGACTTCCCTCATCCACCCCGCTGCCCTGAGGTAAAGCTCCACATGTGGGGAGCTGTACTACCAAAGCTGCATTCCCATCACCTCAGCGGCCGGCTGCAGCGCTGGTATCCCCATTACCAGGTACCACAGGTGGCGTCACGTTAGAAATCCCACATCATCATTACCCCCCACCCCGCCACTCAGGGTCCAGGGCAAGGAACCAATCAGCCGTGATCTCCATCGAAGTAACCCCCTGTCCCAGTATCCGAGTATCCCCTACCCTGTCGACCGACTCAAATGCTGTAAGGGGAATAAAGCCGCATGCATGCGCAAGCTTTGTACAGCACTGGCGAGATGTCAGCTTTTGTAAAACAAGTTATCACGCCCACAGGGAAACAATAAAAGAACACCTTTTCACACTGACCAGTCCTAGAAACTTGGTTTTTATTAACTCTTTTAGTCAATTGTATTTACTGTACCTCAGTCTTAGGGCAGAGACACACTATGTGAGCTGAATGCAAGTGTCTCAAATGCATCTCACATACGTCATCCGGTCCGGCCCCTGCCTCTCTGAACGGGAGTGTGGAGCTCCATAGAAACTCAATCAGCTCCAAGCTCCTGTTCAGAGAGCTGGCAGCCGGGTTGAGTGATTCATGTGGATGTATGTGAGTCGGTCGACAGGGTAGGGGGTACTCGGATACCAGGACAGATGGTCACTTTGATTGGGGATCACGACTGGTGGACCCTCAATGGTGGGGATGGTGGGGAATGATGATGATGATGATGGATGGGAGAATGGTAACGTGATGCCACCTGTGGTACCTAGTAACGTGGATACCAGCGCTGCAGCCGGCCGCTGAGGTGATGGAGGTGCAGCTCAGAGTATTACAGCTCCCCACAGGTGGAGCTTTACCTCAGGGCAGCGGGGTGGATGAGGGGAGTCATTGTAGCTTCTCTGCAGTGAACGCTGCAGGCTGCTGCGGTGAAGCAGGCACACACACAATAGTCTCTGTTTCAGTACCTTTTTACTGATGTCCAGTAACAGATCCAGTCCAGGAGGGTAACCAGGTTCTCGGTGCAATTTGCGACATTCACCTTGGAAAGTTGCGAGGCCTCCTCTGTTACTGTGTGCAGTGATTGGGCTAAGTCCTGCCTGAAACTGAAGTGCCAGCTCCTTCTGCCTCTCAGGGTACTACTCCATAGCCAACATTGAGGATCTTTCTGTGGGATCCCTATTCTCTGCTTAGGTCCCTGATCCTGTACTTGGTCAGGTTTGAGTGTCTTCTGTACTTTACCTCAGGCGGATTAGATCCTCCTGGTCTGTCCAGGCTTTTTCTGCTTCAATATATAATTAGCAGTATTGGACGCCGGTGTCCGGGTGGGCTAAAGGGAAACCAGGTATGTTCCCTTCTTTCTTTCTCCTACTTCCTCCACTGGCCTCTGATCCTCTCTCTAGGGTGCAGCACAGCTGGGTCAGTATTCCCTGGTCCTGGGCCTGGCTTGGTCCCAGCAACCAGATCCTTCCAGTGCCTTCCTCTTTGGCTGTCTGACTGGAACTAACTGCTCTCTTCACTGCTCAGAGCAGACTAACTGACTTTTCCCCTCAGGCCTGGATCCTTATAGGGGAACTTGCTTAAGGCAGCAAGTAGAGCTTCCCCTCCAGGTCTGGGGTGGAAGGTGTTGTGTGCTGTGTGTACCAAGGTGTATGTCTCTCTTTGCACTGGTGGGTCCTGTGGCAATCCCCAGTAGGGGTGCCACATATGCGAGACATTCACATGCAGCTCACATAAGTGTGTCTCTGTTCTTACACCGACACTATAGTGTAAGTTTCATATGGTAAATCAATCTATAGAAGAATGGGGGAAGATCTATACAAAACATGTGGCTTTCAAATGTACTATCAATGTCAAAGTCATATATTTTTCTTTAAAGAGGACCTGTCACCGCCCTGGTGCTTGGCAAACTGAATGCAGCACTGAATGCAGCATGTCTCCTGCATTCAGTGAAGGGGTCCCCCATGTCTCTAGCCCTCCTGTAAGCTTTAAAAAAGACTTTAGAAACCTTATAGTTGAGAGGTCGCCTGGGTGGGATCTTATTAAGAGGTCCAGACTGCTGGCACAGTCCTCCCTGCCTCCTCCTTGTGTATTCCACACCTTCTATGTGTCTGCCGCCACTTCCTCTTGTCCTGGGTCTGCCCTCCTCTTCTGCTCCTGCTCTGTGTGACGTCAAGAGCAGAAGAATAGGGCAGACCCAGAACAAGAGGAGTCGACGGCGGCAGACAAATAGAAGGGGTGGAATACACAAGGAGGAGGCAGTGAGGACTGTGCCAGCAGCCAGGACCTCTTAATAAGATCCCACCCAGGCGACCTCTTAACTGTAAGGTTTCTAAAGTCTTTACAGGTGTCTTAAAACTTACAGGGGGGCTAGAGACACGGGGGACCCCTTCCCCGAATGCAGCAGACATGCTGCATTCAGTGCTGCGTTCAGTTTGCCAAGCACAAGGGGGGTGACAGGTCCTCTTTAAGAGTAATATTCTCATTGTTTTGCAGTTATATAACCAGATTACTGGATTTTCCACTCTCCAGGACAGCATTAAATCATTGAAATAATATAAAAGACTACAAATCTTATATTTGGCCCTAACATTTCCCATGTTTATGTGCACAGCTATTTTGACATAATGACTATTTGTCCGGCCATTGATTAAACACATAATGTACTTATGAGCAGCAGTAATAATACATGATTTTATTACAGTAATTAGATAAATAAGAAAATGCACTCTATCTACATAAATAAAATATATTTATTTGCAGTAATGCCTGGTGGTTAAATAAAATGTTTTTATATCTAAATATTAGATGTTGGTGATTTCTGAGCAGGAAAAATCCTTCCCATTATTTATAAGAATTGTAAAGATAAAAAATTTAGGCCCTGAATAATCAAAGTGATTACGCCAGAGCACAAAGCAAATGAGGCTGTCGACAGGGTAGGGGGTACTCAGGTATCAGGGCTGATGGCCGCTTTGATGGGGAATCATGGCTGGTCGATCCCTGGTCCCGTGCCCTGAACCCTCAATGGCGGGGAATGGCGGGGGATAAGGGATTGGTAACGTGACGCCACCTATGGTGCCTGGTAACGGGTACACCAGCGCTGCTGCCGGCCGCTGAGGTGATGGTAGGTGCAGCAGAGTGTGGTACAGCTCCCCACAGGTGGAGCTTTACCTCAGGGCAGCGGGGATTGATGAGGGGAGTAGTAGTTGCATCTTTGCAAACCAGGCGGTGAATTGCGGCGGTTAACAGGCACACACACACACACAGTGATGGTTGTTTCAGTACCTTTTACTGGTGACAGGGTAACAGGTACAGTCCAGAGAAATAACCAGGTCCCGGTGCAACTTGGGACTTCCACCTTAGAAAGTTATGAGGCCTACTCTGTCTCTGTGCTCTGCGGTGTGGATGGGTCCTGCCTGTGCTTGAACCCACGGCTCCTTCTCCCTCTCAGGGCTTTGCTCTAAACTGACTATGATGTCCTTCTGCGGGGTCCCTGTTTCTTCTATGGCCCCTGGTCCTGTACTTGGTCAGTTTTAGTTTCTCTTACTGTGCTTTCTTCAGGGTTGAACTCCTGATTCTTCCGGGCTTTTACTGTTACAATAAATGCTCGCAGCATCGGACTCCGGTGTCCGGGTGTACTATAGGGAGACCTTAACTGGTTCCCTCTCTTGATTCCCTGTTTCCTCCACTGGCCTCCGACCATTTCCCTAAGGTGCAACACAGCGGTCAGTAGTCCCTGGTCCTGGGCCTGGTTCCTTCCCAGCAACCAGCTCCTCACTCCTCCGACTCTCCCTTGGGACTAACTAACTCCTGGGACTGACAAACTCCTCCCCTCAGGCCTGGATGTTTTAAAGGGGAACTGGCTTAAGGCAGCCAGTAGAGCTCCCCCTTCAAGTCTGGGGTGGAAGGTGTTGTGTGCTATGCGAACCAAGGTGTAATTCCCTCCTTGCACCGGTGGATCCTGTGGCAATCCCCCGCAGGGGTGCCACACAAACATTGTGTGACATTTCACATTTTCCTGCATGTTTCACACATCTCTTCATGTGCACATAGCCTTGGGCCCTGTGCAATTGTTATGCTTTTTTTTATTAATTTTTGAATGCAGATTTGTCATAAATCTACATACAATTCCTTAAAGAGGACCTGTCACCAAACTAGCCATGGTGATCTAATTACAGCACTGGATGCAGCATGTCTGCAGCATCCAGACAAGGGGTTCCCCAGCACTTGAGCAGCCCTGCACCCCGAGATAATACACTTAGAAAACTTACATCGTCCTGCCATAAAGGAGGTGGCTAGGGCTGCAGCCAAAGGGCAGATTCATGCCCCCAGCATGTGTAATCTGCCCACCGCTGCCAATCATTATCTCCCTGTCTGCAGCATAAGACATAGTTTTTTTTTTTTTGCTTTTACAAAATGTCTGTTTAGCCCCGCCCCCTGCGGTGACGTCACCGCTTATACCCGCCCTGCTCTATGGTTAACATAGAGCAGGGCGGGGAAAGGTTGTGATGTCAGAGCAGGAGGCCGGTCCACCCCACCTCCTGCAGTGACATCACCGCTTATACCCGCCCTGCTCTATGTTAACCATAGAGTAGGGCGGGTATAAGCGGTGACGTCACCACAGGGGCGGGGCTAAACGGACATTTTGTAAAAAAAAAAAAAAAAAACTATGTCTTATGCTGCAGACAGGGAGACAATGATTGGCAGCGGTGGGCAGATTACACATGCAGGGGGGGTGAATCTGCCCTTTGGCTGCAGCCCCTAGCCACCTCTTTTATGGCTGGACGATGTAAGTTTTCTAAGTGTATTATCTCGGGGTACAGGGCTGCTCAAGTGCTGGGTGACCCCTTGCCTGCATGCTGCACACATGCTGTATCCAGTGCTGTAATTAGATCACCATGCCTGGTTTGGTGACAGGTCCTCTTTAAGCCAGCAAAGTCAATGACCGTTTTGAAGATTTGTGCACACGTCGCTTATTTTTCCCTTGCCAATTTGGTGCAGAAATTAATCTGCAGTATGTCAATTCTTGGTGCTATTTTGCCTGCGGATTTCCTTTACCAGTGTATGAAAAACGAACTGAAATGCGGAAAATACAAAATAAAAGCAGGATCCTGTTGCATCTCTAGTGACTAATTGTTCATTAGAGACACCTTTCAAAACAACCTATATTGCCCAACATTAACATCTTCACCCTGGACTGTTCAGCGGTGTCCCTATTGCTACTCACAGCCTTGAGCCGGGTACACCCACTGCGCAAGTGTGGTGGGTGTCTTCCGGTCCATCCCACTACCCCCGTTCTTGCTGCTGTGTACACCCACTGCGCATGCACGGTGGGCTTCCCTCCGACCTCTTCTGGCCCGGAAACACTTAGTGCGCCAACAGCGCATGAGCGGCTGATCTTTTCCAGGGATTAACTGGCATAGTAGCCTCTCCTCCAATAGCGGGCTGTGGTCGGCACCTGCGCTCATTGAAGCACCTAGCCAGCACCATTTACACAGGTGAATCATGACCTATTGCTTGATTAATTGCTATATTATGGCGGTCTGGTTAGCACAGCGGCTGACATTTCACTTTCTTTCCCCCAAGGAAGTCCACTCTGGACGATACGCGTGGAGTCCTCTCCATTGTGACCCCGGGACGAGGGCTGGTGCATGCCCACCTTGGTCTACTTCTGGTAAATATGGTTTGCCATTGAAACATATGTTGATTTAGCGTTATTCCCTTATTGTGATCTTAATTAGGAAGAAGCTTTGCTAGGCTTCCCCTTTTTCAGGGGGCTTTTTTGTAATTCTGAACTTCAGATAATTGAGATGACCTTTGGTGGGCTGCATTATACTAAATATTGATATAGTGGTCATAATAATCAGCCTGTATACACAGTTTTGTGCTTCATTCTAAAGCTGGTTTTCCACTTGTTATCACTATCTAAGGCTGGTTTCACACTGCAGTTTTTTCACTGATCAGTGTCCATCCAGTTTGTGTGCCAAAACCAGGAGAGGAACCAGAAGAGGAACTTGCAGAGAAAAACTATAATTGAAAGATTGACACCTGTTCTCAGTTTTGGAGTCACTCCTGATTTTGGCACACAAACTGGATGGACACTGATCAGTAAAAAAACTGCAGTGTGAAGCCAGCCTTAGGGTGCTTTCACACTGCAATTTAGTTAAATCCGATGCTGTCCGATGAAAATCGGACAGCATCGGATCCGAATCAGCCCCCATGTTATTCAATGGGGATCGGATTGGATTTGGCATAATTGCCATCCCATTTGGTTCCGATCTGATTCTGTCCGATTTTTTGCAGGAGCAAAAATCGTAGACTGCTACGATTTTAGCTCCTGAAAAAAATCGGAGAGAATCGGATCGGAAGCAAATGGGATGGCAATTATGCCAAATCCAATCCGATGCGATGCCTTTAACATGGGGCACTATGGAGCAGGGTCCGAGGAAACATCTGATGTATCCTCGGACCCGATTGTAGTGTACTGAGCATGGTCAGTACATGCTCAGTACACTGAAACTATTGTGTGTCGCCTAATTTCACTTCCGCAATGTATATACATACATTGCGGAAGTGAAATATAACTAAAATCAAGTGTTTAAATTAAAAAATCTTTATTCTCACCTGCCAGCGCTCACCTGGCGTCTGCAGTAACCGCTCATGTGACCCGATGACGCTTCTGCCATCATCGCAGGTGCTGTAAAACCGATCGGGAGCTCTATGCACACGCCAGGGGAGCGCTGGCAGGTGAGAATAAAGATTTTTTATGTTGGAATGACAGGAGGAGGGGGGAGAAGAGGAGAGGGGAGAACTGGGGGACAGCAGGAAGAAAACAGGGGGAAAGCAGGGGGACAGCAGAGGGAAAACAGGGGGACAGCAGGAGACACCAGGGGAACAACGAGATGACAGGAGGCAGAGAGGAGGGGGAGCGAGGTGACTGGAGACCAAACTGATCCTGCAAAATGTCAGAATCGGATGCCTATTTGGCATCCGAGTGCAAGGATCGGTTTGGATCCGATGCTGTCCGATTTTCATCGGACAGCATCAGATTTAACTAAATCACAGAGTGAAAGCACCCTTAGCCCAACGTCCCTGGTTGGTTTAGATTGTATAGTGTGTTTCACACATTTTAAGTGTTTTTAATTGTGTATAGTGTTTTGTTTCACTTGCTGTGTTATGGACCATAATTTAATTTAAAAAATTTCAAAATGCTTATTAGTGATCATCCCCATTTTTGATTATGTGGCTCTCTTCTTGTTTTTTAAATACTAAACAAAAATGCATGCATTTTTCAATGCCTTTTCACTTCAAATCACTTATCTGTGTTATAAGCTGATGGACAGCTTAAGGCTGCGTTCACACATTGCATATTTTGCCGCGTTTTTTTACGCGCGCTTTTCAAAATACGCAATGTGCCTTTTGTCTGCCTGCAAAGTGAATGGGAAATTCACTTTGCAGTCCAGACATTGCGTAAAAATACGCAGTGCGTTTTCCGGGAGAAAACGCAGCTCCGTAAACAATTGATATGTCAATTGTTTACGCAGCTACTACTGCGTATTCTCCCAGAGGGGAGGAAGAATCCTGCTTCCTCCTCCCTCTGTGACAGCTGTGGCCGTCCATTAGATTCCACAGTGTGTTAATACACACTGTGAAATCTAAATTAAACAAAAGCAAGTGTGTGAAAAATAAAAAAGAATGAATACTTACCTTCCGACTCCTTCTCCCGCTGTCCGGTGCCTTCTCCCGCTGTGCGATCCCGGTTGTAAGTCAGATCTCTTCTGACAAGACCTGTGGTGATGTCAGAGGGGGGGGCGTTCCCGGGCACTCGCGGTCATGTGACCGCGAGCAGCCAATCAGCGATGGGACCGCGAGGGAACGCCCCCCTCTGACGTCATCACAGGTCTGTCAGAAGAGAGCTCATTTGGAATCGGAGATCGCACACCGGGAGAAGGCACCGGACAGTGGGAGAAGGCGTCGGAGAGGTGAAGTATTGATTGTTTTTTATTTTTCATTAACTTGCCTCTGTTTAATGTAGATTTCACAGTGTGTATTAACACACTGTGGAATCTAATGGGGCGGTCACACATGTCACAGAGGGGAGGAGGAAGCAGGATTCTTCCTCCCCTCTGTGACATCACTGCGCTTTCTGGGGGGAAGAAAGCGCAGTGTGTGAAAGCCCCTGCGTATTTTGCTGCGCTTTTTTGCGCGGCCGAAAAACGCGGCAAAAAGCGCGCGCAAAAAAGCGCTGCAAAATACGCAAATGTGTGAACGTAGCCTTAGAAACATGATCCAATGACACAATATGAAAATCTGACATTTCTGGAGGTCAGATATAGATCTGATAATATGCACACTGTGGTCTTCTACACATAAGGAACCATAAGAGCCTTTACAGACTCTTTTATATACCCTGTTCCCCCAAAAATAAGACAGCGTCTTATATTAATTTTTGCTCCCAAAGATGTGCTATGTCTTATTTTCAGGGGGTGTCTCATTGTTCCATGAAGAATAATTCACATTTATTGTTGAACAAAAAAAATGAACATTTATTTTATACTGTACAGCAGTTGTCACCACAAACCAGCATAACCATACAAACTGTGAATCCTATTAAGAATTTGAAGCTCCTTGCAGCCCCCAATATGGTATCCCCATCATCCCCTTACAGCCCTTTGCAACCTCCAATATGGTATCCCTATCTTCCCTTTACAGCCCTTTGCATCCCCAATATGGTATCCCCATCATCCTCTTGCAGCCCTTTGCATCCGCCAAAATGGTATCCCCATCATCCCCTGGGAGATAGGTGGTAATAAGCAGTGCAGATGATTAATGTGGCACTCCAGGGGTTAATATGCCACAGCAACATCCAAGGGTTAAGCCCCCACGCAACACCTAACACTGCACTAGCACCTCTAGGCCAGAAGGGGGAGCTAAAGCAGCTCCCTTATATATTTTGGTCTGAGGAGGAAGTAGTGAGTTGAGAGTTGACAGTTCAGTTTAGTGCAGGGAGCACTAGGAGGAGGACCTGTAAATGGGAGCAGTGCTGAGCTCCCGACAGGGACCACTGACTACTTTCAGGCCTGAAGCCAGGGTCTGAAGAGAGGAGTACAAGAAACAGAGGTATATATCTGGGAGACTGAGTTACCTCATAACTCGCCCCAGAGGAGCACAGAGACCGGATACCGGATCCGAATCTGTGACTGAAACACGCAGCACAGAAAACACAGGGATAGTGGAGGTTGTAGATCTGCACTGTACCTCAGCGAAGCAACACGGCAGGGTCAGAAGCACACGGAAAGACTCAAGTTGCCTAGCAAAGGGGGTACCTGTGAGGAGAGAAAGGGCCAGCAGCCTAGCCAAAGCGGCCGCAGGGCCACACACACAGCACAGCAGTGGGAAGCTGAGGACCCGGACAGGGTGGGAGCAACCTGGCCCCCGTACAGACTCCGTGGATAGTACTCTGCAACATCTGCAGTAAAGCCTTGGAAAAACTTCGAAACCGTGAGTGTGTGTGATCCTTGTGCTCAAACCCTGCGTACCCTCACAAACTCCCATCATCTCTACTACTACCCCTATTCTGCAACATCCATAGCACCATCTATAGGCTATTATTACCACTGCCCCGGGGAACCTAGCTCTACCTGCGGAGAGCCATTACATCCTCAGTTGCCCAACATCATCCCCGGAGGTTCTGCAGCAGCCGTGGTCACCCTGACCACAATCCGTGGATGGCGTCACGACAAACTCCCCTGTAAATATCCCCCCATTTACTTGTGGAACTCGGGACACGGTCCGGACCAAGACCGCCGTGATTTCCCCAGCAGTCCCCCGGTCCGGTACCGAGTGCCCCGTCCCAGTGGGTTCCACAACTTGGCGTCACGAACAGGATCTACCGTGACAGGTAAACCGGGCATTGTGTGCCGTGATTTGTGTGAAGGACAAAAAGAGGGAGGGTGAAATTGAGCAGTACCTGGTGGTCTAGAGGGGATCTTTTAAAAGGGTGGGGGGGCACCCTGTTGTGGTTGTGCAATCCTTACACAACTGAGGGGTTCAGCATGACAGCGGGTGCTGCGGCGTGATCTCAGAATCCTCCACCGCCGCCGGGGAATTATTTTCCTGCCACGTGAGCTATTGCTGGTCAGCTGGTAGGTGACGTCATGCCAGGTCCTTCAGACTGGATGTCGGGCACTGCTATGCGAGCTGTTCCAGCCACAATCCCTCCAGGGGAGCCAGCAAACCTCAGACAAATTAGTTTGTAGCGCTCCAAAATTGACTACAAACTAATTTGTCTGTGATTTGTCGTGAAGAGCTGTTTTCAAACTGCGCCACAAGGACTGTAATTTTGAAATTCCGCCATTACAGACACGCGGGAAGAAAAGGGGGCGTGTTATTGCGGGCGGCACTCGGCAAAGCGCTCTGACGTCATCCGGCAGGGAAGAGAATCCCTGGTGCACCGTGGAACCTTCAAGAGACATCCGGACGGAAGCGAAAGACAGGAGGGTCGACCTTAAATAAGGGGGCATAGGATGTTGCAACCGGAAAGAACCAGCGGCGTCGAGCAGCGGCGGAGCAGCCGGCGAAAATCCAGCACCGGATAACAGAGGAGCACCCGGCGAAGGCTGCGACGCAAGGAGCAGCACCTATCATGCCATTCCTGATGCCGTATACTCTGGGAGCAATGTGGCTGCCCTAATACTTCGGTGAGCCTAACACCCTTAATGACTTTATTACTAAGATACAAGCATACTATGTTATGTACCCCTAACTGATGCCCAGAGTATCGGCATGATTATTGGACAATTAACGGGCAATGCACAGCGGGAGGTTGCGTTATGGCTGGACACAGATATGGACACTGTAGAGCATCTTGTAGCTGGACTAAAAGCAGCATTTGAATCTAGTGCTGATACCCGGGTTAAAATAAGGTTCTTTGAATGTCAACTAAAGCCTAAGGAGAGTGCCAGAGACTATGCCTTAAACTTCCAGGAAGCGCTCAAAGCACTTAAACTAGCAGAACCTGCCTTAGCCCAAGGAGCTGACAAAATGCTAATCGACCAGTTTATAGATGACCTCCTATCCCCTTCTCACAGAGGACAGCTGAGTATGATGATTATTCAGAATCCTGAAATGACTTTTGCTGAGTTAAATGACATGAGCCATCCGTCTGCAGTAGGTAGAGGCACCCCGGGATCTAAACTTCATCCAAGGCCCCATAGCAGCACCCCAGCAGCCAGGAGTTCAGCGACATCGGCCATGTCAGAGACTGCTGCTTTCCATAGAGAGCCTATCTCTAATGAGGCCCTCAACCAAAAGCTAGATGCTTTGACAGATACTGTTATTTCCATGGCTAAAGTCATCAAGGAGCTGCGAGGATCCAAGCCTGCACCCAAGATCTAGTTGGCGACCAGCAAGGAGGATATCCCGTGGATGAGGCCAGGAAGTACCAAGCGACGAGAGGACGACCCAGTGACTGCTATCAACCGGATGAACAACCCATTTGCCGCCGTTGTCAGAAACCAGGTCACTTTGCCCGGGAATGTGCTTTAAACGAGGATTCACTGGGCAGGCGGGCCTCTGCTCAGGAGTAAACTCTCAAGGTCCTTCAACTTGGTATGACAGATTTGTGGGAGGACGCCCGGTCATCCCTATCGTATTGGATGGCATCCCCTTTAGTGCCTTGTTGGATACGGGGTCCCAGATAACATCGATTCCACATGTTCTATACAAAAGGTACTGGGCTGATTCAGACATTGATAGTGGTCCATCTGACATTGTAATGAACTTATGGGCTAGTAATGGACAATTAATACACAGGTTGGGTTCAGAGAAATTACCATTCAGATTGGGAAGGTAGAATTGCAGAACCAGGGTATTATTATTATAAATGTTGACCGGTGAGAACGTGAACCAGTAATGTTACTAGGAATTAATGTAATTGAAAAGTGTTTTTCCGAGGTAATTACTGTCTTGCAGCAGATCGCCGAGACTGCCAGAATCGGACAGCAGAGGCTGCTGCACAAAGAAATCAAAGCCCTGAATGATGAAACAGTCAGATAGAAATATCCGGAGGTGAAATCGGCAGTGTACGAGTAAGTGATCCAATACCCATTGTAATACCTCCCAAAACTGAAATGTTGGTCTGGTGTAGAGCCGCAATAGGCATTAAAGGGCAATGACTATCAGGCCCTGATAGAACCCGTGTATACAGGCAGTAGACCCACCATACTGACAGCCAGAGGGGTAGTCGAGGTACACCGGGGAAGAGTGCCATTACGCCTTTTGAATTGCGGGGAAGATGAGGTCACATTACCAAAGTATGCTACCATGGCTAAATTGTTCACGGTTGATAACAATGCCATCACAGCCGTCAGCCCTTGAACCCATCAAGTCAGGCGGATGACAATGGCTCACGAGAAAAGCTGGAGGATTGGTGCCAAAAGCTACATGTGGGTACCAGTTATACACCTCCCCACCAAAAGCATGGAGTATACCGGGTAGTAAAAGAATATGAGCAGATATTCAGCAAACACTCGCTAGACTTTGGGCAAATGAAAGGGGTAGAGCACACTATACCCACAGGTAACCATCAGCCTATAAAAGAGAGGTATAGAACATTACCACCCACTCACTACCAAACCACCAAAGACATGCTCAAAGAAATGAAATCCGCAGAGGTAATAAGAGACCGTTGTAGCCCCTGGGCAGTACCTTTAGTGTCGGTTAGAAAGAAGGACGGGACCATGAGAATGTGCGTAGATTACCCGCAGATCAACCACATCACACATAAGGACGCATACCCATTACCTAGGATTGAGGAGTCATTAGCTGCATTAAAATCTGCTAACTATTTTTCCACCCTTGATCTGACTAGTGGGTACTGGGAAGTTCATGTGGCCGAGGCCGACAAAGAGAAGTCAGCGTTTACCACGCTGATGGGCCTCAGTGAGTTCAATTGTATGCTGTTTGGACTCAGCATTGCATCGGGACCTTCCAACGCCTGATGGAGAGCTGCCTAGGACATAAGAACTTTGAAACTGTCCTCCTGTACCTAGATGACATCATAGTCTACTCCAAGACGTATGAGCAACATCTACAAGACCTGGCAGAAGTGTTTGAGGCCTTATCCGGATACGGCATGAAAATCAAGCCATCCAAGTGCCACCTTCTCAAGCCAAAGGAACAGTACCTGGGACACTTCGTGAGTTCAGAGGGAGTAGCACCAGATCCTGATAAAGTCACAGTGATAAGGGATTGGCCAAGACCTACTAATGTGAAAGAAGTGAGGCAATTCCTGGGCCAGGTAGGCTATTACCGAAGATTTATCAGAGGATTCACGAAGTTAGCAGCTGCCCTACAAGACATCCTGGTAGGACGGTTGTCGGGCCCCACAGGACTGGGGTACTCGGTGCCGGACCGGACGGTAGTGGGGATGTCACAGGTGGCTTGGTCCGGACCGTGTCCCTGGCTCGGCAATAAAAGGGGGATTATTTACAAGGGAAATGTCACGGGTGACGCCACCCACTTGGTGCGGCCAGTGATGGGGCCGCCGCTGCTGCAGAACCTCCGGGGTGATGGAGTGGCAGCGGAGATGGTATAGTTCCAGTGGGGAGAACTGTATCCCCCGGGTCAGTAAGGAGTTAAAGTGTCACGGGTGGCACGGATGACAGGGTGGAGGCCACGCGCAGACGATCCCAGCGTTTGGCCCACCAGCCATAATGGTGGAGGATGGTCCGTCTCTTTCAGGAGCATTTACCTTCTGTGTTGATGGAAAGAAGGTGTGATGAGATCTCTCTATTATGGGGAGACGGCTGTGGAGGTCTTGCGCTCGGTCTGGTTTTATCCACCAATGTGTAGGTCACTAGGACCCAGCAGACTCCTTCCACCTTTATAAGGAGGTTCATTACCCTTCCTCGGTGCAGGTGATAGTTCCTTGTGCACACTTTATCCTTGCTCCAGCAGAAGCTGAGATTGTGGAGGTTGCTGTGTTCTGCTGTCAGATAAGTGTTTCCTTTTCCCAAATGTCTGTCTTCCCTGGTGTTTATCTTTAGTTGATAGTGGAGGGGTCTAGTGAACCTCTCCATCTGATCCTTAGATAAGATAGATCTAGGATCAGAGAGGGACGAGGTTCGTGGTCGGCGACAGTTGAGGAGACTGTATAGGGACGTTAGGGCAGACAGGGTCAGCTCTAGGAAGTCTAGGGGTCACCGTCTCCTTCTTGTGCCCTTAGCATTAGGGACTCCTGATCCCCCCCCCGTCGTTATCCTACGCTGGGTGTCTTCCCCACTCCCAGCGTGACATTATCACCTGCCATAACTGTAAGTGAAGGAAGGGGAGGATTTGATTTTCCTTCCTTTCCTTATGGATCCTGTGTCTGCTTTAGCCCAGCAGCTGCAGACCTTGTCTTTGGAGGTTGCGGACCTTCGGTCGGCTCTGCAGGGACCACAACCGCAACATGGTGTCTTGGGGAATCAAGCAGTGGGTCCGGCCAGACCAGAACCTAAGGTTGCCCTCCCTGACAGGTTTTCAGGAGGCAGAGACAAATTTACTGTGTTCAAAGAGGCCTGTAAATTATACTTTAGGCTTAAGCCGTATTCCACTGGTGATGAGCAGCAGCGGGTAGGAATTATTATATCATTGCTGCAGGGGGATCCCCAATCCTGGGCTTTCTCTCTGCCACAGGACTCTACTTGTCTCCAGTCTGTGGATGGATTTTTTGACGCCTTAGGCCTCATATATGATGACCCTGACCGTGTCTCTTTGGCTGAATCCAAATTGCGCCATCTCCACCAGGGGACTCGGTCGGCGGAATCATATTGTTCTGAATTCCGCAGGTGGGCTATGGACACAAAGTGGAACGATCCGGCTCTCAGGAGTCATTTTTGCCAGGGTCTTTCAGAAAGACTGAAGGATGCCCTGGCAGTGTATGAGACCCCCCCGTCCCTGGAGGCAGCTATGTCGTTGGCTATTCGCATGGATAGACGCCTCCAGGAGCGGAGGGGTAGACCTCCTGCAACTGGGAGCCCTTCTCATGATGGTTCCTTGTTGCCGGGTGGTCACTCGGAGGGCGAGTCATTTCTCCCGAGGGGGGAGGAACCTATGCAGCTTGGAGGAGCGGCGGCCTCGAGGCTCTCCTCCGGTGCCTCCCGGGGCAGGGGGAAGGGGGTCTGTTTTTTCTGTGGGAAAGGAGACCATTTTATCGGGGCCTGTCCCTACGCTCCTAAACGGACTAGGGTGCCGGGACCTCATGTGACTATGGGGGGTGTGGAGGTGGTCGAGCGGGAAGTGTGTGTATCCTCCGTTTGTACTTCCCATTTTCTCCTGAGTGCAGAGGTGGCGCTAGAGAGCAAAACGGAAGGCATTTCTGTGTTTGTGGATAGTGGTGCGGGGATCTGCATGGTGGATGCTCGTTTTGTACACGCTCATGGGCTTAACCGCTGTTTATTGTCTCGCCCCATCCGTATCTATGCCATCGACTCAGCCCCTCTTGCTCAGGGTAGTCTCACACATATCGTACATAACATTAAGTTAACGGTTGGATCCCAACATCAGGAGACGTTATCTTGCTATGTCTTAGACGGTCTCCCCGCTCCCATTGTCCTGGGCTTGCCATGGTTGATTAAACATAATCCCGTAGTGGATTGGCAGTCCAGGGACATTGTGGAATGGAGTGATTTTTGTTCGGAGAATTGTTTGGCTACATCCCTTTCGGTGGTATCTGCTGAATCTCTGCCCCCATTCCTATCGGAGTATGAGGATGTGTTCTCAGAGAAGGGGTGCCGAGACTTGCCCCCTCATCGGGCATATGATTGCCCTATCAACCTCGTTCCCGGAGCTAAACTGCCCAAAGCTAGGATGTTTACTATATCTGGTCCCGAAAGACAAGCAATGAAGGATTTCATTTCTGAAAGTCTGGAGACGGGACACATTAGGCCCTCCACGTCGCCGGTTGCGGCTGGTTTCTTTTTTGTGAAAAAAAAAGATGGGGGCCTCCGTCCTTGTTTGGATTTTCGGGAATTGAATCGGATTACTGTCCGTGATCCATACCCCCTCCCTCTGATCCCTGATTTATTTAGTCAGGTTGTGGGTGCCAAATGGTTCTCCAAGTTGGATTTGAGGGGGGCCTACAACCTGATTAGGGTCAGAGAGGGGGATGAATGGAAAACTGCGTTTAATACCCCGGACGGCCATTTTGAAAGTCTCGTAATGCCGTTCGGGCTCACTAACGCCCCGGCGGTTTTCCAACATTTTGTCAATGATATTTTCCATCATTTGGTGGGTAGATTTGTAGTTGTTTACTTGGACGATATCTTGATCTATTCTCCCGATATGGAGACGCATCAATCCCATGTCAAACAGGTGTTGCAGGTCTTACGGGACAACAAACTGTATGCTAAACTCGAGAAATGTGTTTTCGCCGTTCAGGAGGTTCGTTTTTTGGGGTACCTCTTGTCGCCGTTGGGTTTCCGGATGGATCCGGAAAAGGTCCGGGCGGTGCTAGATTGGGAACAACCGGACAATCTACGGGCATTGCAACGTTTTTTGGGGTTTACCAATTTTTACCGTAAATTTATTAAGAACTATTCGGTACTGGTGACGCCTCTTACGGACATGACTAGGAAGGGGACGGATTTTTCTGAGTGGTCTGATTCTGCTCGCCAGGCTTTTTCCTCCCTGAAGCGTTGTTTTGCTTCCGCGCCTGTTCTTTGTCAGCCCGATCTTTCTCAGCCCTTCATTGTGGAAGTGGATGCGTCTGAGGTGGGGGTGGGGGCTGTGTTGTCACAGGGCCCTTCGCCTGGGAGATGGGTGCCCTGTGCGTTCTTCTCCAAGAAGTTGTCTTCGGCCGAGAGGAATTATGATGTGGGTAATAGGGAGCTGTTGGCTATTAAGTTGGCTTTTGAGGAATGGCGGCACTGGCTGGAGGGGGCTGTCCATCCCGTCACGGTTATTACCGACCATAAGAACCTGTCTTACCTTGAGTCCGCCAGGCGTCTCAATCCCCGGCAGGCCAGGTGGTCTTTGTTTTTCACGAGATTTAATTTTACCGTCACCTACCGTCCGGGGGTTCAGAATGTGAAGGCGGATGCATTATCGCGTAGTTTTCCGGGTGGTAGTACTCATGAGAGTCCCGTCCCCATCTTGCAGGAGGGGGTGGTTGTTTCTGCTCTTTGCCCTGATCTAGAGGGGGAGGTGTTGAAGGTTCAGGGGGGCGCCCCTGCCTCCTGCCCTTCTGGGAGGCTTTTTGTGCCGTTCTCTTTGCGCCTCAGGGTGCTGTCAGAGCATCACGACTCTGTACTGGCGGGGCATCCGGGCGGTAGGGCCACTTTCGATCTCTTGTCTCGTCGCTTTTGGTGGCCGGGGTTGAGGAAGGACGTAGCGGAATTCGTATCCGCCTGTGGTGTGTGTGCACGTGCTAAGGTTCCGCATACCCGTCCGTCTGGGTCTCTCGTGCCATTGTCTATTCCTGAGAGGCCGTGGACACATTTGTCAATGGATTTTATCACCGATCTTCCGGCGTCTGCGGGCAAGACGGTGGTACTGGTAGTAGTAGATAGATTCAGTAAGATGGTTCGCTTTGTGGCACTGCCCGCACTTCCTAATGCTCGGACTCTGGCACAGGTGTTCGTAAGTGAGATTGTGAAGCTTCATGGGGTTCCCTCCGATGTGGTTTCTGATCGCGGTACTCAGTTCGTCTCCAAATTTTGGAAGGCTTTTTGTACACGTTTGGGGATAACGTTGTCCTTTTCTTCTGCTTTTCATCCTCAGTCTAATGGTCAAACCGAACGTGTGAATCAGAATTTGGAGACTTACCTGAGGTGTTTTGTCTCTGACCATCAGGAGACTTGGGCAAATTATTTGCCCTTGGCCGAATTCGCCCTTAATAATCGTCTTCAGGAGTCCACTGGCAAGTCACCGTTCTTCGGTGCATATGGGTTTCATCCTCAGTTTGGTACTTTTAGCGGTACGAGTCCTTCCGGAGTTCCGGAGGAGGACCGTTTTACCTCGTCCCTCTCCTCGGTTTGGCGGGGTGTGCAGCGTAGCTTGAAGCTCTTAGGTGACAGGTACAAACGTATGGCTGACAGGAAGCGTGCGCCAGGTCCGGACCTATGTGTGAATGACTACGTGTGGTTGTCTACCAAGAATGTGAAGTTGAAGGTGCCCTCTTGGAAGTTGGGGCCCAGGTTTATTGGCCCCTATAGGATAACCGCCGTTATCAATCCCGTGGCGTTTCGTCTTGCGTTGCCTCCTGCTCTTAAGATTCACGATGTGTTTCACAGGTCGCTTCTCAAGCCGTATGTGCCGTCGTCTAACCCATCTCCTTTGCCTCCTGAGCCCATCTGTGTGGCGGGGAATCTGGAATTCGAGATCTCGAGGGTGGTTGATTCTCGCATGTTGCGCCGTTCTCTTCAGTATTTGGTGCACTGGAGGGGGTACGGTCCTGAGAAGCGGATGTGGGTGCCGGCGTCGGAGGTGTCCGCCGCAAGGCTGGTCCGCGCTTTTCACCGTTCCCATCCGGATAAGCCTGGTCCTGGGTGTCCGGGGGCCACTCGTAGGAGGGGGGGTACTGTCACGGGTGGCACGGATGACAGGGTGGAGGCCACGCGCAGACGATCCCAGCGTTTGGCCCACCAGCCATAATGGTGGAGGATGGTCCGTCTCTTTCAGGAGCATTTACCTTCTGTGTTGATGGAAAGAAGGTGTGATGAGATCTCTCTATTATGGGGAGACGGCTGTGGAGGTCTTGCGCTCGGTCTGGTTTTATCCACCAATGTGTAGGTCACTAGGACCCAGCAGACTCCTTCCACCTTTATAAGGAGGTTCATTACCCTTCCTCGGTGCAGGTGATAGTTCCTTGTGCACACTTTATCCTTGCTCCAGCAGAAGCTGAGATTGTGGAGGTTGCTGTGTTCTGCTGTCAGATAAGTGTTTCCTTTTCCCAAATGTCTGTCTTCCCTGGTGTTTATCTTTAGTTGATAGTGGAGGGGTCTAGTGAACCTCTCCATCTGATCCTTAGATAAGATAGATCTAGGATCAGAGAGGGACGAGGTTCGTGGTCGGCGACAGTTGAGGAGACTGTATAGGGACGTTAGGGCAGACAGGGTCAGCTCTAGGAAGTCTAGGGGTCACCGTCTCCTTCTTGTGCCCTTAGCATTAGGGACTCCTGATCCCCCCCCCCCGTCGTTATCCTACGCTGGGTGTCTTCCCCACTCCCAGCGTGACATAAAGTCTCTAGTGTGTAGTTGTAGCACACTTACTTGCAGGCACTGCAGGGATCTCTCCTCCTGGCTGGTGCTGACAGGCTGGATCTGTATGAGGGAGAATGGTATGCAGATAGAGGCAGACAAGAGAGGCAATTCAGGGTTTTCCAAAGCTTTTCTCTTAGTTGTTCTCTCTCAGCAGGTTACAAGTCATTTGCAGTTCTTACAGCACAGTTACAGTTCTCAATACACGGGTGCTTTCTCCCTTTCCGGGTTCCCTTCTCTCCTGCAGCCAGGCCTCTCTCTATCTGTGACCCCTCACACAGTCTTTAGTGTCCCTTTCCGGGCTATTGCATTCTCTTTCTCTGTGTTGTGCGACACTGGACAGTATGGCGGTGACTCGGGCTTCTGTGAGTCCTAGTACGTCACTGAGCTGCCTGTCCTTTAGGGTTAGGGATCTCAATCTGGAACTCAGACCCCTCGTCGTGTTGTCTGGGGATGCCGGGTGAACTACGGTCCCCTTTAGAGCCGACACTCTACTTTAGCCCAGCCTCCAGTAGTCCTCAGCACCAGGCTCTACCAGGCTCCTTCTCTCTGTTCCTTCTGGTATTCTAGGAGGGCTTCTCCACCTGCAGTCAGTGGCTTCAGCTGCTGTCTAGGGCACGGGTTCCACCGTCCCTCTCTGTCCTGTCACACTGCTGGTGGCCTCGGCATCGGATGGGCTTTCTCTCCCCTCTGGCTCGCACTGGCTCAGTACGGATTCTGCGCTCCTAGCCTTGCACTCACAGAAGTGTGATTGTCCTTCAGTCTTTACATCTCAGCCTACTGCGGCCTACTGCCTTCCTTCACTCCTCCCCCTCACTATATACTGTCAGTCACCTGACCTCTGGTGTGCCCAACCCACTCCTCTGAATCCACCACCCCTCCGATCTCATATAGTCTCTAATCTCAGGGCTGGATGTAACCTCTCTGACACGTGGGTTGTGTGGGCTGTGAGGGTGTTAGTGTTTATTAATGTCCTACCTGCCTGGCTACAGTTCCCTTTGTGGCCTCCTGGACGCAGGGGCGCCACACAGTCAAAAAGGTCTTCAACCCATAATCCTCCTTTCCAGTGGAGTGAAGAAAGGGAAGAATCCTTCAACAAGCTGAAGTGTGCGCTGACAGGAGAGGAGATCCTGGCATATCCGGATTACCATCAACCATTCATTCCATACACGGATGCCAGCAACGTGGGACTGGGAGCAGTACTGGCACAAAAGCAAGGAGGTAAAAAGAGAGTTATTGCCTTTGCAAGCAGGAAACTCCAGCCTACGGAAAGAAACCCCGAGAATTACAGCTCCTTCAAGTTGGAACTACTGGCAGTAGTTTGGGCTGTAACTGAACGTTTCAAGCACTACCTGGCAGCTGCAGAATTCACCATCTACACGGATAACAACCATTGACCCACCCAGACTCAGCAAAATTAAATGCATTGGAGCAGAGATGGATAGCCCGGCTATTGTCTAACTACAATTTTGTCATCAAATATAGGGCAGGCCGCAAGAACGGGAACGCAGATGCCTTATCCTGGATGCCCCACCTGAAAGATGTGGAAGAGGAACCTAAAGAGTTGGAAGAAATTGAACTACCGGCCTTTCATCGTTCAAAGGTAGACAAGTATCAACCCGGCATATACCAAAGAAAACAGCAGGCAAGTCTCAACCCGCTAGCACACCATGGATGGGCTGACACCCAGGATAGCGACCCGGCTGTGAAGTTAATGTGAAAGAACTGCTTACACAACAAGGTGCGTACCCTAACCAGAAAGCCCCATCTGAGACCCAACAACTCTGGAAAGAGAAAGGCAAGCTGTTCCTGTATCAAGAAAAGCTCTGCTGAAGGCATACCAACCCTAAAACACATAAATTGGTCTGGCAGATAATCGTACCCAAGCGAGGCGTCAAAATGGTCTTAGAAGCCTACCACGACGGTGCAGGTCATTTTGGATGAAAGAAGTTGGAAGTGCTCTTAAGAGAGAGATTCTACTGGGTTGGCATGAGGAAGTCAATTGAAGATTGGTGTAGAAAATGTGGCCCGTGCAACCTCAGAAGGAAAGATCAACAGGGAACCCCACTCCAGTCCATAGTAACCAAGCAACAACTTGAGTTAGTTGCGTTAGACCACGTCAAGTTGTCACCAATCCGGTCAGGCTACGTCTATGCCTTAACCATCGTGGACCATTACTCCCGCTTCTTAGTGGTGGTACTCGTCAAGGACCTGACAGCGAAGATGGCTGCAAGAGCATTTCAGACGCATTTCTGTAGACCTCATGACTACCCGGAACAAGTCCTTGCAGATCAAGGTCCAGCTTTTGAGTCAGAGATTTTCCAAGAATTCTGCAATATGTACGGCTGTAAGAAGATCCGCACGACAGCGTACCATCCCCAAACGAATGGCTTATGCGAGAAAATGAACCATATTGTAATTGACCTGTTGAAAACATTACCACAGTCTGAGAGAAATCAATGGCCAGATAAATTACTCGATTTGGTAGACTTATACAACCATGTTCCGGTGAGTTCTACAAACAGCACCCCAGCCTACCTTATGCGTGCAAGACCTGGTATGCTGCCAATTGATTTTAGATATGGGAATTCTAAAACCTGATGCAGAAGTGGAAGAATCCAATTGGGATACCTTACGTCAACAACAGTATCACCAAGTACAAGAGTGTGCAGAGAAAAATCTTCAGCAAGCTAGAGCAAGACAAGAGAGAACCTTTAATCAACGTGCTCAAGCAACTCCATTACAACCTGGTGAGCAAGTTCTCAAGAGAAAGAGGCGCACTAACAAATTGGATAAAAGTGGGAAACCACCCCATACACAGTCTTGCCATCCAACTTAGACAATGCTAAAATATGTCTAATAAGTAAAGACGAAGGAAGAACTTCAGCAGTTGTGTCCAGAGACCATCTCAAACCGTGTCCTGAAACCCTGAAGACACCTGAAGTAACCTTACCCGTGCAAGTACAACCTGTCAAGGAGAAAGAAGAAGATGAAGTTTTCCATACCGTTCTAGGAGATTTCCCCAAAACATGGCCAAATTACTATGGAGCAGTTGTAGTCCCAATGATTGCTTTCCCTCCAATGGTTGAATCAACACCAGAACCCGTACAACCAAACGTCCCAAGACCTGACGAACTGGAAGTAGAACCCGTAGAGGAAGAACCAATTCCTGGTCCCAGTGAGCTTGCCAGTCCTACAGTCAGACCTCCACCTGCCATAGTACCAGACACTTCATGTAGGTACATGTCCACTAACACCAACAGGCTACATACTGTACATCCAGTATACCCGTTTTACGCAGATCAGAGCGTAGTACCCAAGGTCAGACACCGGCTAGGCACAAAGAGTAAAATGTAAAATTAAATGTGCAATGTAAATATGTTTGTGTAAATGTAAATTGAACCCGGTAGAGTGTAAATGTACAGACAGGGTGAGAGTAGCTTGGTTTTAGGTGGCAGCCATGGAGAGTTATGCGGTGACCCGAGGGCCTAGAGGCCTACTGCACTTGTAACCAGAGACACCCGTACGTGTTAATAGTTTGCAACATTTAAAAAGCCTAGTACCTAGAGAGACTATACTGTATGAACTTCTGACATATTCTTGAACTTTATTTATTAGGGACCATACTACCACGGACTGGTTGTGGTAAAAACTTTATTGTAAATATCTATCAGCCCGGAGGCAATGGACTAAACCCCCGGAAAGACTGCTTTTTGAACTTTTGGACTCTTTTTGAGCATTTAAGTGGTTTTTGTACTTTTTACTTTTTAAGTCTCTGTAAATATCAGTTGTTATATTAATGGTTTGTTTGTTTTTCCTCAGTCCCGGAGTACTATCTTTAACTAAGGGGGAATGTGGCACCCCATGGGTTAAGTGCCCCAGAAACATCAACACGGATTCACTCCCCACACAACACTGGACACTGCACTAGCACCTCTGGCCCAGAAGGGGGAGCTAAAGCAACTCCCTTATATACTCTGGGTCAAGAGGAAGTAGTGCAGTTCAGTTCCTGGGAGAACTGAGAGAGAGACTGTAGTGTAAAGAGGCTGCGTCAGGCTTCTCTACAGTCTGCTCCTCGATTCCAGGCCTAGCCAGGGTCTGAGGGAAGGAGCACAGGAAACAGAGGAACACATCTGGGAGTCTGAGTGACTTCACAACTCGCCCCGGAGGACGCACAGGCCGGATACCGGATCCAGAGCTGTGACTGACATACGCAGCACAGTAAACACAGGGATAGTGGAGGTTGTAGATCTACACTGTACCTCAGAGAAGTAACACGGCGGGGTCAGAAGCACACGGAAGCTCAAGTTGCCTAGCAAAGTGGATACCTGTGAGGAGAGATAGTGCCAGCAGCTCAGCTAAAGCAGCCGCAGGGCCACACACACAGCACAACAGTGGGAAGCTGAGGACCTGGACAGGGTGGGAGCAACGCGGCCCCGGTACAGACTCCGTGGGCAATACTCTGCTACTAACATCTGCAGTAAAACCTTGGAAAACTACAAAACCGTGAATGTGTGTGATCCTTATACTCGAACCCTACTTTCCCTCACAAGCAGCCACCGTCTCCACTATCATCCCTACCTGCAGCATCTATAGCATCCACCATAGACTTTAACTATCACTGCCCCGGGGAATCAGGCTCTACCTGCGGAGAGCCATTCCATCTCCAGCTGCCAAGCATCATCCCCGGAGGTTCTGCAGCAGCAGTGGTCACCCTGACCACAACCCGTGGGTGGCATCACGACAAACTCCCCTGTAAATATCCCCCCATTTACTTGTGGAACCCGGGACACGGTCCGGACCAGGACCTCCGTGACATCCCCAGCAGTACCCCGGTCCGGTACCGAGTACCTCGTCCCAGTGGGCTCCACAACTTCACTCAAGGAAAATAAAAACATAATCATCAAACCAGCAGACAAGGGAGGGGTCATCGTGGTCATGAATAGGGGTCAGTGTATGACTGAAATCAGGAGATAACTCTCTGACTGTACAACCTAGAAGAAGATTCAACAGATCCTACCAGCACTATAAGGAAAAAAATTACTCAATTTTACATAAACACCTACAGAGCAAGAACATAGACAATAAAATAAAATCTTCCTGACTAACCAACATTTTGTCACTCCGGTCATTTACATCTTGCCAAAAATCCATAAGGATTTACACCACCCTCCGGGACGCCCTATAGTGGCATCTTCTGACTCTGCCGCCACCTCCTCCTGGGCAGGAACAGAAGAGGAGGGCAGACCCAGAAGAAGAGGAGGTGGCAGACACATAGAGGGGGCGGAACACACAAGGAGGAGGCAGGGAAGACTGTGCCAGCAGTGAGGACCTCTTAATCATACCCGACCCACTACGGGACCTCTTAACTGTAAGGTTTGCAAAGTTTTTTTTTTCTGGGTACAGGGGGGCTGGAGCTTTAGTACACAGCTTACCTAAATGAAGCATACACACTGCATTCAGTGGTGCTTTCACTTTTAAAAATACCAGGGGCGTGACAGGTTCTCTTTAAGCTCCATGAATATTCACTGTATTGACCAGCAACAGCCAATCACAAACGCTCACACTCTGTTACAGAGTCTGTGATTGGCTGTTGCAATCAGACTGCATTTCCTCATATTGGACAGTGATTATGCTTGGTTGCCATACACATTAGTGTATGGCAACCAACCTGCAGTCACACTGTATTAAAATGCATAGGGATTTGCAGTATTTTTCAGTCTAGACCAGTGAAAGCGGACAGCTGGGAGATGCCACCCTCAGTTGCATAATTTTACCTTGGCTGACAAAAAAAATGCATGGGGCTCTGCCCTATTTTTAATTGCCAGCAAGGTAAAACATGGCAGCTGAGGGCTATTCTCAGTGGAGTGAGGGCCAATTGTTTTAGGGTCCCCCACACTAAACAATAGAAGCCTGCAGCCACCCCTAAAGATGGCGCATTCATCGTTTCAGGGGCAGCTGTGGGCTGCTATTCTTTAGTGTAGGTGGCTTAAAACAATGGGCTTTTACCACATTGCAAATACTAGCATCACGCTTGAAATGTAAGGGAATTAGGTAACAGGTAGGTGAAATGGGCAAAAGGGGGTCAGGATAGCCTAATCTGACCCTAATGCTGGGGTTCCTGGCTCGCCGTGATCTCAGAGGTACCTCTGATGGTGAGGAGTTACGAGCCGCCACCCTGTTCCCTAAAACTCCTGATTAGCCTAGGCTGAGGGCCCCTACCTCCACCCACGGGTCAGGGATCACAGCTTCTCCCAAGGAAAGACTTAGTCCAGCAGGTAGCCTCAGCACAGCACCAAGACCTAGAGCAAATGGCTATCAGCAGCACCTGACAGAGGAGAGGGAAGGCTGTTTAAAGCCAGGGGGAGGGGATTCCAGGTGATTCACACATTAACCCCTCAACAGTAGTTGAATATAATAGTGAATGCAGGTCTGGAGCACAACACAGGAGGCAAAGACCTTGACAACTATAAACCATGCAGCTCTTAAAGACAAACAACATACACAGCAGCATCCAGCAATGTCAGCGCCAACTAAACGAGTGACAGTACCCCCTCTTTTAAGAGAGGCCTCCGGACTCAACTATGACACATCCGAAATAAGACCACAACCCCTGAGTGATGAGATATGAAAGACATTACGGGTTGTCAAACCTGGGGGTAGGTCAAGGCGGTACAGCACAGGATTGCAAATGGCCGATACCCGAAAAGGTCCTACAATCCAAGAACCTGGAGCCCCAGTAGCATGCCTTCACCTGATGTGCTAAAACAACACCCACACATACTCATTCACACTCAGGTCTGGACCAGTATGTTTATTTCCACACATGCGGGCACAGACAGAGGGTGCAGTCTTAGGTAGGCAAATACAAATTTCCCTGGACCCCAGGACTCCCTCCTTTGGGATGCACAATAGACACAATCACCCTTCCTCTGCCCCTCTTCCTAGCATGACGCCCAGAGGCATCAGGAGTCCGGAGCGTGGCAGGCACTCCATCCCCATCCCTAGGCAAACTCCCAACCTCCTTGAGCGAAGAAGTCGGTGTATCCATCACAAGCACGGCGGAGATGGAAGTACCCCGGCAAGTACCCTCACAGGCAGTACCCCAGAAAACCACCTCCCGGGCCCGCCAGTCAATTACCGGGTTGTGTTTTTGCAGCCAAGGAAAACCCAAGACAATGGGCGTTGGCAAATTCTCCAAAATGTAACAATTGATGAACTCCTGGTGACAAGTTCCTATGCTCAGGTTCACATTATGTACCACTTGGGATAATACCTTCTGGCTGAGCAGAACAGAGTCAATGGCGGAGATGGGAATGGGTCTCGCTAAGGCGCTACAGACGAAGCCATGAGACTGCGCAAAGCAAGAATCCATAAGAACGACTACCCCTCTGCTATCAACTAGTACCGGTATAGTCTCAGTTTTTCCATCTACCAGCACCTTGGCAGACAGTGTGAATTGAGACTTAGAAAAAAAGGAGATATAAACCCTCTGGTCGTCTCCTTTTGAACGACCTGAGGTAGGCTGCGTCTCAGACTGCGTATTTGTCCCGGAGCGATGTGGACAAACCTTAATAAAATGATCAGTTTGTCCATAATTAAAAAAAAGCTCCATCCACTTGATGAACTGCGACTACTGGGGATCTAACACGAGGGCCTACTGCCCCCAACTGCATAGGTTCATCGCATGGAGTTTCCTCAACAGGGATATCCACAGGGGACAAAGTTGGTCTTTGTGTCACCCTCAGACGTCTGTCTACCCTGATGGCTAGGGACATTGCAGCCTCCAATGACTCAGGTGCGGCATACTGAACCAGGGTGTCTTGCAGTCGAGCTGACAAACTCAGACAGAACTGACTCCTGAGGGCAGGGTCGTTCCACAGGGTGTCAGTCGCCCACCTCCGAAAATCTGAGCGGTACTCCTCCACTGCTCGGGACCCCTGCTTGAGTTTATGGAGGTTTGACTCAGCAAAAGTCACTCTATCTGGTTTACCGTACACCTGAGCCAGAGAACCAAAAAACCCATCCACCGACCGCAGCGACGGTGAGTCGGTCGGAGAGAGAAAGCCCAGGTTAAGAAGGGAGATTATAATCCCCACCCGCTGTTCCTCACTCCCAGATGAACGGGGCCAAAGCCTGAAATAAAGTTTACAGGCCTCTTTGAACACCAAGAATTTATCTCTTCCCCCAGAAAACCTATCTGGAAGAGATATCTTGGGTTCAGGTATTGCCTGGGCATGAGCCAAGGCCAGATAACCCACAACCTGCTGCAGCTGCTGCACCACCTGCGTCCGCAGACCAGTGACCTCAGCTGAGAAGCTCTGTATCAATTGTGAGAAGACATCTGCAGAGGATGTCTGAGACATAATGGAGAAAAAAAATGGTAATAGGCTGCTGATAACGTCATGCTGGAAGGTAAGGGAATCAGGTAACAGGTAGGTAAAATGGGCAAAAGGGGGTCAGGAGAACCTAATCTGACCCTGATGCTGGGGTTCCTGGCTTGCCCAGATCTCGGAGGTACCTCTGATGGTGAGGAGTTCCGAGCCGCCACCCTGTACCCTAAAACTCCTGATTAGCACTAGGCTGAGGGCCCCTACCTACATCCATGGGTCAGGCATCACAGCTTCTCCCAAGGAAAGACTTAGTCCAGCAGCAAGCATTAGCACAGCACCTAGACCTAGAGCAAATAGCTATCAGCAGCACCTGACAGAGGAGAGGGAATGCTATTTAATTTTTTTTTCTTTTCTCCATGGAAGCATGGGTGGAAACACCCTCCACTGTGCCACCAACCCCCTTCTGAGCGACAGCTCCAGACTTGGAACACATCAATCAAGTGACTAACCACTCCACCTTATTGGATTCTATACCCTAGATTTCGATATGAAAGAAAATGGTATGATAGTACTACCATACATTTTATTTCATATCGTGTTTCAATTCCTCCCTTTGGGAGTGTGGTTTGAGAGCAGCTAAGGAACAGAACCAGACCTACACATAATGGTACCTTTACACGCCGCCACAACAGGATGCATACAACCCGCTACAGGCTACAAATGTAGCTTGTCGCGCCAATATCGCCCGTAGTAGCGGCGTGTTTAAGACGGGACGACACAGCCGGCTACAGATACCTCTGTATCCGTGCACTGCCATAAACAGATGCTACATCGCCGATTGTAGCAGCTGTATCGGCTTGTAATAAACCCACAGAAGGGAACTGTGGACACCATGCTATGTAGCTGGGCGTGACACAGGGTCCGGGTTTCCGCGCCCCTCAGCGATCATTGGAGGAAGCACCTGCGTTGCTATTGGTTGTCGCGCACAGGGCGGCATATTTAAGGAGCTGCCAGTCACACTACACAATTGCTGAGCGTCATGTATTAATCAGCCTCCTGCGATGCCTGTCCAATCATGGTATTTTTGCTTTCTCTATCAGCGTACGGACGTCTCGTAATCCACAATTGTAGCACGCCTATGTGCTGTCCCTGCTGCACAGGTACGCCCATAGTAGCTGGTTTGCGGTGTGTAAATGAGCTACAGATGGCTACTTGCGACACCCGGCGATGTATGTAGCTGTAGATGTGGCGTAGCGTGGCGCACCTTGTGGCGGCGTGTAAAGAGTGCGGTTCCCGTTGGTAACCTTCGGACCGTGCTCGTGCACGTGAAGTTGCCGTTGGTATCCATCCTGTTTGTGGCGCGTGTAAAGGTACCATATAATCTACCCTTCTTAAGGGTTGGGAGAGCCGCTGCAGCTCCATTAGGATCAAGCTGAAGGAAATTCACTCTGGAATAAAGAGTCTCTGTCTGCTATTAATCTCACCATAAATGCAAAACCTAGTTGTGCCGGAAGCACAAATAGTAAAGGTGAGTGAAACATCATTTAACAATTACCTCAGCTTGATAGATGCACAGCGTGGCGCAACAATATATTTTGGGGTTTTTTGCACATACCCTAGATTTGACCTCCAACCTAAACCCAAGGGGTTCAGTTTCGCAAACAATCATTCCATTGATCATTCTCTACAGGTATCTACATTTCATTGGATGCATTCAAACCAAGCAACTTTGTGATTAAAGCCCATATTGGGCCGAAATGTCATATTAGTGTCGCATTGAACGGACACTATAAATAAACTTTAACCTGAAGTATATTTTCCTTGTACGTGTGCAGTGGTTCATATCTACATATTATATCTAGCATAGGACGGACATGAAGCAACAAAGTCGTGGACGTCTTGACGGATAATAGGCCACCAATGGTAACGAGGGATCAAAGAGAGAGACTTTTTAACTCCTACATGACAGACAATTCTCGACGAGTGTCCCCATGCCAGGACCGCCTTCCTCTGATCCTGTGCTACGAAGGTCTTACCCGGCGGAAGTCCAGCTACACGTAAGGGAGCCATGGTGACTATCTTGGTAGGGTCGATGATATGGAAGGGCTCCTCGTCCACATCCGACTGCTGGAAGGACCTTGACAGAGCATCAGCCTTGACGTTTTTACTTCCAGGCTGGAAGTGCAGTTCGAAGTTGAAACGGGCAAAGAACAGGGACAACCGGAACTGCCGGGGGTTGAGCCTTTGGGCTGACTGGAAATAAGCCAGGTTCTTGTGGTCAGTGAAGATAATGAACGGATGAACGGCACCCTCAAGGAGGTGTCGCCACTCCTCCAATGCCAATTTGATGGCCAGCAATTCACGATCCCCGATAAAGCAGTTGCGTTCTGATGAGGTAAATGCTTTGGAGAAAAACTAGCAGGTAACTAACCGACCCAAAGATGATTTCTGGGAGAGGACAGCCCCCACTTCTATGGAGGAGGCGTGTACCTCTACGATGAACTGTTTGCTTACCTCTGGACGGTGCAAGGTAGGAGCCTTGGAGAAGGAGTGCTTTAAGGTGGAAAAGGTGTTCTCGGCCTCTGGGGTCCAGTTGCCGGCTGTTGTTCCCTTACAGATGAGAGCCGTGATAGGCTTAAACAAGGAAGAGAAATTTGGAATGAATTGCCCGTAATAACTTGCAAAGCCGAGGAACCGCTGGATAGCCTTAGTCCCCACAGGACGGGGCCACTTCAGAACAGCAGAGAGCTTCTCAGGGTCCATCCGTAATCCAGAATCAGAAATGATGTATCCGAGAAAGAGCAGAGAGGTCTGCTCAAAGACACATTTCTCCATCTTGGCGTACAACCAATTCCTCCTCAGTCGCAGGAGGACTTGCCGCAAAGATAAGAATGTCGTCCAAGTAAACCACCACACTCATGTACAACAGATCATGGAGGAGGTCATTGACGAACTCTTGAAACACCGCGGGGGCGTTACACAACCCGTATGGCGTGACCAAATACTCATAATGGCCGTCCCGGGTGTTGAAGGCGGTCTTCCATTCGTCTCCGTCACGTATGCGAACCAGGTTGTACGCACCTCGTAGGCCCAATTTGGTAAAGATGCAAGCCCCTTTGAGCCTGTCAAAGAGCTCCAGAATCAGCGGCAGGGGGTATTTGTTCTTGACGGTGATGGCATTCAAGCCTCTATAATCCATACAGGGTCGAAGGGTGCCCTCCTTCTTCTTCACAAAGAAAAAACCCAGCGCCAGCAGGGGATGTGGATTTTCGAATGAAACCCCTAGCCAAATTGTCCGTGATGTATTCAGACATGGCTTGCGACTCGGCTGGAGAAAACATATAGATTGGTCCCCTGGGTGGTGTAGCACCAGGAACCAGATCAATAGGGCAATCAAACAGCCGATGAGGTGGGAGGACCTCTGCCTCCGTTTTGTTGAAGACATCCACGTACTGCCAATAGGCAGCTGGTAAACCAGGAAGAACAGAAGCCGGTTGCGGTGAACCAGGTGGCAGAATGGACTTCAGGCATCTCTCGTGGCAGAGAGGGCCCCATAGGAACACGTCCCCTGAGCGCCAGTCCAGGACAGGTTCATGAACCCAAAGCCAGGGAAGTCTGAGGAGCAGGGCATGGGAGAAACCAGGCAGGACGTAGAAGGCAATCTTTTCACAGTGTAGAGCCCCGATTTGCACCTCCACCTCCTCTGTCACCTTGGTGACGATTGCTTGCAGCGGTCTGCTACCCACCGATGCAATCACGCCAGGCGTCACCAGAGGTATTACAGGGCCGAATCACCACCTCTTGCCGAATGAAGTTTCCTGCTGCCCCACAATCCACGTAGGCCAGCTCAGAGAGGTGTCTCTGCGGATGTATCACCTGCACGGGTAGGGTGAGGGGTTGAAAGGCATCGCTCTTGCCTAGGACGGCCTCTCTTACTTGACCTAGGCAGAGGGTTTTTTCCCGTTCTTTCAGAACAACACCGGCACCGATGGGATGTGTTTCCGCAATACAGGCATAGGCCTTGACCCAGCCTCTCTACTCAGCGTTGCTCCGCCATCCTGACCCGATCCACCTGCATAGGGTCTGAAAAGGGGGTGGTGGTAGGTGTAGGCACCACGGTCTGTGTACTGGGCTGACTGCATGCAGAGTGAAGTGACCGGACGGATCCTCTCTCCCTAGTGGTTTCACAGGAGCGCTCTTGGAAATGCAAGTCAATGCGAGTGGCTAGTGAGATCAAGTCTTCCAGCTTGGCTGGGATATCCCGACCCGCGAGTTCATCCTCTATCCTGCCGGACAGGCCACACCAGAAGGCTCCAGTCGGCGCTTCGTTATTCCATCTCAACTCAGAGGAGAGGATGCGGAAGCGAATGGCGTACTGCCCAATGGTGAGTGTCCCTTGACGGAGGTTGAAAAGCAACTCTGTAACAGATGTGACGTGACCGGGTTCATCGAAGACCATCCGGAATGTCTCCAGAAAGGTCAACAACTGGGAGACCGCAGGGTCATCATGCTCCCATAGGGGGTTAACCCACGTCAGAGCCTCGCCCTCCAGGTGGGACACCACAAAGGTCACCCTGGCCCAAACGGTGGGATACTACTGTGGCAGCAGTTCACAGTCTAGGCGACACATCTTGGGTTCACCGCTGTATCTAGGTGGTCTCCCAAGGTGAGGCAGGGGTTCGGAACGCCACCCGGGGATCGGTCATTGGATGCAGCCTGAGCCGAGGCCATTGTTGCAGATTGCATAGAGACCAGACGATTGTCCAAGAAGGACATGTAAGGCAGCTCCTGCTGCAGGTTTGCAGGCTGAGTGGCAGACGCTGGGTCGGAGGTCTGAAGAGAGGCTAACCGGGTATCCATGGACTGAAGACAAGCCGCTATATGGTTCCGACTTTCCTGAAGATAAGCCAGCTCCTTTTGCGCTGAGAATGAGATACCAGCAGGATCCATGGCCTGATTATTTTGTCACACTTCCGGGGGAAGGCGCCCTGGAGTGGACCCACTGGGCCATGGTACCGAACTCTCCTGGTTGAGCTGGTCCTAGTTTAACCAAACCCTATACATGGATTCTCAGGGGCAAGTCCAGGGAGTCTAAATTCCACAGCTGCTAGTACCAGGGGGTGGCTCGTAGGGTTAGGCTATACTACGGTACAGCAAGGTAGGAAACACAGGTACAGAGCCCGAGGCTGGGAGAGCAGGAATAACTCTACTGGAGGAGAGTACAAGGAAGGTCTGACCAACAAGTCAGCAAGACAGAAGCAAACTAACTTAGTAATCAGGCACCTCCCATCAGTGGAAGTGGCCTGATATACCAGAGGACGGGTAGCTATTGGTCAGGGGGAGTGTCAGGTTGGGCCGGGCCGGCCCCAAGAGTCACCTGCGCCTAGTGCACCACTCATGACACTCATGAAACCTGACCCCTACACCATGCTGGTGCGTGAGATGGGCGGTCAACAGACAGGAAAAGGACCCGGCGATGGCTCCAAGACACAGTACGCCTGGACAACGGATGCCCGGTCGGCAGAGGAGCAGGGGAAGCCAACCCAGGAGAGGTGAGCTGGGGAGCGGTGCCAGGGGACCTAACATGTACCTTCAAAACCGCAATCAGCGATCTCGGCATTACTGCTGCTGAAGAGCTGGATCTGCTTCTCAGGTGGCTAGGCCCATGGTCTATGGAGAGAATCAAGAGGCTCAGATCCATTTACATCAGAGACCCAATGACCGGTCTCACAGACAGACTAGGGGCAGACAGACTAGAGAAAGGTTATGGCAGTCCTGAAGCTACCGTATTTTTCACTTTATAAGACGCACCTGATTATGAGATGCACCCCCAAATTTGGTGAAGCAAAAGAGAAAAAAATAATTTTTAATGTTAAATGGGGTCCATGTTATAATACCAGTGTCCGTCTTACAAATCATATACCGTATATGTCTCCCATCTTGGTAAAGGAACCGCCCCCCATGCTGGTATGTATATATATATATATATATATATATAGTATACCCTATGCTGGTACACTGTCCCCCTCTGCTGGCACACTGTCCCCCTCCATGCTGGCACACTGTCCCCCTCCCTACTGGGGCACACTGTCCCCCTCCCTGCTGGGTCACACTATTCCCCTCCCTGCTGGGGCATGCTAAGCCCCTCCCTGCTGGGGCACATTGTCCCCCTCCCTGCTGGGGCACACTGCCCTCTCCCTGCTGGGGCACACTGTCCCCCTCCCTGCTGGGGCACACTGTCCCCCTCCCTGCTGGGGCACACTTAGCCCCCTCAGTGCTGGGGCACACTGAGCCCCCTCCCTGCTGGGGCACACTGAGCCCCCTCCCTGCAGATGCACACTGAGCCCTCTCCCTGCTGATGCACACTGAGCCCCCTCCCTGCTGGGGCACACTGAGCCCCCTCCCTGCTGATGCACACTGAACCCCCACATAGTGCACAGTTACAAAAATAATAAACAATATCATACTCACCTCTCTCCATCCTCCCTGCTGCCCGCTCTATCCCCGATGACTCTGTGCTGTCCCAACATCCGAGTCCTGTGAGCAGCGCGCAGGGATGATGTCACTCTGCAGCGACTCTCACATGACCCGGATGCTGGGATAGCACAGAGTCATCGGGGATAGCGCGGGCAGCAGGGAGGATGGAGAGAGGTGAGTATGATCCTCCATCGCCGGGATAGTCAGTGCTTTCCACGCAAAGGAAGCATGGAAAGCACTGACTATTCACATGGGGTTGCAGCCCCTGAGCTGCCGGCTGATCCATTCACCCCTGTAATATGCGCTGCACCCGCTGGTGATTGACAGCGGGATGCAGTGATTATTACAGGAGATAATGAGCGGCCCCACGTGACCACAGGGCCTCTGCTGCAGCCTCCTAAAGACACCTGACAGCCCCCGAACACCCTCCTGAGCTGGCCTAGCATCCCCCCTCTCCTACAGCACAACTATTGTACTTTCGCATTATAAGATGCACCCCCCACTTTCCCCCAAAAGTTGGGGGCATAAAAGTGTATCTTATAATGCGAAAAATACGGTGTATGGCTTTCCCAAGATATCAGGCAAGGATGCTTCAAAGTACCAGGAACTCAGCGGCCTGCTGTCCAAGCTCCAGCTGGCCAAGACAGACACACATCTATCTGGCCATAGCTACCTGGACACCGTTCATGGGATGAAACCCATTGTTGCCAAGTTGCCTTACAGCGTCCAAGAAAAGTGGACCACATGAGGGTAAAACTACAAGAGACAATACCAAGTCTCCTTCCCTCCATTCTCCTTCTTCTGCGACTTCATCAAGGAGATTGCAGAGTGCAAAAAGGACCCCAGCTTCTGTTATGAAGAACGCAGTGGCTCTGCATCATCTCCTAAGTACAAGAGTTCAAGGCCTCATGACAAAAAAACAAGAATCACCAGGAAACAAGGAGTTAACTGGGCAGATTTTTCTTTTATTCTATCCTACGCGTTTCAGAGCCTCTATCTGAGCTCCTTGTTCCCTGAAACGCGTAGGATAGAATAAAGAAAAATCTGCCCAGTTAACTCCTTGTTTCCTGGTGATTCTTGGTGGCAGCGCGAGCATTCCGGCATTTTGTCCCATTACAGCAATCCAGAGAAGGCAGCCAAGGTGTACATCAGCCTGGACGACCAGAGCAACAAATCTCTGGCCGGGTCAGAACTCTTCAACTTGCTCGGCTTAAAGGGAAACACCTATCCCTACACCTTGGGCATCTGCAGCGGTGTTAACAGAAGCCACTGGAAGAAGGGCCAGCGGCCTCATAATAACTTCTCTCTTCAGCTCCAAGGAGATACCACTTCCCACACTCAAAGAGTGCAACCAAAAAACCTTCAACAAGTTTGAAATCTCAACAGCAAAAGGAAAACGTGTGGGTGTCACTAATGGCCACTTTACACGCGGCTACATTTCTAGCTTATACACAGGTAACTTACTGGCTGCAGTGAAATCATGGAGACATGGTTCTATCTTGTTGCTGTGTACAAATGGAATAATGTCTCCATGATTTCACTGCAGCCAGTAAGTTACCTGTGGATAAGCTAGAAATGAAGCCGCGTGTAAAGTGGCCATAACTGTGTGGATCTACTGGACACACGTTAAATACGATTAATAAACAAAAGAGAGGAAAAGGGCGTGTGTAGTTCCAGGATCAACCATGCTCAAAAACGAAGTAATGAAAAAGATAAACTTTATTCAGAAGTTAGGAAAAGGAACATACAGTATAAAAACAATTAAAAAAGTGTAAACATTGTGAGGTAGCGCCCCAGGGGATCCCGCTTGGCACGGGGAAAATGACAGCAGCGACTACATTTCAACGTAACATAAGCAGCGGATTTATTAATTTCTGTCATAAACCGCTTTCAACACATAAACCATAACACTATTTCCATTTCCACATATAATATGCATGTCCTTGCATTGCATTATATGACATTCCCATATGACATTACATTACAGGACATTCACATACGTTTTCCCCAGAACTTCAAGGCGTCACCCACCGACCCTTGCAGACCTCAGTCTGGTTCTAAAGACGGCTATCACCGTCTATCACCCTGACAGGGATCATTCCCCATCCTATTGCACACGAGTCATCACACATGGCACTTTTTCATAAACCATTATGACTCATGCATGACACAGCATTCATGGCATTTTTACATACACCAATATGCTACACACTCAGGGCCCACAATAGTACCAGGAGCCCTGTCACTCAGTACACACAAGACCACCTGGCCCTTGAGCCGTCCTCGGTCCTGGACACTGGCTGGCATGCACACATCCGGTGCACTAGCATGGAGCTGGCAGGCTCCCATCACTTCCAGCACGTCTTCACATGGCAGTGGTCTGGACTTCTCTGATTCCCATCGTCCTCTCTTCACTCAGACACCTGGCAGGTTCTTATCGTGCCAGCCACTCCCACATGGACACACCCCCTCAGCTGCTTGTAATCAGCCTGTCACACAGCTCAGGTTAACTCCCTGTGTTCCGGGTTGTCAGCACTCATTCATTACATCCTATTCCTCATGGATCTCATCCCACTCTCACTGCCGCTCATTAGGCTCATGAAACCTCATTGTGTTCAGGTTGGTTCACACAGTATTATCATCACAGGAAAACCGGCCAGTGTGCACAGGATCATCCTCTGATCCTACATGTGATGTACCCCGGCCATGGGCCACATCACCACAACATATACCGTATATACTCGCGTATAAGCCGAGTTTTTCAGCCCAAAAATTGGGCTGAAAAGTACCCCCCTCGGCTTATACGCGAGTCAGTGCTGTATACCGATGTATACATCGGTACATACCGATGTATACATCGGTATACAGCAGCCCCCGTAATGCAGGGCCCCCCCCAGCCTGACTCCGGTCACCTGTAAAGGAAACTATACTTATGATACACAGTGCCGCTGTCCGCGCCCGCTCGCACCCGCTCGCAGCTGCCGTACGCGATCCTCCATCTTCATGCCTCTTCTTCCTGTTTCTGTGCTCGTCGCAGGCAATGACGTCATTCCCGGAGTCAGGCTGGGGGGGCCCTGGATTACGGGGGCTGCTGTATACTACCTCTAGGGCTGCAATATACTACCACTGGGGCTGTATACACCACTGGGGCTGCAATATACTACCACTGGGGCTGTGTACACCACTGGGGCTGCAATATACTACCACTGGGGCTGTATACACCACTGGGGCTGCAATATACTACCACTGGGGCTGTATACACCACTGGGGCTGCAATATACTACCACTGGGGCTGTATACACCACTGGGGCTGCAATATACTACCACTGGGGCTGTATACACCACTGGGGCTGTATATACCACTGGGGCTGCTGCTGTATACTACCACTGGGGCTGCTGGGGCTCCTATATACTACCACTGGGGCTGCTGTATACTACCACTGGGGCTGCTGGGGATGCTACATACCACCACTGGGGCTGCTGTATACTACCACTGGGGAGGCCTGTATACCACTGGGGGGGGCCTGTATACCACACTGCTGGGGGCTGTATAACTGTGCTGAGGTCCACCCTCGGCTTATACACGAGTCAATAGGTTTTTCCAGATTTTTGGGGCAAAAGTAGGGGGGTCGGCTTATACACGGGTCGGCTTATACACGAGTATATACGGAACTTACACATCAAACAAAAACCACAGTACAGCAAAAATACAAGTAACGCCTCAGGATAAACTATACTGTAGAGGTAAAATGCAGGCTTCAAAGTTACCGCTAAACAATAATCAAAAAAGTCCATCAATCACGTATATCACAATTCATATTGAAGACACCAAATAAATGATGTTTAATGTAGATCACACCTGGAGTAAAAAAGATCAAAAATTATGATGATAAGTTACTGCAAATTTTGCAGAGACAGCATCACTGTCATAAACCAAACAGTATAGCCCAAGTGGAACAACAAAATGGTGTCCATAAGACCTGTAGAGAAAGAAATGGACACCTGAAAAGAGTGGTTACAAAAGCATAATATAGAAGCCAGAGGAAACCTCTAAATACCTGAGCTGGCTGCGGGCAGTGACGACCCAGACACCCTATGCGTGTCGACGCTACATAGAACGGTTTCGTAAGGGGCTAGGACACCATTTTGGTTTCTCTCAAAGGGTTCCCTGATTATAACCCCTTTGTAGTTACATGTGCATTACATGTCCATCTTTGAGCCACTATCAGTGCACTTTATTGAGGATGACAATCAATGAGATATTTGGCTATTTACATGATTCATTGAATCTGTGATTATTTGGTTTATTCCTATTGGGACAGTTATGTGATTTTACCTTACTGCCTAATATCTTGTTGTTACACTTGGGCTATACTGTTTGGTTTATGACAGTGATGCTGTCTCTGCAAAATTTGCAGTAACTTATCATCATCATTTTTGATCTTTTTTTACTCCAGGTGTGATCTACATTAAACATCATTTATTTGAAGCCTCTATTTTACCTCTACAGGATAGTTTATCCTGAGGCGTTACTTGTATTTTTGCTGTGCTGCGGTTTTTGTTTGATGTGTGTTTGTTTACACTTTTTTAATTGTTTTTATACTGTATGTTCCTTTTCCTATCTTCTGAATAAAGTTTATCTTTTTCATTACTTCGTTTTTGAGCATGGTTGATCCTGGAACTACACACGCCCTTTTCCTCTCTTTTGTTTAGAAGTCTCAACACCAGAAGCGGCTCTTCCGTTTTCTCACCTCAAAGACATAGCCAGCGAGATACCGGCCCTGTACAACAAGGCAGATATCTTAATTCTCGGCAGAGACATCATACGACTGCACAAGGCGCATCTACAAATCTTTGGTCAACTTGATAAACCATACACTCAGCGCCTCGAGCTAGGCTGGGTCATCATCGGTGACATCTGTAGCGACCAGACATAGAAGCCAAGCAACCTCATTTCTTACAAAACCGTCATCACGTCAAACGATTACGACATTTCTCTTTTGCCGTACCCACATCACTACTGGGTAAAGGAGAAGCCAAACAACACTAGGTGGCAAGAACAACCACCTGATAACCCAAACCTGCTTTGTCTTCAGAACGACAACCTTGAGTCAACAGCACTCTACCCTGTAAACCAAGTCATAAATGCGCCACCTACAGTAGAACACAAGGTGTTCATCAGGGTCACAAGCATCAAACCCACTGAAGACAGCTGGGTAGCTGCCTCACCCTCTCTTCCTGCAAGGACTGAGTTGCCAAGGGATTCGTAGCAAACAACTGCTAAGTTCCCAACCTGTGACGCCGAGGCCGTGTTAGACTTCAATGCTCAAGGTAAGAGCCCTTCTCTCAACTGCTTACCTCTTACCAAAGGTCCTAGTGTTCTCCCCACACAACGCAACCTCAGCACACCTCCGGATGTTGAACAAGGCACGTTCACCTTCCAAGCTTCACCCTGTAATGAACTTCCTACAAAATGAGGAGTCCCGCTTGTTGAAAACCGCATCCACGGTCCTCTTCGGTTCAAGACACCCATCACAGTTCATAACAGAGTACTGCTGAGACAGCTTGCTATCAAGGGTATCGACAGGAACATTACGTCACCATCTCAGAGACAGCACAGGTGGGAGATAGAAAAGAAGTCTTTGAAGGCCATACAGCAGCTCAGAGTCCTGCACCGTGGTTTTCCAAGGACTCTTCCAGCTGTTATTAGGAGACAAACCTATGCTTCCTACAACTCATCTATGAAGGCCACAGCCGTCTCCCTGAATTCCTCAGAGACCAGCAAAAGGTTACAACGCACTGTCACCCTGGACAGGGTCAAACTTGACTCAAAACCTGCATGCACCATACTAAGGCTGGAACTCTGTGCTTCTGTGCTAACAGCTGAAGCCAAGAGAGCTACACCCAAACAGTGGCATCTCATCTCCACTAACCTCCAAGTAGCTTAGGAGAGAATAAGACTCAGGCCAACCTACAGCACAAGCCATGTGTTCCAGGTGCCAGCACTGAAGCTGAGGTCCCATCACCCTGGATACTCTCCAACATGGTCAGCCGTTGTGCAGGCTGACACTCAGGTGCATCGCCCGGTGGCTCCTTCGATCAGGAGTTACATGAACTGGACTTGTTGCTGGACTCTGTCACAGTGGGGAGCGCACCTCCTCCTACCCCTGACATACCAGGACACAGAACCGTCGGTGTCAAATCGACTTTGAACTTTCCCTTCGGTCTAAACTTTTACCGTTGGACTGCTGGGTTGGTGGAAGAGTTGGAACTTTTGCGGCTTCCCCAATCTGAAGATGGGTTTGTTGAACTTGAACTCATTTTTCTATCTTTTCATTTTCACGCAAGAACTATACGTCATCGGTCAAGCATGAACTTGAATTTACTGCATTACCATTGTATTTTGTCTTTTCTTTCTCCTCTCGTTGCAGGTTCATGACATCGTGGGACAGAGTTGACTCCGTCCGATTTCACAAGTCCTGTGCGACGTAAGATTGCAGATGTTGAGTGTTGTGTCCCACGAATGGTTATAAAGATGTGAAACCGGGCACTGACCTGTGTTTAATCCTTCACTTGACAAGATGGTGTCCAGGCACACGTTGCTCAGCCCCAGCTGTACAGACTGTAATCCATAGGAAAATAAGATGGCGGCACTCGTGTTTCCTGGTTACAAACTGACTTTATTTGACCACGTGAATTACATCCAAGGGTGCAGGGGGGGAGATGCTGAAGCGACGGTCACCGTTTCGCAGGTAACTTCCGCTTCTATGGGTGAAACGGTGACCGTCGCTTCAGCACCTCCCCCCCTGCACCCTTGGATGTAATTCACGTGGTCAAATAAAGTCGGTTTGAAACACAAGTGCTGCCATCTTCTTTTCCTATGTCCCACGAATGGGAATACCTATTCCTGCATTGTATATTTTTCCTCCTATCAGGAAATTCCCTGTTGTTGCTAGGTAGACTGTATGAAGTTTGTCCCTACCTCCCTCTCTTAGTTTGTCTCTGTACAGGATGTCCCTCCTATCTTCATCAGTTCGTTTATAGAAGCCATTACTGAAGACGCATGTGTACAGATTATTCCTTTTCACCTATCGTTCCATTTTAACTAAGACAAGATTTGAAAAAAACTACAGCATTTCTCCTGGTCTTTCTACAGCTGCAGTAACGATCGAGTTGACACTGTCTGTCCATTGTTTGGTGATGTAAGTTACATGCATACAATTATCTAAGGGACTGGTGATTAGAGTGCTTGGGATTTGCAGTCATCAAAAGGGGACAGAATACTGGTAGAACAGGGGTTAATGCAATGTAGGAACTTATTAATTGAGTGGGTGCCTTGCACATGATGTACTATCTGTAAGTGGAAGCCTGTAAGCTTCCTTTTTTCATACCTGATGAAGAAAGAGGTCAGCTGTATGTTAATGGCTTTTAATATATTTGTTGTTTTTTAGTCGAATCTGTGTGGACAGCACCTTATCAAGTCACCTTCTTTGTTGGAATTTGTCAAAATCTGTAGAAATGTGGTCCTGAGGATCTTGACCTTAGAAGGGGGGTACTGTCATGAGTGTGTCACACTCTGCTGTGACCTCTACGGTATGTGGGATTAGGTGACAGTGCTTGGCTTCCTCTTTAGAGCCCATTTGATTATCATGAGTAGAGCAGAATTATTTCCTTCCAGTGCTTAAGGAGTTAAGAGTTCCTTTCCTATCTTGCGGAGTATGCTTGTAGATTTAAATCTCAGCTGCTGTGTACCTTATGACCACTCCCTTCCTTATGTAAACTCACTCTTAGATCTCTCTTATGCCTGTTATAGATCTTCTATGTTGAACATTCAGGTAAAGTTGTTACAGTTGAAACTGTAGCATTCCTTTCAGTAGAAGCTGTAGAATACCTTTCTGGAGAAGCTGTGCTGTTTCTTTGCTTGTGGCTTTTCCTGCTTGTTTGTCTCTCCCCTCATGTTGTCTTATCGCAGTAGAAAGACTAGTGTCTTACTTCCCTACTCACTAGCTAGGGCTGGCCCAGGGTCAGCCAGGGGCTTGGTACGTGAGGGGTGACCCCTCTTCCCTCCCTGTTACCAGGGCCTCCTTTTTATCTACTCCCTGGTATTCCCCACCTGTTGCACCGCATGCTGTGTTGTTTCCTCGCTCCAGCATGACAAACATATGAACAGCAAGCTGTTTTGACGCTGCTGTGTATATGTTATTTCCCTTTTTAAAGAGGATCCCCAGTCCTGGACTTTCTCTCTAATGACCGATTCTACATCTTTACAGTGAGTAAACTAATTTTTTGCAGCTCTGGCCCTCGTTTATGGGGACCCTGATGGCGTCTCAGTGGCAGAGTCAAAACTCTGTAGACTCCAGCAGGTGATGTGTGGAGCCCACTAGGATGGGGTACTCGGTAGTGGACCAGAGTATCACGGGGGTTATCACGGCGGTCTTGGTCCGGACCATGTCCTGAGCCACAAGTAAAGGGTGTTATTCACAGGGATAGTTGTGATGCCAGGGCCGGCTCCAGGTTTCTGTGGGCCCCGGGCGAAAAGGTCTCAGTGGGCCCCCTTTAAGTACATATCGCGGACTATATATATATATATATATATATATATATATATATATATATATATATATATATATATATATATATATGTGTATATATATATATATTGCCGCACACTTACCGCAAGCCCCATAGACAATGCATGGGGCTTGCCGCAAACGTGCAGCAAGTGCAGCCGCTAGACGGAAAATGCGGCAGATGCAGGTTTTTTTTTACCGCAACTGCCACATTTTAAAAAAAACTCCTATGTGAAGGCGCCTTACAGGAACAGTGACTGCCGAATCCAGCAAGAGCTGCTCCTGACAGTGAGTATATTACACATTGTTAGGAGCGGGCTAAAATGCGATTGCATTCCCTTGCGCCTTTTAAAAATACCCTTCAAATGCAAAATGTTGCATTTTTGTGCGTCTGAGGATTCTTGGTATATACACAAGCATCCTGAAGCACACAAATAATGCAAGCAGCTCAATGGAGCCGCACTGCCATATGGTGGCACCGCAGCCAAGCGGAGTGTCTGGCCGTCCAGATCTCTCTTCTCCTCACCTTTCTTCTCGCTGCTCCGGTCTCCTCCGGTCGCTCTGCACATATCAGCACAGTGATGACATCGTGCCCCTCCATGCTGAGCTGCAGAATGCAGACAGCAGCAGAAGAGACTCTGGAGAAGAATGCTGCTGGCAAAGGTGGCTGAGACTATAGGAGCGGAATCCGCGGGGGGCTACCACTGGTACACATACTTCGTACACACGCGGCTCTGCTCCGTACACTTCGTACACACGCGGCTCTGCTCCGTACACTTCGTACACACGCGGCTCTGCTACGCACACCTCTCTGCTCCGTACACCTCGTACACACACGGCTCTGCTCCGTACACCTCGTACACACACGGCTCTGCTCCGTACACCTCGTACACACTTGGCTCCGCTCCGTACACCTCGTACACACAGGGCTCTGCTCCGTACACCTCGTACACACAGGGCTCTGCTCCGTACACCTCGTACACACTCGGCTCTTCTCCGTACACCTCGTACACACACGGCTCTGCTCCGTACACCTCGTACACACACGGCTCTGCTCCGTACACCTCGTACACACACGGCTCTGCTCCGTACACCTCGTACACACACGTCTCTGCTCCGTACACCTCGTACACACACGGCTCTGCTCCGTACACCTCGTACACACGGCTCTGCTCCGTACACCTCGTACGCACGCGGCTCTGCTCCGTACACCTCGTACTCACGCGGCTCTGCTCCGTACACCTCGTACGCACAGGGCTCTGCTCCGTACACCTCGTACGCACACGGCTCTGCTCCGTACACCTCGTACGCACACGGCTCTGCTCCGTACACCTCGTACACACACGGCTCTGCTCCGTACACCTCGTACACACACGGCTCTGCTCCGTACACCTCGTACACACGCGGCTCTGCTCCGTACACCTCGTACACACGCGGCTCTGCTCCGTACACCTCGTACACACGCGGCTCTGCTCCGTACACCTCGTACACACGCGGCTCTGCTCCGTACACCTCGTACACACAAGGCTCTGCTCCGTACACCTCGTACACACAAGGCTCTGCTCCGTACACCTCGTACACACACGGCTCTGCTCCGTACACCTCGTACACACACGGCTCTGCTCCGTACACCTCGTACACACGCGGCTCTGCTCCGTACACCTCGTACACACGCGGCTCTGCTCCGTACACCTCGTACACACACGGCTCTGCTCCGTACACCTCGTACACACACGGCTCTGCTCCATACACCTAGTACACACTCGCCTCTGCTACATTCACACTGTAAATGCCTCCTGACCCCACACATAACCTTCACCTAATTGCCATACACCTAGTACACACTCACCTCTGCTACATTCACACTGTAAATGCCTCCTGACCACACACAAACTTCACCTTATTTGAGCATCATTGATGGCCAGCAGAGTCCTGGATACACTGAGGAGCTGATCATGAGACCCCTGACTCCTCCCCTCCATGTGACATCATCGCAGGTCCTGTAAGCACACTAGCACAGAGTGTGTGCAGCTCTGTCGGCTCCCGTGGAGGGGGGAGGAGGGAGACCTCCGGTGCTGCAGCCTGCAGGAGCCTGAAAATGACCCCCCAGCTGCCCCCTGGATATGGCTCTGGCTGTGGGGGCAGTGCTCAGGGGCCCCTGAGGCTAGGGTCACACTTGCATTGTGACCCTAGCCTTATGCAAGTATACTATGTTGCAACGCTGCTATGCGCTGGAGGCAGCCCATAGAAACCCGACGTTTACCGTGACAACCATTTGGTTGTCAATGTAAACTGCGGGTTTCTATGGGCTCAGTTACTGGCAGCGCAGAGCGTTTAGCTGCAGCAGACAATACTTGCGTCAGGCTAGGGTCACAACACAAGTGTGACCCTAGCCCTCAGGGGCCCGGTGGGCCCCCTCCAAGCCGTCGGGCCCCGGCACTTGCCCGGGTACGCCGGGTGCTGACGCCGGCCCTGTGTGATGCCACCCACGGGTTGTGGTCAATGGGGACCACCGCTGCTGCTTGCTTCTGCCAGGAGGATTGATGGTGCTGCAGCCGGATGGATGAGCCCGCCGTGGGTCGGGCTGCTCCTGACAGGGTGTAAAACAGTTCAACATGCAGGGAATCACACGCTTGAGACTCTGGCAGGGATCACCGGATTTTACTCAAGTTCTTCACAGTACAGTTCACAATTCAGCCAGTGCACAAAGCTGTTCTACACAGTTAACTCCACACAGTCAATTAACCCTTCTGCAACTAGGTTCCTGCCTTAGACCCTTCTCCTGCTTGATTCCTTTCAGGCTCTCTAAACTTCTCTTCTCCCAGTATGCTGTATGGTAGGTGACTCTGGTTCTTGTTTGGCTTCTCCCTATGTGTGGGTAGCAAGCTCTGAGCCCTATATGCCACTGTATCTCCTGCACTTGTGTTAGGAGATTAGACTTGGAATCTGAGCTCCCCGTCGGTATGTCTGTGATCCTGCCTGTAGCTACGGTCACCTCAGAGCCGACTCTCTGGTCCCAGCCTAGCCTTCCAGTATCCCTATGTTTCAGGGGAGCACCAGGCTTTTTCCTACCCATGTGACTACAGCGTACATAGCGGATCCCTCCTTCCGTTGTTCTCTGGCACCGCTGCCGTTTTCCCCAGATCCAGCTGAACTGGTCCGGTGCTTAGCTCCTCTTGGTCTTTACTCTGTCTTTGCTGTTCGGCACCCTCTGGCCTACTACTTCTACTTCCTGGTTTTCCCCTTATGTATCCGGTTCATCACCTTGCCTACGTCTCACCCACTGTAACTGGCCCTACCACCCCTTGCCCACCTAGAGTCCCGGGATCCGGGTCTTGTGTCTTTGGGTGTGTTTATGAAGGTGTTTGTGCAAAACTGTCTCCACCTCCCTGGCTGCAGTTCTTACCTGTGGCCACCGTGGTCACAGGGGCACCACATTCCCCCGGAGATAAACCCGCGTGTCCCCATGCCGACCGGCATGGTTCCCCCTGAAAACAATTTTATTTTACCAAAAACATTAAGCAATACTTTTTCTTCCGGTTAAGGAGGCACAGTTCTTAAACAGTGCATAAATTAACTATATACATTTCTAACACAGGGTTTTGCTTTTCCACAGGCTATAAGTGCTAAGGCCTCCAGGCCCTGGGTCACAAACTTGTGGTCAAGGTGTTGCTCTCCGTACCGGCCTCTTATACCACACTTTCTTTAACCATTTTAGGACACGGGTTACACAATAGTACTTTCCAGTCTCAAGAGTCCTGCGGTATAGATATACCGGGTCTCTAAGCACACCTAGTTAAGTGCTAAAACTTCAAACATTTAAGTATAAAAGTCACTTTACTTTCTTAAAAGTGTAAAAGATTCTAAAAGTGGGCACAGTGTTTCAAAAAGCCCTTCAAAAACACATGTACCAGCCTCTGTTCACAGTTCCCTTTTCTAAAAGGTGCTCAAGTCTCACAGTTCTGATTGGTTATAAAACCAGTAGAGAGCACACAAGGCACTCTATATACAATGAATGCTCGTATCACTTCACTGTTCATGACACTAATTGTCTTTGCAAACACAAAGGACAAAAAGGCTATTCATTCATTCAGGAATAGGATGGGGTCAATAAGGAACACATCACATTCACACTTACAGTTCTGCTGAATCCGGGTTCTTCTTAGGCGGATCCGTGTTGCTTCACTTCTTCTTCCAGGGTAAGACTTCCGATGTCTTCTTCGGCACATACGGGACTGGCGGCAGTGCATAATCCAGCAAATGCACATAAGCGGTCTGCGTTCCCGTCGTTACCATAGTCTTTTTCCTTGAGTTGATGATAGCTTCCACAGCAGGTTCAGTCTGCAGCTGAGACTCCTCTAATGGTGGTTCTGAACTGTCTTCAGGTTCAGTCGTAGAGTCCAGGTCTGTGGCCTCAGAAGGCTTTGCTACTACTTCAGGTCTTAATGAGAGTCTTATCACTCTGGTGATATACGGGCCCCTTTCTCCTTGCACGATAATGTAGGAGACTCACTCTAATATCTTCACTTCCCTGTCCGGGTGGTCTCCAGGGAGATACTCTTCAACATCCCTTCTATTAATAATAACATCCTTGTCCTCAGTTCCCAGGCAAAAGCATATCATCGCTCTGATCTAATGGTGACTTTATCCCTTCATGTCATGGGGATTGATTGATACCGGAATCCCGCCGGGAAGCTGCTTTTGCCGTTAGGGTCTGAGCTATAAGTTTTCCTTTCTGGGCTTGCTTTGCGGCTTATTCCCTCTCCCACTTCTGTATACATCTTTGCAAATACTGGTCCTGGGTTAACACTTCTACCGAGCCCACTCCAGAGTCAGTGTCCCCAGGGAAGCCCATCATATCTTCCTCTCTATCGGTGTGCTCCCACCAGCAACGGAGCTGTTCTCCACTCGCCTCCATGGATGCAGGGGCCAGGATCAGTGGCTCCGGTAGTGGCGGACATCCTTCCTCCAAAGCTCCGAGTGGGTCGGACACCGCAGTTGTACTCCGTGGTATAGGTTCTGGCAGTGAGATATCCACCAACTCCTCTCTGCTGCAGGTTATATAAGGGACTTGAGACCCGCTGGGTTGCACCGTCAGGAGCTTTTGAAACTGGCCACAGTCTATCCAGATCTGGGTTCTTAACTCAGCGTGAACCCGTGTTGGCTGAAGGGGTAACAACCTCAATACACCCCGCCGGGTGTCTCAGACCTCCGGGATCTTTCCGCCGCCTGCTGCCATAATTCCTTGGTCACCAAGTGTCTCTCCCTTGCTGGGTTCCTCCACGATCAATTCCTGTGGGCCTGTCAGGATCAACTTGGGTCTTCCAATTACACTATCCAGTCTGGCGTCCTGTTCTTCTGTCCGGATGTCTCGCAATGGCTGCTGCACTCCATCTTGTTGCTCGTCCCGCCTTCTTTGGGCATTCTCTTCAGCTCCCGCCATATCATCATTGGTTGACGCAGTTTGGGGCAGAGGTTCTTCTTTTGGATTGATGGCTGGCTCCCCCGGAGTTAAGTGGAGCCAGGGCGGGCCTTTCTTTTCCCGCTCTGGACCGGATTGGCCCACGATGGGGGGTCTAGGCACGCCTCCTCCTTTGCACATGGCCTCAGGCTCCTATGGCTGCCATTAAGCATAAATTTACCAGAACAGCCAAGATTTAGAGTTTTAGGCACACGGACTCCGGTTCTGTTGGACGGGTCCATCGTGTTCATGACACCAAGCTGTGGAGCCCACTGGGACGGGGTACTCGGTACCGGACTGGGGTATCATGGGGGTTATCATGGCGGTCTTGGTCTGGAGTGTGTCCCGAGCCCACAAGTAAAGGGGGTTATTTACAGAGATAGTCGTGACGCCACCCACGAGTTGTAGTCAATGGGGACCACCGCTGCTGCTTGCTTCTGCCAGGAGGATGGATGGTGCTGCAGCCGGATGGATAAGCCCGCCGTGGGTCGGGCTGCTCCTGACAGGGTGTAAAATAGTTCAACATGCAGGGAATCACACACTGGAGACTCTGGCAGGATTCAATGGGTTTTACTCAAGTTCTTCACAGTACAGTTCACAATTCAGCCGTGCACAAAGCTGTTCCACACAGTCAACTCCACACTCCACTTAACTTACCACCCCTTGCCCGCCTAGAGTCCCGGGCTCCGGGTTGGGTCTTGTGTCTGTGGGTGTGTTTATGAAGTTGTTTGTGCAAAACTGTCTCCACCTCCCTGGCTGCAGTTCTTACCTGTGGCCACCCTGGTCGCAGGGGTGCCACAGATGCAGCTAGCTAAGGAGTACTATTTGGAGTTCCAGAGGTGGGCTATGGACACCAGGTGGAATGATCCGGCTCTTCCATGATTCCATAGCTCAGTACTGTGCTCCAAAGTTGCTGAAGGCTGCTATGTCCGTTGCCATCATGGTAGATCGATGTCTCGGAAAGATCCATCCAGGCTTTGCCCGCTATTGTTTTCTCCATGGAGGTAGTCCCACAGTTGCCAGCTGAAGTACCAATGATGTTGTGGGGATAAACTCTCAGGTGCACTTTTCAGTTGTTTGCCATGGGTTGGGGTCATGCTTCTATTGCAGGCATAAGGTCCACTTTTTTGGGGTATGTCCATCTTTACCCAAACCAACAGCTATGAAGCTGTCTCCCTCAGGTTGTGTGGAGGATGGTGACCTGGGCGTGCATATTTCCTCCATTTTCTTTCTGTTCCAGCTAATATTCTTCCAGGATAAAGAAGAGATCCCATTACCTCATGAACGGACTGTGCTAGGCCTCGGGCTCCTCTTAATAGTAGTATGAGGTAAGTAATTCACAATGGAGTCTCAGTACCATTCCCAATCTGGTTTTCTCAGAGGATGTGTTCCCAATTCAAAGTCTGAAAGGCCAGCCTCGACAGGTCACTGTGAGGAAGGAGACCAGTGTGTATAATACATTTCCTCTGTTCTCTCCTCTCTTCGGCATAATATAAATAAGGTGCAATCGGAGAGAGCGGGTGCAATTTATTCCCTAGGACAGATGCTTTGAAGACATATGGGTAAGCCCAGGAGTGGGGTTGGAGAGGGGCTGGGCGTCTCCTCCAAACCTCCTGTCCCTGAGGTTGGGAATTGCAATTCCCGGGATGATGTATCGGCTGTTGCATGTCCAAGGTATGTGCTATCGCCTTCTATACGCTTGAGTGGTAATAAACTTGCAGGTCCAGACCTGAGTATGAATGAGTATGCTTGGGTCTCCACTAATAACACCAAGTGGAGGGGTAGGGCCGCCGCTAGGGCCTGACATGCCTTACTGGAGTGAGGTGCCCGCCCATCATTGGAGAGGGTGTTGCCATTAGAACAAGAGCAGGGGGCCCGTGCTGGCGGGGGCCATTGCCGTTTAGAGCAAGGAGGCCCGCCCCCACAGCCAGCACTCATGCTGACTGAGGCTTTGTGTGCTTTGACAGCAGCGCCGGGCGATCAGCGCAGCAGCAGAGAGCAGACATCACTAGACAGGCTGGCTGCACAGCCTGCACTCAGAACACTGACTCTGACTGCAGTGCAATACATAAGCAGCGCCAACGATGACAGTGTGAGCAAAATCAGTCAGTGTGTGTGTGAAGTCAAGCACACACAGCAGCCTCAGTGCAGGGGCCCAGGCCTGCCCACCCTCTGTGTATTACTGTGTGGGGGCCTAGACCGCCCATCTCCACCCACCCTAGGCCTCAGTCACTGCACAGCGGGCCGCCCAGGACTGCCCAGTCACCCACCCTCTGTATATTACTGTGTGGGGGCCCAGACCACCCATCCTTGCCCACCCCAGGCCTTTTGCACAGAAGGCTGCCCAGGCCCGTCCACCCTCTGTGCATTAGTGTGTGGGGCCCGGCTCGCCTATCGCCGCCCACCCCAGGCCTCACTGCACAGGGGGCCGCCCGGGCCCGCCCACCCTTCTAAGAGTGTGTTACTACAGCCGTCCATCCCTGCCCATCAACCAGGACAAAGAGAGGCTGCTAAAGGGACCAGGCAGATGCCATTACCCCCCCCCAACCCCTCACCCACCACCAAAAGTTCTTGAAGAACAACCAGACACACAGAAACAGTCACAGAAAAGCAAGGCTGGACCTGAGAGCCTGGGCTGGGGGAGGACGGAACGGACGCAGCCCCCACCACAGCACATGGTGCTGGTGTAGACAGTCAGCCAGCCAGGCAGGAGGAGGAGGAGGTTGACAGGCACCAGCACAAATGGCCACAAAAGGCCAGAGCAGGGCTATCCCCGATCCTCTCACATGTTCTAACTGCAGCCTGGCAATGCCTGGCAAGGTGCTGGAGATCAGATTCACTGCCTACTCAACTGGAGCTAATTGGTCGACTATAATTCACATTATCAGCATGAATGGTTTCTGTCGTCTTCTCTAAAGCAAAAAGAACGTATTGGCTGCCAATGGGATCTATATGCCTCTTTTGAATTTGCACAAATAATTTCTTAAGTCTCTGTTTTATGTTATTATGTTATGACTATTTTATAGACACTCCGTCACTCCTCTCCACTTTCTCTTGTGCCACCTGCCTACCCCTACCTCAATATCCATCTGATATTTCATATGTGTGCTTCCTTGTGTCTAACACTTGTAAAATTGCAAACTTTTGAATTTTTGTATTTTATTACACTGAAATTTCAAAAAAAATTAATGGTTAAGTCCAGCAGGTGACGGCGCTCACTGGCTGTAATGGCCCGCTGGCGGACCAAGGACGTGGCATCAAGGCCAGGGCAGGCTATCCTTGATCCTGTACATGTTTAAAAACGCTCGCAAGCTGGCAAGTGTGAGATAGATTCAATGCTACCAACAGAGCTAAATTGGTCACTTAAATTCACATTATCAAATGAATGGTTTCTGTCGCCCTCTTAAAGCAAAAAGAATTTAAATTGCTACCAATGGGATCTATGCCTCTTCTGAATTTGCAATATTAATACTTAATTCTGTTTTATTGTTTATTCATGTATGATATTTATAGACACTCCGAGGTTACACTCTCTTCATACTTTCCTCTTGTGTCCTCCATGCCTCCCTACCCCTACCTGCAATATCCATTGATATTCCATATGTGTGCTCTCTTGTGTCCTACCACTTGTTAAAATGCATTCTTTTGAATTGTTTGATCTTTATTACTTCTGAAATTTTCTATAAAAAAAATTAATGTTAAACGCCAGGGCAGGATGACGGCAGCTCACTGGCTGTATATAAAGGCATCGCCACGGACCAAGGGGGATGGCAGTCAGGGCCAGGCAGGGTGACGGCGCGGCTGTGTATGGCCCCTCCGGCCGGGGGGTGTTAGGGATTGTTCCAAGCAGGAGTGATGGCACTGGCCTGGTTTTTATTGCCCTGCTGCTTAGAGCTCCCAGCAGGAATAGAGAGAGCAACATGGTTTTGGAGGGGTCCTGGATCTCGCTCCAGGAGGATACAGTCTGTGGACATTGGTGTGGTCAGAGGAGCATTTTACTTATATTTCTTTATAATAGTCACTCCCCAAATTTGATGAAGGAAAAGAGAGAAAAAATATTTTAATGTTAAATTGGGATCCATCTTATAATGCCAGTGTCCTTCTTACAATCGTATAAGTCTCCATCCTGGAACCCACCATGGCTTACCAAGGGATGAAGGGTCAGGAATGCTGTGGTTGGTGAAGGAGCAGTTTTCAGGGACCATGGGAGGAAAAACTGCAGGTCAGAGCTGCGGGGTGTTGCAGCCATTTTCCATGTGCCTGCAGCATTGCAAGGTGTGACTCAGCCTCTATCGTCCAGACTTCAGAAAATGGGCACGAAAGCAGTGCATGTGCAGATTGAGATCTGCGCCACTTTCTGAAGCTTGTGGCTCCTGCCTCCAGAGCTCAGCTCACCCCCTCAATGGTGGGGACCCGGAGGAAAAACATACATCTCTGTGGCTCCTGCATGCTTACTCACTCCAGTCTATGTGCCCTCTAGCTCTCTTCAGTGTGTAATGCCTCTTTGTCCTAATATTTATATATACATATCCTATGTGATGTATTTGATTTACAAATCTTATTGTCACAGAGTTGACTGCGCTCCAGACCAACTCAAACCTGGAAGATCAGTTTTGACTGAACATCACAGGCGCACAGAGAAGCAACAGCATGCATCAAATAGGGTGGTTTTAACTATATTTATTCGGAATTTTCATGTTATAGGCCCCTGAATGATGTAAAATTTTCGAATGTCCCCCGGCAGAAAAAGGTCCACCCCTGTACCAGGTGATAAATGAATACCACGTATTATGTTGCTCATGTGCATTTTGTTACATCCTCTCAGCTCTATAAAGAACAATGTATAGAAAAAGAATATGTGCATTGCAAGGACTGTGCAGAGTGGAGTTTTTCCAATAGTGGTGAAAAATGGAAGGTTCAAGTGAGTGAGCCTGGTGGACGTGGACCACTTGACGAAGCGAGATGAGTGGTCTAGGCCCAAAAATTTTGCCATAGGGGCCCTGAAATTCCTAGTGGCAGCCTGCTTGCTCATGTACATGCCAAGTAAAGTAAAGTAAATACTACATGTAATAATTGCGCTAAGCTCCCAATGATCAGCTCATTCAACATAATAATACTGTATTATTACATACATAAGACAATTCCCTAATAATTGCATACCTGCCCGCGACTGCAAACTGTTAGAACATAGAAATGCAACTAACATACATAATATTGGTCTGGTACAATACATGAATCAAAATCCTATTCGCTGTCCTCAAGGTAATGCAAAATAAATATTTTCCAGCATTAAAAATAATCTAACTGTATTTTATGCTTAATTCTGTAGCCTTGAAATTAACATAATGATAATGTAAATTGTATATTGTCCTGAAGACCCCAAACATTTCAGTGCTTGGAGGCATATTCCCAGCGTGCATATGGGATTTAGTGTCATGTGCAATCAGGACCGCCACTAGAGCCTGACAGGACTTCCTGGCGTCAGGGGCCCACCTGTCATTGGAGAGGGCGTGGCCATTGGAACAGGGGCAGGGGGCACACGCTGAGGCAGGAAATTGTATTGTTTGCCAGAAGTGTGCAGCAGCGACATTGCTCCGCGAGGTTCAGAATCGGCGTGACGGTGAAGTAGGCTGGAAATTTGGGTTTTCGACAGTGGAATAAGAAATGGCTGTGACTGTGGAATATTCTGTATAAAGAGTAGCTTTGTAACAGCGCAGGAGACTCCTTTTCAGTATGTCCGGCAGCGCTGCAGAGGTGACCGGCTCTCTGACCTCCCCACAGCAGAGGGTCCCTGTGGAGCAGCACATCATGGGGGCTGTGAGCCCCATGGAGCAGCACATCATGGGGGTCGTGGGGCGATGGCTTTGCCAGCGCCAGCATTCCACCTCAGGCCGCGTGACTCTGGGGCCCCCCGTGCTCCAAGCTCAGGGCTCCATGGCTGCAGCTGCGGAGACGAGGAGTCCGCCACTTCCACCCAGTGTGAGGTTGAGACAACAAGGTGCCTGGTGCTTGGTGCCGGGTGCCTGGTGGTGCCGGGTGCCTGGTCCTGGATGCCTGGTGCTGCAGGATGCCTGGTGCTACCTGGTGCCGGAGACCAGGAGCCACTGAGAAAGAAGCTGCCGGGTGCCGGGTACCTGTGCGGTACATGGGGCCAGAGAATGGGAGCCGCAAAGGAAGAAGCTACCTGGTGCTGGGTGCCTGGTGCTGGTTGTCTGGTGCCGGAGACCGGGAGCCGCCAAGGAAGATGCTGCCCAAGTGCCAGGTACCTGGTGCTGGAGACCAGGAGCTGCAGAGGAAGAAGCTACCTGGTGCCGGGTGTCTGGTGCCGGCGAGCAGGAGACCGGGAGCTGCAGAGGAAGAAACTGCGGGGATCCAGGATCAGGAGTGTGGAGTCAGGTAAGGCGCTGTTAGCCAACGATAGCCTCCTTTTTTTACTCTATTGTAAGGAACCATCTTGATTGATGGTTGGGAAAGCTTTGCACATAAATTGAGAGAATTTTTGGTACTGTTCCAATTTTTCACTATAAATATAATGTATGCTTTGGCGGAGGCGGCGCATGGGTGGAGGTGAACATGGGTGGAGGTGGAGCATGGGTGAAGGCGGAGCCAGGTGGAGGATGGGTGGAGTCTCAGGGGGCCCCAAAATTCTGAGTGGCAGCCCTGTGGAGGGGTATGTTTGGGAGTTAGCTTGAGGGTTATCGGTCCATTTAGGGTAATAACCATTATTAAATCTATGACATATAGGATGAAGCTACTCCCAGTACTAGATTTTCCCAACGTATTTTACAGGTTGTTGCTTATGAAATGTGCCATTGCCAGTGAGCTGACTGTTTTACCACGAGCATCTAGCTGTGTTTTTTAAATACCTTGTGGGTCAGTTGTATTTAAAGGGAACTTGTCACCTCTTTTTACCCCTCTCTGCTACCACTCACCTGTCCCTGCAGATTTCTATCTGATCCCTAACCATCCCTGTCTCACCTAAAACTACACTTTAAAGATTAAGAAAATGAGTTATATACTTACGTGTATTCTGCTTCTGGAGACTGAAAAGGCGGGCTCCAGGGCTCCATTCTCCCCTCCTCACTTGCTTTCTGCATGCCCTGCTGGGCCCCCCTTTTCAGTCTCCAGAAGCAGAATACATGTAAGTATATGTCATTTTCTTAATCTTTACTGTGCAGTTTTAGATGAGACAGGGATGGTTAGGGATCAGCTAGGAAGGTGCAGGGACAGGTAGTGGTAGCAGAGAGGAGTAAAACGAGGTGACAGGTTCCCTTTTAAAGCTGAACTACTGAAGTTTGCAGTTCAGCTTTAGGTGTTCTGTGAATAAGTCCAGTCATGAGGGTCCAGAGTAACTTATAGTGAATGGGTACTGTCACGAGTCTGTGACAGCTATTTGAGTTGTTTTTACTTTGGGTGTTAATTTCTTCAGTACCAGCAAGGGGTAATGATGTTTCTTTGCTTGTAGTGCTAGGAAGGATTGCTGGAGTTTGTGTCCACTCCCACCTCTCCTTCAGTAGTCATGTGATCCTACAACTGTTGTCGGTGATCGCTCATTCTTATGTTGACCAGCCTGGAGGGTGGAGTAGTTTGAACCGCTGCTGTTAGAAGATCAGCTAACATGGTGCCATTCCCTGCTACTTTCAGCAGCAAAGCAGCAGATCCTAAGTAGTTTACGTTTTGTGTTTTTTTTCCTGTTCCTTTGGATGGGGAGTTGGGGTATAGTTCCAGAGTTCTCTCAGGAGATATGCTACACTGTTGCCTCAGACCTCGCCACCTCTAGGCATACCTCTGGGATAAGGGATAGCACAAGGTCCCAGTTGTTAAGGGACAGATCAGGCATCTATTCCCCTAGAATTAGCATTTAACCCTGTTACTCCCCATGACAGCTGCATGAGCTAGTCACCAACCAATATTGGTAGTGCTTTTGGGTTTGGTGGAGTTTGATTTTACAGTATCCAGCCTTCTCTGTGCCACCTCCAGCCCTCTCTTGTTCAGCCTCTTGTATGTGTCATCGCTTAGGGCTGGAGGTGGGAAGGACATGAGCAACAGCGATGACACATACAGGAGGCTGAACAAGAGAGGGCTGGAGGTGGCACAGAGAAGGCTGGAGGTGGGGAGGACACCAGCAACAGCGATGACTCATTACTGAGTAAATCTTTTGAGCAACTTACAAGGGGGCTAGAAACATGGGGGACCCCTTCCCTGAATGCAGCAGACATGCTGCATTCAGTGCTGCATTCACTGAGCATAGCACCAGGGAAAGTGACAGGTCCTCTTTTAGTCTAACTCAAGCACCCATGTTTGCCTGAGTATTTACATAGTGTAGCTCCCAGCTTCCTGAAACCTGGTGTCCAGTCATCTTCTCTGCTAACTCCTGTCTGGTTTTCAGTAACCAACTACTACTTCTGGGCTCAGACCAATGAATATTCTCTCACCTTTTCTGTTTCAAGCTACAAAAGTAACCTGGTCATTTTTGCTTTAAAGGTACCAGATTGCATTTATATCTGTATTAAGTTTATCTTTAATGTAAGTTCCTGATTGAATATGTCTCTGCTATTAACCACATCTCTGTAGCAAGTTCCTGATTTTATATACACATCCACTACTTCTCTGTTATTAACCATATTCCTGTTGCAAGTACTGAATTGCAAGTTCTGTATTTGTCTACTATTCCTGCATGTGACTGCCTTCCAGCAGCATATAGTTCAACTTCAGCTTTCCTTGCCTATCTGCTGTATTGTTTGTCAAAGATATATGTGCATGTTTATGCTGCTGCATCATCGCCCCTGGCCCGTACTGCTGGCTCTCACTTAAGGGCCTGTCACACACGTCAATATCGCCTGCACGATATCGGCTGCACGTGACGTTGCAGCGATATTGACGCGTGTGACATACTGCATCAACCAGCGATAAATCGCTGGTTGATGATCGCCAGGTTTTAGAACCTGCTCTAAAACCTGGCGATTGTCGCTCGGTGGACACGCAGCATCGCTGCGTGTGACACCGGGAGTAGCGATATTCCAGCTCCCAGCGCCTTTCACAAGCGCTGGGAGCTGGTAACTAAGGTAAACTGCGGGTATCTAGGCAGCGCACGCTGCCTAGATACCCGACGTGTACCTTAGTTACCAGCCTCCTCCGCTCACCGGCTGGTATCTAAGGTACACAGCGGGTAACTAGGGTCCCTAGTTACCCGCTGTGTACCTTAGATACCAGCCGGTGAGCGGAGGAGGCTGGTAACTAAGGTACACGTCGGGTATCTAGGCAGCGCGCGCTGCCTAGATACCCGCAGTTTACCTTGGAGACCAGCCTGCTCCCGCTTCCAGCAGGCTGGCAGCGGGACCAGGACATCATGGAAACGATATTTAAATCGTTTCCACGATGTTTCTGGTCAATTGATCGCTGGTGAGTCTGTCTGTGTGACAGCTCACCAGCAATCAGCCGTCAATGTCGTCAGCGATCATCTCACTGACGACATTGACGCGTGTGACAGGCCCTTTACAGCTTAGGGCCGCTTCACACGCTCAGATATCTGTCAACGATATCGTCAGCTATGTCATGTGACCGCGATCCTTCCGGCATCATTAGTGCATTGTCACACGCAAGGATATCGTTAACGATCTTAAATTTGGCAATGCTCCAGCTAATTGGAGAAGATCGTTTGAATGATTTAACAAAGCGAAAGGAATAGGAGAAATATGAACGATATCGTTCAAAAAGGCTTCACACTGAACGATGTTGCTGCTTCACAGATCCTTAATTGGACGATGAACGATGGATTTGAGGTCAGGAGCTCAAATTTATGATGAACGATCCAACAATTTTACCTTCAGATATCCGACGTTTACACGCAACGATTCAAAAACCATATCGTTTGAACGATCGGAAAAGCATGACGTCTCAACAATATTGTTTCAGATATCTGAGCGTGTAAAACGACCCTTAGAGATTAGAGATTTTACCTCAGCTCTGCCGCTGATGTCACAAAAAAGGAATGTATCAGCAGACGAGACCCATTCCTAACTATTCCTCGCTATGCGCCTGTGTGAACTGAGATGCTGGCGCACAGGTGCAGGCGAGGAGGGGGCCACACGCAGGTAGGAGGCGGAACAGAAAGGTAGGAGGCGGCATAGAGAGGCCGGAGGCGGAGAGGACCATCTGAGCAGTGAGGAGAGTGAGATAAGTGAACTCCCTCTGGACTTCTTAACTGAAAACTTTCTAGAGTGTGTTTTACAGGTTATAGGTGGGGTAGAGACATGGGGGACACCCTCCCTGAATGCAGCATACACACTGCATTCAGTGCTGCATTCAGTTTGCAAAGCACCAGGATGGTGACAGGTTCTCTTTAATACATCCAAAAAAGAAACAGACAGAGACAACACTGATAAAAACTATTTAAAAGTGTGTGACCACACAAAAAGCTGAATGCCCACACCTAAGTATAATAATGTGTAGCTAAATAAGATGTTCACAGATGAATGAATATAATGCACAAAATCCCCCTGGAATAAAGAAGTGGTGACAAGGAAAATATGTCATCTAGAGCCTCAGAATATGTATAGCCTCTATGGCAAGTCTAGCTGTATGCACCAAGTACGAGAAATAAATATGGTGACAGACCAAAACTTTTAGAGCCAATCCGCTGGCTGCAGGAAGCAAACAATGGATTCCAACTTTTATAGACAGACAATAGAAACCATTTTTCAAACAAACTTTGTTATATCAAAAAAACAGTACAATACTGACTAGAAAAGCCACATTTTTTTCCTGCTTATACAAAACTGTATATAAGTGCACAGGAATTGCATATGTATATTTGCAGAGTATATTCTTGGAAACACCAGAAAGGGAGAGGCAAAGGTAAAAATAAACAGAAGATCATACAGTAGAGAGAGAAAATAAAGAAGAAAATGAATGAATGAATGAATGAATGAATGAATGAATGAATGAAGCTCTGGAGGAGAAATGGCTGCAGAATGGAGCAGGCCAGACAATCAGAGGCCATATTAAGAGCAATGTCACCTAAATCCAGTGGGGATCAAAGGTGGTGAGTAGGTGTCGGGGTGTTTTGTTGCTCACAACCTTTGATCCCCACTGGATTTAGGTGACATTGCTCTTAATATGGCTTCCTGATTGTCTGGCCTGCTCTATTCTGTGGCCATTTCTCCTCCAGAGCTTTCTTAATTCATTCATCATTTTTTTCTTTATTCTCTCTTTCTCTCTACTGTATGATCTTCTTGTTTATTTTTACCTTTGCCTCTCACTTTCTGATGTTTCCAAGAATATACTCTGCAAATATACATATGCAATTCTTGTGCACTTATATACAGCTGTGTATAAGGAGGAAAAAAAAGTGGCTTTTATGATATACCAAAGTTTTTTTCAAAAATGGTTTCTATTGTGTCTGTAAAAATTGGAAACCATTGTTTGTTTAGTGCAGCCAGAGGATTGGCTCTAAGGGTCCCATCACACTGGGCGACGTTCCAGCGATCCTGACAACGATACGACCTGGTAAGGATCGTTGGAACGTCGCTACGTGGTCGCTGGTGAGATGTCAAAGTCAGATATACTCAACGACGCAGCAATGATATGGCAACCCGTATAATGACCTCGGCGGTCGTTGGGACCCTGTCACACAGCAGCTAGTCTAATGACTAAGACCTACGTGGCTGAGCTTTGAGTCGCCAACGAGGTCGTTTTAAGGCATCAAACACACCGATGTATGCTGCCCAGCGGGAACCCTACGATCAAAAAATGGTGCAGGTCATTCCGACATGATCAGCGATGTCACAGCGGGGGCCCAGTTGATGCTACGTGTCAAACATAGCGAGATCACTGGCGAGGTCGCTGTTGCGTCACAAAACATGTGATGCAAAAGCGATCTCGCTAGCGATCTCGATATGTGTGATGGAGCTTTAGGGTATGTGCTCATGGTCTGGACAAGCTGCGTGTTGGACACAGCTTCTCCAGACCTGAGTGAACCCGCAGGAGGCTGCAGGGAGGCGGCAGCCGCCCTGTACTCACCATGTGTGGTGGGTGCGGGGCGGCTTTTCACTGCAATCACCCGATGGGAGCCGCTTCCGACTCCACAGCATGAAATGAACATGCTGTGGAGGAGCGAAATGTCGACAAGCCGTACCGCAGTTAAAAGAACGCTGTGGTTGGGTTAAGCATAGTGGAATGAGATTTCTTAAAATCCCATCCACTATGCTTTTACTGTACTACACAGCGATTTGGACACAGCGGCAAGACGCTGCATCCAAAACACTGCGTATCCTTACTGTGAGTTTGCAGCCTAAAAGTTTTCGTCTGTCACCATATTTGTTTATCATACTTGATGCTTACAGCTAGGCTTGTCATAGAGACTATACGTATTCTTAGGCTCTGGATGACTTTTTTTGTCTTGTCACCTCTTTCTTTATTCCAGGAGTATTTTGTGCATTATATTAATTCATTTGTGAACAGCCTGTTTAGCTACACATTATTTTACTAAGGCTGGCTTCACACTACGTCTGGGATCCGATTCGCGGCTGTCCGCTTGAGGCATACAGCTCCGGACCGAATCAGCACACAGAACTGGAGGGCTAATTTGCCCTCCGGTCCAGTGTGCAGCTGCATGCAGCTGCCGCCGCTGATAGGTCGAAACCGCAGCTCGCTGGGAGCTAGCCGCGGTCCTGAACTGTCAGGAGGGGCCTGCGCTGAATTTCAGCACCATGGAGCTGTCCCCTCTGACATATCAGGAATGCGTCTCGCTCCTTGCGAGCCGCGGTCCCGAGTTATCAGCGGCTGCAGCTGCGCCGTCTGAACACCGGACCCGAGGGCAAATTAGCCCTCCAGTTCTGCGTGCTGATCCGGTCCGCAGCTGTCTTCCTCAAGCAGGCAGCCACGGATCGGATCCCAGCTGTAGTGTGAAGCCGTCCTCAGGTGTGAACATTCAGCTTTGTGTGTGATCACACATTTTTAATTGTTTTTATCGGTGCTGTCTCTGTGTGTTTCTTTTTTGGATGTATTAATAAAATTTGTATTTTTTCAATTTTGTGTCAGAAGTTCCTTGATCCCGGTCATACATACACGTTCCTTTTCCGGTTTTATTCATGGTTTGCTCTAATGTGTGACTGGTGGATCACGCATATGTGCCACTCAAAAATATATTTCTCAAATCCCCCTTTTGCCTTATTAAAAATAAAAATCTAATATACAAAGTTGAGTGTATGTATGTATGCCCATACACAGCTCTGCCCACTTCACAACACCACTCCCTTCATAATGTGCCAGATGCATATGGCTCTGCCCCCTCTGGTTAGCCCCACCCCTTCATAGCCTTGTCCTCTTCATAATGCTCCAGATTAATATGACTCCTCATCCACCAGTTAGCCCTGCCCCTTCATTATGTGCCTCATGCATATGGCTCAGCCCCTCCAATTAACCCCACCCTCTTTATTACGCCACCTTTATTATTGTAAGACGGGCAATGCTATTGGAAAATAACTGGAAATAATAAAAGGCCTAAAAATTTACTTTTATTGTTTAAAATAAAATATATAAAATGTGAAATCCTGAAATGCTGTATGCGATGGGAAGGGATGGTTGGATAGATCAAAATTAATATTCTACCATGGAAAAGACACATGCTTCAATTTAAATTATAATTGCACATATGCCCAGTGGTAAAATTACCAATCGTATACAAACCCTAGACATAATAAATGTAAGTTGGGGAGACAAAATGTTTATTATATACAAGTGAAAGGTATATGGATTTATCAGTGCAAAAGTGTAGGAGTGTCACCAGATATGTATTCAAGATTAGGAGAGGGAAGACCTAAACCTTATCCATGTATACTAAGCCTAGTATCATCACTTTATCCAATAATAGAACCTAAGGCTATGTTTACACACTGCACATTTTTTGCGCGGGCGCTTTTAGCAGTGTTTTGCACCCACGAAAAAAGAAGCATTGCTTTGACACAGCAAACTTTTTTACAGGCGAAGGGGGAAAAGTGATGTCTCAGAGGGGAGGAAGACTCCTGGTTCCTCCTCCCCTCTGTGACATGTGTGGCCGCCCCATTTGATTTTGCAGTGCATTAATATACACTGCAAAATCTAAATTAAAGAAAGCCAGAGGTATTGTTTGGGCTATCCGGAGCCAGGTACCGATCTGACAGGACCTGGCATGATGTTATAGGGCGCTGATTGGCCGCTCGCGGTCATGTGATATGCCCTATAACATCATGCCAGGTCCTGTCAGATCGGTACCTGGCTCCGGATAGCCCAAACAAGCCGACGGAGAGGCAAGTATTCATAACTTATTATTTTTCTTTAATTTAGATTTCGCAGTGTATATTAATACACTGCAAAATCAAATGGGGGCTGGCAGACATGTCACAGAGGGGAGGAGGAACAGCATTCTTCCTCCCCCTCTGTGACATCAGATCCAGCAGCGCCAGCCCCTATGGGAGAACGCACCGGCGCTGCTGCGTAAAGAATTGACATGTCAACTCTTTTTACACCCGCGCTTTCTCCCATAAAAGCTTGCCGTATTTTTACGCTGTGTCTGTACGGCAAAGTGAATTTCCCATTCACTTTGCCGGCAGACACAAGGCACATTGCGCATTTTTGAAAAGCACGCGCAAAAAAGCGCTCAAAATTGTGCAATGTGTTAACGTAGCCTAAATGGTTACAGTAGATGTGTAAAGGAAAGCAGTGTCAAATAGATTTCTGAGGTGTAAAGAAGCAGTTTATCTGTTCAGTCCCGTCACCTCCTATGCATATCTTTTGACACTACTATACTTTTGCACTGATAAAGCCTTTGACTGTTTTGATCTCCAGAAAACTTTGGAATACCATGAAAGATATGAGTGTGCCAAATAGTGATGAGCGAACTTTTGTCGAACATGTCCGCCAATTTCAAATTCGGCAAGAACATGGCTGATTTGTTTTGGTGATTGGAAACCTGAACACTTTCCCCAAAAGTCGGCAAATCCAGAAAAAGTTTGAAATTTAAAATGGCCCTAAAACTTTACCTGTTTATTTGGGGCCAAAACGCTTGCCAGAAGGCCTGCTGACTGTGGACGATACCTAACCGAAGGTGAGGAGGGTCCCTACCCATCAGATCTACCGGCTTGGGTTAAGCTGTAGAAATGTTGAGAATTTTTTTTAAGCTTCCCAGAGTTTTCAGGTATTTTGACACCTGCAGAGTCTAAATTTTGGAAACATTGCCAGATGTGGCAGAAGCTTGGAAGACCAAGAAGCTTATAATGTCCTTAAAACATCAGTTTAAGAGAGCTTTATATTTTTAAGGGAATTTTTTGTGATTTTTTTTTTATTGGAAAGCAAATTATTGCAGAGGGTCACCAGCATGTGAGGCCTTCTATTCTACACTTATGTGATAGCAATTTGTCTAAAAATACCATATGGCATTTATATGCTGCACATCCATGATCTCATAGATCTGTTCACACTGGTGAAACCCTATAGTAAGGTGTGGGGATTTGCTCACTGAGCATGTTGGGGGACACTCGAAGGGTAGCTGGATGGAGGCAAACAGGCACATTTTTCTGTAAAATAAAGTACAGCAGTTTATTAACACACCATAAACCACATAAAGTGCACAGTCCATTTAAAACACATCAATGGAACATAAGGTATGAGCCACACTCAGCAACTTGCAAACTTAACCCTTATGGCACCACAAAATCCCACAGTGACTTTTCTGGGTTTCTATTGTAGAGCATAACTTGCTCAACTACAAGTCCCAGCATACATATTTGCAATGCAGCAAGCCGCTGCATCACAATGGCTATTGCTTCTTAAAATTGTGCGATCACTATTTAATGTCATAATACTACAACTACTAATAATAATATGTATTCATTTATATGGCACTATTAATTCCATAGCACTTTACATACATTTGCAATACTGTCTCCATTGGGGCTCACATTTCATGTATAATTCATATTACATTTGTCCTGGCATGCCTGCAGAGCCCAGTAACTTTATTCAGCATTCCAGATAAATGTGTGGTGAATGGTGACCTGAATAAATTTATTTATTTTCATCATTATGTTTCCTACAAAGATGTCATGCTTCATTAATGACTGCAACTAAGTAACCACAACACAGTTGTTATACGTTGGACCTGATATATGGGGGTTAGTTAGCAGCTAGGCATTAGGCAACAATAGTGTGCAAACATTCAACGCCAGAACTGATTGTTCGGGTCTGAATCGTATCCCTTAATGGAAAAGGCTGGCCCCTTAGTGAAAGAAAACAAACACACCCAAACCTGCGGAACAGTGTCAGCGTCTCCAATAGAACCATTAGCCTTAAGAATACGACAGGATCCGAGTATTGAGGGTTTCCGATATGGGGACCATGAGGAAAGGGTAGCACTTAGTGATGGGCGAATCCTAAATTACTCGGAATCGCTTGACTCTAGCGAGTCCGAGCCCAGGACTCGCTACTCGTTGCGAGTCTAGCGAGTCCAATGTTAATGAATGGGGAAGCGAGTAATAGCGAGTAATGTGAGATTTACAAATCGCAGATGTGTCTCGGAAGCTTCAGTCTGAAGCAATCCTAGTTTTGTCATTTATTTGCATTGGACTCGTTTACTTTGTAAGTAATCGCTGGGAAACTCGCACAGATAAGAGTCCTGTCTGCTCAGTGTGCTGGCTGCCAGCTCCAGGGTCCTAGAGCCCGCCTGCTGCCTGATGTAGCAGTGCTGAGATTGTTCTCAGTCTGCTCATTCCCTGTGTACAGACATGAATGTCTGTGCACAGAGATGATGTAGCAGTGCTGAGATTGTTCTCAGTCTGCTCATTCCCTGTGCATAGACATCTATATCTATGCACAGGGGATGTAGCAGAGAGGACATCGCGTTTTGGACTGCGTCGGACGGAAGAGGATTTTTTTAATTAAAGATGGAGTCCCTAATGGCTTTTTTTTTATTTCTAATAAAAAATTTTCTTTGTGTTGTGTTTTTTTTTAAACAATTTAATAGAAATTCATGGCGGTCATGTCTAATATTGGCGTGACCGCCATAAATTTCGGGCTTAGGGCCAGCTGATAATACAAAGCTGGCCCTAACCTCTTTATTACCCAGCGTGCCACCGCTACCAGGGCCGCTGGAAGAGCGGGGTTCAGCGCCAGAGGATGGCGCTTCAATGAACGCGCCATCTTCTGGGGCGGCTGCGGGCTGCAATTTGCAGCGGGGGGTGCCCAGAAAGCTTGGGCATCCCTGCGCTGCGGATTCCAGCCCCCAGCTGCTTAGCTGTACCTGGCTAGACATAGAAATTGCGCGGAGCCCCACGCATTTTTTTTAAATTATTTCATGAAATTCTGAGACTCTGACTCTGAAATTCATGAAATAATTAAAAAAAAATGCGTGGGGCTCCGCGCAATTTCTATGTCTAGCCAGGTACAGCTAAGCAGCTGGGGGCTGGAATCCGCAGCGCAGGGATGCCCAAGCTTTCTGGGCACCCCCCGCTGCAAATTGAAGCCCGCAGCCGCCCCAGAAGATGGCGCGTTCATTGAAGCGCCATCCTCTGGCGCTGAACCCCGCTCTTCCAGTGGCCCTGGTGGTGGTAGCACACTGGGTAATAAAGGGGTTAATACCAGCTTTGTTATACAAGCTGGTATTAAGCCCGAGATTCTTAATGTCAGGCCACGTTTGACCCAGCCACTAAGAATCTCCAATAAAGGGTTAAAAAAACACAACACAGAGAAAATTTTTTATTTGAAATTAAAAAAAAAGCCATTAGAGACTCCATCTTTAATTAAAAAAATCCTCTTCCGTCCGACGTAGTCCAAAACGCAATGTCCTCTCTGCTACATCCCCTGTGCATAGATATAGATGTCTATGCACAGGGAATGAGCAGACTGAGAACAATCTCAGCACTGCTACATCATCTCTGTGAGCAGGCGGGCTCTAGGACCCTAGAGCTGCACAGAGCAGACAGCTGGACTCGGCTCGCAAAGAAACAGCAGTTACTTTGCGAGTTTCCCTGCTATCACTGGCACAGTAGCCGAGTCTAATGCAAACAATGGCAATCCTAGTTTTGTCAGCGTTTCTGACAAAACTAGGATTGATATTGATTTGCATTGGACTCGTGCGAGTAATCACTGGGAAACTCGCAGAGTACCGAGTCCTGCGAGTCCCTTACTACTCGCCGAGTAACGAGTTCTAGCGAGTAGATTCGCCCATCCCTAGTAGCACTATATGCAGACTATTTGCTCCTGTCTTTGGCTTACCCTAATCGCTCCCTGCGTAACACAATGACACTCCTTACTAAATTTGGTGGTATTTCGGGGTTGGTCATTAACTGGGAAAAGTCGGCATTGCTCCCCTTAGATCCAGACCTTACTATTGTTGCTCCGGTGCCGGTGGTGACGGATTTTAAATATTTGGGAATCACAGTCTCGGACAATTTGGCGGACTATGAACATTTGAATCTCGCTCCACTGCTGCAGAGAATTAAAAAGAAGGCTCGAGCCCAGGCTAAATTACATTTATCTGTAGTGGGAAGAGTGAATTTGTTGAAAATTGTGGTCATGCCACAACTTCTATGCAGTTGTGGCCAAAAGTATTGACCCCCTGCAATTCTGTCAGATAATACTCAGTTTCTTCCTGAAAATGATTGCAATCACAAATTCTTTGGTATTATTATCTTCATTTAATTTGTCTTCAATGAAAAAAACACAAAAAGAATTGTCCTAAAGCCAAATTGGATATAATTCCACACTACACATAAAAAAGGGGGTGGACAAAAGTATTGGCACTGTTAAAAAAATCATGTGATGCTTCCCTAATTTGTGTAATTAACAGCACCTGTAACTTACCTGTGGCACCTAACAGGTGTTGGCAATAACTAAATCACACTTGCAGCCAGTTGACATGGATTAAAGTTGACTCAACCTATGTCCTTGTGTGTACCACATTGAGCATGGAGAAAAGAAAGAAGACCAAAGAACTGTCTGAGGACTTGAGAAACCAAATTGTGAGGAAGCATGAGCAATCTCAAGGCTACAAGTCCATCTCCAAAGACCTGAATGTTCCTGTGTCTACCGTGCGCAGTGTCATCAAAAAGTTTAAAGCCCATGGCACTGTGGCTAACCTCCCTAGATGTGGACAGAAAAGAAAAATTGAAGAGAGATTTCAACGCAAGATTGTGCGGATGGTGGATAAAGAACCTTGACTAACATCCAAACAAGTTCAAGCTGCCTGCAGTCCGAGGGTACCACAGTGTCAACCCGTACTCTCCGTCGGCGTCTGAATGAAAAGGGACTGTATGGTAGGTACCCAGGAAGACCCCACTTCTTACCCCGAGACATAAAAAAGCCAGGCTGGAGTTTGCCAAAACTTACCTGAGAAAGCCTAAAACATTTTGGAAGGATGTTCTCTGGTCAGATGAGACAAAAGTAGAGCTTTTTGGGCAAAGGCATCAACATAGAGTTACAGGAGAAAAAAAGAGGCATTCAAAGAAAAGAACACGGTCCCTACAGTCAAACATGGCAGAGGTTCCCTGATGTTTTGGGGTTGCTTTGCTGCCTCTGGCACTGGACTGCTTGACCGTGTGCATGGCATTATGAAGTCTAAAGACTACCAACAAATTTTGCAGCATAATGTAGGGCCCAGTGTGAGAAAGCTGGGTCTCCCTCAGAGGTCATGGGTCTTCCAGCAGGACAATGACACAAAACACACTTCAAAAAGCACTAGAAAATGGTTTGAGAGAAAGCACTGGAGACTTATAAGGTGGCCAGCAATGAGTCCAGACCTGAATCCCATAGAACACCTGTGAAGAGATCTAAAAATGGCTGTTTGGAGAAGGTACCCTTCAAATATCAGGGACCTGGAGCAGTTTGCCAAAGAAGAATGGTCTAAAATTCCAGCAGAGCATTGTAAGAAACTCATTGATGGTTACCGGAAGCGGTTGATCGCAGTTATTTTGGCTAAAGCTTGTGCAACCAAGTATTAGGCTGAGGGTGCCAATACTTTTGTCTGGCCCATTTTTCGAGTTTTGTGTGAAATGATCAATGTTTTGCTTTTTGCTTCATTCTCTTTTGTGTTTTTTCATTGAAGACAAATTAAATGAAGATAATAGTACCAAAGAAATTTTTGATTGCAATCATTTTCAGAAGGATACTGATTGTATTATCTGACAGATTGCAGGGGTGTTCAATACTTTTGACCAACTGTATATCATCTCACAATGTTCCATTTGGCTTCCTCAGAGCAGATTTTACAAAATCAATGCTGTTTTTCAGAGCTTATTTGGCCCTGAACCGCTGTGCCAGGATAAACTCGAACACCTGCAGAAGCCCTAAGGATCAGACTCATTCTGTTAGGACTAGCATTATCCAACCCATGGCTGTACTACCTGTCATCCCAGCATCAGCACTTTGCAGGGGGGGGGAATTGATTGTCATACAGGGGATCTGGTGGGAGGGTGACAAATTCTCAAGTTTCTGGTGGGGCAGGGTACATTAATATCAAATTTAGAGGCTGGTGTGTTTCGACCCCTTGCACTAAGTTTCCCACTGTGCTTCTTATGACTAGGGTTTGGGATAAAGTTATACAGCTCAGAGATGTTACGGCATTCATAAAGTACTCCCAAATTTGGGATAACTCACATCTACCTGCAATGCTATCACTCAAAGGATTTGCACAATGGAGGATAGGAATTTTGTGGTTGTCCGCAGCTGATAACTGGGGGGTGTTTTAAGTCCTTTAGCAACTTACAAAAGGAGTTCTCACTACAAAACTCCATCTTTTACCAATATCTACAACTACGTCATGCCTATAACATGCAGAACCAAAGATCCCTATAATTATACAACAAGATACTGTAATTAACATGCTCGGTTTGGAGACAACCACTATGGGTCTAATATCTTTTATTTATGGTGGGTTCTTGGGGGTGGTTTTGTCGAAGCATCCGGTTGGGGCAATGGCAAAATGGGAACTGCAGCTAGGCCCTATCTCCAGAGAGCAGTGGGACTCGATGCTTCAGATGATACCAAACTCTCCCTTAGTGAACCAAGTCGTTTGTCACAACTCTATATCCTCTATAGGGTATATAGTACCCACAAATGGATGCACGACTTGCGACTAAGGCAGGAATCAAAATGTCCCAAATGTGAATTGGAGGACGCCGATATCATACATATGATGCTTACATGCCCCTGTCTACAGACTTTTGGGTCATGGTTCTTAATCTTATCCATTTGACTACGGGATATGATGTACCAAGAGATCCTATCGTTTGTGTTCTGGGTTATGTTGATGATGTGCAGGGGGATGAAAGTCTTAAGATCACCATTGCCAGAATGTTTTACATTGCCAGGTTACTGATTGCTTTTTATTGGATTTCAGACAAAGCACCAACACGTAAGGAATACATTAATAAGTGAATTATATTCTGTTGGGAAAAAAATATCTACTTGAAAAGGGGACGACCAGGATTGTTTGATAAGATCTGGGGAGGCTGGTTAGACTTTTCTGGTTTAGCTTCAGTGGATCTGATAGGGATAGGCCAAGTCTTGTATAGAGACACTGTAAAGTAATTGCGTACTTTTATTACACATGTATCTATTGTTAGGGAAATTTCTATACTTCATTAAGTAGGACCTAGTTGGGTTGGGTGGGAGGGAATAGGGAGCAGGGGTTTAGGGTACTGTTGTACAATATAATTGTGTATATGTGTTATATGCTATTGTTTTTGTATTCTTCTGAAATTGTACTTCTGCATGTTGTAACTTTAAATTTTAATAAAAATGATCGGATTAAAAAAAAAACATTATGGCGGGGCCATACTGGGATTCCCTGCTGCGTGATGACGGCTGTGTAACCTCACATAAAATAAATAAATAATGAATAAAAAGTGTTGGGTTCTCCCTATTTTTAGTTGTCAGCCTAGATAAAACTAGGCAGCGGGGGTTTGTATTCTCAGCATGGTGAGGGTCCATCTTTATTGGGCCCCCACGCTATAGAATAGCATCCCACAGCCGACCCAGAAATTGTCATATTCATAAGAAGTTCCAATTCCTGGTGCTTTACCCGGCTCTCATAGTTGCCGTGTATCGGTGGCAAATTGGGTAATAAGGGGTTAATACCAGCTTTGTCTTTCATGTAAATAGTAAACAAGACACAACACAGAGAGAAAACATTTTATTAGAAATTAAACCACAATCACGTATCTGGACTTCGTCTTTATTACTCCCTTGTACCTATCCTCCATCATATGTGACATCTTCTTTTTTTTTTCTTCGTCAAATCATATTTTATTGAATTTATACATAGAAACACTTTACAAAGCATGAATGAAGTCAACCAACCCGGCAGACAGGGCAGACAATGTGAGAAACACAAAACAAAAAAGTTAAAAATAAAGTAAAGTATAGATCAGCAACCCCTAACTACTCATAAACTGCTTAGGCAGCATACATAACATCTGAACTCGTGAGCTTGTGAATAGCACATATTCTGTTAAAAAGAGATATATAAACACAAATTACAATTCAAATCTGAAGAGAAGCATGAATAAGAATTGAATGGAGACCAAACATAGACAAACTGTTGGATTTAAGTGAAAGTATATAAGTTAAGTACCTCAGGACATAGTGTACCAGTCAGTTTGATGAGATGGAAAACTGGCTGTTAATCCATGGGTCCGATATCTGAGCTATTCTTTTTTTTGCAGATGTCGAATGTGGGAGAGCTAATTCGTGTTGACAATGGAGATTCATCCTGTCTACTACATCTTGAATAGCTGGGACCATTTCCCCCTTCCATTTAGTCGCCACCGCTAGTCTGGGCGCAATAAGTAGATTAAATAAAGTACCATATATACTCATGTATAAGCCGACCCGTGTATAAGCCGACCCCCTACTTTTGCCCCCAAAATCTGGGAAAACCTATTGACTCGTGTATAAGCCGAGGGTGGACCCCAGCACAGGTATACAGCCCCCAGCAGTGTGGTATACAGGCCCCGGCAGTGGTATACAGGCCTCCCCATTGGTAGTATACAGCCCCCAGCAGTGTGGTATACAGCAGCCTCCCCAGTGGTACATACAGGCCCCAGCAGTGTTACAGCAGCTTCCCCAGTGGTAGTATACAGCAGCCCCAGAGGTATATACAGAAGCCCCAGAGGTATATACAGCAGCCCCAGAGGTATATACAGCAGCCCCAGTGGTAGTATACAGAAGCCCCAGAGGTAGTATACAGCAGCCCCAGTAGTAGTATACACAGCAGCAGCCCCAGGGGTATATACAGCAGCAGCCCCAGAGGTATATACAGCAGCCCCAGAGGTATATACAGCAGCCCCAGTGGTAGTATACAGAAGCCCCAGAGGTAGTATACAGCAGCCCCAGAGGTATATACAGAAGCCCCAGAGGTATATACAGCAGCCCCAGAGGTATATACAGCAGCCCCAGTGGTAGTATACAGAAGCCCCAGAGGTAGTATACAGCAGCCCCAGTAGTAGTATACACAGCAGCAGCCCCAGGGGTATATACAGCAGCAGCCCCAGAGGTATATACAGCAGCCCCAGAGGTATATACAGCAGCCCCAGTGGTAGTATACAGAAGCCCCAGAGGTAGTATACAGCAGCCCCAGTAGTAGTATACATAGCAGCAGCCCCAGGGGTATATACAGCAGCAGCCCCAGGGGGTATATACAGCAGCAGCCCCAGGGGGTATATACAGCAGCAGCCCCAGGGGGTATATACAGCAGCAGCCCCAGGGGTATATACAGCAGCAGCCCCAGAGATATACAGGACTCCCCCCCCCATCAGTATTATGCAGGGGCCCCAGCTGTATACAGCAGCCCCAGCTGTATACAGCCCCCCCGTGGTATCCAGGGCCCCCCTTGCTGCCCACCTGTAAAGTAAGATGTCAGTATACTTATCGCTGCCGCCACCGCCGCCGCTGCTCCGCTGCTCGGTCACCGCGCTGCTCCGGGTCTTCATGCTTCCTTCTCCGACGCTCGAACAATGACGTCATTTCCTGTGCGCCGGAGAAGGAAGCATGAAGACCCGGAGGAGCGCGGTGACCGAGCAGCGGAGCGGCGGCAGCAGCGATAAGTATACTGACATCTTACTTTACAGGTGGGCAGCAAGGGGGGCCCTGGATACCACGGGGGGGGGGCTGTATACAGCTGGGGCTGCTGTATACAGCTGGGGCTACCGTATATACTCGTGTATAAGCCGAGGGGGGACTTTTCAGCACATTTTTTGTGCTGAAAAACTCGGTTTATACACGAGTATATACGGTACCTCTTAGTATATTTGGTACATCCTCCAAACCAATGTGCAATAGTACAATACTAGGTGTCAAATCTATTTGAATCTCAAGCACCTCCCCAATCAATTTCCCAAGATTTTCCCAAAATATATTTAATTTTGGACAGGACCACCACATATGACTAAGCGTTCATATCATTCCGCAGCCTCTCCAACATTGTGAGGTGTGACTGAAGCCAAAATGGGCTACTTTTACTGGGTAGTAGTAGTACCATCTAAAATGAATATTTTTTAGCTCCTCCAGATGGTTCAGGCAAGACGATACTCTCTGAACCTCCCTTATAGCGTCCCTCCATGTCTCAGATTCAAATGAGATCCCCAAATCACCTTCCCACTGGTTCATGTAATGTAGGTTTTCCTCTAAATTTGGATCATTTAAGGCTTTGTATAGTATAGATACACACCCCGGACCAGAGTCAGATATTAAAAAGTATCCATTTGCTCTATGATCTAGTTGAGAGTCAAAAAAGGGTGATGTCTGTGTGTTTGAACTAAATGTCGAATCTGTAAATATTGGTAGAATTGGCGGTGGATGCCTGGGTATTTTGAGGCTAATTGATCAAATGGCCTAATCTTAGTACTGTCGAAAAGTTAATGTAACATTTAAATTCATGGTGTACCCAGGGTAGTAAATCAAAGTATCGAAGGTGAGGTGCTAATTCAGTGACATGTCAGTCAGGGGGATTTTTATTAAAGTAGAGACAGTTTGCCTCCAATAATGTAATGCAGCTGTCACAATAGGTAATTTAGGGTTGTATGCCCTCATTTTAAAGGCCTCAGTTTCTAAAATGAAATGGGTAGAGCCTCTGTTCGCATACAATTTTTCAATTGCAACCACCTATATGGTCTTTGTCCATATGCCACCAATCTTGCAGTCCTGATATAACTGAAACACTATGATACGCCATTAAATTAGGCATACCCATTCCCCTAGATCGTAGGGATAATATAGTGGGGACTTGGACATTCTTTGTGTTTTATTTGCCCATATATAACGATTGGCTAAGCCTTGGAGAGACATAATAATACTATTAGGTAATTTTGTGGGGAGGCATCGAAAAAATATAAGATTTTAGGAGGTATTTTCATTTTAAACAAATTAATTCTGGCTATCCAAGATGTCATGAAAAATTGAAGATTATCTACCTCTGCTTTGATGTGTTTTATCAGTTTAGAGTAGCTTTTCTCTACGATATAATGAGATTGTGTGAGTGTAATGCCCAGGTGCGGAATGCCTTGCTCCTTCCGCTGAAAGGGAAATTTATTTTCCAGTGAGAGTCGAGTTGTAGACTCTATTGGAAACACCAATGATTTAGATGCATTTAACTTATAATAAGACACTTTAGAAAAGTCCTCTAGTTTAGTCATGATAGCCGAAAATGATCTCTCCAGGTCCACACATGGTATAATGACATCATCCGTGTAGAGGCCTACCTTATGAGCAGTCGGTCCTACCATCAGTCTTGAAAACCGAGAATTGGCTTGGATTCTCTCCGCTAATGGCTCCATGCACAATGTGAATATGATGGGGGATAAATTTTTCGATAAAAACCCAGAGGCCAGAACTTTAGCACACGGAGTAGAATGCATGCAGAAATTGCAGAAAAAATAGGGCCTTCCAGACCAAACTTAGTTAGGACACTCTTTAAATATCCCCAGTGCACCCTGTCAAAGGCTTTTTCAGCGTCCAGTGACAGGAATGCACTGGGGAGACTAGATAATTCTGCTACTTTAATTAGATTCAACATTCTACGCGTGCCATCTTTGGTTTCCCGACCTGCCACAAAGCCAACCTGGCCTGGAGAGATAAGAGAAGGAATTATAGAATGCAAACGGAGAGCTAACATGTTTTAAAATATTTTCACATCACAATTCAGCAGTGCAATGGGTCTAAAATTTCCAGGAGTATTAGGAGGTTTTCCTGGTTTTGGAAATGTAGTAATTGTGGCTTCCAGATTAGGGGAAGACACTGTTCCTGGTTCCCGCCAGACTGTAAATAAGCGTAAAAGATAGGTGGGTCAGGATTTGCTGGAAACAATGATAATACTCATTGGAAAATCCATCCGGACCAGGTGCAGTGTGAAGTTTACTACCTTTAATGGTCATCTTGACTTCGTCCTCGTAAAGGGAGAATTTAAAAATTACAATTGATCTTGGGAAACCTGAGGTAAGCGTATAGATTGTTGACTGGGTCGGCTGAACAGTATGAGGATCATTCTTCAAATTATATAAGTGGGAATAATACTTAGCAAATGACTCCACAACGTCAACTGGATTCCTAACACCTGCCCATTCTGATCCATCAAATGCTCTATTCTGGATTTTGCTTCTCTTACGTACCCTACGGGCTAACATTGCTCCCGCTCTGCTCTATCCCCGTGGCGTAAAATTTGGTTTTGAGTTTGGGTAGATTGTGCGCATATGTTGATAAAAGGTTTTCTCTCGATTTAAATCTTATATAATAAATCTCTTCCGAGACTGACTGGGATGACAAGGTCTTATTTAGTGAGTCCAACTGAAATAGATGGGCTATGAGATCATTCCTATATTGTTCCCTTTTGCGCTTCAATATTGAGGCTTATTGTAGGAGACTTCCCCTTAACACCACTTTATGCGAAGACCATAGTATTTCATCCGATACCGCCATGTTATCATTTGTTTGACAATATTGCTCTAGTTCAGTAGAGACTCTAGTGACCACCTTCTCGTTCATCAAGAGAGACGGGTTTAGACACCACCTGAAGGCCAGATTTGCCTGGTGTGCAAGAGCAAGCTGTGGTGATATTGGCGCATGGTCAGATCATGTAATTAAACCTATACTTGCAGTAATACATCTAGTGAGGGCTTTACTATCCATCAGAATATGATCTATTCTGCTGTATGTCCGGTGCCGGAAGGTGTAGAAAATATAATCTTTATCGCTTGCATGGAAATATCTCCAGAAATCATGGAGATGATGTTCCTGGGCTAACCCTTTCAACTCCCTCCGGGTCTGGCTTCCCCCTTGTGAGCAGTCCAATTCCCTGTCCATAGGTAGATTAAAATCCCCCAAAAATATCTTCTCTCCCTGTTCCATTTCAGATACTTTGTGAAACACTTTTCTTAAGGCTGGAAACACACTGGCAAGTGGAAAAATGGTCCGATTGACATATCCGAGAGTCGGACAAGTGTCATCCGATTTTTGGTCAGTGCTGTCCATGTTCAATCCATTTTCTTTCTGCAGCTATTTACAGTATAATCATTTAAAGGGACATTTTTTACAGTTGTCTGAGCTACAGAATGATAATGTATCAGTGAAAAATCGCATCAAACTTGGATGGTCCGTGTGCGGTCCGTGATTTTTGTCGGACCCATAGATTTGTATTGGCGAGTCTCGGCTGTGAATTGCAGACTGTCGTAGCATGTTGCGACTGACTTGCCGTCCGTGATGCAGATGAGAAAAAAATGTCCGACACTCAGAGATGTGCTCTCAGACATTGAGTAACATTAAAAAGACAAGAGGTGGGGGAACAAGAGGCGCAATAGTGACCTATCACTCAAGACACTCAAAACGTGGGTGGTAAAACAAGGTTTACTCACCTAGCCTAGTTGTGAGGCCCACAACTGGTTTGAAGGCAAAGGATTTTAATTGGCTGCTGCAGGACCTCCACCGACCACTCACACGTGGAACGACCATCAAAGGATTGGGAAAGCTTGCTTTCCCAATCCTTTGATTGAGTAACATTAGTCTGACTGCAATGCGATTTTTACTCGCATTGCAGTCGTCTGAGTTTCACGCCAATGTGTCCGTACCCTAAGGAAGAATGTTGTGAGTCATTTGGAGCATATAAGACAGTGAAGGTGTGCAATTCTCCATTCAATGTGCATATTAGTACCAGGAATCTACCTGCAGGGTCTGCAAAACGTATGTATTGAAAAGCTAACATATTTTTGAACATAATGCATACCCCCGCTTTTTTGTTAGGGTTATTAGCAAGGAATATGTGGGGGAATTGTGGGTGATGTACCCTATAATTATCTCCTTCCAGCAAATGAGCCTCCTTTAGGCAGATAATGTCCGCACATGATTTCTTCACTTCTTTCCATAATATGTATCTTTTGCAAGGGGAGTTTAATCCCTTGACATTCAGAGAGAGAATCTGCACATTCATAGTTGCATGTAAAAAACCTTATAAACACACAAACGTCCTTTCTTCTCCCAACCCATTATACCAGAATACGTGCTAAATAGTCTAAAATGTAGATTAATGTATACGGGTGTCAAACTGTAAAGAACAAACAGATTGGAGTGCCTAAAAAACAAAACAGTAATAAAGAAAATAAAAACAGAAAAAAATATTTAAACAAAAAAAGATAAAGCCAGACGGAGCAGATGGTAAATCGCCTTACTGTACAGTCTCAGACCACAGACTAATGTCTGTCAAGAGTAGAAAAAAGATCTTCTCCCAGTTCAAGGACCAGGGAGTCACCAAGTGAAAGGGAAAAAGGCCCTTTAGCAAGTTCCCACCTCCGGACCAGGTCTCCTCCTCTGTCTCATGTTTGGATCCAGTCTTGGGCAATTTTCTTCCCTGTGGTTTGTTGAGCAAAGGAAATTTTCAAGCCTGACAGTTTATCCTCTGCCTGCTTTGGGGAATAGCAAACCACCATGATCCTTCATAAGAAATTATCATTTTGACAGGGTTAAATCCCCATTTGTATCTGACATTAGCACCCCTGAATGCTTTGCAGACATGTGTATACTCCCTTCTTTTAGCTAGCATAGCAGCTGATAAGTCAGGAAACACTTGGAGGTTTTGACACTCTGCTGGTAGATCAGGAGACTTTCTTATCTGCTGCATAAAGGCATCCTTGGTGGTAAAAAATTGAATATGGGCTAAAGTGTCCCTTGGCAGGGCTGGATCAACATGCTTGGGTGTTCTGTAAATCCTATCAATCAGCAAGTCCCTTAGGGTCAGTGTTGGAAGAACAGCTTGAAGAAATTTATGCATAAAAGCAGGCAAGTATCTATCTGCGATATCCCCCTTAGGCGGCCGTCACACGGTGAGATATCTTGCCCGATATCGTTTAAGCGATCTCCTTTTTGATCGCTTAAGCGATATCGGGCAAGATATCGTTGCATGTAATCAAGCGATTTACGATGGTAAATCGCTTGATCGTGACATCGCTGATCTGAGGTTCGGTTCTCAGATCTAGCGATGAACGATGCAACGATCTGCATCATCGTGGTGTATGACACCACGATGATCCATCTCCCAGCGACCGCGCCTATGCTGGGAGATGGTAACTATGGTACACGTCGGGTAACTAAGCGACGCGCGGCGCCTAGTTACCCGATGTGTACCATAGTAACGAGCGAGATCGCTGCTCCACATCGCTGGTGAGTCTGTCTGTGTGACATCTCACCAGCGATGTCAGCGATATTGTAAGCGATTGCGCGTGCACGTGATCGCTTACAATATCGCTAAAGATATCTCACCGTGTGACGGCCGCCTTATGTGGACATTATTTCTCCTTGATCTGTCTTACAGATCATACATCTTATCCTGCACAAGGGCCAGGTCTTCTTTAAGGGCCTCATTTTCATCCACCAAAGCCTTTATGGTATTGGCATATTCAGCCATTTTACTTTCAACATGTGCAGTTCTTTCCCCCAAGGAGGATATCCCCCCTTTTAAATCTTTTAGCATGGTTTGCATGTCCTCCCTTAGTGAGGAACGTATTGAGGCCAAAAAAATCCTGCATATCCCCTTTAATTATCAGGGTTGAGCTGTGGCTCTGTCCTGAGCCACCCATCCCTACCCCGAATGCCCTCGAAGAGAGAGAGGACCCTGAGGGAGAAGCCGCCGCAGTTTTACCTGCAGCTTGTGCAGTTTGCCCCTTGGGGAAGAAGTCGGGGAGCCGCGGCGGGGATCCACGTTTTTCGGCTCTTCCGTGGGTCATCATGTGCCCAGGGCCTTCCGGGAGCTGCTGGCAGTCACAGAGAGGAGGTGAGACAGCGGGGAAAGCCGTAATGTGCCGATTTCGGGAGCTCACTGAATATGCTGCCACCACGATCTGCATGCAGGCCACGCCCCCTGCGACATCTTCTTATTGGAGGCTGCGGTGAAAAAAATACAGCGTCTTGTCACCGAAGCCTCCAAAGATTGAATGAATGAGCCGTCAGCTCCGATCCGGTAAGTGGTTACTCTTGGAACCTTCAAAAGAAGCCTGAAGACCCACCTATTCCGCCAAGCCTACCACCTGCAATAAGACCCGGCACACCACACCGCCTCATGACTGGAACTTCCCCCTCCCACTGTATCCCCACCCGCCCCTTGTAGACTGTGAGCCCTCGCGGACAGGATTTCTCCCCTCTTGTATCTGTACGAACCGAATTGTCCACATTTATTGTTACTATGTTACTTGACCTAGTCTGCCCCTTTTAGCATGTAAAGCGCCATGGAATATAATGGTGCTATATAAATAAATAATTATTATTATTGGAGCTTCTTATGAAAGCGCCAATTTTGGGGGCGGCTGCAGGCTGCTACTCTATAGAGTGGGGGAGACCTAATAATGGTGAACCCTTACCACGCTGATTATATATATTATTTATTCCTGAGTTGCTCTTTTATCTCGATCCACAAATTCTCATGTCTGTGTTCTTGGTTTAACATTACATGCTACCTGTGCTGGTTCCTGCATCGGTGTAATCCTATTAACGGACCAGGCTTATATTTAATGAGGAATTGATGGCAGCTCTACTGGGTTCGCAGTGAAATGGGTCTCCCAGCCTGTCAGAGTTGTGAGCGAGCATGGTGTCACGTTGGAGGTTACATGAATCATCCTCTCTCTCTGTGCCCGTGTGGTCAGGGGGTGTCAGTGTAAAACTGTACCAGCGGACCCTATGTACCCCTGAGGGTGCGGAATGGCACATGTTGGTGGAAGTGATGAGACGGTATCGCATGGCTCTGGGTGGGGCTGTGAGGGGCGCTTCTTCACAATTTTAATAACTAATATCCACATGGTGTAAATGGATGGCCGCCCTCGTAAGGATCCCACTGCCAGGTGATTACTGCTGCACAAGGAACACTGTGAAGCGAAAAAAAGAATGATGGAATTGTGTTTATTCCCAACTATTTATCCCACTTGCATTGTTTGTCAGCATTGTTTGGTGACATGAATGGCATCATTCCACATAAATTACAACTCTGCCCACATATAAAAAGCCATTGATACAACAATAAAAAAAAGTTATCACAATTGGAAGAAAGGGAGGAATAATGTAGAGTCAAATGTCCCTGTCACTATGGGGTTAAACTCGACATGCCCTCTAGGTCGCCATGGACAGTCGCCATACTCCTCGCTGTGCCCCTTTCCCACCATCCCCCTCCTCACTACTGGGAGCCGTGTTACCCCCGGGAGGAAGCGGCACCACGTGACGGTAAGAAGTGCTTGGTCACGTGATGTGATGACGTGGGGTGTTCCTTACGGAGCAGGGGCACTCGCCGCTACCCCAGCAATAAAGGAGGGGGGTCACCTGTCTCCTCCGCTGTCTGAGCTCAGCAGAGGGAGCGGCGCTCTGGAGGACTGTGTGCTGCTCGGTGCTCCTCCGCTCCGGGACATGTCAGCCTCCGCCACTGGGCACTGCTAGCACCCGCCGTGCCAATGGGCAACCTCCTGACCGGGGTCAGCTTTAAAGAGCCCAGCACTGTAGAGGAGTGCGACTCTACCTGGGACTCCGACTCCGGGGGAGAAGAGGGAGAGGATGAAGAGGAGGGGGAGCAGGAGGAGAAGAAGCGGAGTGGCATGGAGGACGAGCCTGGCACTGATGTGATGGCAGGCGGCAGAGAGGACACTACCAGCCAGGTACATGTGCTGTGTGCAGCTCATCAGCTGGCTATGGCACAGGGTGGACATGGCATACACTGCCAACTTTATACAGACTCCCATGCTTTCTACTGTGCAGGATGATGGGCACACAGAGGTGCGGGGTGGGCATGGCTGATGCGCTTCACTACATTCCTATTGATCTGTGTGCCACCTGCGCAGGCTTCTATGGGGTTAGTGGGTGCCACATGGGGGAGTGTATGCTATAGAATGCTGACTGCTCTGCCCGATTAGAACCATCGCCATGCTGTCTACTGTGCTGGCACATTGTCTGACACATGGGTATTATGAGCAGAACTATGTAATGTGCCTAAAGTATCAGGTGACAACATCCCTCTGGTCAACATTTTATTTTTCATTATTATTTGTTTTGAATGTGGTTTTATTGGCTCTTGTCCTATCATCACATTCAGGAGTGTAGTATCTAATCTCTATAGTCATTCACCTGGTGCCCCAGCTACCCCAGTGTGTCTGTCATTCACCTGGTGCCCCAGCTACCCCAGTGTGTCTGTCATTCACCTGGTGCCCCAGCTACCCCAGTGTGTCTGTCATTCACCTGGTGCCCCAGCTACCCGGTGTCTCTGTCAGTCACCTGGTGCCCTAGCTACCCTGGTGTGTCAGTCATTCACCTGGTGCCCTAGCTACCCAGTGTCCCTGTCATTCACCTGGTGCCCCAGCTACCCCGATGTCTCTGTCATTCACCTGGTGCCCCAGCTACCCCGGTGTCCCTGTCATTCACCTGGTGCCCAGCTACCCGGTGTCCCGTCATTCACCTGGTGCCCCAGCTACCCCGGTGTCCCTGTCATTCACCTGGTGCCCCAGCTACCCCGGTGTCCCTGTCATTCACCTGGTGCCCCAGCTACCCTGGTGTCCCTGTCATTCACCTGGTGCCCCAGCTACCCAGTGTCCCTGTCATTCACCTGGTGCCCCAGCTACCCCGATGTCTCTGTCATTCACCTGGTGCCCCAGCTACCCCGGTGTCCCTGTCATTCACCTGGTGCCCCAGCTACCCTGGTGTCCCTGTCATTCACCTGGTGCCCCAGCTACCCGGTGTCCCTGTCATTCACCTGGTGCCCCAGCTACCCCGGTGTCCCTGTCATTCACCTGGTGCCCCAGCTACCCGGTGTCTCTGTCATTCACCTGGTGCCCCTTCTACCGGTGTCTCTGTTATTCACCTGGTGCCCCTTCTACCGGTGTCCCTGTCATTCACTTGGTGCCCCTGTTATTCACCTGGTGCCCCAGCTACCCCGGTGTCCCTGTCATTCACCTGGTGCCCCAGCTACCCCGGTGTCCCTGTCATTCACCTGGTGCCCCAGCTACCCGGTGTCCCTGTCATTCACCTGGTGCCCCAGCTACCCCGGTGTCCCTGTCATTCACCTGGTGCCCCAGCTACCCCGGTGTCCCTGTCATTCACCTGGTGCCCCAGCTACCCCGGTGTCCTGTCATTCACCTGGTGCCCCAGCTACCCGGTGTGTCAGTCATCACCTGGTGCCCCATCTACCCGGTGTGTCAGTCATTCACCTGATGCCCCAGCTACCCTGGTGTCTCTGTCATTCACCTGGTGCCCCAGCTACCCTGGTGTCTGTCATTCACCTGGTGCCCCAGCTATGCCGGTGTTTCACCTGGTGCCCCACTACCCTGGTGTCTGTCATTCACACCTTAGCTACAATTACAAGGATTACTCTGTTGTATCTACAAAAATAGCAAAAAGTGGATAAAATATACTAAAAGTGTATGCACTTGGAGCTCTCCATGCACTCCACTCTTGTATGGCAGAATTGTAGTGCATTTTGCTTTCTTATGCCAGTGATCATTATTGGAATAGGTGATTGGCTCTAAATAACAGATGCATGATACCAGCCGACCATGCACACATCTTTCCAGGTGTCTGCCGATGCATCATTATCATCTTCATCATCCGCACCATTCACCTCCCAATAAGTGAGCATCAACAGAAAACTCTTTTAGGGTATGTTCCCCCAGGACGTTTTTCCTGCTTTTTTTGCTGCATTTTCCGCCTGCAGTTTACCATTGGTTTTATGCTAATGTATGGTAATTTGTTCTTGCGGTTGGGCTACCCTGTAAAAACCAATGTGTTTCACAGAAACGCTGTACTCACACATTGGTTTTGCAAGTGCAAAGAAGTGTCAAATCCTTGCGGTTTTGGTGCGGATAGGAGAGAATTGATATGTTCAATTTTTTTTTTCTGCGTTTTTGCTGCGGTCAATGGCAAAAACGCAGAAAAAACGAAGGCCCTGAACACAGCAAATATCCTGCAAGGACTCTAGAGATCCTTAAAACCAATACCGGTTTTGCTGCGTTCAGGACTGCTTGACAAACGTCCTGTGGGCACATAGCCTTACCGGTAAGTTGAACATGATCCGAGTGAGGAAGCATTCTGGACGCTGCATGTTTTCTCTTGCAGAGACAGGAGTGTTCTCTGTGGGAATCATAAAGTTATTAGTGCCCATAATCAGGAATTCTGCCTTTGAGAACACTAGCATCTCAACAAGAATAAGTTGACATGCTGTGACTCAGGAAGCCACGCCACATGTCCATTTATGAAGCATTAAAAATGTCTTTAATCCATCCATTGTGCTTGTACCATACAATGCAGCATTTTGGAAACAACAAAGACATGCTGCATCCAAGCACTACAAACCCGCATGCAGTATACTCACCCTTAGGCTGAAGGCACATGGTGCGAGGGACTCGCATGAGTGCCATGCGAGGGATACTCGCATTGCACTGGGACCAGTAATGCCCTATCAGGCAAGGCACACTGGTGCGAGTCCCCCGCACCTAACTCGCACCTCGAGTCAGAAGCGAGTGCAATCGCAGCATGCTGCGACTGCACGCGATTCTGAAGCGCGTGAGGGCAATGTGAGTGTATGGGGGCGAGAAATTCTCGCCCCCATACAGCACACAGTGCGAGTGTGCAGGCAAAAACGCTTTAAACTCGCCGGCTGTCAAAGCCGGCAAGTTTAAAATGACCGCTTTGTCGGTACAGTAAGCTATCATCTTGTACTGCTGTGACAGCAGCGGTACAAGATGTTTAGCTAATACAATAATGATTGTAGTAAAATAATGTATTCTGGGGTTATTTTAGTGATTAACCCCATCAGCATCCTCTGCGCCGCATGTGTGCGCAGAGGAGGCTGATGCGGCTCTAAACCCAGTGCTGAAGGGGTTAATATGCAGCTGGTGTAGTGACACCATGTATGTGGAGAGTGTCCTCACTCTCTGCAGACATGGTGTCATTACACCATGTGTGTGAAGGGGTTAATTTTTATGTATAATGGGTTAAAAGAACTGTTGGGTTTATAAATTCACAGAGAAAGCCGCCGCTCTGTTACTGTCAATGGGGAGCTGTGGCTTGGGCACCATGAGAGGGGACAGCTCCCCATAGACAGTAACATAGGGCCGGCTTTTTCTGTGAATTTATAAACCCGACAGTTCTTTGAACCCATTATACATAAAAATTAACCCCATTCACACACATGATGTAATGACACCATGTCTGCAGAGATTGAGGACACTCTCCACATACATGGTGTCACTACACCAGCTGCATATTAACCCCTTCAGCACTGGGTTTAGAGCCGCATCAGCCTCCTCTGCGCACACATGCGGCGCAGAGGATGCTGATGGGGTTAATCACTAAAATAACCCCAGAATACATTATTTTACTACAATCATTATTGTATTAGCTAAACATCTTGTACCGCTGCTGTCACAGCAGTTCAAGATGATGGCTTACTGTACCAGCAAAGCGGGAAATTTAAACTCTGTGGCTTTGACAGGTGCAGAGTTTCTATTCCCGACAAATGCTGCCCGCGGTCCTTCAGGACCGTGGACAGCATCACAATCACGCAGCACACATGCACTCACACCTCACAATCACAGCACACTAACATACAAACAGCCTTCAGCCTCAAAGGGAATTGTCAGGTTGTTTTTACTCCCTAACCTATCACTATCTGTCCCTGCACCTTCCTAGCACATCCCTAACCATCCCTGGCTGACCTAAAACTGTCCTATATTGGCTGCGAAAAAAGACTTTGTAACTTACGTTTTCACATGCAAATGAGGCATCCAGACTATGGTATGTAGACTGACTGGGTGGTTTCCAGGGCTCCATCTCCCCTGTCACTGCTGTTATAACGCCCTGGTGGGCATAAGACTTAATTCTCTTGCGTGCTCCTATTTTGAAATACCCACCTCCTTCCAGGTATGTTGCGCCAGATGTAATTTCTGGTCCGGTGCACTGTGGGTGATTAATGGGTGTGCGGGCCGACTTCGATATGTGCACTGCGGATGCTCCGAAGTCGGCCTGCACAGCCAATACACCCCCTCAATGCATCGGATCAGAAATGACGTCCGGAAGAAGGAGGCGAGAATTTCAAATTGGGAGTGTGCAGGAGAATGAATTCTCTCTTGCGGTGACGTCAGCTCCTTTACCCGCCCTGTTCCATGTTATCCACGGAGCAGGGCGGGGAAAAGCGGTGACGTTACTGCAGGAGGCGGGGCAGGCAGCCAGCACCTCCAAAAACGATCCCTCGCTCTGCGCCTGCGTCCAGCTTCTCGTGCAGCAGGCGCAGGAGAGGGAGACCATGAGTGACAGGAGGAAGGTGGCGGAGGGAGGATAATACATACAGGGGACGTGAAATTGCCCTGTGAAGAGAAGTGGCTCCAGCCACTACACCCCACCTCTTTGGCTCCACATTGTAAGTTTTAAATTCAATTATCTCGGGTACAAGGGGCTAGAGACATGGGGAACCCTTGCCTGAATGCAGCAGGCATTCTGCATTCAGTGCTGCAATTAGATCAGCATGTATGGGGGGTGACAGGTCCTCTTAAAAGTCAACCGCTTAATATGGGGTGGGGACACTTTTTCCTACCGGAGGCCATTTGAAATTTCTACTATTATTCGGGGACCGCACAACATTTTTGCCTAAAAATTACTGCTATATTTGGTCAAACAATTAACTCACCCCTAGTTTGGCGGCTGCAGCTGCTTCTGGTGAGGCTGTGATGTTAGGCGATACGGATCATGCTGTTTTTCATTTACATCACAGAGGAGACACTGGGACTGATGTGTATACATCACATTGGAAATGCTAGGACTCCGGTATATACATTACTTGGGAGACATTGGGACTGCTGGATATACAGCACATAGACATGTGGCCTACAGTATATGCATCACTGGATACACACAGGGCATATACATCACAGGAGGCACTGGGACGTATACATCACAGAAGACGCTGGGGCATATGCATCACAGAAGAGAGATGGGTATATACATCATAGGAGGGGCTGGGCATATACCTTACAGGAGGGGTTGCGTATATTCATCACTGGGGAGGTTGGGGCATATACGTCATTGGGGAGGCATAGATATCACTAAGGGTACCTTCACACGTGGCAATACTGCTAGGCAATTTCACTGGCAATTTGCTGGTTGCAGTGAAATCATGGACACATTGTTTCATTTGTACACAGCAACAAAATAGAACAATGTGTCCATGATTTCACTGCAACCAGCATATTGCCAGTAAAATTGCCTAGCAATATTGCTGCGTGTGAAGGTACCTAAGGGTACCTTTACCTGCGGCAACTTTTTCTAGGAATTTCACTGGCAACTTACATGTTGCAGTGAAATCATGGACACATTGTTCCATTTGTACACTGCAACAAGATAGAACAACGTGTTCATGATTTCACTGCAACCAGTAAGTTGCCAGTGAAATTCCTAGAAAAGTTGCCGCGTGTAAAGGTACCCTTAGGGGTATAAACATCACCTATGGGCCGCAGACATCATTACGTTGTATATACAGCATTGGTGGGGCAGAGGCTTCACTGGGGGGGCACAGACATTACTGGGAATGCAAACAGGCACCACTGGGGAGCACACAGTACTGGAGGGCATATACAGGTACTGTGGTAGCTGGGGCAACCTTTTCTCTTCTGTGGAAAGGAAGTACATTGCGCTCTAATCCTACCTACAAAGTTTTTCCTCACAAGCGGCATGAACACGTAATCCATCTATGCTCCCACAGTGTTCAGTAGGGAAAGCTGAATGCATTTAGGGATTAAGGGCCAGTCAGCAGGGTGTGGCTGCCGCCCGAGCACCATTGACCCCCGGAATTTGCCCGGGGGATGCATAAAAGGTCATCATACAGCCTGCAGGCCTGAAATTCCCCACCCCTGGATTAATTTGCGATCACATGCTGACTACAAGACCACTTCATTGTCATGTAGACCAGTCATACTGCATAGTGACATGTTATATTATATTGTGTAGCTGACCCAGCTCCAGTCTTACATTGTGACCTTATTGAAGGGTAGCCTCACATTATTAAATTGCTTTAGTTAGACAGCATGAAAATAATCAAATTTGCATTTGACTTACTTTTTCTGTCAGCCATCATTCTCCAATGAGACCTTTTATCTTACATAGTGTACAGCTTTTTGGAACGGTCAGCAAAACAGAATTAAATCACTGGACACAGAGGAAAGGAAGCCTGAGGAATTATGGACACATATAAAGACTGTCACTACTAAAGAAGCCAGAAAGACAATAAACAATAGGCAGAAGAGACCCTAAAGATCATTGAAGAAAGAAGAATGGCAAAAGGTAACAAGCAGGATGCAGACAACATCAGTAATAGACTAAAGAGAGCCATTTGAGCAGACAAAGAAATTTATTACAAGAAGATATGTACAGAGATAAAAACGAACATCTAAAGGGCACAATCAAGAAGGCATACTAAAAGATCTAAGCAATATGACGAAAGTTTAAAACGAGTGGGAATGCGGAAAGACGGAAGCAAACAGATCAAGGAATAATGGAAAAAATATACGGAGCATCTCTACAAATGAGTCATTGATACAGGAAGAAACTGAGACTGGACATGAAAGCAAGCAGAACATTTTGAAGGAAGACGTCTTTGCTGCAATAAAGCTTCTGTCAAATAACAAAGCACCTGGATATGACAGTATTCCAATAGAGCTAATAAAGTTTTCCAAATCCGCAGTAGAAGTCCTCACATGCATATGTCAGCAGATATGGACTACTGGCCCTAATTGTGGAAACTATGGGGCTATTGTGCTCATACGTTATGCCAGCAAAATACTGCTGAAGATCCTACAAAGACAGCTATAGCCTTAGACTATGTTCACACAGGGCGTTTTTAATTCATTACTGCTGCGTTTTCGGCCTCAGTTTTTACCTTGGTTTTATACTAATCTAAACCTGAGGTTTTGCCGGGAATCAAAAACAATGTGATTCAGGGAAAAGCTGTCCACACACTTTACAGTTTCTGCAAAGAAATGAAACCAAACACTTTAGGTTTTGCTGTGTTTTTGAAAGAATGAGCAAATGAATTGTTTTTGTAGTGTTCTATGGTAAAAATGCAGTAAAATGCAGGAAACCCATTGCAAATCTTCTGCCAAGAAATCAGGAATTACAAGAAACGGTTAAGGTTTTGCTGCAGCAATGTGTCTGGACATAGCCTTACTTTGCCAAAGAGTCAACAGAGGAACAAGCAGGATTCATAAAAGGCAGAGGAACAAGGGATGCAATTGCTAACATGCGATTGATAATGGAGAAGATCAAAAAATACAACAAAAAGCTCTATTTTTGCTTCTCCTACTACAATAAGCCCTTCGACTGTTAATCACCAGAAACTTTGGAATACCATGAAGGATATGGGTGTGCCAAACCATCTGATCAACCTAATTAGGAACCTTTACATCGACTAAGAAGCAACAGTCCAAACGGAATACGGGTAACAGCATAGTTCAAAGTAGAGCAGGGCATCGGACAAGGCTGCATCGTATCACCATTTCTCTTCAATTTATATGCAGAAGCTATTTTTAGGAAGGCTGAGCTTGCCGAAAAAGAAGGAATCAAAATTGGCGGAAGAATCATCCGCAATCTAAGATACGCAGACAGTACAACACTGACACCAACTAGCGTAGATGGAATGAAGGACTTAATACAGAGTGGTCAAGATAGATATCTCAAACATGGGATTACTACTCAACACAAAGAAGACAAAGATTTTGACTACTGCCAGGTATGACAAGGATACATCGGAGATGGACGGTGACGATCTAGAAGTTGTAAATAAAGGACTACAATCTGCTTGGATCAATGATAACTCAAAATACAGCGACGACACTGGAAGTCAATAGGAGAATAGCTATGGGAAAATCAACAATGAATTCACTGGACAAGGTCTTCAAATCAAGGAGTATTTCACTGGCAACGTAGACACGGCTCGTACATAGTCTGGTCTTTTATGTAGTAACATACAGAAGTGAAACTTGGACCATAAAGAAACAAGACAGAAGAAGAATAAACGCCTTTGAAATGTGGTGCTGGAGAAGGATGCTATCAATACCATGGATGGCAAGAACAACAAACAAATCAATTTTGGAGCAAATCAAGACCGACATGTCACTAGAAGCATGGGTCACCAAGCTTTGACTTGTCTACTTTGGACACATTATATGAAGAGAAAAATCACTAGAGAAGGACATCATGGTAGAAAGAATAGAAGGTACAAGTCTAAGAGGAAGACCAGCAACCCAATGGCTTGATACTGTTAAGATAATTGCGGAGAAGACTCTAGTGAACCTATTTAGGCTTTCGCAAGATCGATCTTCCTACCGAGCGTTTATCCATCAAGTTGCTATGGCTCGAGATCTAGCTGAAGGCCAATAAATAATAATAGTGTACAGCTGGTTTCTTTGGAGCTTGGCCTTCAGTGCCTTCTCAGACCATGGCACAGTGTGTGCAGTAGTTACATTACAAAAGAAGAGTTAACTCCTATCAGTTGTTTCTAGCACACTGATTTCTGTACAATGCTTAGCTCTCCTTCCTCTTCCCTCTCAGCTTTCTGTCTGTTCTGTAGGCTCACAATTCTATGTCACCCAGCATTGGCATTTTCTAGGGCAGTTATCCAAATCTAGGCTCTCTTCTTTTGAGCTGTGATATTGTGATAACCGTGTAGCCTCAGCATACTGCTGGGGTGACTTAAGCGTATCAATTTGACTAGTGCAATTACCAGAAACTATCACTTTGCATTCAGATCAGTGTTGCAGGTCAGATCTTCGAGTTTTTCCTCAGTTTTAGGGTACGTTTACACTTTGCTTTTTTGCTAATTTTTCTGCACTGAAATCTGCTCTCTTGGTAAAATCTGCACCCAAAAAGCAGGTTTTGCTGGTTTTTAAACCTGCATTTTTGGGGTGTCATTTGTCTACTGTACCTGTTTAATTCATCCCAAAAGCAGCAAAGACACAGCAAAAAATACAGTGCGGTTCTTGCACTCTCATTTGTTTCAATGATAAAAAATAACTGGAAAAAAAAATAGAAGGAATTGACATGCTGCTTCTTTAAAACACAACAGTTTTCCATTTTAGTCAGTAAAAACAAAAGCAAGTGTGTACATGAGAATTCTGAAATCTCATAGCTTGAGCAGGTAGTGTAAAATGCAGCTTAGGCTGCGTTCACACATTTGCGTATTTTGCTGCGCTTTTTTGCGCGCGCTTTTTGCCGCGTTTTTCGGCCGCGTAAAAAAGCGCAGCAAAATACGCAGGACCATTCACACACTGCGCTTTCTTTCCCCCAGAAAGCGCAGTGATGTCACAGAGGGGAGGAAGAATCCTGCTTCCTCCTCCCCTCTGTGACAGCTGTGGCCGCCCCATTAGACTTCACATTGTGTTAATACACACTGTGAAGTCTAATTAAACTAAAGCAAGTGTGTGAAAAATAAAAAACAATGAATACATCATCTTCCGACGCCTTCTGCCGGTTTGCGATCCCCGGTTGTAAGTCAGATTTCTTCTGCAAGACCTGTGATGACGTCAGAGGGGGGGCGTTACCGGGCGGTCCCATCGCTGATTGGCTGCTCGCGGTCACATGACCGCGAGCGCCCAGGAACGCCCCCCCTCTGACATCACCACAGGTCTTGCAGAAGAAATCTGACTTACAACCGGGGATCGCAAACCGGGAAAAGGCGTCGGAAGGTGATGTATTCATTGTTTTTTATTTTTCACACACTTGCTTTAGTTTAATTAGACTTCACAGTGTGTATTAACACAATGTGAAGTCTAATGGGGCGGCCACAGCTGTCACAGAGGGGAGGAGGAAGCAGGATTCTTCCTCCCCTCTGGGAGAATACGCAGAAGTAGCTCCGTAAAGAATTGACATATCAATTCTTTACGGAGCTGCGTTTTCTCCCAGATAAAGCGCTGCGTATTTTTACGCAATGTCTGCACTGCAAAGTGAATTTCCCATTCACTTTGCAGGCAGACAAAAAGCACATTGCGTATTTTGAAAAGCGCGCGTAAAAAAACGCGGCAAAATACGCAATGTGTGAACGCAGCCTTATAGTTTGCATAAAATGTACGAATAAACGCATCAAAACAGCAACGTGTGAACATACCCTTGAACGGACTGAGGAGATAAAATCAACAGCATGCTGCGATTGGCAACTGCCACGTGAGGTAAAGAGAAGTACCTCACAGCTACAGGGAAGGGAACGGAATACCTGAATCTAGGGAAAGGGAAGGTGGACACCTCAGACAAACCTTCTGCTTTCCCCTAGCTCCCCTAACTACCGTAGATAGGTTACACACCTATGCGCCGAGCAGGATACCTTACCTTCGCTGCCCCTTATGTGGGACTTAGGTAAGGAACGGATGGGATGAGCTCTTTGTCAACCCCACTAACAACTAAAGTCACACACGGTGCACACACAATAAGGATATACTACTCGGTATCTGCTACCAAGCTCCAGCCAGCAGTAAAGGACCGCACCAAAAGCAGTTTTCACTAGCAGCAAAATACCTCCTCACTCCATCAAGGTCTGTATAGAAAACTCTATCAAAGATGTCAGGTGATGGGTGAAGTGACTATTTAAAGGGTGGGGGGAATGGTTAATAAACCACATCACCTGAAAAGTAGCAGCATCAGTGAAAAATTGATAACCTCGTGTGAATCAAATAAACACGTTTAATGTACACCACAGTCACCTGATCTGCAACCCTTGACAGCAACATGTCGAGTACACACACAGCCATAAAAGTCTTTGGGTGTGTGTGATACCTTGGACTGCATTCAGATGTCATCTGAGTGCAGAGTGATATAAGGCTGCCTTCACACTGCGGTCAGGTCCGATCCGGGGCTGTCAGGGGTGAATATGCCCTCTGGTCCGGTGTGCACCGGACGCAGCTGCTGCTGATAATTCAGGACCGCGGCTCGCAGGGAGCTAGCCGTGGTCCTGAAATAACAGTGGCGTGCAGCCGCAGGTGTCCAGTTCCCAGATCCTCCAAGGAGCACCGGATTGCCCCAGGAGTGTCCGGGAGACGCCAATTTTGGGGAGATTGTTCTCCCCGGACACAAAAAGCAACGTTTTTGTGTCCGGGAGAAAAATCCGACTTCTCCCGGATTCTTCCGGAAAAATGGAAGCTTGATGGCAGATAGCTGCCATCCGGTCCCATAGGATACTATGGGGCCAAAATCTGGTCCGGATCGGGCCTGACCGCAGTGTGAAGGCAGCCTAAGCAGACACTGGCAATGGAGGAGATGGAGAAATTAATCTTTCTTGCTCCTCACCTGTGTTCCGATTCTTGCATGTGAGAGAATCAAAGCCGATTAATTGATTCTCTGCTCGCGCTCTCAGTAGCGTTTGAACTGGGTGTCGTTAGTGTATCCCATCGGATGCTCTACGCTAGTGTGACCCCAACCTAAGTCATCAGATGCGATATAAAAGGCTGCGAGTCTGAGCCGAGTGTTATGCGACTGTGATCAGATCCTGCTATCAGATCACAGATGCTGAAGAGAGTGAGAGATTCATCTCTCTCTGATGACATCCGAGTGCAGTGTGATGTTTCACACACACTTGTAGACTTGTGATCTGAGATTTGCTGACGAATACAGCATGCTTCCATTTTTTTTTTATATTTTTTTTTCAATCGGCATGAGAAGAAACTCAGATACACTGTCTCATTGTTTAACAATGGTTCAAGTGCAATCCAATATTTCATCGGATTACACTCGTACATTGTAACCGCTATTGGAACCAATGCTGTTGCATCAGAATAAGCACTGATAGATTGTACAGTATGTGCACAGGTTATGTATTTGGTGCAGAATACTTACTCAACCTGTGCATGAGACTTTAGAATCCTCAATCATTTTGCTGGCACTATCAGGATTTGTGACAAATCTGCGCAGAAAAAAAAATGGACAAATCTGCAATAAATCTGCAACGTGGGCGCAGGCCGTTAATGTTTTACCAGCTGCCTTGAAGAGATGTGTTATCCCACTTTGCAAGCTGGAATCCCACAACTAAGACGTTCGAGTCCAACTTTTGCTAGACATTACAGACTTGCATAAGCGATTTTGTTACTGGATAGAATGTAAAAAAATCACAAAACTGGTGCTGCCCACACATTCATTAAGGCTACCTTCACATTTGCGTTCCCCTCCGCAGCGTTCTGCTTAGGGAAGCCGCAATGTGACCGCAGCACCGCAAGCCCCTATCTTTATAATACGGTGTTTCGTCCGCACCACAAACGCGACATATTGCATTTCTGGTGCGGGCGAGACTGGGTGATTTGTGCGCAGGCGTCCGCCTGCGCACAGATCACATATGGCAGTGAATGGGTGCGCACGGTCATGCGCAGTCAAGCGCAGCTCTGTGCGCTCCCATTATAAAGATAGGGGCTTGTGGTGATGCGGTCACTTTGCGGCTCCCCTCCGTAGAACGCTGCGGAGGGGAACGCAAATGTGAAGGCACCCTAAAGTGTTACCAGTTTTATGGGTTCTAGACCCTGACCACCACCTTTAACATGATGTAATTGGGGTTCCTGTAACCCCTTTATATCCCCAGATGTCCCACTGCATATCTCAGAAAACAAGTTTTAATCTGTCCTGCCCCATATGCAAATTTCTTTTATGGATCATATGGGGGGTCTGAAGTTTGGTCAGCGCTGCCCTGTTCTATAGAAACGTCACCACTCATGTGTGTAAGTGGATGATGTTGTTGCTACGCCATCCACACCATTCCCACGTGGCACTGTGCAGGTGCAAGATTTTGGTCTTTCATCAGCTGCACAGTACAGGAAGTTTCGCACCTGTGCAGTAGAATCACTAGTTCTTCAATAGAGCACAGTGAGGCGTGCCACTGCGCCAGCACAAGAATTGGGAATTGTAGTGACGTCCTCCACTTACAGTCAGGAGGGGCAGTGTTTGCATGGAGCGGGGTGGCGCTGACCGCAATCTGCAGTTGCCCATGTAACCCAAACAAGAAATTAGCATATGGCGCGGCACAGAATAAAAGTAGTTTTCTGAGGTATGCAGAAGGGCGTCTGGGGATATAAAGGAGTTACAGGAACCCCAATTACCTCATGGTAAAGGTGGTGGGTAGGGTTTAGAGTCCCCAAAATTGGGGACAACTGCACTTTAAACATGATGTGCAGCCCCAGATTGGTGATCCTATGCTCATTACAGATTTTTAAGAGCAAGACTAAAAACCCAAGGCCTGGAATATAGTGGATTAGTGGCTCGGTCACCAGATTTCACCATACAGACTGCATATGTGGAGCCCCTCGGAACGGGGTACTCGGTGCCGGACCGGTGTACTGCTGGGGGATGTCACGGCGGTCCTGGTCCGGACCGTGTCCCGGGCCCGCACAATAAAATGGGGGGTTATTTACAGGGGATTTGTCACTCGTGACGCCACCCACTATATGCGGCCAGTATTGGAGCCGCCGCTGCTGCAGAACCTCCGGGGATGATGGGATAGCAGCTTGGATGGAATAGTTCCTGTGGGCAGAACTGGGTTCCCCGGGGCAGTGGTAATAGTAGTTAAAGTCTGTGAGGATAGTTATTGATGCTGCAGGAGAGTAGGTGTAGCAGTAGAGATGATGAAAGTAGAGGTAATTGCAGTATATGAGGGCAAGTGGGGCTTCAGTATAAGGATCACACACACTCACGGTTTCTGTTGTTTTCCAAGTCTTTACTTGCAGATGGTATCACACAATATTGTCCACGGAGTCTGTACCAGGTTGCTCCCACCCTGACCGGGTCCTTGGCTTCCTACTTAAGCGCTGTGTGTGGCCCTGCTGCTGCTTGTAGCTGTACTGCTGGCCCTGTCTCTGCTCACGGGTACCAATATGCTGGGCAACTTGAGTCCTCTGTGTCACTGACCCCTCCGTGTTGCTTTGCTATGGTGCTGTGAAGATGGTGGACCTTCACTATGCCGGTGTTTACTGTCCTGTCTGTCTCAGGCACAGCCTCGGATCCAGTATCCGTCTTAAGCGCCTCCCCGGGGTCAATTTTTTTTGGGGTAACTCTTTATCCCGGGTATGTTCCTCTGTTCCTCTGTCTCCTCTCCTCAGACCTCTCAGGACCTCCACTTCTACTTGGCTCTGCTCCTGCTCCAGACTCAACTCCAACTAAACTAACTGTCACTCCTGCTCTGTGGTAAACAACTTAGCTCCTCCCACTAGTGCAGATGCCACCTAAACTCCTCCCACTTTCTAGTGTAGTGTTGTATGGGGAGTGAACCTGTGTTGATGTTTCCGTGGCACATTAACCCTTGGGGTGCCACACATACATTAGTAGATAGATCTTTAGACCTGATAGGGATGCTGTATTTACTTTAGAAATGTCTGTTTGTGTTTTTGTTGTATTTTTTACAACTTTTAGATTTGCAAAATAGACCAATTACCAGAAACTGCTAATGCAGACAGAATAACTAGACTTCATCAACATAGGCTGCGCCTGGAGGATTCATGTAACAATCTGCTTGATCCTATAGATTAGGTAAGGGAATATGTGAATCACTTACCCTATTAACACAAAATTACTTGTGCAAAAGAAATCCAAATCCCTTAGTCCTGGACTTTAAGAATAAAAAACGCTTCCAAGTGAATATTTTTCCATAGAAGTGAAGTGTACCAGTATGCGTGTGTGCGTGTATATATGTGTGTGTGTGTGTGTGTGTGTGTGTGTGTGTGTGTGTGTGTATATATATATATATATATATATATATATATATATATATATATATATATATATATATATATATATATATATATACTTTACCACACCATTGATCTGAATGAATGAAATATTCCAGTTAGGGTGCTTTCACATCAGCGTTTTTTTCAAATCGCGGCGGATGCGGTGAAAAAAACGGATCTGGCGCGATTACCGCATACCGGCGGCGCGGTTGCGGTAAACGCCATACAAGGCGGACTTGCGGCAAGTGCGGTTTTGCACTTGCGGCAGGTGCGGCTGCGAAAAAAACGCTGATGTGAAAGGGCCCTTACAGATCTTTATTCATTACATGCAGAATGCATTGAGAACAATAAAACATAAAAATGATCAATGTAAATCAAAATTAAAGGGAACCTGTCACCTGGATCTAAGCCCCTACACTATCACTACCTGTCCCTGCACCTTCCTACCTGCTCCCTATCTATCCCTCTCTAAGCTAAATCCGCCCTATAAAACAACAGAAAAATAACTTATAACTTACAGAAGTCCCTGAGGCTGGGGACTGGAAAGGCGGCGCCAGGCTCCATTCTGCCCCTCCTCGATGCAGCAGCACACGCCCCACTGGGCGGCGTTATTCTTTCTTCATCGCCACCTCACTGGCCTCACACAGGCAGACTCACCAACGATGTGGACTAGCGAGAACGCTGGTAACCATGGTAGATATCGGGTTACTAGGCTCTGCGTGGCACTTAGTAACCCGATGTTTACCATGCATACGAGCTCCCAGCATAGGCTGTGAGGCGCAGGGAGCTCGTTCATCGTTGCTCCGCCGACCAACGATAGATTTGTGAAAATCGCGTCATATCGCCTTTACCGCCCACTTGCAGAACAAGCACAGTCTCTGCTCTATAGCACGCCCATATGGACGTGCTTAATTAACACACCGGCGGCGGGGAGAAGCACAAAAGACCGCCTTTTGCAGCTTCACATATAATGAGAAGCTGCAGATATGCAGGTAAAAAAAGAACTTTTATAAACTTTACAATAGCGCTTTATGGACACAAAGGGATGGATAGAAATGGATTACAATGGTGCAGGGACAGGTTAAAAGAGCCTGGGGGCTCATTTTTAGAGGTTAGGTTCCCTTTAAAGTTAGTTTCTTGTTTTTCTCTAGATTTTTCCAGACTTCTCTCAAAGCATTCTTCTATTTTCTGGTATTGTGCTTTTCTACGAGTATCCCAATCTGCATCTGTAGTATCTGCTTCAGGAACTACTATGCCTATTTCAAAGTCTACTGCCAATTTTCCTGGTCTTGCTCTCATGAGGTATGCAGGGGTACAATTTGTTGAGCTTACTGGGATGTTGTTGTAGATGTCAACAAGATCTGGTAATTTCTCTGGCCACTGGTTTCGTTCCTCTAAGGGCAGAGTTTTCAGCAATTCAATTACCACGTGATTCATCTTTTCGCACACTCCATTAGTTTGGTAAGGCGTGGTGCGAATTTTCTTGCATCCGTATAGGCGACAGAACTCTTGAAATATTTCAGCTTCAAAGGCAGGACCTTGGTCTGTCAATACTTGTTCTGGATAACCATGTGGTCTGCAGAAATAGGCTTGGAATGTTCTTGCTGCTGTCTGAGCTGTTAAGTCCTTTACCGGAGCAACTACAAGGAATCTGGAATAGTGGTCTACCATGGTAAGAGCATAGGTGTTGCCTGATTTGCTGGGTGTGAGTTTGACATGATCTAAGGCTACCAGTTCTAATGGTTGTTTGGTGATGATAGGCTGGAGTGGTGCTTTCTGGCTGTTACGGTCTCTTCTTAATGAGTATGGTCCACAATTTTTACACCATCTCTCTACGGAGGCTCTCATGCTGATTCAATAGAATCTCTCACGTAACAATATTTCCAGTTTTCTCCTTCCAAAGTGTCCTGCTCCATCATGGTACACTTCCAATACCATTTGGACATCTCTTTGGAACCACAACTTGCCATACCATTTTATGCGTTCTTGGGTTGATATACTGCCTGCACAGTTAACCTTGATAGATGAATAACCTGCTTTGTTCTTTCCAAACTGCTGGGCCTCTGGTGGAGCATTCTTTTCAAGTTGGGGATCCGGTTGGGATATTAACTTTTTTACAAGGCTCACTGCCGTATCACTGTCTTGAGTTTCCTTCCATCCATAGTGAGGCAACGGGTTTAGTTCAACAGTCTGACGGTTCTGGTAGATGAGATCTTCTGACGTTTTCTACTTTTATGGAAAGCTGGGAGTTCTATTTCCTCTAAGTCATCCTCTTCTTCAAGTCCTTGTAGATGTACTTGAGGGTTTCTGGAGAGGCATCAGCATTTGCGTTCTTGCGGCCTGCCCGGTATTTGATGCCAAAGTCATAGTTCGATAGTCGGGCCATCCAGCATTGCTCCAATGCACCAAGCTTCGCGGTATCCAGGTGTGTTAACGGGTTATTATCCGTGAAGACGGTAAATTTCGAAGCTGCCAGGTAATGCTTGAACCTTCCTGTTATAGCCCAGACCAAGGCCAGGAACTCCAACTTAAAGGAACTGTAGTTTTCCAGGTTCCTTTCGGTGGGTTGAAGTTTTCTACTGGCGTAGGCAATTACTCTCTCTCTACCATCTTGAATCTTGGAAAGGACTGCTCGCAGGCCTACATTGCTTGCGTCGGTGTAGAGGACGAATGGTAGGTTATAATCGGGATAAGCCAGGATTTTCTCACCAGTTAGAGCCTGCTTCATCTGTTGGAAGGAATTTTCTTGTTCTTCTCCCCATTCCATTGGTGGCTCTGAAGATCTTCTCTTCTTAGATTAGCCTACCAGAAGATCTTGTAGGGGCGCTGCCATCTTTGTGTAGCCCTTAATGAATCTTCTGTAGTACCAAACCTAAGAATTGACGTACCTTGGTGACGGTGGTTGGTCTCTGCCAGTCCTGGATAGCGGTCTCTTGTTCCGGGTCTGGTGCTACTCCATCTGCGCTGACCACATACCCGAGGTATTGAACTTTAGGTTTCAGCAGGTGACATTTGGATGGTTTGAGCTTCCTTCCGTACTCTGCTAAAGCTACAAACACCTCCGCCAGGTGTTCAAGATGTTCTTCGTAGGTTTTCGAGGACCCGATGACGTCGTCCAGGTATAAGAGTACCGTCTCGAAGTTCCGATGTCCCAGGCAACATTCCATGAGTCTTTGAAACATTCCTGGTGCATTGCATAACCCGAATGGCATGCTGTTGAATTCGCATATGCCCATTGGTGTTGTGAATGCGGTCTTCTTCTGCAACGGAGATCTGCCAATACCCACTAGTGAGATCTAACGTGGAGAAATAATTAGCAGTCTTTAATGCAGCAAGAGACTCCTCTATTTGGGGTAACGGGTAAGCATCTTTGTGAGTGATCTTCTTGACCTCCCTGTAATCCACACACATCCTCATTGTGCCATCCTTCTTTCTGACTAGGACTAAGGGGGCTGCCCAAGGACTACAGCTATCTCTCTTATAACCCCAGCCTCCTTCATGTCCCGCAGCATCTCTTTGGCATCCTGGTAGTTATTTGGTGGAATGGGTCTGTGTCTCAATTTAATTGGGGGATGATCTCTTGTTGGTATGCGATGGTGTACCCCTTTAATCCTCCCAAAATCTAATGGATACTTAATGAATATCTGTTCGAACTCTTGTGCTACCCGGTAGACTCCGCGCTTCTGGTGAGAAGGGGTGGCATCAGTTCCTACGTACATCTACTGACACCATTCCTCTAGCTGTCCTTTGGAGTTATCTTCTGCCTGATTAGACTGGGAAACGGGCTCTACTGCTTGTATGTTGTTGTTACAGACAGCATACAGCTTTGCTACAGTAGCATACTGGGGTAGTTTTGCTTCCTCTTCCCCACAATTTAATACACGGATTGGTACTCTTCCTTGCATACATCCACCACCCCTATGGCTGTCAGTAGTGTAGGTCTATGCTCTGAATATACCGGCTCTACAACTGCCTGGTATTCCTTTGCTCTGAGACCTATTGCTGCTCGACACCATATCATCATTTCACTTTTCGGTGATAACACAATGGGAACTGGGTTTGTTACCCGCACAATGCCAATCTCTCCCGCAGACAGATTTACCTGTTGCTTGTGGATGAGGGCTTGGATTTCTCTTTGGATGACTCTCGTCAGCCCATAACCAGCAGTCTCAGCAATCTGTCGGCGTAAAAACAACACTTCTCCAAGGCAGTTTTCAATGACATTCATACTAATTACCATGTAGGGTTACTTTTCACCAGGATTATCCCCTACCACATATAACCCTTGGCCTTTTAATTCCTCCATCCCCAACTTTATTGTCACTTCTCTGAACCCCACCTGATTCTGTGGTTGCACATTAGCTGCAAAAATGACAAAGTAAGGGTCTAAGATCGGTGTCAGAAATTTTTTTTTTATAAAGGATATGTGAGATGGTGGTAAACTCCGACCCGGTGTCCAGTAGGGCCAACATGGGGATTCCTTCTAGCGTAATGTTGAGGTACGGACGGCCTCCCACATACCAATTACGCTAGTCATTTGGGCCCAGTTGTTCTACTCCTGGGGGTTGGCCCTCGGGCCCAGGAATCTCGTGTTTAAAGGACATCCTCTTGCAAAGTGGCCTGGTTTGTTGTATCGTAGGCAAATGGGTTGTCCTGAAGAATCCGTGTAGTCCCTGGCTCTGCGTTGGAATGAACGGGAGACTTGTTGGTCCCCTCCACGGGCGACATGGGTCTATGTTGGAATGGTGCGTTGGTCCCCTGCACGGGCGAGTTGTTCTTACTCCTCATCCATGGGACATCCTCAGGGCAATCAGCTAGTTGGATTTTGCTTGTAGGTGGTGCCCCAGGCATGGCTTGCAAGAGATTTAGTCCATATTTTTGGTTAGCTGCAGCACCTAGTTGCACAAGTCATCATCTGAGTTATTTGCTACAGCTTGCCTTTCCACTTTTGCAGGATCTTCAGAAACGGGTTTAAAGTCTATGGGAGAGGTGTTAACCTGCCAGGATTGGATTGCAGGCTCTGCAGACACTGGATCCCTTAACACTATTATAGCACGATCTTTTAAGTCATTAAAGTTCACAGTTGGATGATCCAAGACACACATGTGTACCTGCTGGCGGTGGTAGTGTGACCTCAATCCTTCTGTAAACTGCTCTGCAAGCATTTTATCCTCTTCTAGCACACTTGCTGGGTCTACCTGCTTTAACCCCTTCAGGACCCATCCTATTTTGACCCTAAAGACCTTGGCCTTTTTTGCAATTCTGACCAGTGTCCCTTTATGAGGTTATAACTCGGGAACGCTTCAACCGATCCTAGCGATTCTGAGATTGTTTTTTCGTGACATATTGGGCTTCATGCTAGTATTAAATTTAAGTCGATAATTTTTGCGTTTATTTGTGAAAAAATCAAAACTATGGCAAAAATTTTGAAAATTTCACAATTTTCACATTTTTTATTTTTTTTTCTGATAAACAAGAGAGATATGTGACAGAAAAAAGTTATTAAATAATATTCCCCACATGTCTACTTCACATCAGCACAATTTTGAAAAAAAAAAAATGTTTTGTTAGGACGTTATAAGGGTTCAAAGTTCATGAGCAATTTTTCATTTTTCAACAAAAATTTACAAAACCATTTTTTTTAGTGACCACATCACATTTGAAGTCCATTTGAGGGGTGTACATGACAGAAGACACCCAAAAGTGACACCATTCCAAAAACTGCACCCCTCAAGCTACTCAAAACTACATTCAAGAAGATTATTAACCCTTCAGGTGCTTCACAGGAACTCAAGCAAAGTGGAAACAAAATATGGATATTTTAATTTTTTTATCAAAAATGTTCTTTTAGCCTCAATTCTTTCATTTTCACATGGGCAACAGGATAAAATGGATCTTAAAATGTGTTGTGCAAATTCTCCCGAGTACATCGGTACCTCATATGTGGTCATAAACCAGTGTTTGGGCGCACGGCAGGGCTCAGAAGTGAAGAAGCGCAATTTGAATTTTGGAGCTAATTTTACATTCAAAAAATGAAATTGCGCTCCTTCCCTTCTGACCCCTGCCGTGCACCCAAACAGTGGTTTATGACCACATATGAGGTATCGGTGTACTCAGGAGAAATTGCCCAACAAATTTTAGAATGAAATTTATGCTGTTGCCATGTGAAAACGAAAAAATTTAGGCTAAAAGAAAATTTTTGTGAAAAAAAAAAGTACTATTTCATTTTCACAGATCAATTTGTAAAGCACCTGGGGGTTGAAAGTGCTCACTATGCATCTAGATACGTTCCTTTGGGGGTCTAGTTTCCAAAATGGGGTCACTTGTGGGGGAACTCTAATGTGGAGATGCACAGGGGCTCTCCAAACGTGACATGGTGTCGGCTAACAATTTGAATGCAAAATGAGCTCAAATTGTTAGCGGACACCATGTTGCGTTTGGAGAGCCCCTGTGCGTCTCCACATAGGAGCTCCTCCACAAATCACCCCATTTTGGAAACTAGACCCCAAAGGAACGTATCTAGATGCATAGTGTGCACTTTCAACCCCCAGGTGCTTCACATATTAATCTGTAAAAATGAAAAAGTACTTTTTTTTCCACAAAAATCTTTTTTTTTCATTAATTTGTGAAGCACCTGGGGGTTCAATATGCTCACTACCCATCTAGATATGTTCCCTGGGGGGTCTAGTTTCCAAAATAGGGTCACTTGTGGGGGAGCTCCAATGTGGAGACGCACAGTGGCTCTCCAAACGCGACATGGTGTCCGCAAACAATTTGAATAAAAATCAGCTCAAATTGTTAGCTGTCACCATGTTGTGTTTGGTGAGCCCCTGTGTGCCTAAACATTGGGGCTCCCCCACAAGTGACCCCATTTTGGAAACTAGACCCCCCAGGGAACGTATCTAGATGCATAGTGAGCACTTTGAACCCCCAGGTGCTTCACAAATTCATCCGTAAAAATGAAAAAGTACTTTTATTTCCACAAAACTTTTCTTTTTTCATTTTTACAGATTAATTTGTGAAGCACTGGGGTGTTCAATATGCTCACCACCCATCTAGATAAGTTCCCTGGGGGGTCTAGTTTCCAAAATGGGGTCACTTATAGGGGAGCTCCAATGTTTAGGCACACAGGGGCTCTCCAAACGTGACATGATGTCCGCTAACAATTTGAGCTGATTTCCATTCAAATTGTTAACGGACACCATGTCACGTTTGGAGAGCCCCTGTGTGCCTAAACATTGGAGCTCCCCACAATTGACCCCATTTTGGAAACTAGACCCCCCAAGGAACGTATCTAGGTGCATAGTGAGCACTTTGAACCCCCAGGTGCTTCACAAATTGATCCGTAAAAATGAAAAAATAATTTTTTTGTGGAAACAAAGTACTTTTTCATTTTTACGGATCAATTTGTGAAGCACTTGGGGGTTCTAAGTGCTCACTATGCATCTAAATAAGTTCCTTGGGGGGTCTAGTTTCCAAAATGTGGTCACTTGTGGGGGAGCTCCAATGTTTAGGCACACAGGGGCTCTCTAAACGTGACATGATGTCCGCTAACAATTTGAACGGAAAATTAGCTCATATTGTTAGCGGACACCATGTCACGTTTGGAGAGCCCCTGTGTGCCTAAACATTGGAGCTCCCCTACAAGTGACCCCATTTTGGAAACTAGACCCCCCAGGGAACTTATCTAGATGGGTTGTGAGCATATTGAAACCCCAGGTGCTTCACAAATTAATGAAAAAAAAAATATTTTGTGGAAAAAAAGTACTTTTTCATTTTTACGGATCAATTTGTGAATCACCTGGGGGATCAAAGTGCTCACTATACATCTAGATACGTTCCCTGGGGGGGTCTAGTTTCCAAAATGGGGTCACTTGTGGGGGAGCTCCAATGTGTAGGCACACAGGGGCTCTCCATACGCGACATGGTGTCCGCTAACAATTGGAATTGTTAGCTGACTCCATGTCGCGTACGGAGAACCCCTGTGTGCCACTAGCATTGCCACCAGCACAAGGGCAACTGGAAGAGTTGGGGTACAGCACCAGAAAATGGCACCTCTAATTTGCTATTTTCTGGGGTGGCTGTGGGTTGCAATTTGCAGCGTGGGGGGGCCACAACATTTGGGTCTCTCCACGATGAGGATTGCAGCCCCCCAACTGCCAAGTTGTACCTGGCTGGCATCCAAAAATAAGGCAAAGCTCCTTGTCATTTTATTGGTAGAAGTAAAAAAAAATGGCATGGGGCTCCGCCATATTTTTGGTCCAGCCAGGTACAACTTGGCAGCTACGGACTGCCAGCAACCCCCAGCTGCCTCGTTGTACCTGGCTGGTAACCAAAAATACAGTGAAGCCCATTTTTTTTTTTTCTAGGACTAATTCTAGAAAAAAAAATGGCATGGGGCTCCGCCATATTTTTGGTCCAGCCAGGTACAACTTGGCAGCTACGGACTGCCAGCAACCCCCAGCTGCCTCGTCATACCTGGCTGAACCAAAAATACAGCGAAGCCCATTTTTTTTTTAATTTCTAGAACTAATTCTAGAAAAAAATTACGTGGGGCTCCGCCATATTTTTGGTCCAGCCAGGTACAACTAGGCAGCTGGGGACTGGAATCCTCGGCATAGAGAGGCCCAAGCGTTCTGGGCCCCCCATGCTGCGAATTGCAGCCCGCAGCCGCCCCAGAAAATGGCGCATTCATTGAAGCGCCATTTTCTGGCGCTGTACCCACGCTCTTCTAGTTGCCCTGGTGGCGGTGGCTAACTGGGCAATAAAGGGGTTAATGCCAGCTTTTTATTGGCAGCTGGCACTAAGCCCGAGATTCATAATATAGGGCCAATGTTAGACCCGCCATTAGGAATCTCTAGTATGGTAAATAGTCAATAAATACACACAGAAAAAATCTTTTTATTTGAAAAAAAAAAAGACACAATTCGGACTCCATCTTTATTATAAAAAGATCCGACGTAGTCCACAACGAAGGTCCCACGACGCTCGATCGCTCCGACGTAGTCCATAACGAAGGTCCCACGACGTTCAATTGTCTCCGACGTAGTCCACAACGAAGGTCCCACGACGTTCGATCGCCACTCTGGAGCCCGATCCGCCAGCATGGTGATTGAGCTGCAGAAAGTGATCTGAGACCCCAGGCGCAGTGACCCACTATGTGCATCACTGCGCCTGGGCTGCCAGATCGCTTTCCGCAGCTCGATCCCCATGCATGGGGATCAAGCTGCGGAAAGCGATCTGGCAGCCCAGGCGCATTGACCCACTATGTGCATCACTGCGCTTGGTCTGTCAGATCGCTTTCTGCAGCTCGATGCCCATGCAGGGAGATCGGGCTGCAGAGCAGCGATCTAAGAGCCTGGGCGTAGTGACCCACTATGTGCATCACTGCGCCCAGGCTGTCAGATTGCTTTCTGCAGCTCGATCCCCCTGCATGGGGATCGAGTTGCGGAAAGCGATCTGGCAGCCCAGGCGCAGTGATGTACATAGTGGGTCACTGCGCCCGGGGTGTCAGATCACTTTCTGCAGCTCGATGCCCATGCAGGGAGATCGGGCTGCAGAGCAGCGATCTAAGAGCCCGGGCGCAGAGACCCACTATGTGCATAACTGCGCCCAGGCTGTCAGATTGCTTTCTGCAGCTGGATCCCCAGGATCCAGCTGCAGAAAGTGATCAGACAGCTGCAGCACAGTGATCCACAGTGATCACATAATGGTCACTGTGGATCACTGTGCTGGATCTGTCAGATCACTTCCTACAGCTGGATCCTCAGGATCTAGCTGTAGAAGTGATCTGACAGCTCCAGCACAGAGCTGTCAGATTCCGGAGGCGGCGCAGAAGAGGAGGAGGAGCGGGACGCAGCGCTGACAGCCGGGCCGCCGGAGGGGTGAGTAGGAGAGGCGATCGCCGCTCCGGTGATCGGGGGGGGTAGGAAGGGGGAAGAGGGGGCCCGACAGGGGATGGGGGGCTGACAGGGGCACCTAGGAGGAAGCGGGGGCAGTCAGGAGCCGGGCGGCAGGAAGAGGAAGCGGGCGCAGGGACAGGAAGCGGGCGGCAGGGACAGGAAGCCGGGGGGGGGGTAAGAGAGATGAAGAGGGGGCAGGAAAGAGAGGTGGGGGACAGGGGAGCAGATCGGAGGGTAGAGAGAGCAGCGGCAGGCAGGGAAGCATTACAGGCGCGGTGATTTTCACTTTCACTTTTGAGCGCCAATCACCGCGCCTGTAGCCGGGGGGGTGGTGTGGGGGCAAATCGACCCCCCCCCTGGGGTGTTGTACAACTCCCCATGTACCTGCAGGCCGAGTGACAGGTCAGTGAGACCCTCACTCGGCCTGCAGGAGCCCGATCATTCCATGGCCCACCCCTAGGGCCAAGGGTCGGGAATGACTTTGTTTTCATGGCCCAAACGTAGGGCCAAGGGTCGGGAAGGGGTTAAGGACCGAAGTGCGCCTTGTAAATGGAGGGCATAGTCTCTGATGGTATCCTGCGGTCTCTGCTTGCACTGGTAGAACAGCATCCTCAATTCAGAATGTGAGCGTTTTTCAAAAACAACTTTGAGCTTATCAAACACTTTAGCAGCAGAGTCCCTGTCAGCATCACTCCAGGACTCAACCTCCAGCTCCGCTGTGCCTGTTAATTGTCCCAGCACAACGGTGGCTCGCTGCTTTTCTGTCATCGTATACATGTCCAGCACTGCACACATCTTTTGTTGGAAGACTGCTAGGGTATCGAGTTTACCTTCATATGTTGGCAACCATTTTGCACCCGGTATGTATGGCAAGGCTATCGGCATTATCGAGACCGCTGTTCCAGGTGCTGCGTTCCGTGCATCCCCTCTGTCAGGGACCTGTGCGTCGTCCGAGTCACTCATGATGGGGCCCTCCTAGTTAATCGCTGCCAGCCGGTGAAGTAAAACAAACTTTTCCGGTTGTCGTCAGCTCTGCAGGGGGAGTCAAGCACCTCCGGGTATTTCCGGAACTGAGCACTTTGCTTCGCTGATCTCCGGCAGAGTGAAGGGGCGGAGCTTATCATCTCGCTCTTTCAGCTGCGATGCTCTTCCCGCTCTGTGGCGCAGTAATGGTGGCCCGGTTTTACAGTTCATAAACAGTTAATAAAGTTCAACTTTTGGCACACAGTACCCGGGTTTTACCGGGCACATGATCCTGTTCGTGACGCCGAAATGAGGCGGTCGACAGGGTAGGGGGTACTCGGGTACTGGAGCTGATGGCGACTTGGATGGGTGATCATGGCTGGTCGGTCCCCAGTCCCGTGCCCTGGACCCTCAATGGTGGATGATGGTGGAGGATGATGGTGGTGAAGGGGATTGGTTACATGACGCCACCTGTGGTACCTGGTAAAGTGTATCCCAGCACTGCGGCCGGCCGCTGAAGTGATTGAGGCGCATCTCAGTGTAGTACAGCTCCCACAGGTGGAGCTTTACCTCAGGGCAGTGGGGATGGATGAGGGGAGTCGTAGTAGCGTCTCTGCGGCTAACGCTGTGCATGGCGGTGGTTATACAGCCACACACACTCACAGTAGTCTTTGTTTCGGTACCTTTTACTGGTGACAGGGTAACTGGTACAGTCCAGAGAAGTAACCAGGTCCCCGGTGCAATTTGGGACTTTCACCTTGGAGAGTTGTGAGGCCTCCTCTGTCACTATGTACGGTGGTTTGGGGTAAGTTCTGTCTGTAACTGAACTCACCGCTCCTTCTCCCTCTCAGGGCTTTGCTCTATCACTGACAATGAGGTCCTTCTGCAGGGTCCCTATTCTTCCTTTGGCCCCTGGTCCTGTGTTTGGTCAGTTTTGAGTGTCTTACTTGTACTCAGGGGGATTTGGTCCTCCTGGTCCTTCTGGGCTTTTACTGCTGCAATGGATGCTGGTGTCCGGGTGAACGACAGGAAAACCGGATCTGTTCCCCTTTTCTCTTTCTCCTACTCTTCTACTGGCCTCCGACCCGCTCCCAAGGGTGCAGCACAGCAGGGGTCAGTGATCCCTGGTCCTGGGGCTGGATCTTTCCCAGTGACCAGCTCCTCACTCCTGCTCTCTTCACTGCCTGACTGGAACTAACTGACTCCTCCCCTCAGGCCTGGATCTTTTAAAGGGGATCTGGCTTAAAGAGGACCTGTCACCAAATTAGGCATGGTGATCTAATTACAGCACTGGATGCAGCATGTCTGCTGCATCCAGGCAAGGGGTCCCCCAGCCATTGAGCCCCCCTGTACCCAGAGTAAATACACTTAGAAAACTTACATCCTGCAGCCAGAAAGGAGGTGGCTAGAGGCTGGAGTCGAAGGGCGGATTCACACCCCCTGCATGTTTAATCTGCCCACCGCTGCCAATCATTGTCTCCCTCTTCTGCAGCATAACAGAGTTGTTGGTTTTTTTTCTTTTAGAAATGGCTGTTTAGCCCCGCCCCTGAGGTGAAATCACCGCTTATACCCGCCCTGCTCTATGGTTAACATAGAGCAGGGCAGGAAAAGGTGGTGATGTCAGAGCAGGAGGCCGGCCGCCCCGCCTCCTGCAGTGACATCACCGCTTATACCCACCCTGCTCTTTTTCAGGAAAAATATCTTTTTTACCAATTTTTTAATTTTTATACATTCCAATTTTTATGTAAGTTTTTGTAACTAATTTATAGATGCAGAAATTATCTCCTTGAATAGTAGCTACTATAAATAAGCCACTTCCAAGAATAAGAAATTGTGCTAAACTGTTAGCTAGAGTATAATGTGACCTCTGTATACTCATCAAGTGAGGTCTGCATATGCAATCAATTAACCAATTAGTGGAAAAGAGGAAATGATCCTTTATGATTCTGTATATAAGAGTGTGTTTTTATAATGTCTGTGATTTTATCTGATGAAGGCTTGGTATATGTTAAGCCGATACGCGTAATAAAACAAGAAATTATTTTGGAATAATTTGCCATCCCTGTGATCCCTCTGGTAGCGCTTCAATTCAAACCAGAGAAAAAAATTTTTTTCAAGGACTTCAAAACGAGCCTCTCTTTGGGCGGCTTGCTTCTCTGGGAACAAGCAGCAGGCCAGGAGATCCAGCAAATATCCCTCTGTAGGATTATATGCGAACTGCACAAGACACCAGGAAGGTGAGAACAATACCTAAGAGCAACTGTTGCTACTAATACACTGCACTTAGATCTGCGCCTTCTCTTTTCTCCTCTATCCCCAGTCTCGCTGACCTCACAGTCTTTGAAGACACTATTTGACAGGTTCTGTCTAAAGAATTCGAGCATGGTGTATAATCGGGGGACAGAATTCCAGAGGATGGGGGATAATCGGGAGAAATCTTGGAGGCGGTTGTGTGAGGAACGGATAAGTGTGGAGGAGAGGAGGTGGTCTTGGAAGGATCTAAGATTACGTGCAGGAAGATAGTGGGAGATTAGTTTGGAGATCTCAGGAGGGACAGGTTATGGATGGCTTTGTAGGTCAGTGTTAGTAGCTTGAACTGGATTCGTTGAGGAAGTGAGAGCCAGTGAAGAGATTTGCAGAGGGGAGAAACGGGAGTAGCGAGGAGAGAGGTGGATTAGTTGGACAGCAGAGTTAAGGACAGACTGGAGAGGTGCACGAGTCTTAGCAGGGAGGCCACAGATGAGGATGTTGCAGTAGTCGAGGCTGGAGATGATGAGGGCATGTACAAGAATTTTAGTAGATTGAGGGCTGAGGAAAGGATGGATTCTGGAAATATTTTTGAGTTGGAGGTGGCAGGTGGTGGTGAGAAATTTGATGTGTGGTTTGAAGGACAGGGCAGAGTCGAGTTACCCCGAGGCAGCAAATTTTAGGTGTGAGAGAGGGCATGATGCCATTTACCATAATAGATCAGGTGGTGAAGATGAAAGGTGGGATGGAGGAAAGATGATGAGTTTGGTTTTGTCTACGTTGAGTTGTTGGAAGCGAGAGGAGAAGGAGGATATGACTGACAGACACTCCAGGATTCTGGACATCAAAGAGTTTACATCTGAGCCAGAGAGGTAGATCTGAGTGTCGTCTGCGTACAGGTGGTACTGGAAGCCATGGGACTTTGAGTTGTCCTAGGCCAAGCGTATAGATAGAGAAAAGTAGGGGTCCCATGACAGAGCCTTTTGGGACTCCAACAGAGAGAGGGCAGGATGAGGAGGTGGTGTGGGAGTGGGAGACGCTAAATGTGCGGTTGGAAAGGTATGAGGCAATCCAGGACAGGGCAAGGCCTTTGATGCCTAGGGAAGAAAGGAGGGCGTGGTCGACTCCGAAATAAATGAACATAGCAAAAATAAAATATAAGAAAACTAGTTATTGACAATCTAAATCAGTGTTTCTAGCTCTGCTCTTATTGAAGAAATATGTCCAAAATATAACGGTAATTAATACAGAAAGAGAACTAAATTTTTAAAATGTTTTTCGTGGTCCTTTGTGGTAATAAAGAAAATGTGACAAATAGAGGCGTATTTAACATTTTTCTGTACTTTTTTCCCTGATATCAGTAAAAAAAAAAAAAAAAAAAAAAAAAAAAAATATATATATATATATATATATATATATATATATATATAATATATATATATATATATATATATATATATATATATATATATATATATATATAGTGAGGCACCGGCCGGGTCGGTATGCTGCGACCGGTATGTGCCTCTTTGGGTGCGTGCTCCAGTGCCTCAGGATGTACTCCATCCCAGGTATTAGATGGGATTCCTCTTCTCAGAGCAGAAGGGGTTAAGAGGACATAGGAACCCTGGGTGTGGTTCCTTGAGTCTGGAGTGAGATTTTCTCCAGTGCAGAGCCTGATTGAGGAGCTCTGAAGGAAAGTTGAAGTGGTCCTGGGAAGGGATTATCTCCGGTGGGGCTGATAGAGCCTGTCAGCGGTCGGGAGATACACCAAGCGGTGTGAAGTGTGCCGGCTGCGCTCCGGATCTGTGTTTTGGTGACTGTAACCGGACGGATATCAATAAATCGTGAGTTGAGAACTGTCCGTGCCTGGTTCCCTGCCTCCCCGACACCGCTACACCTCACATATGGTGGAGAATGCGGGCATTGCCGGCCCGGTGAGGTGTAGCCTGCACTACCGTTGCTCTCTGTTCCGGTGGGGAAGTGACTTTTCATGAGGCTAATGAGCGGCTGCTAAGTAAGAGGAGCAGCAGCCGTCATTGCGGCCAGTCTCTTGCGGGGTGCCCGGCATCGCATGTCCTGGATTCGGCCAGCTACATTACAACACAAACCAGCAGCCAGCATGGAGGAGGTGCTCAAGCACCTGGTGCTGGCCCAGCAGCAGCAACAGGAAGCTCAGCAGCAGCAGGAGAGGAGGCACCAGGAGCAGATGGCCCTGTTGATCGAGGCTGTGCGGACCATACCGGGGGATCCGCCTCGAGGACCAGGTGACAACTGCAGCGTCCGGAAAGCGGTAAGACAAGCGCTGCAAAAGATGACCCCGGGGGATGATGTGGAGGCATTCCTGGCCGTGTTTGAGCGGGTGGCTGAACGGGAGAGACTGCCGGTCGCCCAGTGGGCCGAGGTGCTGGCGCCCTATTTGACTGGTGATCCCCAAAAGGCATACATAGACCTGTGTACTGAGGATGCCCTGGACTATGGAGCCCTGAAGGGGGAGATATTGGCCCGTACCGGGGTCAATACATATGTGAGGGCCCAACGGGTGAGCCAATGGGCCTACGAGGAAGGCAAACCCGTGCGCTCACAGGCCTATGATTTATTGCATCTGGTTAAAAAATGGCTGCAGCCTGAAGCCCTGAGTCCGGCTCAGATGGTAGAGTGGGTGGTGGTGGAACGCTTCGTGCGTACGCTGCCCGTCCCCATACAAAAGTGGGTGGGACACAGTGACCCGGGTTCCCTAGACCAGTTGGTGAACGTGGTGGAGCGCCATGTGGCCACACAGGAACTGATCCGGGACACTGGGACAATGCGGGCTACCCGCAAGGCCGTGCCCACCACACCAGACAGTAAGGACCCCCAACCCGGTCCCCGGGCGGGCGAGCGCCCGGCTCAGGCTGAAAACGGGCCTCCCCATGCAGCAAAGCAGCGATCCGGACAGCCGCGGTTTGGCCCCTGGTATAGCGGGGAACCACCCCGATGTAGAAGATGCCGGGAGGTGGGACATATGATGGCGCAGTGTCCCCTCAACGGGGAACCAATGGACTGTGACTATTCCTGGAGGCGGTCCATGTTCGCCCACCTCGTCGGAAAACGGGGCTCGGCCCCCCGGGATACTGAGAATGTACTGTGCCGCGTACGGCTTAACGGTCATGAGGTGACGGCCCTACTGGACTCAGGGAGCAACGTGACCCTCGTGTGTGCCTCCTTGGTCTCCAGGACCAAATCCACTGGCCGTACGGTCAGGGTGATGAGTGTCCATGGGGATCATCGCAGGTATCCAATGAAGCGTGTCACGTTTGCTACCCCAGCCAGGCGGGTTCAACATGTGGTTGGGGTGGTAAAGGATCTCCCTTATGATGTTGTGCTGGGGAGGGATATGCCCTTGTTCCGGGTATTGTGGAACGGGTATATGGCCTTTCGGATGAAGGATAGACAGGGCCCGGAGCCCGAGGATCCCGCCCCCGGGATACCCAGAGGACTTGATGTGACTAACCCCCGGGTGCAGAGCCCCGTGCGCCGGCCGCGCCGACTCCCCGTCCGGAACGGTGCAGCAGTGCCGCGCGCCGACCCCGTTTTCCTCGTAGGGCCCCAGGGCTCTGTCGTTGGTACCCGTCCGGGGTTGGTGGGTGCCAGGAGCCCGAACGGGTTGGTGGCTCGTGGGGTCTGGCACCGCTGGTACCCCGGGTGCCCCTGCTTGGCTCCGCCGGTGCTCCGCGCCGTGACGTGGTCCCCTCACAGGGCCCAGGGTTATGGCCTGGTGTTCAAACCCATACGCTTGAACATAGGGGGGGGATATGTGAGGCACCGGCCGGGTCGGTATGCTGCGACCGGTATGTGCCTCTTTGGGTGCGTGCTCCAGTGCCTCAGGATGTACTCCATCCCAGGTATTAGATGGGATTCCTCTTCTCAGAGCAGAAGGGGTTAAGAGGACATAGGAACCCTGGGTGTGGTTCCTTGAGTCTGGAGTGAGATTTTCTCCAGTGCAGAGCCTGATTGAGGAGCTCTGAAGGAAAGTTGAAGTGGTCCTGGGAAGGGATTATCTCCGGTGGGGCTGATAGAGCCTGTCAGCGGTCGGGAGATACACCAAGCGGTGTGAAGTGTGCCGGCTGCGCTCCGGATCTGTGTTTTGGTGACTGTAACCGGACGGAGATCAATAAATCGTGAGTTGAGAACTGTCCGTGCCTGGTTCCCTGCCTCCCCGACACCGCTACACCTCACAATATATATATATATACATATATACATATATATACATATATATATCTCACTACCATTCAAAAGTTTGGGGTCACCCAGACAATTTTGTTTTCCATGAAAACATATGCTCTTATTTATCAAATGAGTTGCAAAATGAATACAAAATATAGTGCAGACAAAGTTTAGAAATAATGATTTTTATTTGAAATAATAATTTTCTCCTTCAAACTTTTCTTTTGTCAAAGAAGGCTTGCTTTGCAGCAATTACAGCATTGCAGATCTTTGGCGGGTACTATTTAATGAAGCTGCCAGATGAGGAGCTGTGAGGCATCGATTTCTCAAACTAGAGACTCTAATGCACTTGTTTTGTTGCTCAGTTGTATAGCAGGGCCTTCGACTTCTCTTTCTACTCTGGTTAGAACCCGTTTGTGCTCTCCTCTGAAGGGAGTAGTACACACCATTGTAGGAAATCTTCAGTTTCTTGGCAATGTCTCGCATGGAATAGCCTTCATTTCAAAGAACAAGTATAGATTGTCAAGTTTCACATAAAAGTTCTCTTTTTCTGGCCATTATGAGAGTTTCATAGAACAAATAAATGTAATTCTCCAGATTCTCAACTACTGTAGTTCAAAGTAAGGTCAATTTTATAGCTTCTCTAATCAGCCAAACTGTTTTCAGCTGTGCTAACATACATGTGCAAGGGTTTTCTAAACATCCATTAGCCTTCTTACACAGTTGGCAAACACAATGTACCATTAAAACAGTGGAGTGGTGGTTGTTGGAAATGGGCCCTTATACACCTATGTACTGTAGATATTGCATTAAAAACCAGACTTTTGCAGCTAGAATAGTTTTACCACATTAACAATGTATAGAGTGTATTTCTGATTCAATTATCGTTAGCTTCATTGAAAAAAATAAGTACATTTCTAAATGACCCCAAACTTTTGAATGGTAGTGTATATAAAAATTACATAATAAACCCCTTGTGTTGTGATTCATAGGTAGTTATAATTTCAGCGGTTGTCACTCTCTCTTGCTCTATATAAACCCACTCCTTACTCCATTCTATGCCGGCTATAGTTAATTCTATGCTGAATCGTCTCTGGTGTACCCCTCCTGTTGCTCCAAGCATCCCCTCACCCTGGCATGACAACACCATTCTTTTTATCATGTGATATACTGGAAGGTGGGAAGATAATTCAAAGGTCAGTGAAATTGTAAGTTAAAAAATGTGATAAAACGCAGCGTGTGCACACAAGCTTTAATGGACCTGACCAGGAAGGCTCTTTTCACTGCTTAGTGCTTTGCCAAGAGTTTTCAGCGCGTGCACCTCGTTGAGATTATAAACTTCTGAAATTAGCCAGCATGGAACATGTGCAGTGGCAGACCTGTGCTACTTTGGCTCATAACATCTTACTTACATAATTGCCAAGTGGCTTCGGTCGTCCAGATGACTTGCCTATCCACGATCCACTGCTTTAATGGACCTGACCAGGAAGGCTCTTTTCACTGCTTAGCTGCCTTTGCCAAAGTTTCAGCGCTGCACCTGTTGAGATTATAAACTGTGCTGTATTACGCCAGAATGGACACTGTGCAGTAGGCAGACCTGTGCTACTTTGGCTCCATACATCTACTTACATAATTGCCAAGTGGCTTCCGGTTCCGTCCAGATGACTTGCCTATCCCACGATCCACTGCGCCGACCGGACGTACGCCGACGCCATATTGGAAGACCCAAGTAATGGATCTTCTAATATGACAATTGCTGCACTCCTGGCCGACACCTCCACTACGCCCACCTCAGCAGCTCTATCACCACCACCAGGTCTCTGCGCCCTGCAACAGCCCCACAAACCCGTCGCAACAAACCCCTTTCCCACGTGATGTCAGTCATGGGCGAGCCAGGTGCACATGACTGTTTACATGACTATGACCTCATCAAGGGTCCTTTACTGTGCTGTAGAGACCGGGGGAGGTATGTGCCTACCCCCCCATGCACAGCAGCCTGTGCCCCCATGCACAGCGCCTATGTGCCTGCTTCCCCAACAATGCGTGTACCCCCACCCCAGCAGTGTATGTGCCTCTCCCACAGCAATGTATGTGACCCCATACCAGCAGTATAATGTTACCTTTTATATACTTTGTTTAATCTTGCAATTACAACAGGGATAAGGGCAAGTGCACAGGGTAGAGAGAGTGCACTGGGGGGAGACAGCTCAAACAAGAGCACAGAGGGGAGGGGAGAAGGCAGCACACTGGGAAGAGAAACAGCACAAGGGGACAGAGACGACACACAGGGGGGAGAATGCACAAGTGAAGACAACTCAAAGGAAAGGGCAGGGAGAGACCATGGGGGGGGAAGAGAGAGCCTAGGGGGAAGATAACTCAAAGGAGAGAACACGCGGAAGGAAGACAACACGGGGGGGATGGCCACGAGCGACCACAGAGCCCGCCACCATCATGATGTTACCACCCTCCCTATAGCAACAGCATCGGGCCTCCATCTAGTTAGTTATGTGGAGCCCACTGGGACGGGGTACTCGGTACAAGGACCAGGGTACTGCTGGGGATGTCACGGCGGTCTTGGTCTGGACCATGTCCCGAGTTCTGCAATAAATGGGGGGATATTTACAGGGGAGTTTGTTGTGACGCCACCCACAGGTTGTGGTCAGTAAGTGGACCACCACTGCTGCAGAACCTTCGGGGATGATGTTTGGCAGCTGGGATGTAATGGCTCTCCGCGGTAGAGCTTGATTCCCCGGGGCACTGGTAGTAGTAGTCTATAGAAAGTGCTATGGATGTTGTAGGATAGGGGTAGTAGTAGAGATGATGGTAGTTTGTGAGGGTACGCAGGGTTTGAGCACAAGGATCACACACACTCATGGTTTTGAAGTTTCCCAAGGCTTTACTGGTGATGGTATTCCAGTAGAGTACTGTCCACGGAGTCTGTACCGGGGCCGGGTTGCTCCCACCCTGTCCGGGTCCTCAGCTTCCTACTCCTGCGCCTTGTGTGTGGCCCTGCTGCTGATTTAGCTGAGCTGCTGGCCCTGTTTCTCCTCACAGGTACCCCTTTGCTAGGCAACTTGAGTCTTTCCTTGTGCTTCTGACCCCGCCATGTTGCTTTACTGAGGTACGGTGTAGGTATGTAACCTCCACTTCCCGGTGTTTTCTGTGCTGCGTGTTTCAGTCACAGATTCGGATCAGTATCTGGCTTCCTGCGCTCCTCTGGGGCAAATTATGAGGTAACCAGTCTCCCAGATGTGTTCCTCTGTTTCTTGTACTTCTCTCCTCAGATCCTGGCTTCAGGCCTGAAAGTAGTCAGTGGTCCCTGTCGGGAGCTCAGCACTGCTCCCATTTACAGGTCCTCCTCCTAATGCTCCCAGCACTAAAACTGAACTGTCAACTCTCAACTCACTACTTCTTCCTCAGACCAGAATATATAAGGGAGCTTCTTTAGCTTCCCCTTCTGACTTAGAGGTGCTAGTGCAGTGTCAGGTGTTGTGTGGGGAGTTAACCTTTGTGATGTTACTGTGGCACATTAACCCCTGGGGTGCCACATTTATACCTGGCAATTACTGAAGATGAGAGAAGCTGATCAGTGCCAGGTGTAAGACCACATCCATCAGATATTGATAACCTGCGCTAAGCATAGGTCCCCAAACCTCATAAGTGTAGACAAGCATTCTAATGTTCTTAATATGCTGGCAAGAAATTCTTGACAATCCCAAGATTCCAGACTATTCTTCAATGACTGACATAAGTAGAATTTTTTTTTGCACATATATTATCAGCTTTACAGATACATGAAGTGTTGATTTCTTTTAGTGACAGATGTTGCTGTATGATGGCTGTTATCACATACGAAGTGATAATGATTTCATGTGACTTTCACAAGAACACATACAACGTACCTGTGTCTTACAGAGTGACTGCATCGCAACCGACCTGAACATCAAGCCAAAGAGAAGCTTTTATGCAGCGAGAGATTTGTACAAGTATCGCCACCAATATCCAGTAAGCAATTCCTTGCCATTTGCCTAATTCTAGAAGTCATTTACCCTTTTTACTGTTTGTAGCAGCTTTCCTGCTTGTGTTACATGGAATCTGCAGATAACGTAGCTGTATTTATCTCACTTATATTCAGTCCCTTTTATAGAAATAATCTAACACGTGGGATCGAAGAATTTACCTTGATTATGTCGCCCATGTCTGAGCTTTATAACATTGGGGCTGTTTGTTTTTACAATACTATCGTTTTAGATGTCATCCCCAATTACTGTGTGACAAATGCATGTAGATGACTCCAAGGCACTGCTACCTAAATTATTACTGTTTGCCTTCTGCGTTCTGAGACCTAGCTTAAAAGGGGTTGACGTCTACATACATGTCTTTTTTTGTCATTGAGTCACTGTCACTCTGCATTAATAGTTGGAATCCACAGAGCTCCAAGGTTATCAGAATCATTTGGTAGCCTAGAATAACCTTGTTTGCCATTTTCATGATGTACATGGTTCTGCACTCTAAGTTCTGTAGTTAAATACCATTTAAGTAATGTGTCACTTACTGGATTGTTTGTTGTAGCTTTTATTAAATCATTGTTTTATTATCAGGAGATTATCACTAGAGGAGCAGTAAACCTGCTCCATGTAGTCCTCCATATTCATGATCTCTATATGACCCCACCCCACCACTGAATGGAAGCTTTCTGCCTATGAACAGTGTACACAGAAATGTAACAATCAGTGGGTGGGCGATGTTATATTGATCTCATCATTCAGAGAACAGGTAAATCTGTAGCAGATAAAACAGTAATTTAATTTAAAATGTTAAGTATTTTTCAATAAGTGATATATGGCTGGAATCAGGGTTGCTACTCTGAGATGGAATGACATTTTCCCTTTCAATCTAGGATCTTCACTATTAACTCTTAACCTTTTATAGTCCCTCACCTTCAAGCACATCATGGTTTAATACATAGCCAGCATGTGTCCATAACCGCTTCCCATTGGCATTAGCTGAGACCACTGTTATTTAACTCATTAAATGCTGCTATCAATCTCTGACAGAAGCATTTAAATAGTGTGCTTAAAATAAAAAAATAATTAAAAACAAAATGTTTAAAAATGTTTTCATTAATTTTGGGGACACACTACACCCAAAACCTGTTCCTTTAAGCCCAGTGCAAACTGATCAAACACTACATACGGCTCTCGCTTGACTGAGCACTGATTGTACCCGGCCACCGTGATTCTCGCTTCAGTGCTTCAGAAATGTAAGGTACTCGAATGCCGAATCTGAACAGATTTGCTCAAAACCGGGAAGTTTGGCGACCCAAACTGAACCAAATCATGACGGTTCGCTCCTCTCTATCACTCCCACAGGCATGAGATAAAATGATGAGAGGGCCGACTAGCTGGGGAAAATAGCGCCCCATCGATTAGTCAAAAGCCTAATTGGCATATTAAAAACAGTGCTTCTAAAGACTATATCTAAACATGCATTTAGGATCAAAACACAATAAAGGGCTGGTTAGGCAGGGTATTTAGTAATAAATATAACAATGCTGCTGGATTGCAGGATTCCTTTACATTTAAAAAAAAAAAGTTTTAAAATAAAGACATCATAATACACATTTTTGTTATCACTATGTCCATGAAAAAAAGAGCGGTCTATCAAAATATCAAATTATGTAAAACATACATTGAACGCCAAAAACATAACAAACAAATAAAACTTCCAGATTTATCTGTTTATCAGTGAATATGTTTCTTTCAAAAGAAAAAAAAATCTGATATCTGTACAGACAAGCAATCACACACGCTACAATTAATTTTTTCCTACTTAGATATAAAGAAAAGTATTCCAATTTGGTATCACCAAAATTGTACACACCTAGTGTATCATGTTGTCAGGTAATTTTTTATTTTATTTTTTTTTCTTCATAAGGCCACAATCACACATTGAGTATTTGGTGAGTTTTTTTTTACCTCAGTATTTGTAAGGCCATGTTCCCACAGTGAGTATTTGGTGATTTTTTTACCTCAGTGAATATGTAAGGCCATGTGCACACAGTGAGTATTTGGTGATTTTTTACCTCAGTATATGTAAGGCCATGTGCACACAGTGAGTATTTGGTGATTTTTTTTACCTCAGTATTGTAAGCCATGTGCACAGGGGAGTATTTGGTGAGTTTTTTACCTCAGTATATTAGGCCATTGCACACTGAGTATTGTGATTTTACTCAGTATTGTAGCATGCACACAGTGAGTATTTGGTGAATTTTTTACCTCAGTATATGTAAGGCCATGTGCACACATGAGTATTTGGTGATTTTTTACCTCAGTATATGTAAGGCCATGTGCACACAGTGAGTATTTGTGATTTTTTTACCTCAGTATTGTAATGCCATGTGAACATATTGAGTGTATCATGAGTTTTTTAACTCCGTATTTGTTTGTTTCTCTCTTGGTTTTGACTGTCAGAGAGAAAGTATAATAGAAACACGTCACCACTTCTGGTTTTCGCTTAGAAATACTGCTATATAATACTGAACGTGTGAACGTGGCAGAAGGCTGTAAAAACAACACCCAAAAAACCATGGCGGAATTGCAGTTTTTCACAATTTCACTCAGGTTTTTTTCTATACCTTTTTTCAGGATAGAATACAGTAACATGAATGTTGTCATTGAAAATTATAACTCTGCTCATAAAAAAACAACCCTTTGTATGGTTGTATCCAAGGAAAAGTAAAACATTTACATGGTCCTTTTCAGAAGGGGAGAAAAAAACGAAAGCACAAAAGACGTTTAACCAGTCCCAAAGGGGTTAAATTACATTTGCTTTCCTCCATCTCATGTATCTTTGCTTTGGATCGCGCTGTCAATGACAGCTCAATCCAAAGGGTTAACAGCGCAGATCTGATCGGAGCTGTCAGATACACATCTCAGCTGATCTTATCAGCTGAGATATGGGTGGGAGGATGCAGGCTCACGCTGTGAGCCCGCATCAAATGGTGGGAGCGGCTTAATGTGCACATGTGCATCATAGGTCGTGAAGGGGTTAAAAATGTTCCTGTGCTGAGATCTTATATGAGTCCCTGCTATGTACTGTGTAATGGCCGTGTCTGAACGTACAGGGACATAGTCTGATCATACCTAATCTCCTGGGCTGGGGAGGATGAAATAAAGTATACAGGCATTACAGCACACTATTGCAAATTATTCTCTGTTTGTGGTAAAACATTTGTTAAAGAACAGGCAGGGAAAGGTTTAACTCACAGAAAAAAATCTGCTTTGATCCTGCACGGTGCTATCTGGATACTTTGTTTTACGTCCTCCCCTGCCTAGGAGATATGGTATAATCAGACCATGTCCATGTACGGTAAGACACAGATATTACACAGTACATAGCAGGGACACATATATAAGATTATCTCAGCCCAGGAAACTTTTTTTTGTGTAAACACATCCAATTGTGGAAATTATTATTATTCCAAGATCTGTTCATTAAAATTAACTTTAAAATGAACTTTGTTTATGGAAAAACCCCTTTAAGGCTGCCTTCACACTTGCAGATGCATCTGCAGCGTTTTGCAGATGCATCTGCAAGTATCAGCATGCAGACCGCGGTCCCTATGTTTATAATAGGGCGCACCGCGGTCTGAATGCTCTCATTCATTCCTATATGTGAGCCGTAAGCAGGCGTATGCCTGCTGACAGATCACACACTCCCGCCCCGCACCTTGGACGCAACATCTCGCGTCCATAGTGCGGGCGGGAGAGTGTGATCTGTAAGCAGGCATACGCCTGCTTACGGCTCACATATAGGAATCAATGAGAGCATTCACACCACGGCCGTGGTCTGCATGCTGATACTTGCAGATGCATCTGCAAAACGCTGCAGATGCATCTGCAAGTGTGAAGCCAGCCTAAGTTGTAGTTTAATGTTGTTCTCATGGAACAATGGTAAATCATAACTACTGTTTCAACAAACTTAGTTAGATGTCGGGTAACAGACTATTAAACTCTATAGCAGGCGTCCTCAACATGTAGCCCCGGAGCCACGTGTGGCTCACGGCTGTCTTCCAGCTTGGTACATGAGCATCATGTCTAGCAAATAGCTATGAAGAGCAGGTCTCTTGTGGATAGCTCCACATAAATGGGCAGATCTAAATGGGAGTAAAGTAGGAACCCCTGGCTCTTGGTACAATTGCTGTGGCTCGCGAACCTCTTTTTTTTGGGTGTTATATATAATTTTATATTACATTTTGCATATAATTAAACTGATGCTTTTTATTCCCAGCAGAACTTTAAGGATCTTCGTTGTCAAAATGACTTGTGCAATCTCAGATTTTACATGAACAAGATCCCATTTAAGCCTGATGGTATGATTTCTTCACAGTTTTTTTATACATGATATTCATAGTTTCAGCTTTATATAAAGTCATAAACAGAGCAGGAATCACATTTCCTGCTGCCTATTTAAGACCATGAAACAGGGAGGCGAGACCAGCACAGATAAGCACTGACACACAGATTGTGCTGCTGCTTTCTAGTAGTGTTCAATTCTCAATAACGCAGGATTCATAGGTCTACTGCTAGATCTTTTCGGCCATTTTGCTAATACTTCCAGCTGTGTAGACACATGAATCTCTAATTTCATTGTGTGTTGTATGTGTGGAAGAGCAAAGAGCAGTTACAGTAGATTCCACCCACCAGCTCAGGGAGAATTGAAAGTTAGAATGGATGCAATGTGAGGCAAAAACTGGTGAAAAGTGTAAGGAAGAAGTCAAATAAAAACCAGCAATAAAATAATGATTGTGAGCCCCAATGGGGACTGTGTTGCAAATACAGGTAAAGCACTATGAAATTAATAGCGCTGCATAATTAAATAAATATATATGTAGAACAATTCAGCCCATGTTTTAAGATGATATTATTTTTACTTAACATGTGTCTTATTCAAAAAATCTGATAAAAATCTACATGTATAGCATGAAATAAATACCGTATATACTCATGTATAAGCCGACCCGTGTATAAGCCGACCCCCCTACTTTTGCCCCCAAAACCTGGGATAACCTATTGACTCGTATATAAGCCGAGGGTGGACCCCAGCACAGGTATACAGCCCCCAGCAGTGTGGTATACAGGCCTCCCCAGTGGTAGTATACAGCAGCCTCCCCAGTGGTATATACAGGCCCCATCAGTATTACAGCAGCCTCCCCAGTGGCATATACATGCCCCAGCAGTATTACAGCAGCCACCCCAGTGGTATATACAGGCCCCAGCAGTATTACAGCAGCCTCCCCAGTGGCATATACATGCGCCAGCAGTATTACAGCAGCCTCCCCAGTGGTATATACAGGCCCCAGCAGTATTACAGCAGCCTCCCCAGTGGCATATACAGGCCCCAGCAGTATATACAGCAGCCCCAGTGGTATACAGCAGCCTCCCCAGTGGTATATACAGACCCCAGCAGTATTACAGCAGCCTCCCCAGTGGTATATACAGGCCCCAGCAGTATTACAGCAGCCTCCCCAGTGGCATATACAGGCCCCAGCAGTATATACAGCAGCCCCAGTGGTATACAGCAGCCTCCCCAGTGGCATATACATGCGCCAGCAGTATTACAGCAGCCTCCCCAGTGGTATATACAGGCCCCAGCAGTATTACAGCAGCCTCCCCAGTGGCATATACAGGCCCCAGCAGTATATACAGCAGCCCCAGTGGTATACAGCAGCCTCCCCAGTGGTATATACAGACCCCAGCAGTATTACAGCAGCCTCCCCAGTGGTATATACAGGCCTCAGCAGTATTACAGCAGCCTCCCCAGTGGCATATACAGGCCCCAGCAGTATATACAGCAGCCCCAGTGGTATACAGCAGCCTCCCCAGTGGTATATACAGACCCCAGCAGAATTACAGCAGCCTCCCCAGTGGTATATACAGACCCCAGCAGTATTACAGCAGCCTCCCCAGTGGTATATACAGGCCCCAGCAGTATATACAGCAGCCCCAGTGGTATATAGCAGCCCCAGTGGTGAGTATATAGCAGCCCCAGTGGTGTGGTATACAGCAGCCCCAGGGTATATGCAGCCCAGTGTGTGGTATATAGCAGCCCAGTGGTATATAGCTGCCCCAGTGGTATATAGCAGCCCCAGTGGTACCGTGTTTCCCCGAAAGTAAGACCCTGTCTTACATTAATTTTACCTCCAAAAGTCCCACCCTGTCTTACTTTCGGGGGAGGTCTTACATTAGCAAAAAAAAAATGACAAATTTTTTTTAACAATAAAATAACATTTATTAACAGGCTGATCAGTATGGGCAAACAAATAATCAAACAAATGTATCAAGAATATCTTGGTAATACGGTACCGCACTTGCCGCACAGCACTTGCGGCGCAATTGCGGCACAGCCCCATGCAATGTACCATATAGGCCATTTGCGGTTCACTTGCGGCAAGTGCAGCAACCGCGGTTACCGCACTTACCGCAAGTGAACCGCGAGTGGCCTATACATTGCATGGGGCCGTGCCGCAATTGCGCCGCAAGTGCTGTGCGGCAAGTGCGGTTTTTTCACTGCAACTGCCGCAAGTTACTGTATCGTATACACACACACCCATACCCACCCATACACATACAGTACACACACACACACACACACACCCTTGTTTATACAGTACACACGTGTCATTACCTGTTTTCACCGGATCACTTTCGTTTTCCTTGCGGTGCTGGGTGATCAATTCCTCTGCAGGAGACGCTGGGCCAATCAGCAGCGAGCTGGGAGTGCGGTGACGTCGGGGCTGGGCGCCAATCAGCAGCGAGACTGGGAGTGCGGTGACGTCGGGGCTGGGCGGCCAATCACAGGTCGCGCTGGGCGGAGATCGGCGGGGCACAGTAAGTTAGGCTGTGATTAACCCCATGATCTCTGAACCAGTGGCTGCACAAGGGGGACAGAAGGAGCCTGGACACACCGGCGGCGTATGGTAGGCCTGCGGCAAACTAAAGGGAGGCCTTACACTCACCTGCGACCCCCCCCTTCCCCCCCCACCGTAGGCGACCTTACATTTCCCCGCGACCTCCCCGAAAGCGCCTTACAATCGGGGGGGGGCCTTACATTAGAAACCCCTGGGTACCCCCCTACCCTGCCTTACTTTCGGGGGGTCTTACTTTCGGGGAAACACGGTATATAGCAGCCAAAGTGGTGTGGTATATAGCAGCCCCAGTGGTGTGGTATATAGCAGCCCCAGTGGTGTGGTATACAGCAGCCCCAGGTGTATATAGCAGCCCCAGTGGTATACAGGCCCCCAAATGCTGGCACTCGCCCCCTCCTTGTAAGGCCCCCACCTGCTGCTTAACTTACCATCCCTGGTCTTCTGCACAGCACCGGTCTTCTGTGCTCCGTCCTCCATGCTCCCGTTCTCGCTGCATTCGGGGTCTCCGGCCGTCGCAGCAAACATGACGTCATCGTTACTGCGACGGCCGGGGACCCCGGATGCAGCCGAGGACAGGAGCATGGAGGACGGAGCACTGAGGACCAGCGCTGTGCAGAAGACCAGGGATGGTAAGTTAAGCAGCAGGGGGGGCCTTACAAAGAGGGGGGCGAGTGCCAGCATTTGGGGGCAATATATTTAGATATACACTGCTTCCCCTGCCGCTGATTGACAGGGGGAAGCAGTGCATATATAATGAGCGGCCCCATGTGACGGGGCGCTCATACAGCAGCCTCCTCCAGCCTCCCCAGCCCCGGACACAGCCCCCACCACTGTATTGACCCGTGTATAAGCCAAGGGGGAGACTTTTCAGCCCAATTTTTGGGCTGAAAAACTCGGCTTATACACGAGTATATACGGTACTTGATGTACGCTTTTTTTGTCATTTTGAATTATTTTACCACATTAACGAAAAGCTGATTTTCAGGCCTGACCACCTCAGTTACTGTGGCTCTTGCTTCTAGATAACTGAAAATGTAGTTCACAATCGGTATCCTCTTTTATTGCATTTACTTCTGCTTGTTCTGTATTGAGACAGATCAGCAGCCTGTGCTGAAAATCAGTATGGATTTCACACTGCTTTAGACAATACACCCTAAGGATATGTGTACACGTTTGCTTAGCTTTTTACTGCAAAACCGCAGCATTTTACTGTTCCCGGAAAGTGAATGAGGTTTCTGAAATCTCTTGTACACGTTGCTTATTTTTACCTTGCAGACTTAAAGTGTAACAGTCGTTTTAATTTTTATTATATAAATCAATATTGCACATTAAAATAAGCAACTTAGTAATATATCGGAACAGACAAATTTGCTTCTTTCTCTGCTAGATTTGATCAGTCATTATCTAAATTCTCAGATAAAATCTGTATTCAGTGAAGACACTCTTACATTACTGAGATAGGAGATGGCAGTTTTATTTATTATTGCCAAATGGCCTTCAGCTTGGTCTCAGGCCATGGGGACTTAATTAATGAACTCTCAAGACTAGATAGGTCCAGCAGGGTCTTCTCCGTTGTTTTCTTGATAGTATCAAGCTGTCGGGTTGCTGGTCTTCTTCAACTTGTCTCTTCTATCTATCCGGCCATGATGTAATTCTCCAGTGCTTCCTTCATTTGTATGATGTGTCCAAAGTAGCCAAGTCGTAGCTTGGTGATCCTTGCTTCAAGTGACGTGTCTGGTTTGATTTGATACAAAATTAATTTGTTTTTTGTTCTTGCTATCATTGGAATTGATATCGCCCTTCTTCACCACCATATTTCAAAGGCGTTGATTCTTCTGTCTTCTTCCTTTGTCGTCCAGGTTTCACTTCCATATGTTACGGCAGAAAACGCCAGACTATACACGAGCGGTTTCTTTATCACCAGTGACATGTTCCTTGATTTGAAGACCTTGTTCAGTGACTTCATTGTTGATTTTTCCATAGGCATTTTCATATTGACCCCTGGTGTCATCTCTTCATCTTGAGTAATCATTGATTCGAGTAGGTTAAAGTCCTTTACAACTTCCCGTTTGTCGCCACCCATCTGAAATGTGTCCCAATTGTACCTGCCAATATTCAATATCTTTGTCTTCTTTGCATTGAGTAGGGGTCCCATGTTTGAACTTTCCATCTTGATGCTCCGTAATAAGTCCTTCATTCCATCTACGCTTGTTGCTATCAGTGTTGTATCATCTGCGTATCTGAGATTGTTGATGATTCTTCCACCAATTTTGATTACTTCTTCTTTTTCGGCAAGTCCAGCCTTCCTGAAAATAACTTCTGCATATAAATTGAACATAAATGCTGACAGTATGCAGCCTCGTCTTACACCTTACTCTACTTTGAGCCATGCTATGTCATTGTGCTTGATTTGGATTGTTGGTTCTTGGTTGATGTAAAGGTTCCTAATGAGGTTGATCAGATAGTTTGGCACACCCATATCCTTTATGGTATTCCAAACTTTATGGCGATCAACACAGGTGAATGCCTTGCTGTATTCGATGAAGCAAAAATATAGCTCCTTGTAATATTCTTTGGCCTTTCCCATTATACATCTCATGTTAGCAATTACCGTATATACTCGCGTATAAGCCGAGTTTTTCAGCCCAAAAATTGGGCTGAAAAGTACCCCCCTCGGCTTATACGCGAGTCATACGCCCCAGTGGTACACAGGCAACACCCCCATGAGTATACAGGCCCCCCCCATCAGTATACAGGGCCCCCCCCTTGCTGCGGTAAACCTGTAAAGTAATAGATGATTATACTTATCCCCGATGCCGTCGCTATTGCGCTCCTCCGGCTGCACCCGGCTTCATCCTTCTTCCTTCTCCGGCGCACAAACAATGACGTCATTGCCTGCGCCCACACCGGAGGAGGAAGACGGATGAAGCTGGAGGATCGCGATGGCGGCTTAGGAGCGCGATGGCGGCGGCGGGACAGCGACAGGGATAAGTATAATCATCTATTACTTTACAGGTTTACCGCAGCAAGGGGGGGGGCCTGTATACTGATGGGGAAGGGGGGCCTGTATACTCATGGGGGGGGGGGGCGCCTGTGTACCACTGGGGCTGCTGCTGTATACACCACTGGGGCTGCTGCTGTATACACCACTGGGGCTGCTGCTGTATACACCACTGGGGCTGCTGCTGTATACACCACTGGGGCTGCTGCTGTATACACCACTGGGGCTACTGCTGTATACACCACTGGGGCTGCTGCTGTATACACCACTGGGGCTGCTGCTGTATACTACCTCTGGGGCTGCTGCTATGTATACCTCTGGGGCTGCTGCTATGTATACCTCTGGGGCTGCTGCTGCATACACCACTGGGGCTGCTGCTGTATACACCACTGGGGCTGCTGCTGTATACTACCTCTGGGGCTGCTGCTATGTATACCTCTGGGGCTGCTGCTATGTATACCTCTGGGGCTGCTGCTATGTATACCTCTGGGGCTGCTGCTATGTATACCTCTGGGGCTGCTGCTGTATACACCACTGGGGCTGCTGCTGTATACACCACTGGGGCTGCTGCTGTATACACCACTGGGGCTGCTGCTGTATACACCACTGGGGCTGCTGCTGTATACACCACTGGGGCTGCTGCTGTATACTACCTCTGGGGCTGCTGCTGTATACTACCTCTGGGGCTGCTGCTATGTATACCTCTGGGGCTGCTGCTATGTATACCTCTGGGGCTGCTGCTATGTATACCTCTGGGGCTGCTGCTGTATACACCACTGGGGCTGCTGCTGTATACACCACTGGGCTGCTGCTGTATACTACCTCTGGGGCTGCTGCTATGTATACCTCTGGGGCTGCTGCTATGTATACCTCTGGGGCTGCTGCTGCATACACCACTGGGCTGCTGCTGCATACACCACTGGGGCTGCTGCTGTATACTACCTCTGGGGCTGCTGCTGTATACTACCTCTGGGGCTGCTGCTATGTATACCTCTGGGGCTGCTGCTATGTATACCTCTGGGGCTGCTGCTATGTATACCTCTGGGGCTGCTGCTATGTATACCTCTGGGGCTGCTGCTGTATACACCACTGGGGCTGCTGCTGTATACACCACTGGGGCTGCTGCTGTATACACCACTGGGGCTGCTGCTGTATACACCACTGGGGCTGCTGCTATGTATACCTCTGGGGCTGCTGCTATGTATACCTCTGGGGCTGCTGCTGTATACACCGCTGGGGCTGCTGCTGTATACACCGCTGGGGCCTGTATATACCACTGGGGAGGCTGCTGTATACACCACTGGGAGGCTGCTGTATACACCGCTGGGGCTGCTGCTGTATTCACCGCTGGGGCCTGTATATACCACTGGGGAGGCTGCTGTATACACCACTGGGGAGGCTGCTGTATACACCGCTGGGGCTGCTGCTGTAACACTGCTGGGGCCTGTATATACCACTGGGAAGGCTGCTGTATACCACACTGCTGGGGCTGCTGTATACCTGTGCTGGGGTCCACCCTCGGCTTATACACGAGTCAATAGGTTTTCCCAGGTTTTGGGGGCAAAAGTAGGGGGGTCGGCTTATACACGGGTCGGCTTATACACGAGTATATACGGTACATTTCTTGTTACTTTGCCTTTTTTGAATCCTGCTTTTTTCTCTGGTTGCTCTTTGTCAAAGTAAGGCTGTATTCGTGTTTGTAGGAGCTTTAGTAATATTTTGCTGGCATGATGTATGAACTCAATAGTTTCCAGTGTCTGAAGCAAAGCATCTAGCTTCTTCGAAATAGGAATAAACACTAAACTTGTCCAATCCTTGGGCTATTTATCAGTTGTCCATATCTTTTGACACAGGCATATGATGACGTCAAGTGCGACTTTAAATGTCTTTATTAGCTCTATTGGAATATTGTCACATCCAGGTGCTTTGTTTTTTGAAAGCAGCTTTATCGCAGCTAAGACTTTGTCTTTCACAATGCTCAGTTTGCTATCACTTGCATTCTCTGTTACTTCTCGTATCCCTGAGTCATTTCTGTAGAGGTGCTACATTTATTCTTTTCATTCTTTTTATCTGTTCTTCCTCAGTTAGTTTTTTCCAATTAGCGTCTTGCAACATTCCCGCTCTTGGTTAAACTTTTCGTCATAGCTCTTTGTTCTTGTTATGCCTTCCTGGTCTTACCCATTAGATGAACATTTTCTATCTTTGTACATGTCTATTAGTAATAAAGTTCTTTGTCTGCTTGCTCGAATGGCTCTCTTTGGTCTTTTACTGATGTAGCCTACATCCTGCTTGTTTGCTTTATCTTTTGTCTTTCTTCAATGATGTTTAGAGTCTCTTCTGTTGACTATGGCTGTGGAAGTCTCTTTGGCCTCTTGTTTGTCTTTCTGGCTTCTTCTTCATTAATAATATTTTTATATGTGTTCATAATTCCTTAGGCTTTCTTTCATCCATGTCGAGTTACATAAATCATTTGTGCAGACCGTGCTAAAAAACTTCAGGTATGGCAGCTGTTACAGATGATATTCTATGTATACTCATTCAAGTGTAAAGCACTGCGGAATATGTTGGCGCTATATAAATAAAGATTATTTTTATTGAATAGAAAAGGGAGGAGGGGTGGAGCTCTGCCCATTTCTCCTCCCTTCTTCCATCATCATAGCATCTCATCAGTAACAACTGCCACCTAATCACTCTGATAATAATAATACATCTCCATCTCCTATCTTAGTGATGGGTGAGTCTTCAATGAATACAGGTTTTACCTCAGAATTGAAAATTTTGATAATGACTGATCAAAGCTGGCAAGGACGCAAATGTGTCTGTCAGTTAAGAGATATCACAAAGTTGATTTTTTTTTTTTCATGTGAACTATCGATTCATTAAATAAAAATTAAAACAACGGTTCAAATTTAAAACAATTTCCAATCTGCACCGGTTAAATTCATTCAGCCTTTTTCACCCATCCTAATGAATGAAAAAAAAAAAAATAATCAAAGACTCAGCAAAAATACGGGTTTGATGCAGAAATGTCTGCAGCATATACATAACGTGTGAACATTCCCGGTAAATCAAGGTAAAATCCTTCCTGTTTTTTGCTTTCACTGTTTAGGTGCCTGGCTGCTTTTCATGTTACACATTACTACAGCAATTAACTACAAAGATTGGACGTGGAAAAAAAAAAAAAGCGTATAACAGCCGAAATTACTGTATTCTCTAATAACAGCATATAGATAAATAAGTACCACAGATGTTAAAAGCAGATAGTTGTTGTAAAGTGCAGGTACATATATACAGCAGGTATGCTGACACCATATTTATTTGCCCGGACTATAACATTCAACGGACCATAAGATGCACCTAGGTTTTAGAGGAAGAAAAGAGAAGAAAAAAATTTAAGTAAAATATGTGGTCATGACACCATTATGGAGGGATCTGATGTTATGACCTAATGTCCACCAATTCTGTACTAATGATGTCCCCATTTGTCCTCTATCCTGGTATATATGTTCACCATCCTGGTATATATGGTCCCTGTCCTGGTACATATGGCCCTCATCCTGGGCCCATCCTGATACATATGGCCCTCATCCTAGCTCCGTCCTGGTAAATATGACTCACATCCTGAGCCCATCCTGGTATATACATGGTACTTATTACTTTTTAAGTCTAACATTCAAATAAATAAAAGCGTTTTTTTTTTTGGCTGTTGCATACTCTTTTTTTTTTTTTTTTTCTTTTCTTTTCTTTTTTTTTCCATGCTAAAACTTTTTAGTTACCGTAATTGTTATTAAATGTTAGTTTTAGCCGTTGTCATTTTTTGATGTGCACCTGCGTTGGGAAATCCCTTGTACACATTACTATACCATAATTGAAGGGCCAGCGCACATGGTGATCAAATGGGCAAATAAAAATATGCAAAAGGGGACCCCAACAATCACAGCGAGAGAATGCTAAAGAATTCTAGAAGGAAGAATTTGAAAGGTTTTTTTTGTACAATAAAATCTATTTAAATCTATAAATTCAAATCTAATTCTGTGTAGATGTTTCCATTTATTAACATGGATCTTTATTAGTCCAGTGATGGCATCAAATGCTTGAGGAAGAAATTTTATGTGATTGTGCTTTGTGCTTTTGTCATGTTTTATCTATAGTCGTCTGTGCAGTTTACATACTATTTATTGAGCTTTTATGTGTGTACCATCACCATTTTTCTGGTTCTCTTAACATCATGTTACATTTTTAGGTGTTTATATTGAAGAAGTTTTAAATAAATGGAAAGGCGACTATGATAAGTTGGAACATAATCACACTTATATACAGTGGTAAGTCATATGTATTCTAGATAATAAGCTGAAATGAACTATAGGTCTTCTATCAATTTTGTATTAAAACCAAGAAATTTATCTTTAAATATTATTTTATTCAAGGTGATGATACTCAAATTTATCAGCATTTCAGATAAAGTTAACTATTTTAAAGTACCAATAAATTGATTATAGTGCAGGACTTTGCAGTATGATCATTTTTCTAATCGCTCCATTAGCATTTTTCTTGATACCCCACAGCACTGACTGCCCAAAAGAGTGTGCTGCTGGCTGCACTAAACCTAAGGACTTGTACAGAACATGCATGTGCTCCCTTATATAGCTTTTGTCAAAAACGACCTTCAATCCTAGGAAATTTAAAAAATTATGTACAAAGAAAGGTAGAAGCCATGATCTCATTAAAGTGATAAGCTAAGTAGCCCTTTAAGATGTTGGCTCCAACTTTATTTTTACCTATAGCGTTCACGCTCTCCCCTGCTCTTGTGTAGCCACTTCTATGAGTATGTGCTCACGATCCGGAGGAGCTGCATGTTGGACGCAGCTCCTCCGAACCTGAGTCAACCTGCGGGTGGCTGCAGGGAGAATGCAGTCGCCTTGTACTCAATATGTGCGGTGGGTGTGGGGCGGCTTCTCCCTGCAGTCACCCGATGTCAGCCGCTTCCGACTCCGCAGCAAGAAATGAACATGCTGCAGAGAAGTGGAATGCCTGCAACCAGCACCGCAGCTGTCAAAACACTGCAGTCGGGTTAAGCATAGTGGGCATGGGATTTTTTAAAATCCCGTCCACTATGCTTATACTGTACTACAAAGGCAAAAAAATATGAGTCTGCACACATTGGAAGCAGCAGTGTGAACTGCAACCAATCCCCACCAAAAACATGATAAACCAATGCAAAAACCGTATATGAATCACACAAAAGGCGCTCTGCTGTAAAAATAAAAATAAATAGCAAGTGCTGTGACAAAAACAGGGCCTTTTGGTTTATACGTTTCTGCAAGAAAACGTACAATAAGCTGTCTCACCCACTCCACGGTAGGCCCTGATAGAGACAGTCCTAACTCTGTCCCTAGTGCTACGGTAAAAACCTGCCAGTGTGTACATACCTCAGCTGGACAGGGTGCGGGTGAGCACAGGACTATCTCACCTTGTAAGGCTGTGTGGGTGGCAGCTCTGTGTGCAGACTTCATATGGGAGGGGCAGGTGCCTCCAATATCTGCTGTACTAGGGACAGAGTTAGGACTGTCTCTATCAGGGCCTACCGTGGAGTGGGTAAGACAGCTTATTGTACGTTTTCTTGCAGAAACGTATAAACCAAAAGGCCCTGTTTTTGTCACAGCACTTGCTATTTATTTTTATTTTTACAGCAGAGCGCCTTTTGTGTGATTCATATACGGTTTTTGCATTGGTTTATTATACTGTACTACGCAGCATTTTGGACGCAGCGGCAAGACGCTGTGTCCAAAACCGAGTCTACTGACAGTGAATATGCAGCCTTACTCGTATGCAATCAGCTGACAGTAACTGCCTTATAGGGAACCAACCAACAGGTTTTAGAGCTATAAAGTGAAGCTAGTACCTTACAGGATCTGGGATACTGCTTGCAATCATACTTTTACTTCAATGATTACATGTATGATTGCTGAGATCAATCCCTGGGTACACCATGCAGCACATTACCATAAGTGCAGCACAGTGTCACTATGTGGGGCTAGGTTTCTTTGTATTACTCCCCTGTTTGCTCTATGCCAAACCTTCCCCCTCCCTATCCCGCCCTTCTTTTCCTCCAACTCCTGCTTCTCCCGTGAGTTCCAAGCAGGAGAAGATCTCGCCCTGTCCAGTCTCTGTGCATCCTGATCTGTCTCCTCTCAGAGACCAGGACAGATCCCCACTATTGTCATCACAGATCACAGACGACAATAGTGGGAATTTGTCCATTGGGCATGCTGGGAGTTCTAGTTTCACTGGCTCAGGATCTGCAGATCCAGAGACACTACAACCGCCAGCATGCTCCATCACGCAATCTGCAGAGCTAGAGACACTACAACCCTCAGCAGAAGCAGGAGATGGAGGAGACAGAGAGAGAGAGAGGTGGGAGGGTGAAGTGATGAGCTGGGGCAGGGCACACAGGACCGGCCTGGTGGAGTGATAGGGAGGGAGGGAGGTAGGAGAGTTTGGCTTAGAGCAAACAGGGAAATAATAATAAGAATCCCAGCCCCTCATAGTGACATGTGTCGCACTTATGCTAATGTGCTAAACTGGTTTCCTGGTGTTTGATGAGTTTTCTCTGCAATCCTACATGTAATCATTGAAGTAAAGGTATGATTGCACTCAGCATCCCAGTGCCTATAAGGCACTGGCTTCACTTTATAGTCCTAAATCCTGCTGGTTGGTTCGCTTTATAGCTTCTGTAACCGTAATAACCGACTAAAATTAAAAATTTAATTACAATTGACAACAAAGTTTTAGCATGAAAAAGAAAAAGAGTAATAACTCTTTCTTACAATCTGACTAGCAACAGGAGGGAAAGATTACCACTCTTCTATTCTCTTTGACTGGGCAGCGCGCTTGGCACAATGGGATGCACAGGCATAATCTCTAACTCTTTAAAGGTGACTGCAAAAAATAAGCACATTTTTCCTAGATTATAATCCAGCAAATCGCTGGAATTTGGTAGGGAAAGTCTATTTGCATCAAAAATATTGGATGCATCTGAAATGTTCCTCATTCTGCCCCTAAAGCATGATAAATGTAGGTAGTTAAAAACAGTTGTCATCTCAACATTCACATCTCGCACTATTTCCCAATGTTTTGTAATAAATGTAATTGTCTTAATTTACTTCCTTCTCTCCCAGTTACTATTCAGCAGTTCTGTTTTAGTGCCCAGTTCTTACTTCTTTTAACTGCTATGTCCAAGATCTGCACATTTCACATATGAGACTTTCACCATCTGAGCCATTCTGCTCCCCCTTGCACCAAAAATAGAATTCTACTACCTCAGGCCCCTTTCACATCACAATTTTTTCCTGTCTGTGGAGATCCTGTTTTTTTGCAGGACCCCACTGACAGGAATGGACAGCACCGGATTGGCAACTCCAGATGCCATTTCTGAGTCCAGATCTGTGATTTTGACAGATCCGGACACAGAAAGAGCTGGTGGGAGCCCAGTGGTGTCAGAGCTGTGATGTCACATGAGAGGAGGAAGAATCCTGTCTCCCCTTTCCCCCTTGTGACATGTCAGGGCTGACTTATTGCTTTCCCAGTGTATCTACATACACTGGGAAAGCAAAATAAAAGAGAAAACATATATTAAAAATAAAAATAATAAATGTGCATAAATGTGAAGAGTAAAGAGAAGGCGGCACTCACCGGTTTATGATCTTCTTTATTGTTCTGCATATCAACATCTTGCAGTTGTGCAGTGGGAAGAAGAGGGAGCAGGATCAAGTCCTTGATCCCTGCTCCCTCCCCGCTGCACCTAACTGCAATGATGTTTGATATGCACGAACAATAAAAGAAGATCCATAAACCGGTGAGTGTCGTGTGGGTACTCGCTTGCTGCGTAATGACGCCAACACGTGTATAAATTTTCCAAATGTCTACCCGTTTATTTCTCACCAGTATCAACAACCGGGTAGTACATGTAACATTTAACACAAACACGTCACATAATACATTACATAAAATATTGCACATAACATCATATTGTAACCGAGACCTGTCACCACGACTCTCTCCCCATTGGAGCTCTATCAACCACTTACATTTCACATTACATTTATAATAAATACATATGTTACATATCAACGATGACACCTCCGGGTTCAGAACAGGGATTGAGCAACCTGAGTACCGGGTATGTCATGTATCCCCAAGGGGCTCCTTCCTGGACGCATCTCAACCTACATCCCGGTCAGAGTCCACCTGGTTCAACCATGGTGTCCCCACTCTAGGAGCCCTTTTTAACCCCTGCTACTGACCTTCGCTACATACGCCTCAACGGGCCCTGTGGGTCCCAATGGCGGTACCAGCCCCCCGGCTTTAGTCACCCAGCATGATGACTCCATATTTCCCCCCGTAGTCAGGATTCCTGCCTGACCGGGACCTTACATATCACGTGATCCATCATACAATATTCGTGGATCCCATGCATCCTCACAGCCCATCATAATACATCCATGGACTGTAGCTCCTCCATGACCATAACAGGGACCTGGTCAACCGTAGAATCCGGGCTATCCACGCATCACCATGGCCTACTCACCACGGTACGGGCCACCAGTTGCCACCAAACCTCCATCTCATGGCAGGTCTCCAGGTCGACGACTGAACCCTGCTCTGAGTAGCCCCTATCGGATCAGCCATGGTTACCCTTCTAGGAGCCTTCTTGACCCCTGTCTCTGGCCACAGGCACACCCACACCATTAGAGGCCGTGGTTGAGGGACAGGTACCCTCTGCAAGCAGCAGGGCAAGCCTCCCTCTCGTCCCACAGGGACGGAACGCCTCCAATATCATCCATACTAGCTGGGTCACTCTCTCCCCACAACATTATACATGGCTCTTACATAGGCCATCGTCTTTCATTCAGGGCAATTACCTAAGCCCTCATAAGCGTCTACGGGTCCTTTACCCACTGCCTAGTCGGACCCAATGGCGGTTATGCCCGCCTGGCATTAATCACACACGCTTACTCCGTTACACGGGAACTGCTGTCTTACCGGGCACGGATCCGGGTCTCGCTACCTGAGGTAACGGGTTGGCCAAGCCTCCCCACGGGCTCCTTCCTGGACGTGTTTCACCCCACGTCCAGTCCAGCGTCCACCAGGTCAGCCACGGCTTCCCCACTCCAGGCGCTGTAACGACCCCGGTCCTGGCTACCGGCATGGAGCTAGCCTGCTCCCTTCACCAACTCTCAACGTGGCGGTATGGACTATCACTCAGTCCCTCACACAGACTGGATCTGCACTTCTCTCTGGTCTGAGCTGATCTCACACAAGTCTGTGTTCTCTGAATCAATCTCTCAGTCTCTCAGCTGGCAGGCTCTTATCGTGCCTGCCACTCCCACATGGACTCACCCCCTTAGCTGCTAGTAATCCGCCTCCCAGTTCCTATACAGCTGCTCATCTATGTGCCTGAACTCTACAGCTTCCACACAGCGTATGTTAACTCCCTGTGTTCCGGGTTGGTTCACACAGTACACACAATGCTCTCAGCCGCTCATTGATCTCAGGAGTCATTCACTGCCGCTCATTAGGCTCATGAATGTTTCAGACATTGACAGACAGGTGCCGGACATGATTATACAAAACACCTACGTTACAACCTGGCTCATGTGCACAGGATCCTATGCTGATCCTGCATTTGATGCGCCCCGGCCATGGGGACATGCCGGCGGTGCCTCACAGTCGCCTTCTCTTTATTCTTCACATTTATGCACAGAAGTTTTGTCTAATCATAGAGACATGCAACCGAGTAAAAAGCGCTCAGGAATATAAACAGTAAACACAATCATACCAGCCCTTTGTGACCCTAAGTGCCCGTATTCACCTATTGTTGCTGAAAAAAAAAAAAATACCTCTCTGCCGGCTGTCCGGCAACCAAGAAGATGTCCGGATGCTGCCAGGACCTTAAAGATCTGTGATTGGCCGGTAGCCATCATGTGATATGTGACGTGACCTACCACCTGATCATTACCGGCTAATCACATTATAGGTCGAAAGGTCCTGGCAGCATCCGGATGTCTTCTCGGGTCCCGGACAGCCGGCAGAGAGGTAAGTATTTATTTTTTTTTATTTTTAATACATTGCTTACATTAATTTCACTTTATCAGTTTCTGCAGATACACTCCTGCAGTGAAATTACACTGAGCAGAGCAGTTTTAGTATACTGAGCATGCTCAGTACACTAAAATCGGACCCGAGAAACTATCCTGTTTTTTCCCGATCAGAGCTCCATAGACCCCCATGTTATTTGAATCGGACAACATCGGATGCAATGCTTTCTGATTCTGTACGCTGTGCCCAAAATCGGAGTAGGCTCGATTTTGAGGACGTGAAAACAGCAGACACAATCTTATCCCTGCAGACACGGATGGCTATTAAGCACCAATCCATGCCCATAGGGATACATGGGGGCCGAATCGGATCCATGGCTATCAGTATTACAACGGATAGGCACGGATGCACAAAAATCGTGATGTGAAAGGGGTCTTATTGTTTCAGTGTAGTGTATGGATCTGGACCAACAGCAGCTGAAAGGAGCTTGTAAAGGAGTGTGAACTGAGAATTGAGAAAGCACTACAGCTAAATTGAAGGTAGAGAAGGAAACAATAAAATAATGAAGCTTATGTCAAATTCATCAGGTTGTAATTCCTAATGGTACCTTTACACGCCGCTACTGAAGGTTAGAAACAATCAGGTGTCTCACGTGCACGAGCACGTTCCAACGGTTGCTAACGGTACCTGATACCGCATTTACACGCCGCTACAAGGTGCTCTACAGAAGTTTTTTTTCTATCCCTGGAGGCACCGACGGGTGCCGCAGGTTACCTTCTGTAGAGCACCTTCCCTCATTTACATGCCGCTACCACAAGGTAATATGGGAGGACCTGGGGCAGCAGGGACAACACATAGGCGTGCCAGAGTTGTGGATTACGAGACGCTCATACGATGATTGGACAATGTAATAGCATCCTGATTGTCCAGCCAGCGCAGGAAGGCTGGATAATACATGATGCTATTGCAATTGTGTAGTGTGACTCGTCAGCTCCTTAAATATGCCGCCCTATGCAGCAACAACCAATCGTAACGCAGGAGCTTCCACCAATGATCGCTGAAGGGGGGCGGTATCCCGGAGGCTGTGTCACGCCCCAGGGAGTTCACTAGGTGTCGCAAAAACCTTCCTGTTCCTCGATTACACGCTGCTACCATCGGGTTGAAACCAACCTGTTTTTGAGCACTGCTGAAAAACAGGTGTCGACAGTGACCGGTGGCAACAACCTGATTTACACGCCACTACCTCGCGGTGTTTTGACGGTGCAAGATACAATTGTCTCCGACACCCGGTTGTTTCTAACCTTCTGTAGCGGCGTGTAAAGGTACCTTTAAGGATAAGTAAATAAGAAAAGTTTAGTTACTATTTAAAGTTACACTTTCTATCCTGTGACAATTAGCTGATGTGTTGGACAACTGCATATTGTGAAGAGTGAAGAGATTGTATAATTAGGTGAAACTCCGTTATGTTTGAGGGTAATATTTTGATAGCACAAGAAAAATCCAAAACTAATAATTTGGTGAAACTTTTATAACAATTTAATTTTTAGGGTTGTAATTAAAGATTGTAGACCTTTTTACAATTCTTTTGACATTCAGGCTTCGTTTTACATTTTTGAAGCCTGTAGCTAGCACAACCCAATTTTCTTACACTCTCAGGACTCATGAGGAGGAGGGAGTTTAGGGCTATTTTGCCACCATAATACCTAAATATCATAATACTAAAGTAAATTATCTATGAAAAATTTATTGATTTTTAGCTACCATACAGTATATCCATTCCACATCTGTTTGTTTCTGACAACCCAGATCTATTACTAATTGATGCATTTTTGCAGGCTTTTCCCTCTTCGAGAGCAAGGCTTAAATTTTTACGCTAAGGAGCTGACCTCATATGAAATTGAGGTAAAACCAGCACTCTTTGAAAATGAAAAATAATTGTAAATATTTGCTGCTAATTATTTTTTTAAAATAATAAAGCAATGTACATGCTGTGTCTTTCACCAGTGTTCTCTCATGAAAATAGCTTTTGTAATGAAAATTACTTTTCCTTTTAAAAGTAGAGGATGAATTGTTGAGAGCATGAATACATCTTAACTCAACTGCTCTGAGGGCTGACGGCTGTTGTAATGGATTCCTCTGAAACAGAGAAGGCGACATCTTTGATGTTCTTAGAAGTTCCCATATGACATCTAATAATACATCAAGCAGTGTGAAAATATTAGACGAACAAGACAAGAAAAGCCTCCCATCTATTGTCACCCTTGTGCTAACTTTAATAAGCTGTCTTTTTTTTTTTTATGAATGTTTGGCCTTAGCACAAGATACTGAGGTTTGCAAGTCAAAGTCTCCATCTGACACTAAAGCTAATGCTAATGTCAGGTGTAAAGACAAAAATAAATATATCAGCAGAATTATGTATTGATGCGGTTTGATGTGAAAGATATGAAAATCCCAATAATACATTTATTTTATAACATATAAATCTTATTTCACTCTGCTTGAATAACTCTCTTAAAGAGGACCTGTCAAACCCCCTGGTGCATGGCAAACTAAATGCAGCACTGAATGCAGCATGTCTACTGCATTCAGGGAAGGGGTCCCCCATGTCTCTAGTCCCCCTGTACCCCGAGAAATACATTTTAGAAATCTTACAGATAAGAGGTCTAATGGGTGGGATCTGTATAACAGGTCTTCGCCGCTGGCACAGTCCTCCTCCTTCTTTGTTCCTCCCCTTCTATGTCTCTGCCGCCGCCTCCTGTTCTGTCCTCCTCTTCTCCTGCTCTGTCAATCACGCTGCTGAACAGAGCGGCATTGTGTGACGTCAGCGGCAGAGCCCGCCCTGCTCTATGCTTTATTCAAACAGCACGGCGGGCTCTGCTGCAGCAGCGTGATTGACAGAGCACAGGAGAAGAGGAGGGAAAACCCAGCAGGACAGGAGACGGCAGACACAGAGGGTTTGGAATAAAGAAGGAGGAGGCCGAAGGACTGTGCCACCAGCGACGACCTGTTATACAGATCTCACCCATTAAACCTCTTATCTGAAAGATTTCTAAAGTGTATTTCTCGGGGTACAGGGTGGCTAAAGACATGGAGGACTGTTGTGAATTCTGCTTGTGGGCTCCCTCCTGTGGTTGTGCCTGGTAATGCAGTTGATCCTGTTTTGCACTCTTGGTCAGGTGAATTGGATAATTGCAATTCTGACTGGGGTATTTAAGGTTGCAGGATTTCCTCAGTCCTTGCCAGTTGTCAATGTTCCTGGAGGTGTTTCACCTCTGTCTGGTCTCTCCTGCCCTGTTGCAAGACTTCCAAGCTAAGTGTATGGTTTAGTCTTTTTGTGGCACACATGCTGTGTGCTTGTTTTCTGAAATGGTCTATTTCTGCTCAGAGTGCATGCTGTGTTAACTTGCCTCTCTGTTAGGACTTTTCTTCCTAGGATTTTTGTGCTATTCATTTGTTATTGGCTTGTTCAGCTTTTTGTTTCAGTATATATATATTGAGAATTGTAGGATTCACAGGAGGTTGCAGATATAGAGGGCGCCAGGTCTTGAGTAGACTCAGGGTATTTCTGTATTATCTGCGGTGGATATTTTTGAAAGGATTTTATACTGACTGCAATTGTATCCTGTCCTGTCTTTTTCTATCTAGCTAGAAGTGGCCTTATCTTAGCTTGATTCTGTTTTCTGCCTGAGTGTGTTTTTCTTCTCTTACTCACAGTCAATATTTGTGGGGGGCTTTCTATCCTTTTGGGGTTCTGCTCTGAGGCAAGATAGCATTCCTGTTTCCCTCTTTAGGGTTAGCTAGTTCTCCAGCTGTGTTGAGGTGTCTAGGGTATGGTTAGTCACATCCCACGGCTACTTCTAGTTGCGGAGTTAGATCAGGAACTGCGGTCAGTACAGGTACCACTTCTCCTGTGAATTTTATTCATGCAGCTCCAAGGTACACCGGATCATAACAAAGACATGCTGCATTCAGTGCTGCATTTAGTTTGCTATGCACCAGGGGGGTGAAAGGTAACCTATTCGGTCCCTCATGCCATCCAAGCCAACAGCATTCACATTAGCACATTAAAAATTCCTTCCTGTCTGCCCTGTGTAACATCATTCTGTAAAATCAATGTGTGAAAACAAAGCATTTATTTCCTATGTTGTTCATATGCAAATTAAAGCTTTGACTAGTCAAAGGAGTGTTTTTTTCCTTCCCAGACAAGTTGGCCCTCATTCCATATTATCACGCTCCTATTAGCATGATAACATGATTTCCATTGGCAGATGTCATAACCAGCTACTGGAAATGTTGCGCATGTGCATGGCTCATTACAGCAGCATCAATGCACCTCTAAGGTCAGGTTCAGAGAGGCGTACAGGAAATGATCAGAAAAAACAGATTCTGCACTTCTGATTATGCACAGTATGTTTCTTTAAAGCCAGGACTCTTTTTACACAAAGCTTTAGAGATGCACTAACATTGCTGAAGTGAGCTACATGCATTCGCAAGATTTCCACTAGCTGGCCATGACATCGGCTCGTGGAAATCATGTTATCACACCAACAGGGGCATTATAATATGGAAAGAGGACCGACTAGACTGGAGAAACAATACCCCTTCGACAAGTTGAAGCCCTAATTTGCATATCAAAACTTAGGTAATAAAGGCTTTTCTTATAAATTGATATTCGAGAATGATGTTATACAGAGCTGGTTAGGAAGGGATTGTTCATATGCATATGTGAATAATAATGGCTTGGATGGCATAAGGTTCCTTTTAAAGACATTTATGAAGAATTTACATAGTATAAAAAATATGTAAAATCAGATGAGAAGTCACTAGAATAAAGCTATGTTCAATACAAAAGTCCATAAAAAGACCAAATGATGTAGACATCTACACATAAACATGCATAAGAGAGTGAAATGAATCCATTGTGAATAAATCCCTTCTACAGGTCACTCTTGGTGGGAGGGACCTGTAGAAGTGATATATTCACGAAACAGCTGTCATCCATGTAGCTCCGTGCTAACTTCTGTTGAATTGTTTTTGTTTTTATTAAACTTCAAGAAAGTTTGTACAATTTTATGGATAGGTGCGTGCCACTGATGCTTAGTTCTTTTTGTTGGAACGTTTTGTCTATGAACTATGGAATGATTTCACCACCATATATCCTATAACCGTTTGTCTCAAGCACTGTTTCAATGAATGTGGATTTTGCATGACATAAAGACTTGGTGCGAGGGTTTTTTTCTCAGTTGAAAGCTGAATCCATCACCTTTGTGGCAATCCGTTTGGGTTAGAAGATGGCGAACACCATGAAGTCTATTCTGAGGACCAGCCCGGTCTTCACTGCAGACAAAGCAGCATGGGAATGTTACTGCCTCAGAAACCTGCCTCTCGGCTAAAAACAAAGTATCTTTGTTTTCCAAAAATGTTTTATTTTAATTAACTTAACATTAAAGTTAGATCAGATAAATTGGACGCTTTTGTAATCCATGAACTACGTAGAATACATTAATTTAATCCTGTTCTGCTAAAGAGAAATGGGATAGTATATAAATAGTTTTTTTTTTTTAACATTCACGGTTTCTTAAGTGAAATTTTCTCTTTAGAAAAAAAAACTAAAATCTCTAAGTAATGTCTAAATTTAGAGCACAGATATCAAAGATTAAATTAAGGATCCACCATGTGCGCTGCCAGACAATGATACGGTAACACTGTTTTTTTTTCTTTCCAGGACACTTAATCAAGCCTATGTGTTTTGTGGCCCTTTGGCCACTTCCTCAGGACATAAAAATCCTTTAAAAAAAAAAAAATAATATAATGATTTTTATGCCCTGATAAAGTGTCCTGGAAAGAAAAAAAAATGTTACCATGTCATTGTCTGGCACTGCACATGGTGGATCCTTAAAGGGAACCTGTCACCTGGAATTAAGGCTCTACACTATCACTACCTATCCCTACACCTTCCTAGTGCTTTCTCCCTATCTGTGCTAAAATGGCCCTATAAAAGATTAGAAAAATGAATTCTAACTTACATAAGTCCGTGAGTAAGGGGACTGAGAAGGAGGTGGCTCCATGTAGCACTCCTCCATGCAGCTGTGCACGCCCCGCTGGGCGGCGTTATTGTTTCTTCCTCTCTGCCCTTCTATTTGGAATCTCCCGCCCTCTGGAAGCTTGTCATGCCCCGGGCTCTACGTCATTTCCGGCTCGGTGCATTATGGGGCCGATCACGTGATCAGCCTCAGTGCATTATGGGGCTGATCACGTGATCAGCCCTGCTGCAATAAGCGCATTGCGCATGCGTAGAGTCGGGCCGATCATGTGATCGGCCCCATAATGCACTGAGGCTGATCACGTGATTGGCCCCATAATGCACCAGGCCGGAAGTGACGTAGCGCCCGGTGCATGACAAGCTTCCAGAGGGCGGGAGATTCCAAATAGAGGGGCAGAGAATAAGAAACAATAACGCTGCCCAGCGGGGCGTGCACAGCTGCATGGAGGAGTGCTACATGGAGCCTGGCACCTCCTTCTCAGTCCCTTACTCACGACTTATGTAAGTTAGAATTCATTTTCTAATCTTTATAGGGCCATTTTAGCACCGATCGGATAGATAGGGAGCAGCTAAGAAGGTGTAGGGACAGGTAGTGATAGTGTAGGGCCTTAATTCCAGGTGACCGATTCCCTTTAATTTATTCTTTGTTATCCTTGTTGATTAGTGCGGTAGCCGTTTGTGTGCTTAAGTGGTGGTTGTGACTGCCTTACAACCTGATCGGGTGAGCCCCACTAATCCCACTATCCTTAGGGTCCCGTTACACTTGGCGACGTTCCAGCGATCCCGACAACGATACGACCTGGTAAGGATCGCTGGAACGTCACTACGTGGTCACTGGTGAGATGTCAAACAGTCAGATCTCAACGACGCAGCAACGATACGGCGACCCATATAACGACCACAGCGGTCGTTGGGAGCCTGTCACACAGCAGCTAGTCTGACGACTCAGACCTATGTGGCTGAGTTCTGAGTCGCCAACGAGGTCGTTGTTAGGACATCAAACACACCAATGCATGCTGGCCAGCTGGAGCCCAATGATTAAAAAATGGTCCAGGCCATTTCGACACGATCGGCGATGTCACAGCAGGGGCCTGGTCGCTGCTATGTATCACACATAGCGAGATCGCTGGTAAGGTCGCTGTTGCGTCACAAAACCTGTGATGAAACAGCGATCTTGCTAGGTGTGACCGGGGCTTTACTTAGTGTACCATCAGAGAAGACTCTATTTGTGCTCCTTCTCTTGTTTGTCTAGTTTACATTTAGAGCACAACACAGTAACCACAACCTTTTTAAATACTATTTTAGCACTATTAAAAGCTGGCATCATCATTTCCTTTCCTTTTCTTTTTTTTCTTGCAATATATTTTTGGGAATAATTTAATCTAGCAGTTCAGCGGTAACACACATTACCACTGCAATAGCTTTATTCAGTGACACATCTGTTGTGACTTGTGCATAACGTTATGATTATTTATAGTCATTGATAAAAGTAAACTTTTTTTTTTTTTTTTTTAAGGAGTTTAAAAAAACAAGAGAAGCGATTAAAAGATTCATCTTGGCGTACAAAATGATGCTGGATTTTTTTGGGTTAAAACTTGTGGACAAGAATGGCAGTGTTTCACGAGCTGCAAACTGGCAGGATAGGTTCCAGCACCTGAATGAGTATGTATATTTCTCTGTCTTTGCCATCAGACTGGGTAATTTTATTCTAGTACTAAGAAATGATTTGCTATAATCCTAATGTACAGACATATATATTTTACAAAGCCATTTTACTATAGAAATTTAAGGCTGTACTGAATAGGATGTGATCCTGTTGAGGTGGGAATTTGACTTCAAATTCTATTGGCCAAAAATACCTGAGCAATACAACACTATGCATATTTGAAAATGAGGATATGTGTGTGTTAATGGAGCATTCCTAAACCAAATACCAGATATTTTCACTAAACGCAATGTGAACACAGCTTAGTAAATTTGAAAGGGACAAAGCAAATCTTGAGATACAGCTGGTGAAATAAGTATTCAATCCCTTACCAATTTTCTATTTTTGGTATGTGTAATAATGAGAAATTACGCTGGAAAAAAGTATTATTTACACTTGTTGAAATTGATTTAATACTTCATATGAAAACCTTTGTTGGTGATCACAATTTCAAGACTCCTCCTGTATGGAAAACAAGTTCATGCGTTGCTTAGTTGTGATTTTGGTCACTCTTCAAATCCTGAAGGTTATGTGGGCTCCTTCTATGAACTCTGAGCTTTAGCTCCTTTCCAATTGGATTTAGGTCAAGTGATTGGGCTGAAACCAATTGAGAGTTTCCTTGGCTGTGTGTTTGGGAACTTTGTCTTGCTGAAATGTTCACCCTCATTTCATCTTCACCATATTGATAGATAGCAGCAGATTAGAATGTCTTAGTACATTTGTCAATTTGTCTTCTATGCTGAAAAAAGCACAACACTATGATGTTCTCACCTCCAAACTTCACTGTTGGGAGGGTGTTTTGGGGGGTGATATGCAGTGTCTTTTGGCCGCCAATCATGGTCTCATCTGACCAGACTATGATATCTTAGTATTTCACAGACTTGTCTAAATGTTATAGAAACGTTAAAGTCACTTGAACATGCTTTCTATTCAGCAACAGCGTCTTGCTTGGTCAGCTTCTATACAGGCCATGGAGGTTGAGTGCATTCCTTATTGTTTTCTTTGAAGAAATTGTACCTGTTGCTTCCTGGTGTTTTTTGTATCTCTCCACAGATCGTTCTTAGCTCTTGGACAATTCTGATAATTCTTTTCACTCCTCTGTCTGAAATCTTGAGGGGAGCACCTGGTTGTGGCCTCTGTATGGTGAAATTATGTTCTTTCCACTTCTGGATTTTGGCCCCAACAGTGCTCACTAAAGCCTTCAGTAGCTTAGAAATTCTTCTACAACAAATATCATTAGTATATTTTGCAACAATAGGGTTGCAAAGGTGTTGAGATGGCTTACTGGTTTGACCCATCATGAGATGATTCTTGTGTGGTATCTTGGCAATTGGACACCTTTGTAATGAAACACCTTTTTATAGACCCATCAGTTGAACCAGCTGATATTACCAAAAACCAGCGAAAGAGTCCTGCAAAGATAATATGCATATTCCTAGTGCATTCTGGGATAAGTGAAGAATCTCTGCGAGCTCAAGGAACTTCGGACTTTGGCCGTTGCAGCGGAAAAGGGCACATATATAAGAATACGTCAGCACAGGATCATTATTTTAAAACCCATCCAATTGTGAAAATAATTATTCCGAGATCTATTGATTAAAATTAGCTTTAAAATTAACTATGTTCTTGGGAAAATCCATTTAAATACATAGATTCTTCCTTTTATACTCTACTATTCCTCATTTGAACTTAATGTACATGTGTACATTTTTTCAATCATATTATTGAAAAAACATCATATAGGAAAAATGGAGATTATAAAATGTTAATTAAAATATAAAACACATATAGATGTAGATCTGACCTTCGTATAACAGACTTGGTTAGGTCCATTTTATATTTGGAAACTGACCCAAATTTAGTGTTTTTTTACTGTTTACTGAAACTTATTCAAGTTATATAATGGACATAAAGTCCAGTTTTTTTAGCTTTCATTTGAAGGTATCTACATTGAAATGTAGATCAAGGGCTTAGGAGTTTCAGTTCCTTTATATGTGCCACCCAGTTTTTAAAGGGGCCAAAATTAATTGCACAATAGGCTCAAAGGCTGTTTCATGGACAGGTGTGGGCAATTCCTTCGTTATTTAATTCTCAATTACGCATATATAAGGCCTGGAGTTTTTTTTGAGGTGGGATGCTTGCATTTTGAAGACTTTGCTGTCAAAGGAGCTATTCATGCAGGTGAAACAAGTCATTCTTCATCTGCAAATACAGAAAACCCATCCGAAAAATTGCTACAATATTAGGAGTGGCAAAATCTACAGTTTGGTACCTCCCGGAGAAAGTAAGAAAGCACTGGTGACCTCAACAATGCAAAAAGACATGGACACCAACGGAGGACAACATTGGTGGATGATCGCAGAATAATTAACCTGGTGAAGAGAAACCCCTTCACATCAGCCAAACAAGTGAACAACGCTCTCAGGCATGTAGGCGTATCAAATCCAAATCTACCATAAAGAGAAGGCTGCATGAAATTAAATACAGAAGGCTCGCTGCACAGTGAAAGCCACTCATAAGCCTCAAGAATAAGATGGCTAGATTGGACTTTGCTAAAATAAATAAAAAATAATCTTAAAAAACCAGCACAGTTTCCGAAGAGCATTCTTTAGACAGATGAAACCAAGATCAACCTCTTCCAGAATGATGGAAAGAAAAAAGGTATGGTGAAGGCATGGTACAGCTCATGATCTAAAGCATATCACATCATCTCATCATCTGTTAAGCACAATGGAGGAAGTGTGATGGCTTGACCATACATGGCTGTCAGTGGCACTGGGTCTCTACAGTTTATTGATGTGACACAGGATAGAAGCAGATAGATGAATTCTGGGGTTTTCAGAGACATACTGTGTGCTGAAATGCAGCCAAACTGGTCGACGTTTTATAATACAGATGGACACTGACCCAAAACATAAAGTCAAAGCAACCCAGGGGTTTAAAAGAAGTGGAGTATTCTTGAATGGCCAAGTCAGTCACCTGATCTTAAGCCAATATAGCATGCATTTCACTTTTTAAAGACTGAACTTCAGACAGAAAGACCCAAAAACAAACAGCAACTGAAAACCACTGCATTAAAGGCCTGGTAGAGCATTAAAAAGAAGGAAACGCAGCATCTGGTAATGTCCATGAGTTCAAGGCAGTCATTGCCAACAAAACATCTTCAACCAAGTGTTAGAAATTAAAATTTTATTTACAATTATTCAATTGGTCTGATTACTTTTGAGCCCCTGAAATGAAGGGATTGAGTTTAATAAATGTAAGGGGGCAGGAGAGAGGCACTAGTGTCTACTGGGAGTACATGACAGGCTGGAGTGTGGGCACAAGATCCCTGGGTTGCTCAGTCCCAGACAACAATACGTATACATCAATGGAAGGAAAGACGACACTCACCGGAGGATTCTGCTGGTGTGTCTTTATTGGAGCATGCTTGGACCCGTAGAAGCGCAAAGTAGCGCAAAACGGTGCCGTCGTCCTCTCAGCAACCCCCTCCCTGCACCAAGTAATTACCGCATGCTCCAATAAAGACACACCAGCAGAATCCTCTGGTGAGTGCCGTCTTTCCTTCCATTGATGTATTGAGTTTAATAAATGCTTTAGTTCCTCACATTTTTATGCAATCACTTTGTTCAACCCACTGAATTAAAGCTGGAAGTCTGAACTTAAACTGGATCTGAATTGTATTGTTCATAATCCATTGTGGTAATGTTCAGAACAATAATTAAACAAATGTTGTCTCTGATCAAATATATATGGATCTAACAGTAGTTTGGTTGTGTGCACAGTTACTGCTATATCTGTGCTTCCTCTTTTCTATTATTGTATATCAATTTTTGCTTCCCCTTTTTTGTATTTGTAAATATTAGTATTGTTTTCATACACTTTTTTTTCCTTTCAAGATTGTAATACTGGTTTTACTTTTAATGAAATCTTCAATTTTTTTTATTTATGAACTATTTAGTGTTTTGTTTTTTTCTTTAAATGGAATTTACTGTCCTCTTTTGTATAGTTTACATGAATGAACCACCCTCAACAGGGACGTGTTTGCAAAAAAGTAAAATTGTATCAACCCAGGAAATGATGTTGTATTAATAACAGAAGCTTTTCCCAATTTGACAGGGCATAAGGTGAAGAAGGTGGCGCTTCAGTGGGAATAAATGCCCCTGAGACACATTATACTGCAGGATTATAATTTGCACGAGACCCGCTGTGTCTCATTGCATTATATTTCTTTTCATGATAAGTTATTAATAAACTATTTTAAATCAATAAATTAAACTTTTTGAGGGACTTTGAGGTACATTTTCAAAATAGATCCCAGAAGCTTGGTATTCTGTCTCGGCAACCATACTGGGATTGTTATCTCTCCTAATCTTCCATGTGGAGTTCTACCAAAATTAAAAGCTTAGATTAGAAGATAAAAGATGTTTGAGAAATTGAATTCATAAACATGACATTTATGATTTTAGTGGAAAATGAACAGATAAGGTTGTTTTTTTACAGGATAAAAAGGTTAAATGCGATAATGAAATCTTATAAAAAGCAGATGTTCTCTGAAGTCTAGACTATCAGACGTGTGTGAAAACCAGTGGTGTTCCATATGTTGTCCCTTTCCAGAGACAATTTCAACCTTTCTGAAACTGTTAACCTAGTGCCATATGCAATTTTGAATAATATATGTATTCTAATGTTAGAAATTAATAGACAGTGTATAGGTTTACAAACTAGGACATGCTCAATCTTTGAGTATAGCATTTTTCAAAACATTGCTGGCATTGCCTATTAGAAATGCAACCCATTGTTTTGGCAGCTTTCTGCCTATGAACAGTGTACACAGGAAGCTTCCAATCAGCAGTGAGGGTGCGTTGGACTACATGGCAGCATATTTACTTGCCCTCTAGTGATAACTTGCTGCAGATAAAATGGTGATTTTACAAAAACTACATTAAAGGGACCCTGACCTCATAAAATGTGCCCCCAGCCTCTTTATACCAGTCCCTGCACCATGCTAATACATTTCCATGCATCCTTTTGTGTTTATAAAGTGTTCTTGTAAAGTTTATAAAAGTGTATTTTTTACCTATCTGATATGTGGGCTTCTTAAATGTTGAAGCCACAAAAGGCGTGCCTTTTTACTTTTCCCCGCCGCCTGCTTGATAATTATGCATGCCCCGATGGGCGTGCTATAGAGAGAGCACTTCAGAAAATGGGCAGTAATGCCTCTATGACGTAAATCGCGTCATATCCGGCATTACCCACTGACTACCTTGATGATGCGTAGTGCGCATGCGCAAGGTGTGTTCACGGAAACTTATCTGTGGCAAGCTGCCGTGAACACTCCTCGCGCATGCGCACTACACATCGCGAGGTTGTGAGTGGGTTATGCCGGATATGACGCGATTTACGTCATAGTGGCATTACCGCCCATTTTCTGACGCTCTCTCTATAGCATGCCCATCGGGGCGTGCATAATTAGCAAGCACATATCAGATAGGCACTTTTATAAACTTTACAAGAATGCTTTATAAACACAAAGGGATGCATGGAAATGTATTAGCATGGTGCAGGGACAGGTATAAAGAGGCTGGGGGTGCATTTTATGAGGTCGGAATCCCTTTAAGCAGAACAGTAAGTGATATATCACTGGAATCAGGGTCTGTGTCTCTACAGTATGGGAATTAAGGTCTTTGCCTCTATAATATGCTGCCTTCATGATAGGTAATAAAACCTGGTGACAAATGCCTATTAATGTGTGCAATGTAAATATAGCACATATATAATCTAGGCATGTAACGTCAATTTGCAATATTTCCTGCTTATAGATTGAGATTCTGAACTACTGTAAATAAAGAAACCTTCTCGTCCACATGTTCCGTTGCTTATATCAGAAATCAGATTATGAAATTAACATTGTAATAAACTTGTAAAGAAATAATATATGCGTAAGTTCCAGCTACAGGACACTGCCATTCTAGATATTTCTAGGTGTGTGCATGACTGATTTTGGCAGATGTCAGATCTTTATAATTGAGAAGGACTGTAAATGTAGAGAATGATACTTCAACTGTCCTTGTTGTTTCATTCCAGATCTCAGCACAATTACTTGAGAATTACTCGCATTTTAAAAAGTCTTGGGGAACTTGGATATGAGAGTTTTAAGTCTCCTTTGGTGAAAGTTTTTCTTGAGGAGTCCGTTGTTGAGAACACAATCCCAAATATGAAGCAAAGTGCATTAGAGTATTTTGTGTACACCGTCAAAGAAAGAAGGGAAAGGAGGAAACTGTTGCGCTATGCTTCTCTTCATTACCAGCCTCATGGGCACTTTATTTGGGGACCACACAAGAAGCATAAGTCTGGCCAAAATAAAACTATAAAGAAGACATCCTTGAAGAAAAATACACAAAAATCTAAGGATGCCAAGATGGAAAATTGCCTAGAAACACCACAAAATTCTTCTGTGGAAGACAGAAGGGTGGAACTAGAACAGGTTGATGACGTGGAAAGCAAGTTAGAATGTCAGGATGATGACAATGAGCAGGGGTTTAAAACCGAATCTGAAAAGGATGATTCCAGCTCAGAACATACTCCTCAGGCAGTGTTGCATCGAATTATCGACTCTACCATTACATCGGCCAATGGTGAAGAAGGTAGTAAACCCTGCAAAGAAAATAATACAGTCAGTATAATAATAGTAGATCCGACTGAGGGCAATACAGATTGTTTGTGTAATTTGTCACCTAGTACTCCAACAAATGCTCATGTCACTGAACCCTCAGGTACAGAAAATTAAGTTGAGCTACAAAATAAGGAAAGCACACATTGAATGGGAATTTTTGAATAAATCAATATGAATTGTCATAAATGCAGCACAAGTATGTGTAATGTAAGGTGTAAAGCAATTCAAGTTCTTAGTCACTGACAGTTCATAGAGTAAGTAGCCTTTCTTCAGAGGCAACTGGTGCACTTTAATATGTATGAATACTGTTGAAAGCTAGGTCCAGATTTGTTTTTAATATCTATTTTTATTGAAATTATGTAATTAGTTTAGTGGTGATTTATCATACTCTGTAATATGTGATCACCTTCAACAAAACTAAAGCCATACTGAACTGTATGATGTCGTAAAAAGTTAATAAGGCAGTTTGATATTTTGCCGTCAACACGTTTTGTGATTGTTTACATACCAATTACTCTTTTCACATTGTCTTCAGACCCAGCTACACAAAAATTATTAGCAGCCTGAAGTCCTGGTATTTGCTAATTCTTTCATTATCAAGTGCCATGTCATGACAACCTTGTTGCAGGTGCAGTTATGTGGTGATGATCTGTGAATGGTTTATAATATTGTGCCACTTTTATGGGGTATAAGGAATAGAAATGATGAAGGGTGTTTACTCTGACATCATGAAAGTTTTTAAGGCAAAAGATTCACAGGGGGAAAACATGCATTTGGTGTATTTTTGTCAGAAAGGGTACAAGACTCCACAAGACTACCTTGAAGCAGGTCTTCACCCTCCTGTATCTTTCACCAATCCGAGAATCCAGGCTCAGTTTATGATTAGCCCAGATGGTGAGACATCACATGTGTACTGCACAGATGATGTTATGCCAAACTGGTGTCACAGGTTGACTGCTTTGCAATCCTTGAGTGCTGCTGCTGTGTTTCACTTGAGTTTTTTTTTCCTTAGTCTATTCTGTGTGCTTCAGCTCTGCAGGTGGAGGAGTGAGTCATAGCATTTGGGTGGAGGTGGAGGGGTGTGTCTTAGTATTCAGATCTCCACTTCCCCAGGCTTGAAATAGCTCCACTTCCCCCCACTAGGTATCCCAGAGCTCATTTCTATTTGGACCCCGTGCTGTGCTGAGCTGTGTTTTTGCTGCCGATGACTTCCATTGTAACTGCTGGTTTTTCCCAGTCTGTGGGTGAAGGTAAGGGGCTCTTAGCGTGAGGCTGAGCAGGAGCGAAAGGCAAAGGTGTTAGGAATAAGGTTAGTCAGGGACCCCAAGTCCACGGCCAGACAAGCTCCCCTGAACATCCTTGCTCACCTTACCATCTTGCCTCCTGATTCCCTATACATTATACCACCACCTGATAGTAGGTGAATCAAACACCACACCGAGTAACACCGATGCTCAGTAAGTTTGTGCAGCTTCTATACTTCAGCCAGAGAGAACTGACCTGGATCGTAGATCGGAGTTTCACATGTTGATTTGCTTATCTCTGATAATGAACAGTGCAAAAATTAAGAATAAATGAAACCAGCTCACTCATTTAGTTTCCATGGAAGGTGCAAGGAAATCCTCAGGCTCTTCAAGTATGTTTAATAAAAATCCATTTTCTAGCTTACATTTTCCAATATAAAACATTTTCCAGCTTTACTAAATTAATAAAAAGTGAGTGAAACAGATAAAAATATCATGCTGCTGTTAATAAGTAGCTGTGGGCTATAGTACAACGTGTTACAGATGCACAGGTATTACCGCGTCCTTTCTTCAACTTACTGTACCATACAGTAAAATGAGGTTCCTTATAAGAGTTCATAGGACTCCCAGGATGTTCAGGTGGAGCACATCAGTGATATTCACTTGTGTGCTCACTCCAGTGTGATCTCAATCCTTTTTTTTTCTGGTCGTCATAATGGGAGACCCAGACAATGGGGTTTAGGGCTCTGCCCTCCGGAGGTCACACTAGGTACTACAAGTTTGTAGACACCGCTCTCCGCTTATAAACCCCCACCGTAGGAGACATCCTCAGTTTTAAACTTAGTGTGCTCGGAGGATCACGCTTTGCTTGCACTTCACTGCATTCTCACAGCTTACGTGATGGCGTATGAAGACAAGGTAAAATGGTCCCGCTCGGGACCCCCGACAGCCTCCCCGCTCACCCTCTGCGGAACACGCTGGTGGAGGTACCGGAGGGCTTTTAGCCTGGACACTTCAGTGTTCTCCCGGTACGCTGTCGCGCTCCTTTCCTTTCCATCCCTCCATGGAGGCTCTGGTAAGGGGGAGCCTGGAGCCTTGCACAGCTCCGCTCCGTCCGAGGCCTCCCTAAATGGTGCTTACAGACCGGACGGAGCCAGCCCAGTCCGAGGCCTCCCTAAATGGTGCTTACACTCCGGACTGGTGCTGTACCCCCGTCCGAGGCCTCCCTAAAGGTGCTTACAGACCGGACCGGCACTGAGGCACCTGGTGTGTCTCCTGTGTGCCTGGGGGTAGTGTCTGTCACTGTGGTGTCATGACACTCAGACCGCGCGGTTACCCTCGGGTCCGCGGTTCTGGCGGTGACCCTGTGCTGGGGTCTCCCTGGCTGACCGCCCTGTGTATCACAGGGGCTGAGGCTGTAGACTGCGGGTGTTTTTATGTGTACATGCAGTCTGAGAGTGTGTGTGGTGATATTCACACTCTTTTCCCGCGCTGCGGGCTCCGGCACCTCCATTGCTGAGGCAGTCTGGAGGAGGAGGAGGCAGCCCTTATGGTGACATCACCGCTGGGCGTGTTGTGTGTTCTTCCCGCGTGTTCCTGGCTCCGCCCACATCTTCACTGTCGGCGGCCATCTTCTCCCTCGCTTCCCGGCTGGGATCCGGCTGCAGCGCGTGTCTGCACTTACAAGGGAGACCGGAACTCGCGGAGGTCACACACACACACCGCTTCCTCCTACCGCTTTACTGCGGTCGGTAAGCCACCGGGATTCCCGATTTGTTTGTGAACTTTGGCTTATATTCCCCTCACTGTGGAGATGTCCTCAGTTGGGAAGCATGCTGCTAAGGCGGCGGTGGTCTCCATTGCCTGTGTTACATGCAACGGGACACTGGTGGAGGGGTCCTGCAATAACTGCGGACGCCCAGAGGCCCGGTCTGCTACTACTGAGTCTGCAAATCCGGGATTATACCCTGAGGTTCAGGTGATCCCAGGGCCATGGGAAACGCAGAATAAGATCAATGAATCTCTGCTGTCCCAGATGTCCTCCATGTCGCAAACCCTGGAGGCACTGCATAGGAGACTGGAGAACCCAGCTACTCCTCCTAGTTACCCCCGGGTGTCTCTTACTTCTGCTGTAAGACCCCCTAAGCGAGCCCGTGAGGCTTCTCCTGAGCTCCAGACTCTTTCTGAGGAGGAGCGTTCCTCTGATGGTGAGGAAGATGATGGGGGTTCTACTCTTGGGTCTATGTCTGAATCTCCAGATGGGGTGGAGGATCTGGTGTCCTCCATCAATGAGACATTGCGTCTTGTCACTCCTCCTGAGGAGGTGACTGTACACCCCAAGGAGATCTATCAATGGCTGCGGCCAGAGGCTAGACCAAGTGGCTCCTTCGTGGACCACACTAATTTCGGAAGGGTGATTAAAGCTCCCAGGTTGCATCCTGGGCGGCGTTATGTCCGTAAAACTAAGGACAATCGCTTTCCCTTTCCCCAGGAGGCGCTCCAGGAATGGTCGCAGTCTCCCAAGGTGGATGCTTCCATGACTAGGATTGCTGCGCGCTCCTTGTTTTCTGCCTCTGATAGCTCCTCGTTGAAGGATGCTACTGATAGACAGGTCGAGCAACTCGCCAAGTCTTCCTATGAGGCTGTGGGGTCTTCGTTTGCCCCTAATTTTGCCGCGGTCTGGACCCTACAAGCGATTACTATCTGTTTGGATGGTATCACTGATCTAGCTAGGTCCAGTCCAGAGGTCCTGGCTCTCACTGAGAGAGCAAGGGCCTATGCGGACTATGCCAGGACGGCATCTTTGGAAACTGCCACTCGCTCTGCTGTGGCCTCGGCCAATGCAATTGCGATCCGCAGGCTGTTGTGGCTGCGTCTTTGGGACTCAGATGCCACATCTAAGAAGATTTTACAAAATCTTCCGTTCGCTGGTGACAGGCTTTTTGGCACCGAACTGGACAAATTGATAAAGGATTCTGCTGAGTCTAAGATCCCGCAGAATAAGCCTAAGCCACGGTACACCGTGAAAAGGAACCCTAAGCAGTGGTCCTTTCGCTCCGGTTCACAGTCATCAACGGCGTCCACTCGCTCAGACCGAGGGGGCAAGCCTGCTACTCAGTGGCGTTCCAAGAGTCGTCAGAAGAAGCCGGCGGGGGCAGCGGCTGCAACCCCCAAGCCCGCCTCGACATGACTCACTCTCTCATCCTGCCTCCCCACAGGTGGGGGGCCGCCTGTCCCGCTTTCAGGACAAGTGGCTTCTTCACATTCAAGATCAGTGGGTTCGAGACGTAGTCTCAAGAGGTTACAGGATAGAGCTGACGTCACAACCAATACCCCGATTCCATCGGTCGGTTCCATCTCCAGAAAAGGCTCAGGCTTTTCACCTGGTGTTGGAGGGACTCCGCAGAGACGGAGTAGTGGTCCCTGTGCCCACGGAAGAGAGGTTCAGGGGTTTTTACTCCAACCTCTTTATTGTCCCAAAGAAGGACGGCTCTTTTCGCCCGGTTTTGGACCTCAAGTTGTTCAACCGTCACGTGTTGGTTCGGAAGTTCCGCATGGAATCCCTGCGCTCAGTGATCGCGGCTGTGTCACAGGGAGACTTCCTAGCGTCCATCGATATCAGGGACGCTTACCTTCACGTCCCCATTGCACCAGCTCATCAGCGCTGGTTGAGATTCGCAGTGGGGGAAGAGCACTTCCAATTTGTGGCACTGCCATTCGGGCTAGCCTCAGCACCACGGGTGTTCACGAAGGTGATGGCCTCCATGATGGCTCTCCTGCATGCGCAGGGACACGCCGTCATACCCTATTTGGACGACCTGTTGGTCAGGGCGCCATCGGAAGACCTTTGTCGGGTGAGCCTGGAGGTGACCATGAAGTCCCTGGAACGGTTCGGGTGGCTTATCAACATTCAAAAGTCGACCCTGGTTCCGACCCAGTCATTGACATATCTGGGCATGGACTTCCACACGGACTCGGCCCTGGTGTCCCTACCTCAAGCCAAGCAGCTTGCGATCCAATCAGGAGTGCAGAATGTCCTCCTGTCTCCACAGTCATCCCTACGGGTATTGATGAGACTGGTGGGTCGCATGGTAGCGGCGATAGAGGCGGTGCCGTTCGCACAGTTTCGCCTCCGTCCTCTCCAGCTGGAGATTCTTCGCAGATGGGACAAGAGGACGATCTCTCTGAATCGGCTGGTGACACTGTCACAACCAACCAGGGACTCTCTACAGTGGTGGCTCCAGCCACATCACCTGTCACGGGGCCGGTCCTTCCTAAAACCGTCATGGTTAGTGGTGACCACCGACGCCAGTCTGAAGGGCTGGGGGGCGGTGTTCTTGCACCACAGGGCTCAAGGCCTCTGGACTCAGTCGGAGTCGGCGTTGCAGATCAACGTGCTGGAGATCAAGGCGGTCTATCTGGCGCTACTGGCGTTTCAGAAATTCCTGTCAGGACAGCCCATTCGGGTACAGTCCGACAATGCGACGGCCGTCGCCTACATAAATCATCAGGGAGGGACCAGAAGTGCTCAGGCCCTCGCCGAAGTCCACCGCATTCTACTCTGGGTGGAGGAAAACGGCTGCCTGATCTCCGCAGTTCACATCCCAGGGGTCGAGAACTGGGAGGCCGACTATCTGAGCCGACAGGGGATGGACGCCGGAGAGTGGTCCCTACATCCAGACGTCTTCCGGGACATCTGCGGCAGGTGGGGCACTCCGGACGTGGATCTGATGGCCTCACGGCTGAATCATCAGGTGCCCCAATACATGGCGAGATCTTGGGATCCCCAGTCTCTGGGGGCGGACGCCCTGATCCTGAGCTGGTCCAGCTTTCAGCTGCCATATGTGTTTCCGCCTCTGGCTCTGATTCCCAGGGTCCTGTGGAAGATCAGGACAGAATGCAGAGTGGCCATTCTAGTGGCTCCAGATTGGCCCAGGAGGTCTTGGTACCCGGACCTGTGGCAACTGTCAGGCGGACACAGGTGGGCTCTTCCAGAACGCGCAGATCTACTCGCGCAAGGCCCATTCTTCCACCTCAATTCCAGGGCCCTCAGATTGACTGCATGGCTCTTGAGGCCTGGCTGCTGACATCCAGAGGTTTCTCTCCTACAGTGGTTGCCACTATGAATCGGGCAAGGAAACCTGTTTCCAGGAAGATATACCACAGAACGTGGAAAATCTTTTTTACCTGGTGTGCCTCTGGTGGCCGCTCTCCGTGGCCTTTGTCTATCCCGACATTGTTGGCCTTCCTACAGTCGGGGTTGGAGTTGGGATTATCCCTTGGCTCTCTGAAAGGTCAAGTATCAGCACTTTCAGTGTTGTTTGACAGGCGCTTGGCGCTCCTCCCGAAGGTACGTCAATTTCTGCAGGGGGTGTCTCGGGTGGTCCCGCCCTATAGACGACCTCTGGACCCTTGGGACCTAAACATGGTCCTGGCGACACTGCAGAAACCGCCGTTTGAGCCACTGAGAGACGTCTCTCTCTCTCGTCTGTCCCAGAAGGTGGTCTTTCTGGTGGCGATTACGTCTCTGAGACGGGTCTCAGAATTGGCTGCGCTTTCGTGCAAGTCTCCCTTTCTGGTGGTTCACCAAGACAAGGTGGTGTTGCGCCCACGGCCTGAATTTCTGCCGAAGGTGGTTTCAACGTTTCACCTAAACCAGGAGATTGTTCTTCCATCATTTTGCCCCGCTCCCGTTCATCAGGTTGAGCGCGACCTCCATACTCTGGATCTCGTGAGAGCTGTACGCATTTATGTGTCCAGGACCGCCTCCTTTAGGAGTTCGGATTCCTTATTTGTCCTCACGATGGGTCGCTGTAAGGGGGCCGCGGCTTCGAAGTCGACCTTGGCCAGATGGATCAAGGCTCCCATTCAGGAGGCGTACCGGTCTTCTGGTTTGCCTCTCCCGGTGGGTTTGAAGGCACACTCTACGAGAGCTGTAGGTGCCTCCTGGGCCTTGCGACATCGAGCTTCTGCTCTACAGGTGTGTCAGGCGGCCACTTGGTCCAGCCTGCACACTTTCTCTAAGCACTATATGGTGCATGCCCATGCCTCTGCGGATGCGAGTTTGGGCAGGCGGGTTCTCCAGGCGGCGGTTGCCCACCTTTAGAGGGAACCATGTGTTATCCGTCTTGTTGAGGAACTCTTCCCGCCCTGGGGTATTGCTTTAGGACATCCCCATTGTCTGGGTCTCCCATTATGACGACCAGAAAAAAGAGAATTTTGTTTACGTACCGTAAATTCTTTTTTCTTTAGTCATCAATGGGAGACCCAGCACCCACCCAGTTGTTCCGTTGCATATTTTGCACTTGTTCTGTTCTCTGTTGAGACAGTGTTTGCCGGGTTGTTGAACCGTCTGTGCACGGCATTCTTCCCGATGTTTCGGGTGTGGTTTAATTTCTCCTCGCAGCTTATGGACTAAACTGAGGATGTCTCCTACGGTGGGGGTTTATAAGCGGAGGAGGCGGTGTCTACAAACTTGTAGTACCTAGTGTGACCTCCGGAGGGCAGAGCCCTAAACCCCATTGTCTGGGTCTCCCATTGATGACTAAAGAAAAAAGAATTTACGGTACGTAAACAAAATTCTCTTTTTCCTTCTTTCATCTCTTTTACTCACAATAGATATGGAAAGTATTTGCCGCATGGATTTTTATAATCCCATAACTAAACAGAAGCAGTCAGAAGTAATACATCCCAGCAATCTCGTTTCCACACATGAAATACATATCATTCACCAATAACCATAGGATGTAAAATGATATAAATACATGGAAATATGAAAAATATGCATTTAACTTTCATAGAGCATCATAAAAAAATACCCTACACCTGTATAATCTGTTGTAGTACAATTTATTTTACACATACTGTATATACTCGAGTATAAGCCGAGTTTTTCAGCACAATTTTTGTGCTGAAAAGTGCCCCCCTCGGCTTATACTCGAGTCACTTGGTGTTGGCTTGGGGGGGGGCTGTGACCGGGGGCTGGAGGGGGCAGCAGGGGGCCCGCAGTGACCGCGGGAGGTCACGTGGGGCCGCTGATTAGTGTAATGAATATGCACTGCATCCCCCCGTCCATAAGCGGCGGGGGGAGCGGTGCATATTGCACTACACTGGCCCCTAGTAGTGGTATACAGCCCCCTCCCTAGTATCTGGCCCCCATGCTGCGGCACATGTTAAAATAACCATTTTATACATTACCTTTCCGGCAACTCCTTGCTGGCACCACTGCTCCTCTGGTCTCCCTGCTTCTTCCTGCTTGTGCCGGTGTCATGTGACCGGCGCACAGAGAGGCTGAATTCTGGAGGCTGCAAAACACACCCTGGGGACAATTGCATATTGTCCCCACTTCATTATCATCCTAATGAGAAAGTATCAAAGTGTTTATTTCAACTTTGAAAGTAAGCATTTAGCACAGAGAGGGATGGTTATAATGGTAATAGGAAAGTGCAGGGACATGTATTGATAGATTAGGTGGCTTTTAGGAGGTGACAGGTTCCCTTTAAAAAAAAAAAGAACAAAATATCAGAAAAACACAGTACAAACACAACAACACATAACTGACAACTTCAGGTTGTTTTTCAGATGAATGCATTGCACTATATATAAATATGATCTTTAACCTTTCAACAATGAAATATTATCTCTCTCCTTTTAAGTAGCTCATTTACACCCTGTGGGCTGTATGTGTTCAGGTGATATATCCAGAAGGCCTCTCACGTGAGAAGCTGTCTGTGATGATCCCCCCCCCCCCCCCGCCCCAATCGTTTATTTTTTATGTATTTTTTTTTAACCACTATCTCAATCCCACTCACTTTAAATGAAGATGGAGATCTATTGTGGCACATTCTGAAATGTTTTGATGCTTGTGATACTGATCTATATTGACTATAATGCTTACTGCATCTGTGAAGTTCAGATATTCGCATTTTAAATTTATGGTATGTACAGCCCACATAGGTCTATTGACAAGCTGCACATTTAATAAACTGCAACACTGAAAATGTGGTATACATTATGTAGTACCTTATAGTATACTCCTTGCTGTTGTCAGAGTTAGAGAATTTTTGGCTTTTCTCTGTGTGCTTACAGGTTCTACATTTAGTTATTCCACAAGTATAAAGCCTTCAACATTTAACTATGTACCTTTTCTGCTTTTAATGGACAGTGCACTTGGAGATACAATGTCCCCAATAGTTTGAGCACGTTTGGCACCTACTAGGCAACCACCTTTCAGAATGGCTGCCAAATTTTCATCCTCCATCAGGATAAAATGTGATATTAATAATCTTTTTATTATTTTATTAAACTGATTATGAAATTGTAATGATACGATCGGTTTATGATTTTAATTTTTTCTTATACCCATTTCCTCCACTCTGACTTAGGACTTTATGTTTGCATCCAAAAAATTTTTCTGTGCTACTTAATGTCCAATTGTGGTACCTTCTTGCCATTAATCTTTTTTTACCTGACTCTTTTTCTAGGTTATTCTCCCGGCTACAATTTCTCTTTACCCTTGTAAATTCTCCAACTAGGATAGCTGAAATCACATGCTTAGAATGCATGCTAGATGTATGCAGTATTGTATTCTTCTTCATGGGTTTAACATGAGTTGTAGTAGAAATTGTCCTGCCTAGCAATCCTTCTAAGCACTGAACCAGAAAAGATGTTTTAGATGCACTACATGATGATGTGAATCTCAAGTTGAGATCATTATCATTCATATAATTCGGGAAGTGTGGTATGGCAAATTCAACCCTCATCCCCCCCCCATATAAATAGGTTGTCAATAAATCTACCGTACTATACCACTCTATTTTATGACGCTCGATAATTATGGGATGAGATTTGTTGTATCTGGGTTAGGGCCCTTTCACATCAGCGTTTATTTGAAATCGCGGCAGATGCGGTGAAAAAAACGCATCTGCCTGCGATTGCCGCATAACCGCTGCACTTGCGGCGCGGTTGCGGTAATCGCCATAGAAAGTATAGGGGGACATGCGGCAAGTGCGGTTTTGCACTTGCGGCAGGTGCGGCCGCGAAAAAAAACGCGGCTGACCGCGTTTTTTTTTCTGCGCTCCGCAAGTGCAAAACCGCACTTGCCGCACCTGCCGCAAGTCCCCCTATACTTTCTATGGGGATTACCGCAACCGCGCCGCAAGTGCAGCGGTTATGCGGCAATCGCGGCAGATGCGGTTTTTTTCACCGCATCTGCCGCGATTTCAAATAAACTGCTGATGTGAAAGGGCCCTAATATGTAGAGTAAATTGTAATACAATAGACAATACAGGTGTAGGGGTGACATTTCTGATAAAAATACACCAATTGCATTTTGTGGCTGAAACTGTAGTGTTAAATTGAATGTTGTTAAATGTAATCCCTTTTTGTTATAGGCAGTAATAAAGGGTGTCACAATTTGTTTCACATCACCTCCGTGATGCATGGTTGGCACATGTGTACACTGGCTAAATTTACAAAGATGCCCATAAACATTACTGTCCTTTTGATATAAGGTTAGCCAGAATATATCTGGATCCAAGAGTATTCTAATGTGTGCGTGATTTGCAGTAGAGCTGTGCATAACAAGAAGAGTATACTGTACAATATGCAAGGAGTTTTTTTTTGTTTTTTTTTAGAAAGGTAGACATATGTAATTGTATAAGCACATGTCTGTCTATATACAGTATTTAGCAGGACTATTTGAAACCATTCTCTGAAAATGATCAAGATGTGACTTTTTCCGTAAGGTTTATTAACATACCAAAGTTAATGACCATTCTCTACAAAATGTAAAATTAAACTTGAAATATATTGTATCAAATATATAGTACTGTATCACTTTGTATGTTTCAATTCCATTCGTACAAAGGTATATTTCTGTCACCCCATATTTTATGTGCACACTTTCTTGGTCAGATAGTAAAATGTTATTTTCTTCCTACTAATAACTGTTAACTTATAATGACTTGTCTATGCAAAAGAATGTAACATTATAGCACACAAACTTGACCAATACTAGTACAAATGAAAATGTTCATGTTCAGATGTGTAGAGTTAGTTTATATTTATTTAGAATTAAGGTTACAGAATGCCTCTAAGTCTGTAAAATGCACTATATGGACAAAAGTATTGAGATGCCTATATGAAAACCCATTCTAAATTGATGGGCATAAAAATAGATTTGGCGCCCCCCTCTTTGCAGCTAAAACCTCTACCAATGTTTTGGGAAGGCTTTAAGAAAAAAGGTTTAGTACCATGTTAGCCAGTTGAAAAACGATTGATTGCTCTCAGTGGGAGAAACAAAATGGTAATCTTGTAGGCTTTACACACTATGAAATCTTGAAAATGTGGAAGTTCATCCAGAAGAGCATTTGTGATTGCCAGGCATTGATGTTGAACAAGAGGGACTGGTTCACAATATCTGTTCTAGTTCATCTCAAAGGTGTTTAATGGGGTTTGGGTCAGTGCACAGTGCGGACCAGGCAAGTTCTTCCATTCAGAACTCGCTCAACTATGTCTTTATGGACCTTTTGTGCGCTGGGGCACAGTCATTCTGGAACACGAAAGGACATTCCAACAAAGTTGAAAACATAACAATTGTCCAAAAAACAACCTCATAGCATTGTCACTCCGTTACCAAACTTTACAGTTGGCACATTGCAGTTTGGAATTTGCCCAGACTTATCCATCAGACTGCTTGAGAATCGGGAATTGTCACTCCAAAATACATGTTTTTACTGCTCCAGGGTCCAGCAAGGGAATGCTTTAGAAATACTCCGGCCGGTGCTTAGCATTGTGCTTGTGATGTAAGGCTTGCAAGGTTCTGCTTACCCAAAGAAACCCATACCATAAAGTTTACTGTGTTTATTTGTGATATTAATGCAAGAGGAGGTTAGATACGAGTCAGGGACTCCATTGTTGGGTTTTTTGCACTATTTGCCTCCACACACGGCGGCCCCATTCTGTAACTCTACATGGCCTCAACTTCATGGCTGAGTTGCCTTGGATCCTAAATACTTACACTTTTTATCAACATCACTTACAGTTGACCACAGATTATTAAGAAATTTCCCAAACTGACTTGTTAGAATGATAGCATCCTACTACAATACCACAATCTTTCAGTAAGCTCTTCTAAAATATTTATGAAAGAATCTATCATTCTAAAGACAGCATCAGTGGAACTTTATTTTATATAACTGGGACGGGACAATAAACCTGAAATCAATGATTGAGGTGTGTCCTAATACTTATGTCCATATAGAGTTTTTTTTTGTAAGTTTATACTTTTAGATTGTTAAAGAATATTTAAAATAATATGAAATATGAAAATTGTTACACACTGTCAATGTGCAGTTTTTATCATGAGTAGGATTCTATGCCGTAATCTGTTTATATTAGCTGTTGATTGACATATGTTCGATTTTAATTACTGTTAAGTATGAGACTTGGAATCTGTAAACCCAAACCAAGAATGTTTTAGTAATATTTTTATTTTTGCAGTATACTATGAAAATCATACCATAATCCATGTATTTCTCTATGGCTGTAGATTATATAGAAGGTGTAATGAATAGTCTAACTGTGCCTGTTGAAGCCTACATTTGAGTCACTAATGAAAAATTCAAGCCCAGGTATTGTCCTTAGATGTAAATATATATGATGAATCATAGCCATGATTTATAAGACACGCAGATACAATATGCGTAGGATACATTGTCCGTACTATACATTTGAAACCCATTATACTTTGCCATTACCGTAGTTTTGATAGTGCCTATCAAATGGGAATTCCAGGCAGAAAAGATTTAAAATAAGATGTGAACATTATAAAGTTTATATAGCATTGTAACACAGGTATGTAATCAGGGTAGTTTTATCAAGGTGCATATAATTTCTAAATCTATTTTTGTAGTGTTGACTAAATCTGCCTATAACTGCATTAGAGCAATCTTTCAATGCCATAATATTTCTATAGCAAATTACAGTTCCCTCTCTAGTAAATCTGAATCCCATGTGGGTCCTGTCTCTTGGATCCCCAATGAAAATCTGTTCTCTCATGTAGAACTGTAATTAAGAGAAACAGCACGATTTTATAATATAAAGCATAGACATGGCTGTAATTGGTGACAAAATTCACAATGTGGAGATCACCATATGAAATTTCCTGCTAGGTAGAGTTTGGTGCATATGGGCTGGACTGTTACTCCCCAGCCCCTTTGCCCCCCTCCAGTCTGTGAATGACCTGCCTTCTCTGTTTGAAACCTCAGCAGTGACCTGTTATTCACAGGACTGGAGGCATCCGGAGAGGCCGAGCAGTCAGACAGGGAGAAGACCCATTGTACAATTCAGGCCTTGCACTCTGAAATCTACGTAATTGGCAGTAAATTTCAAATAATGATTAACTCATTCACACCCAACCCCATTCTCAAAACCCCCCTTCATCCCTGGTGATTTTCCGTTTTTCCCTTTCCTTCTTCTTTCCAGTCAATATAGACGAGGGCTTGTTGCCTGCGGTACGAGTTGTACTTTCAGATTAGATTGTTTATTTTACACTAGTACAGGAAAATGGGCAAAAAAATTCCAAGTGTGGTGAAATTGTTAAAAAAAAAAAAAAAAAAAAATTTGCAATTACACTTTTTTTTTCTTTTCACCATGTTCACTATATGGTAACACTGGCGTGTTGGTATGATGCTTCAGGTCGGTACAAGTTTGTAGATAACAAATGTATACTTTTACTGTTATCTAAGTGGTAGAAAAAAATTCAGGAGTATTTAAGAAAAAAAAAAATTGCACTTTTGCGCTATATTCCGCAACTCGTAACATTCTCATTTTTCGGGATCTGGGCTGTGTGATGGCTTTTTTTGAGCCTTGAGCTGATGTTTCTAATTATACCATTGTTGGGTAGATGTTTTGTTTTAATTGCGCTTATTGCAATGTTGTGGTGAGCAAAAAAACCTAATTTTGGCATTTGGATTTTTGTTTCCGTTACGCAGTTTACCTATCTGATTATTATTGATCACTTTCAAAGCTCGGTTCACGTTTATCCTGTCCCTCTTTGGCCGAGCAATTACATGCAGATTTCCATCTAAGTCCCCAAAAAACAGAACCTAGATGGCACACCTGACAGCCATTTACTATGATGGGGCTGTTGGAATCACTTTGGCCTCATTTAAATCGATGTCCTCTTTTTTTCAAGCTTGCATGAAGACATAGTCAACCATGCTTCTATGAACATCTAAAAATACACCTCTGGAAGACAGGCTATATGGAGTCCAAAGTGACACCATCTGCAGATGCAGCAGGATGTGAGTTGTAGTATGACACCCACTCACCCTGCATCTGCTGGGGTTATGTCTCCCTCATTGTAGTAACAAAGGAATAAGACCTTTTAAAGAATGCCATGAAAAGGTAAAAGCAGCACTGGAAACCTAAAATTCCCTCCAGGTTATCATTACACCAGTTCAGGACCTGGAATAACCAAACGTCATTTGGAAAGTGTCCAATGTTGCGTACACAGATTCACTCCTTGATGTCGCCTTCATAAACCACTTATTTGTAATCTGCAATAAAACTTTGAAAAGACTGGTATGTGATGCCATTTTAAAATAAGTCACTGGAGCCAGAGTGTAAGTATGTGCCCAGACAATTTACCATACTTGTCCACACTTTTTTGAATGTTTTTAAGGGCAGGAGCAGTTGTAAATTCTTGAGAAAGACCTTAGATGGCAAAGCAAAGGCTCTAATTCTCTTGTCCTCTATTGCTTGCACATCTGTTGGGCTGATGTTCTCGGTTAACTTAATTAAGAGAGGACACAGCACCTTGTTAAAGCACGCTTCCCATTCAAGTGTATCTAGATCAAGCAGAAGTGCTCGCTGCAGATAAGCGAGAGCCTCCTTTCGTTCACGATGCTGGGTATCACAGAACAGACATGCAATTCCTATTAATCCTGGACTGGACGCTTGGCTTCATCCTTTCAAGAGTTCGCAGTGAAAGGAGAACTTTGGATCCTCTTCTTTTTGATTGAACTTTGAATACTTATAGATCTTGTAAAACTGTGTAAAACTCCTGTCTTAGCTGTGGTAAGTAGCTGTCTATAAGCTCCCATGTAAATTCCCATATTTCTGAAAATTCATTTTGGGAATCAGTGCGATGGAAAACTCCAGCTTTGTGCATTATTAGAAACATGTTCTTTAAAGATTCGCATATTGATTCCAACAGTAATTCACTGGAGCCAGAGTAAGTATGTGCCCAGACAATTTACCATTCTTGTCCACACTTTTTAAAATGTTTTTAAGGGCAGGAGCAGTTGTAAATTCTTGAGAAAGACCTTCCCTGGTGAACCCACCTTGATTCCCAATGATATCTTCATTCCATGCACCAGGAGAAGCTATGTGAGTGACTGGATGACCTGTGCCCCTTGTGACTGCTCATGTGTCTCATGTCAAATGATGTGAAGGTCTTGGATAGCAAAGCAGAGGCTCTCATTCTCTTGTCCTCTATTGCTTGCACATCTGTTGGGCTGATGTTCTCGGTTAACTTAATTAAGAGAGGACACAGCACCTTGTTGAAGCACGCTTCCCATTCAAGTGCATCTAGATCAAGCAGAAGTGCTCGCTGCAGATACGCGAGAGCCTCCTTTCGTTCACGATGCTGGGTATCACAGAACAGACATGCAATTCCTATTAATCCTGGACTGGACGCTTGGCTTCATCCTTTCAAGAGTTCGCAGTGAAAGGAGAACTTTGGATCCTCTTCTTTTTGATTGAACTTTGAATACTTATAGATCTTGTAAAACTGTGTAAAACTCCTGTCTTAGCTGTGGTAAGTAGCTGTCTATAAGCTCCCATGTAAATTCCCATATTTCTGAAAATTCATTTTGGGAATCAGTGCGATGGAAAACTCCAGCTTTGTGCATTATTAGAAACATGTTCTTTAAAGATTCGCATATTGATTCCAACAGTAATTCACTGGAGCCAGAGTAAGTATGTGCCCAGACAATTTACCATTCTTGTCCACACTTTTTAAAATGTTTTTAAGGGCAGGAGCAGTTGTAAATTCTTGAGAAAGACCTTCCCTGGTGAACCCACCTTGATTCCCAATGATATCTTCATTCCATGCACCAGGAGAAGCTATGTGAGTGACTGGATGACCTGTGCCCCTTGTGACTGCTCATGTGTCTCATGTCAAATGATGTGAAGGTCTTGGATAGCAAAGCAGAGGCTCTCATTCTCTTGTCCTCTATTGCTTGCACATCTGTTGGGCTGATGTTCTCGGTTAACTTAATTAAGAGAGGACACAGCACCTTGTTGAAGCACGCTTCCCATTCAAGTGCATCTAGATCAAGCAGAAGTGCTCGCTGCAGATACGCGAGAGCCTCCTTTCGTTCCCGATGCCGGGTATCACAGTACAGACATGCAATTCCCTGTAGTTTCTTCAGGTTCAACTTTTATTATAGCTTGGAATGTGGGTTACAAGTGAATAGGGAGGGAGGTGCGGAGGAGGACAACGGGCACTCCGTTTTGCGTGGATCACGCTTCGACGGGTCCAGCTTAGTGAGTGACGGTGTGGCTCCTCCTTATTCACGTGGAAGCCAAATGATGTCACTGTGCAGGATTTATTTAAAAATCAAATTGTGATAAAGTTACAATTCAATAACTCTGCAGGATTTTCGACAACACAACGTCAGTGTTACCTGTGTTGTGGGCAATGAAGGGGGTGTGTGTAACCGCATGTACCACTTTCACAATTGCTTTAGCTGTGCCATCAATTGTCCAGATCTTCTCTTCTTCCGTCGCCGTCAGGTCTGTGAGTGGAGGCTGGGCTCCCCGCCTCCCAGCAGACTCAGAGGAAGCAGCTCCCTCTTGCAGAGAGGTATTGTGTATTTTTTTTAATAGTTTTATTTTCAGTGGGATTTGAACTTTTGTGGGGTTTTTTTTCATACTTTATTTTTTTTTTTTTTTTTTCTTTTAATATTTTACTTGGCCCACTAGGGGCCTCAGTGCTGCCAGTGCGATCACTTCTCTTGGCTTCAGATGGGCTGCTGCGCATCTGAAGACAGGGGAAAGGATCACTTTCTCCTGGTAACCTCGCTAGATCATCACTAGCAGGAAGGGAATCAGGACAGGTTCTGGGGTCAATCACAGGACCATATGCTGTCCAGGTAACAACAGAGGTTCCGTGACTCGCTTAATGGAACCTCCTATCACGGCAGGGAACAGCACAATTCCCACCGCGGGCGTTGGATTGCACTGTCAGTCACTGACAATGGAATTCAAAAGGTTAAAGTGATCCTGAACTCACAAACTGACCCCCCCGCATCTTTATACCTGTCCCTGCACCCCCTCTTATCATTTCTAGCCATCCCTTTTGCAGAAAAAAAATCGATTTTGTAAAGTAGAGAAAAGTTTATATCCACCTCGTCCTGTGTGAGTTCTCTGTTCTGAAGAAGCCGCATAGGCAGGCCTGTCTGCTGCTCCCTTGTAATTATGCACGCCCCTCTCTGCTTGCTAAGAGCCTTGGCCGTCATGAAAGGGGGGGCTAAATCGTGTCATACCAGAGCCCCCCCCCTTTCATGACGCGGCAGGCTCTTAGCAAGCAGAGAGGGGCGTGCATAATTACAAGGGAGCAGCAGACAGGCCGCCTATTGCGGCTTCTCAGAAACAGAGAACTCACACAGGACTAGGTGATATAAAGTTTTCTCGTACTTTACAAAATCGATTTTTTTCTGCAAAAGGGATGGCTAGAAATGATAAAAGGGGGTGTCAGGGACAGGTTAAGATGCAGGGGGTCAGTTTGTGAGTTCAGGATCACTTTAACAGCAGCAATCAGATTACGGATCTGATCGGCGCTGTTAACTGATCTCATCGGCTGAGGTGTGTACTGAGATGTAGGGGAAAGGATGCAAGTTCACAGGATGAGCTCGCATCAAAGTGTGGGAGGCGACCTATGACATACATGTATGTCCTAGTTCGTGAAGGATTTAAAGAATAACCACAAAACAGATTTCTTCACCAAATGTATCAAGTAATCAGTATTACAAAAATAACAAGAAAAAATTGCACTTTTTGTGAATTTTTTGTACTAACTGCTGGCAAACAGTGAAAGACAAGCACCTGCCACAATATTGGAGCTGTTGCTTGGAATTAGAGCGTGCAGTGTCATTTGTTAATCAGTATTAGTTTCATTACAGCCATGACTTTACTTTTACATTGTAAAAGTGTGTTGACCGATTCTCTTTTAATAGCTGAGTGTTGCAACTACTGCAGTCCCACAGGAGTCCAAGAGGTAAGAAGGGGGCCTACCTTCACCTCCAAAGATGCAAGCAACTTCTTGACCATACACTATGAGCCAGTGCATAATAATGAGTTTTAAACCCTTCTTGCACAGGGACCTTTCCTTGTGTGTTTGCTCCTGCCTAATCCCATTCTTTTTTTACAGGAGCCCGTGAAATGTATGGACTGTACTGATTTGAATTAGTTCTACAGAGCTCATAGAAGTGCTTGATGTGGATTTTAGCTTTCACTTAAATTTCACCCACCATTCTTTTCTCAGTATGTTTTAATAGGCTTGGCCTAACGAAGATAAGCTCTAGAATTTTCATCTAACAAATGTTGTGTAACAGTCTATTGACTTCTACAAATAAACTTGACACTTCTATTGAAAACTAAGAGTTACATGTGTTTTTGTTGTTCTAAGAGAAATGTTGGTGCCCATATCACTAAATAAAGTGTTTGACTCAATGCTGTCCTAGAAGTTATCTATCATTTCTTTAGTTTATCGTACTAGCTTTTAAAATTTCTTAAGGGTAAAACAAAATAGACGTGTTGCTGGACAAAAGTGATCTATCGGTAAAATGCATAGGGACTTAGGGATGAAAGAACTCGAACTGTAGCGTTTGAGGTTTGTACCAGACTACCTAGTATGCGGTACCAAAGCCCGAACGTATGTCTGTCACGATTCAGGTTCGGCACCGACTACAGCTACCGTGTTTCACTGAAAATAAGACATACTGGGAGGGAACTGCTCAATATAAGGCACCCCCCTCCCCCCCAAAAATAAAACATGTCAATTCTTTCATATGAGTCTGACAGGGCATGCAGCTGTGATTCTATGTATTTATTGGCCGCCACGTGCTGCCGCTGTCGACTCATACCCCCCCCCCTTCCCCCTGCAGGCTGACGCTATCCGAAATCCCATTTTCCCCCCCCTCCAGCCGGCCACCTCTTGTAATTGTACAGTGGCTGAGAGGGCACAGTGCGGCACCCGGGGCCTGGAATAGACATGCAGCGGGAGTTCAGTGAGAGAGTTTGTGCGGGAAGGGGGGGGGAGTGGCTGCATGTGGATATTGGGGGCTGCACAAGGGTGATGGGGATGTTTGGGTGGAGCTGCAAGGGGATAATGGAGATATTGGGGACTGCATGGGGATTTGGGGGCTGCATGGAAATATTGGAGGCTGCATGGGGATAATTGTATTGTTGGGGTGCATGGAGATGATGGGGCTCATGGTAAGATATCCCCTGCAAATAAGACATAGCTCATCTTTGAAAGCAAAAATTAATATAAACACTGTCTTATTTTCGGGAAACAGGGTAGATGATAGGCTGTCTGGTCTTCCCTGTTTTTCGGAAGATAAAACAGCAGTCACTCTTTCCTGGCCTGCTCATTAAACCATATGAATATTCAGTGCTTTCCTCGCCCACCCTCTGTGCCAGCATCTGTGATTGGTTGCAGTCAGTCTGCTGTTTACTGCACCTCAAGCTGGCTGGCTGTGCTTCCAACCCATGTGTGATAGCCAGAATTGTAGTGTAAAAATAAATAATTTTAAAAAAATGACGTGGGTTCACCCTATTTACTAACCAGGTAAGGTAAAGCCATCAGCTGGGAACTGTTATCAATGGTCCTTCCCTGCCTGATAATACCAGATCTTGGCTGTCTACTTTACATGGAGATGAACATTTTAGCATCACTTTCATGGATAGCGGCAGTGGCTTAACTACGCTATTATTCTAAGTACCTGGGACAGCTCCTCTTTGAGGACGCTGCCCAGCAATGTAGATACGTTAAGAGTGTATCTACCGCGCTCTGAAAGCCATGACCCGCCGGCTGTCAGAGCACATTACTGAAAGCCAACAAATGCCGGCTATTCAGTAATGTAGCAAGTTAACCCCTGAACCACCAATGATTTTAACCACCATGTCTCTAGGGAGGAGGGCAATCCCTGGAGACATGGTGACAAGTTTATTGCCACGTATTAACCCTTTATGACCGGGGAACATTGCCACATATGCAGCATCTGTGCTCATATGCCGCACAGATGCTGCATATGCAGTTTAACCCCCTAAACTAAAAAGAGTGCCCAGCAGCTGGGTTTATCATAATCATCTTGCACCGCTGACACAACGGTGCAAGATTACTTACTGTACAGGCAAGCGGGAAATTTAAACTCTGTGGCTTTGACAGCCGCAGAGCTTTAATTTCCCGACAAATGCTGCCCGCGGTCCTTCAGGACCGTGGACAGCATCATAAACACAATCACAATCACGCACCACACACGCACTCACACCTAACAATCACAGCACACTAACATACATACAGCCACACTCACCATACGCACCATACTCGCACCATACACAAACACGCACAGCACTCGCATCACTGGCATGCATCAAAAACGCAGCGTTTTTGATGCATGATAGTGTGCCTCCACCCTAACATGCAGGGTGGAATTCCACCGTGTCGGCACATCGCATCTCAAACGGTTAACCGGTTGTCCGAAAGATCTCTGTAGCAATGCTAGTCAATGAGCCACAGTGTGAGAATGGAGGATGTGAGCACACAGAGACCATGACTTGTACAGCAGATAATCCCGGCTTAGGAATTGCTGGACAACCAGGTTGAGGATGTGAGCCATGCAAGGCACATGTGTAAGTTTGCCCCAGCATAGGACAGCCACCAGATTCATACTGTGATCACACACGGCCTTACCTGGATCCAGGTTTAGCGGCGTAGCGCATTGCTAAAGTTCAGCCTGCATAGCTGTCCACAACTCTTCAGCTGTGTGACTTACATCTCCAAGGTATTTTAACTTAAACACCACCTGATGACGAGAATCCCTGGCAGCATATTACAGAGGTGGTGTGGATTCTGTCTGAACTGTTGTAACTTTAAGGGACAGGTCGAGGGCGCAGCCGGGAGCCCTAGAGGAAGTGGACGATGTAGAAGCAGTGGATTAAGAGGTACAGGAAGATGTTTGTCCAAAAAGTCTTGGGATTTCAAGAGTTGATGAGTAGCCCCTTCCCTGCCTGGCCCCACAGCCACCAGAGTCACTCAGTGGCCAGTGAGCTAGATGTAATACCCCTGGTCATGTTTGTTCGTCGAGGTGTCAGTGGTGATTTGTACCCTGTCACACACAGTTTCTCAAGGAATGGGTGATGTTGTCTGAGACATACTGGTGTAGCGCAGGCACAGCTTTCTTAGAGAAGTAATAGTGAATGGGCAACTGATACTGGCTACCTGCGACAAATCAGCTTTCAGAAACCATCTGTATCCACCAGGCGAAAAAAAAGCATTTCCGTGGTCAACAAATTGTAGATTGTCAAGTTCAAGCTTTTTGCATTAGGATGTGTAGAAGGAAATAATCTTCTCCATGACCACAACTCTGGGACCGAGGGCTTGTTGCTGTGCTGAGAGAGGGTCCAGTTGGGTATAGCCAACAAACTGCTGTACTATGAGGGGGGGTGAAGGCAGAGATGTTATGGTGAATTGACAAACAAGTGGTGTACTCGGTGTCTGAGATTGGTCAAAACCAGCAGGCGTATCCACTTTGATAACCGCTGAATGCCTGTCACTTGCCCCGACTCTAGCAGGTAAGCAAGTGTAAACACCTGTCAGACAACACTTGCCACAGTGACTGAGTAGGAAGAAGTAGCAGATGCAGTGGACTGTGTTCGGTGAGGCCCAGTTCTAGCGCAGAAATTTTCCCAAAGCATGATGCTGAGCCATGTGGTGGTTCATGCATGTATTAATTAAATTATTGGGGGGGGATTTGCCTCTACTGAAGCTTTTTTTTTTTTAACAATCTTTGCAAATAATGTGAGTTGGGTCATATTTTACAGTGTCAAAAAAGGACCAGGCTAGGCAATCCTTGCTACTTCTGACAACTGAAGACCCGTGACCACTGCTGTCCAGAGTTAGAATCTGTAGCAATACGGAGACAAGTGTTGCATCCTCAGTCACAACTCTCTCATCTTTTGGTATCACAGACTTGACCCTCTTCTGGATGTCTTCATATCTAACAGACCTGACGTTCAGTGTTTCTATCTCCTCCATCACTTCCCCTACTCTTTTCCATCTACATCTTTGACCTATGACAGCTCATAGAGTCTTACCACTTTCAATATCCTCTTTATGCTGATGACACACAGATCTACCTCTCTGGACCTGACATCTCTTCACTAACCAGAATCCCACATCTTCTTTTTTGCTCAATTTCTAAAACTGAACATGAACAAAACAGAATTCATCATCTTTCCTCCATCTCACTCTTAACTCTCCACCAGACCTATCCATCAAAGTCAATGGCTGCTCACTCACCCCAGCCCTGCATGTTCGCTGCCTCATGCTAATTTTCACCCTTGCAGTGAGCCTCAATCCGCTAAACTGACACACAGACCAGTTCTACCCTGTCCTGGTGTATTGCTACCCATCCATTGTAGACTGTGAGCCCTCGGGGACAGGGTACTCTCTCCTCCAGTACATGTATGTACCTTGTATTGCTCATAATTATTGTACTTGTCTATGTATGCCCTTTTCAAGTGTGAAGCTCCATGGACTAAATGGCGCTATAATAATTAAAAAAAAAAACAATCTAAGTTACATACTTACATAGTTACTAAGGTTGAAAAAAAGACCTGGTCAATTGAGTTCAACTTTCCTCCAGTGATACATTGTTATCACTAAAATATTTATCACTGACAATACTATGTGCACTGAGGAAATCATCCAGCTCTGTTCTAAAAACTGTTATAGTGTATGACATTACTACCTCTTATGGAAGGGCATTCTACAGTTTCACTGCTCTAACTGTAAAGAACCCTTTCCTTTTTAGATGTCTGAATTGCCTTTCTTGCACCCACAGTGAGTACCCCCTGGTCCCATTTCCTCTCACTCTTCATACTGTGTCTGCACCCATCCCTCCTCACTCCCGATTCTGTGTCTGCACTGATCTCCCCACTCATACTGTGTCTGTACCCATCCCACCCCTTCACTCCCCATACTCCCATCCCCCCCATACTGTGTCCGCATTCAACACCACCTTGCTCCCCATTTTGAGTCCTCAAATTCACCCCACTCCCCATTTTCTCCCCATACTGTGTCCAAATAAACTCCCCCTTCCCTAATTTACAGTAATCTTCTGTGACTTTTTCACACCAATCTTCTGCCACCTATGTAGTGCAGTGGAATGACGTTCACAGTGTGAACAGCTGACCTGATCATGCTGACGTTGCTCTGACCCTGAAGTACTGGGAGTAGCAAATCCAAGCTGTAAAGTTCGGTGCCTTTACCGAACACCTAGCCTTTGGGTTTGGACCTTGAACACGAACTTCCCTGAGAAGTGCGTGTTACTATTTGGGTTTAGCTGGGGGGTTGTAAAAATAAGTGGTGATTTAAATATTCACATTTATATTTACCGAACACGCGCTTGTACTTCTGGGCCTCTCATTATCTTCCTGGTTATTCACTGCACTGGCTCCAACAGCCAATCAAAGATGCCCACTCTCTGTGACAGGATCTGTGACTGGCTGTTGGGCCCCTCACCCAATGTGCAGGCATCTAGGATTGGGTGCCCTTGACAATGAACCTGCTGTCATAGGGTTGTAAAAATAAATAATTTTAAAATATTGACATAGAGCTTCGCCGTATTTTTTATTTCCGATAAAGCGGACAGCTATAGGCTACCACTCCGAGCTACCTGGATTTACCTTGGCTGGCAAAAATACAGGGAGCCCATTTTTTTCATAAGTATTTAAATAAATGGGGCAAAGCCGACACATTTCTTTTATTACTATTTGTGATTGCCAGCCAAGGCAAAACCCAGGCAGCTTGGGCTGGTATTCAGTGTTGTGAAGCCTCCCCTGGCTATAGAATAGCTGCCTGCAACCACCCCAGAATTTGGCGCATTCATTTGAAGTGCCAAATACTGAAGCTTTAGGCTGGTTTCACACTGCAGTTTTTTCCCTGATCAGGTTTGTGTGTCAAAACCAGGAATGTCTCCACAACTCAGAACAGGTGTCAATCTTTCAGTTAGTTTTTCTCTGCAAGATCCTCTCCTGGTTTTGGCACATAAACCTGATCGAACCTTATCAGGATAAAAACTGCAGTGTGAAACCAGCCTTACCCAGTCTTCTCTATGCCCTGGTGCCATGGCATCAGGGTGATAGAAGGGGTTAATGACTACTGAGTATTGACAGATTGTCTTTAAATTTAGATTGATAATGTCAGGTCTCTATGAGACACGCCTATTATCAATCCTTTGAGTAAATAGTTAAAGAATTTTTCTCTGTGTTGTGTTTTTTATTTGAATTAAAACACACAGACGACCCTCATTTTCCCATTTATTAACCCCAAACATACCCTTCGACGGTAAACCACAACAATGTCCCATGAAGCATACAATCCTGGCTCTGCTTCATTCAGATACTTATTTACTTAGTAGAAACTACTCGGGAGTTAAAGAACAAAAATAATTAAACTTTATTGATTAAAAGCACACATACAGGTACACATATAGGAAATAAATGGTGAGGAGATTCCAAAGATATGCTACACCAGGGTAATAACATCATATAACATAATAACATGGCACCCCTCGAAAAAGCATCCATGCGAAACGTGCGTTGGGGTCGCCACGGACTAGGGCAGTGATACTGGGCAGGGAATCAGCAGCTACACTTCACAATCTTATGGGGTGAGTCTGATGGATGAATGGTTGTTAAAGGGATCCTGTCACCCCCAAAACACCTCTAAAGCTATTAAAAGCTGTCCCTAGAGCATAGTAACACTTACCCTACACTCCTTTTAGCTCCTAAAAGCATCTACTGAGAATGAAGATAAACGTTATTACAGTACCTCATTAGTGATTATAATTAGTGACTATTGTATGCATAGTCACCCAGCCAGGCCGCGTGCCGCGCATGCGCAGTGCGGGGCTTGAAGCAAACAGAGCAGCGCGGGTGTAATACGTCACCCGGCGCCGGAAATGACGCGATTCGCGTCACACTGCCCCACTGCAGCACGGCCGACGCATAACAGAGCGGGGAGGCGGCGCATTTGAATAAGAGATAAAGATCACGCCTATTGAGGCGTGTTATCATGAAGAGGGAGAGCCTGGCTGGGTGACTATGCATACAATAGTCACTAATTATAATCACTAATGAGGTACTGTAATAACGTTTATCTTCATTCTCAGTAGATGCTTTTAGGAGCTAAAAGGAGTGTAGGGTAAGTGTTACTATGCTCTAGGGATAGCTTTTAATAGCTTTGAGGTGTTTTGGGGGTGACAGGATCCCTTTAACCTTGCAATTTCTCTGACTATTTTGCCCTTAATATGTGCATCTGAAATAGCTGAGACTGAGACTTAGCCCAGTCTCCTGTTATTACCCTGGTGTGGCATATCTTTGGAATCTCCTCACCATTTATTTCCTATATGTGTCATTACCTGTATGTGTGCTTTTAATCAATAAAGTTTAATTATTTTTGGACAGTAACTCCTGAGTAGTTTCTACTAAGTAAATAAGTGAAGTGGAGTGTCCCATTGTCGTCCAGTTATTGCCCTATAGCTGAGTGGGATAGTTATGTATTGATCATGAAGCTCATACATGTTTTGCAGGCAATTTACTGGCGGAACATATTAATAATAATTCATCCTGCAGTCTCTGGGATCACACTTGACTGCCGTGAGGAGTGGTGACGACACTCACTGAGTCTGAGAGCTCTCCATGACTGTGAATTCAGGTGACCATGATGCTGGATTGTGGGGCATGGTGGCACCACAGTTCTGCAATCCGACAGCGGGGTAACGTGAGTGGGCGTCTGTGATTGAATGTTTGAGCCAGTGCAGTGAGTAAGCAGGGAATTCATGAGCGGACCTGGAGTACAAGCATGCGGTCATCAGTAAGTATGACGCTGATGTTTAATCACTGTTTTTTCTTACTTTTACAGCCCTCATAGTCCTCATTTTATAACTTTAAAAACCAGGTTCGAGGTTGGGCTCAAATTTGGGTCAAGTCCGTTTCTGAACACAGACTTTAAAAAAATCTGGTTGAATATTGGCGGGTTCGCCCATCTCTAGCCGGGAGTCAAAGCTTTAATTGGAGTCGCATCTTTTTGATGTGAGTACAATTGAAACCTTGACTCTCAACACTTCCAGGTCAGAGCGACATCAGCAGCATGATCAGGTCAGCTGTTCACAATGCTGACTATAGAACGTCCAACTCCCACTTCTGGGGTGCAAAATGCAGCCACAAGGGAGACATCTCAGACCACCACATCTGCCTGCTGCACTCAGGATAGATGCTCCACCAGCACCTCCCCTAGATAAACCTCTGGTTTATATTTTGGTGCATTTTGTACAATGTAGTCTGTAATGAATTGCTTTCACTAAAGATTATATGATCTAAAAAATGAAATGTCAGCATTGCAGAATTTTTGGCCCCACACCTCCCTAAAAACATATAATTATGAGCGATTATCCAAGAGAGAATTTCTAGCATCCAAAAAAGAGGAAGGAGGTCAGTTAATATGTCCAGTTTATCCCCGCTGTTGGGTCCCATGCAGTTTATGCATTATGGATTGACACCCTATGGTATGGTATGGTATGGTAGGAGGACCTTGGAGATACACTCTTTTGATTACCTCAAAAAGCACTTCTCCTTTCCAGTATTTACAAGTCAGGGATCTGGCTAATTCCCTGTTTGGTAAGGCAGGGGGTTTCTACTCCTACAGATTTTGAGCGGTTGTGCAGGGGGAGTTTGGACACCAGGGGCCTGATATCGGCAATATATAGACTAATTTCTGACCCACAGGAGGGACAGGACAAACCATTCCTATATATGACAAGATGGGTTTCCGCCCTGGGGAGGGAGATTTCAAATAGAGAATGGGTTATTATCTGGAGAAATGCTGCCAAATCTTCGGTTTGTACCTTGTACAAAGAAAAATATATATAAAATTATGATGTTGTGGTCTAACACTCCCGACCTCCTTAATGGGAAGGACCCTTCCATACCTTCGACCGGCTGGAGGTGTTAGAAGGACTTGGGGACCATGTTGCATATATTTTGGTCTTGCCCAAAGATCATCCCCTTCTGGGTACAAGTCAAATCTGTAATAGACAAAGTCGGAGCCATAATTAGCAAGAGAAGACCTTTTTTTTAGACCGTAAAGGTGACAAGGTGGAATCTTGCTGTACTAACAGGTCTTATTTTATGTGGATATTTCTGGAAAACTTCTTTTGTTCAATAAAAATTTATGGTTTAAAAAAAAAAAAAAAAATGTCCAGTTTATTGCAGCATAAAAAAAAGTGTGAAAGCAGTAAATTGATACGACAGACACAGGACAGATTATAACCCACATATTTTGGCAAGATAGCCTTAGTCATGGATTGCAGAAAAATACTAAATGCTGGAAATAAGTAGACACTGAATATGAATAAAAGAGTGATCGGAATTACATTCTTCTAAGTAGAAGTCTTGACCTACACCCTTTAATTAGGACATGCAACTTGGAAATACTTACATTGGCGTATTCAAAACACATTCACAAGTATAGTAAAATTAAAAAATAATGGAAAATGATGTGTATTGTAAAATAAGATCCTGTCTGATATTCATCGCATTGGAAGTGCTAGTGCGTAATTTGAATATCCAAGAGCATTGTCTATTCAAAATCATTCTTCTCATGTCTCCTCCTCTAATAGACTCTAAAGGACATCAATATTTCTATTGTGGTGTACAAGAAAATGTTTAGAAACTACTGAAAAATGTAAAGCTGCTGGGTTTAACGTACTGACATGACGTCTTATTCTTTGTTTGAGTGGTCCTGTTGTACATGCCACATAATGTATTTTACATAAAATGCCTTCTATTAGATACACTATCCGTGGTGTGATACAATTAATGAAGTTTTAATTTTGAATGTGTTGCCTATCCTGGCAGATGTAAAACACTTGCTCTTCACTGCATGGCTACATGAAATACAATGTGTAAATCCACATTCCAAAAAATCTGCACAAGAAAGCCATGAATTGGCATGGGAAGGGTTTTGATTTATTACTAAACTGAGGGATAAATTACTAGACAAAGTGGGAGCTCGTTTAGCCACATACCACCAGTAATTTTGTGATTATTAGTGTTACTGTATAAGGTTTTATCCTGGTTCAGTACAGGCATTTATTTTTTTTTTTTTTGAAAAAAAAAAAAAAACAGGGGAAAGCGCGAACGCAGTCCCCCACTACCACAAATTATGCAGTCGAGTTTCCCGCATTTGGGGAAATCGCAGGGGTCAGCACACCCGGAGTGCAATGGATGAGCCTCACCCTGGGAGAACCACCTTATTGATCATGGTATCTCCCCTGCCAGGTAAGTATCAGGCATTTATTTTTTAATTATATTTACAATTTCATTGAATTGCAGGCTATATTGTGTCAAAAAGGTAATATTATCATTGGGATTTTTGTGGGGGCGTTGATGTGGTTTCACTAGATCACTACTATCACTTCTATTAGGGTACCTTTACACACGGCTACATTTGTAGCTTGTCACCAGGTAACTTACTGGTTGCAGTGAAATCATGGATACATGGTTCTATCTTGTTGCTGTGTACAAATGGAATCATGTATCCATGATTTCACTGCAACCAGTAAGTTACCTGGTGACAAGCTACAAATGTAGCTGTGTGTAAAGGTACCCTTAATGTTATCTGAAATTGAACACACTCTATGCAAACTCAATTCGGGATATCCCCTTAGCCACAATCTCTTCAGTATTTTAACTCTACTCCTTATACAAATGCATTTCACTGAATTTGAAAATCATCAAAAAGTTAATTTATGTCAGTAATTCAATACATAACGTGAAATACATATTTTATATTAAGTCATTACAAACAGTGTTTTTTCAAGTGTTTATTTCTCCTAATGTTGGTGATTATGGCTTACAGCCAATGAAAACCCAAAAATCATTATCTTCAAAAACTACAGTAATTAGCACAAAAAGTTTACAGAGTGTTTAAAATAGTCCCGTAGTCTGGTTTAGTAGGCTACGCAGTCATGGGGAAGACTGTTGACAGATATCCAGAAGGCAGCCATTGACACAATTCACAAGGAGGGTATACCACAAAAGGTCATTGTGAACAGCCAGCCTCTTTAGCAGAGTGCTATATCCAAATATATTAATGGAAGGTTGAGTGGAAGGAAAGCATGTGGTAGAAAAAGGTGGACAAGCAACCGGATAACCGCAGTCTTGAAAGGATTAAGAAAAGGTCATTCAAAAATTTGGCAGAGATTCACAAGGAGTGGACTGCTGCTGGAGTCAGTGATTCAAGAGCCACCACACACAGACGTATCCAGAGCATAGGCTACAACTGTCGAATTCTTTGAATCATGCTACTCATGACCAAAAGACAACACAAGAAGCGTCTTACATGGGCCCAGAGAAAAAGAACTGGCCTATTGCTCAGTGGTTCAAGTTGTTGTTTTTCAGAAGAAAGTAAATTTTGTATTTCATTTATAAATCAAGGTCCCAGGGTCTGAAGGAAAAGTGGAGAGACACACAATAAAAGCTGCTTGAAGTCTAGTGTGAAGTTTACACAATCCGTGATGGTTTGGGGAGCCATGACATCTGCTGGTGTAGGTCCACTGTGTTATATCAAGACCAAATTCAGCGCTGCCGTCTACTATGAAATTTTAGAGCACTTTATGCTTTCTTCTGCTGACAAGCTTTTTGGAGTTGGAAATTTCAATTTCCAGCAGGACTTGGTACCTGTCCAAACTGCCAAAAGTTCCAATACCTGGTTAGTGGCCATAAAAACATCTGGTTGGCAGATCAGGAGAACTCACATGCAACAACTTCTACCCCAGGCCTGAAGGGGAAGCTCTACTGACAGGTGTTAGACGCATTTGCTGACGTCAGACAGTGTCTCCTATAAAACCAGGTTTGAGGACTGAGGTAGGGATTTTAGTGCGGGAGTTCAGTGCGGGAAAGCACTGAGAAGAAAACTGGTGAACGTTGCTGCGTTAGGCAGTGTCAGAGGACAGCCTAGCCAGTGTGAGGGACCCAGAGTGAGGGTCGGAGGCGAGCTAGAGCGGGGGCAGAGGAACCAGTCCGATTCACCCCAGAAGAAGCACCCTGGACACTGGAGTCCGAGTCTGCACGGGTTCAGTTAGGCCCAGCAGAAAACACCAGAGAGCGAAGGGGACTTCACTCTCCCGGCGCAGGAACACTTGGAGCTCAACCATCTATAGAGACAGGGACCGTAGCAGAGTTGGCGGTGCTCAACTGAAAAGCTCTCAAGGCCTGCAATAGAAGTAAGGAGCACAAGAGAGTTCAGGACCAGGTTTTAGAAAGCCCATAATTTTAACAGACATAGAGAAACAAGAAGACCTCATATCTCATGGATGTGGAAATCCTACCTGCCACCTGACCACCCGGACTGTACCCTGGATGTACCATGTTAACTATATCAGTAAAGGTACAGAAAGAAAAGACCCAGTGTGTGTGTGACAGTTATTGCTATCCAAGGTCCTCCTCTCACTATAAACTGTGGCGCACTTTTATTTGCCTGCATCTGAGGAGCCATCGATTGCTGATGTGAAAGAGACTGAGAGGTAAAATCTGCAAAGAGTCGCCTCCCTGTGTGAAATCCCTATCCTTGAACACAGTCCCAGGTACACCGCTGCACCTACGGGGAGCGTTATCAACAAGCTGCCTTAACATCACCCCGGAAGCCTGCAGCAGCGCCGATATATTTACCAGGAACCGTAGGTGGCGTCACAAGACACTTTATTATTCTTTTTCCTATTTTTTATTATTTTTCCCCTTTTTAAAGCGTCCGCCCGTGACAGACCCCAACCATGAACAGTGAGCCCGAGACCGTGTACCCCAAGGCCCCGGGGTGGGACAGCGTCATGTGCCCGCGTCACATGATAATGGCCGCAACTTCCTGCTTCCGGTATTTGAAACGTAAGAAGCTGCTGGCCTGGCACGCACGGCGTGCATACGCAGTAAAAAGTCCTTAAAGAGGGGCAAAAGTGTACAGAAGTTAATGGAGGCAAATCGGAGGATCTGTAAAGACAAAGATATACATGCATTTAGTAGAATACCCTGAATTAGCAAAATATCAATGGTATCATGACTTTTATTCCTGGCTAACAAGTGCCAACAAAGGATTATAAAATGGAAACATCCAATTGCAAAAGGGACTACAATATTGATGAAAAAGCTGTATGAACACCATTTGTTAGGGCCTTATTTTATATCATCCTTAGGCTGGGTCACACACACAGATATCTGGGCAGATATTGTTCACAGATCTCTAGTTGCAGTGAAGTTAAGGACACATTAATCCATTTGTACACAGCCACAAAATGAAGCCATGTGTCCATGATTTCACTGCAACCAGAGATCTGTGAACAATATCTGCACAAATATCTGTGTGTGTGACGTGACCCTTAGATATATACCTCATACTCTCTGTTGAGATCCAACGGTTCCATTGTTTAATTGGAAAATCCAATATGATTCCCTCTCCTTGAGGTGGCAAATCCTATCCCCTCCACTTCGTGCTGGGAGGACATGCTCAATTACTTGGCACCTCAACTGAGATACTGTGTGGCCCTTAGTGATAAAATGATTGGGTATCGGCAATAGGGTGTTTTTGCATCGTATCGTCTATTTGTGCTTGCTGATCCGGTCCCGGATATGTTGGGTGGTTTCCCCAACATATCTGAGACCGCAAGGACCCTTGATCCGATACACTGCGAAGGACGTATCGCATGTGAAGTAATCTCTTAGATAGTAGATTTTACCAGTCCTAGAATGAGAAAAAGAGTTCCCTTTGACCATGTGGGAGCACTGCATGCATCCAAGGCAGGGAAAGTTACCCTGCCTTGGTGTACTAAGGAAACATTGTCTTCTTTTAATTTTATCAGAACCAATGTCAGCCCGTACTAGCCTGTCTCTCAGATTGGGAGCTCTTTTGTAACAAAATAATGGATAATTACGGAACTCATCAATCTCCGGATAGGATCTGGTTAAAATTGACCAATGTTTCCTAATAATGGCTTGTACCATGGGTTGAAAGGAATGATAGACATTGACAAATGGTATCTTCCTCTGTTGATCATCCTGTCTGTGTGTAATCTGAGGTGTCCTTACTGTGACCAGTTCTGATGGGTATTCCCTGGCTGTGAATTTACTTCCCATCTCCTCATGCCTAAGTCGTCTCAGGGTTAGAGACAATCCTTGCCACCCTCATATGTTGCGAATGTGGTAAAGATCTTTTGATGTGTTTGGGATGACAGCTGCTATAATGTAGCAGACTGTTCCTATCAATCGGTTTACAAAAAAGATCAATGCTAATCCTGCCCGTCGTGTCTCTCACAACAAGAGTATCAAAGTTAATCTTGTTGGCGTCAAAATGGATTGTAAATGTTAGTCTGTCCAAAAAAGTGACTCAAAAAAGTGATTCAGGTCCCCAGTCGTACCGGTCCAAACTACAAAAATATGATCTATGAAACATCTCCATAATATTACATTGGAGACGACATAAGGATTCTGCCAATTACTTCTCTTCGTAGTATGCCATGAAAATTTTAGCGTAGGGGGCGCCATATTTGAACCCATTGCAGTCCCCCTACGCTGAACATAAAATTGGTCTTGAAAAATGAAATAATTATTCTCAAGGACAATCTTGAGAAAGGCAGAGCGAAAGATCTTCATAGTATCGTCAAAGTCAGTGTTAGAACGCAGAAACCAGATTACTGCCTCTATCCCCTCATGATGTTTGATACTAGTATACAGACTATTAACATCAAGCGTAACAAATGGACTATCGGAAGAAATTACATCTAACGCCCTTATTTCCTCTAGAAAATGCGAAGTATCTTTAATGAATGAAGGGATGCGTGGAATAAGAGGTGACAGAATTTAGTCCAGCATAATTGATAAGGGAGATAGCAGTGATTCAGTTGAAGCTACTATTGGTGGGGGCGTGGCCTAGCGCGGCATGGAGAAGGCCGCTTGATCCATGAGCTCCCGGACCCCAGGAGATTTAAGCGTTTTTTTAGCAGCCCAGACCGGCACAGGACTCTTGAAAATCCTCCTAGGATCGCCTGAACCGTCCCTGAACAGATGGGCAAGGTGAGACCCCAGCATTCCTCCCTCCCAAAGCGGGTCTCAGATTACTTTCCACCGGGCTGTCCTGATACAGCTCTCCTGTCCAATATGGCGCCTCCCTTCCCCAGGGCAGCCCGCGCTCCCCGCCGAGAACACCAGGCGCAGGGGGCTGAAGCAGCGGCCCTTTCCCCTGACTCTCCGGTCACCTACTCACTTATGAAAGACCTCATGACTGACCTCCTGTCGGGGCTTCGATCCTCACTGCAGGATGACATGAAGGAGATGATGGTGGACTTGTGGGGTGAGGTGACCGAGTTGGGCTCCAGGACGGACCACCTTGAAAGCAAGATGGCCGAGTTGGTGCGGTCGCATAACGATTTGCTGGATGAGCTCGACCGTCTACAGGATACGATGGCTGCGGTCCAGGCGAAGAACTGCGACATGGAGGATCGTAACCGCCAAAATAATGTACCCTTGCGGGTAGTCACCGAAGCGATCCCTGACGCTGACCTGCGAGGATTATTGCGTGACTTTCTGCATGAGGTGCTGCCGGAGCTGGATTCCCGCGATCTCAAGATTGACCGAATCCACAGACTCCCTAAGCCCCCCGGCATTCGCCCTGAGCTCCCACGCGATGTGATCGCTAGAATCCACTTTTACGAAACGAAAGAGGATTTCTTGAGGGTTCTGAGGCAGGCACCGATGCTCACCGATCGCTACTCCGTCCTGGAAGTCTTTCCAGATTTATCTCCTGGGACCTTAGCGCTTCGTAGAGCATTCAAGCCGTATACGTCCATCCTCCGTGAAAAGGACATCTCGTATCGCTGGGGCCGACCAACTCGCCTTATCGTGAGACGGAATGATATCTTTTATGTGTGCCTCTCCCCATCGCAGGCGGCGTCGCTTCTGAAGAAATGGGACCTGCTCCCTCCGGATTTCTCCACGCCGCCCCAGCGAGACCTACAGGATCGACGTCCGAAATCGCACTTCAGTCGTAAAAAGATCGATCCAGAGTGGTCCAAGGCCTGAGACTCTCACAGCCCGGCTGGGCCGAACATTTTTCTCCCTTCTCCTGGGGTTCGCCTTCCTGGCTCCCGTAAAGCGCCTACCAGGTCGTACGACTTTTTTTTCTTTTTCTCTCTTTTCTTCCTCTCTCGCTTCTCAACCTCTTTTTCCTTTTCTCTCCTCCCTCTTTCCCTCCCTCTTTCTCCTTCTTTCTTTTGCTTCTTTTCCTCCTCTGCTCTCCTTCCTAGCTCACCTGCTCTTTGTCTCTTCCTCTAACCTTTGATCTGAGCTCCCTCTTGCTGACTCTCTCCTATCCTTCTTCACTTAATCAATCATCAGGACGAAGTACCTTAGATCCGCGCTGCTGCAGGAGAGATGTAAGAAGACACCAGAAACACCGGGATGTCTGGTTAACAGTGATGAACGTCTTTATTTTCCTACGCGTTTCGGGCAGCTCCGAAACGCGTAGGAAAATAAAGACGTTCATCACTGTTAACCAGACATCCCGGTGTTTCTGGTGTCTTCTTACATCTCTCCTGCAGCAGCGCGGATCTAAGGTACTTCGTCCTGATGATTGATTGTTCACCACAGTAACTGTGGAAGTGCGATCCCTGCGGCAGCTGCATTTCTGAGCGATCAAGCTGGTTGTGTGTGACACAACCTTACCAGGTGAGCAACTTTGATTTGGATCTTCTTTTTCAATCCTTAAAAAGATAAGACCCTATTGCGAATTCTCAACCCTTATAGAATCCTTCTTCACTTGACCGTTTCCTCTTCCCTGCTCTAGACCCCCCACTTTGACCTTCTGCTCCCCCCTCTTTCGCTTTCTTACTCCTTTTCTTCTCCCGACCCTTCTACTGATCGCTCTTTTCTTGACTGTGATCTCCTTTGCTCTCCTCTCACCTTTCCTTTAACCTCCCTTTCCCCCTTCACTCTTCCTCTTCTTTGTAGTCTTACGGCCGATGGGAATGTACTGCCCCAATGAGCGAATTTTTACGCTCTGTACTATGACTCTTTTTTTCTCTTTTCAGCGTCCTTTTTGTGACGCTGGGACCACCTGCTCCCACTTTGGTGGTCCGTGTGACTTTTTGGTGTTGTTGTTTCTGCCAATGTTCTTTATCTTCTTTTTTTCCCCTTTTTTTTTGGTCCTGGCTGTTCCCTGCTCTGGCCGCATTGGGTTCCAGATGGGACTACATGCCTGCGGACCGTTGTAACTTACTCTCCCTTCCGATCTCCCTTTCTGCTCTACTCTGAGGTGGTTTTGTTATCCTTATGTTATTGCATACTTCTCTGCGTTGATTTGCTACTTACTTACCGTATATACTCGCGCATAAGCCGAGTTTTTCAGCCCAAAAATTGGGCTGAAAAGTACCCCCCTCGGCTTATACGCGAGTCAGTGCTGTATACCGATGTATACATCGGTACATACCGATGTATACATCGGTATACAGCAGCCCCCGCATCCCCAGTAATGCAGGGCCCCCCCAGGGTCTCTCCGGTCACCTGTAAAGCAAGCTATACTTATCAGTGTCCCGCTCGCACCCGCCGCTGCCGACATCCACGATCCTCCATCTTCATGCGACTCCTCTTCCTGTTTCTGTGCGCGTCGCCGGCAATGACGTCATTCCCGGCGACGCGCACAGGAAACAGGAAGAGGAGTCGCATGAAGATGGAGGATCGTGGATGTCGGCAGCGGCGGGTGCGAGCGGGACACTGATAAGTATAGCTTGCTTTACAGGTGACCGGAGAGACGCTGGGGGGGCCTGCATTACTGGGGCTGCGTGTATACTACCGCTGGGGCTGCTATATACCTCTGGGGCACTGTATACTACCACTGGGGCTGCTATATACCTCTGGGGCCCTGTATACTACCACTGGGGCTGCTATATACCTCTGGGGCACTGTATACTACCACTGGGGCTGCTATATACCTCTGGGGCCCTGTATACTACCACTGGGGCTGCTATATACCTCTGGGGCACTGTATACTACCACTGGGGCTGCTATATACCTCTGGGGCCCTGTATACTACCACTGGGGCTGCTATATACCTCTGGGGCACTGTATACTACCACTGGGGCTGCTATATACCTCTGGGGCCCTGTATACTACCACTGGGGCTGCTATATACCTCTGGGGCACTGTATACTACCACTGGGGCTGCTATATACCTCTGGGGCCCTGTATACTACCACTGGGGCTGCTATATACCTCTGGGGCACTGTATACTACCACTGGGGCTGCTATATACCTCTGGGGCACTGTATACTACCACTGGGGCTGCTATATACCTCTGGGGCCCTGTATACTACCACTGGGGCTGCTATATACCTCTGGGGCACTGTATACTACCACTGGGGCTGCTATATACCTCTGGGGCCCTGTATACTACCACTGGGGCTGCTATATACCTCTGGGGCACTGTATACTACCACTGGGCTGCTATATACCTCTGGGGCCCTGTATACTACCACTGGGGCTGTATATACTACCACTGGGGCTGTATATACTACTGGGGCTGCGTGTATACTACCACTGGGGCTGCTGTATCTACCTCTGGGACTGGTGTATACCACACTGCTGGGGGCTGTATACTTGTGCTAGGGTCCACCCTCGGCTTATACACGAGTCAATAGATTTTCCCAGGTTTTGGGGGCAAAAGTAGGGGGGTCGGCTTATACACGGGTCGGCTTATACACGAGTATATACGGTATGCCTACGAATGTCTTAGCCCTTAATGTCAATGGGCTTAACTCACCCCAGAAAAGGTCGCTCCTACGTACTCAGCTTAGAAAGACCCGGGCGGATGTGGTCTTCCTCCAGGAGACCCACCTCCGAGAGGAGAACAATCAACGCTTAGCCTCACCTATTTTTCCTCACCAATTTTTCTCGAACAGCTCTGAGAAAAAAGCGGGGGTGGCAATGCTCATTGGCTCCTTTCTAACATTTGAACTAATTAGTACTTCCTCTGACCCGGAGGGCAGATACCTTTTGGTTATAAAATTAAAGAAAAAGAAATCAGCACAAACTTCCACTCAAAAACTGGGTGCAATTATCCCGTAAGTTGCAATGTCCAATGCAAAAATAATACTTCCCAAAAAAAACAGGCAGCACTCCAACGTTTCATCCAGAAAACCACAGCTTTAATGCAGCCCCTTGTGGTGCAACGTTTCGACCTATACCCGGTCTTTCTCAAGCATAGTGTGCAGTGCATATCATTGTATCTTATATAGGGTGCTTACATAATTAGTAATCAATATACAAACATGGATAAAATCCATTATAAAATATATATCATCATGTGTAATACAAAAAACATCAGTGTAAATGCACAGTGCATGTGCTTATCATATAAAAACACCTCTCCTGTGTATTATATACCATATTTCATTCTGAATGCTCATTATCATATCATATAGTGCATCTGTGCAAATAAATACCTCTAATGTTGTAGGAAGCTGATTGCGGGTGACCTCAATGCCCCTTTGCACAAGCATCTCGACTGCTCATCCCCTGCTTTGTTCCGAACAGACCTGGCCCCTCTGACTTCTGCTGCTGGCCTGCATGATATTTGGCGTTACCTTCACGGCAATGAACGTGACTATACTTTCTTTTCCCCCAGACATAAGTCGTTTAGCCGGATAGACTATATCTTGGTTAATGACTCCCTCCTCCCCCTATGTCTGAAAGCCGACATTGACGTCATTACATGGTCAGATCACGCTCCCCTCACTCTCATGCTTTCTGACTCCACTCCATGCTCTCCCAGGACCCCTTGGAGATTGAATGACTACTTTCTGACTTCCCCAAGGAACCAGGAATTCCTGTCTTCCTAACTAAAAGAGTACTTCCTCCTGAATGCAACCCCTGATATTGCTCCAGAGGGTCTATGGTTTGCCCATAATGCGGTCATTCGTGGGCACTGCTTGAAATTGGCGGCCCATTCTAAGAAATTACTGAACGACAAACTGAACCTTCTCCTAGTTGAGGTGAAATCTCTCGAGAGGGCGTATCTTGCAAACTCTAACCTTACTACTTTGGCATCTCTTTCCCTGGCACGTAATCGCCTTCGAGCCCTCCTTTTGTCCAGGGTTGAGCATCAACTGAAGGTCCGATCGTCTTATTAAGGAATGGGTGACAGGGCTGGGGCCTTGCTGGCATGCAGAGTCAAGAAAATGGAAATGCGCTCTAGAATTTCCTTCCTGTCTTCCCCCTCTGGAAACCAGATTCACAATCCTATTCAGATTGCAGAACAGTTTAGAGACTATTATCATGACCTGTATAACCTCTGTGACTTGTCTTTTACTCCTCAGCCCTCTGCTGATGCTATCTCTTCTTTTCTCTCTAAACTTCGCCTCCCGACTCTGTCTGCTGACCAGCTGGCACTCCTGAATAGCCCATTTTCTCTTGAGGAAATACTCGGAGTGATCCGTTCCTCTAAAAAGCGCTCAGCCCCTGGTCCAGACAGGCTCTCCTACTCGTACTACTCCTCTTTCGCCCCCCTTTTGGCTCCACATCTTCTTGAGCTGTTTCGGCAGTGTGAGGGGTGCGTTAGGCCGGAGGGTCTGACGGCGGCTATTTCAACCATCCCTAAGCCGGGTAAGCCCCCAACTCTCCCGGGCAATTATCGCCCAATAGCATTGCTCAACTGCGATGTCAAACTTTATGCAAAGCTGCTGGCGGACCGTCTTAAGATCGTCATCACCTCCCTGATCGGCTTGACATGAAAGTCTCAATGGGATGGTAGGTTTTAGGGGATTGAAAGAACTTGGAAGACGAAGGTTGAGTCTCTTCAAGCAAAACGCAATTACCTCATGAGATATGGATCATAATCCTCAGCATGGTTGACATTGCAAAGAGTCTTTACCGCCGGATTTCCCGTCAGCTTTTTTAAACGATCAGCTGATGCATGATCTGATAGTTTGAAATAGCCGGCAGTCTTTTTACCGCCTGGATTTTTACCGCCAGCTATTTCAAACAATCAGCTGATGCATAAGCTAATCGTTTGAAAAAGCCGGCGGTAAAAAAAGAGTCTCTTTACCGCTGGCTTTCCTGGCGGCTTTTTCTAACGATCAGCTGATGCAACAGCTGATTATTTGAAATAGCCGGCGGTAAATTTGAATAAGCCGTGGTGGGGAGGCGGAGAACAGGACGGGAAGTGGAGGACTGGGCAGGGAGTAGAAAATCTGTTGGGGGGGAGGACCGGGCGGGGAATGGAGGAACAGGCAGGGAGCCAAGCATCGGGCAAAAAGCATGCATCAGCTGCTTGTTTAAAAAGCCGGCAGCTTTTAACCGCTGGCTTTTAACCAATCATGCATGCATTTCAACCTTTTTTGCAGGCCTCCAGACCGCTTTGTATGGTCCAGCAGAAAATTACTCGCATTTCCCATTGACTTACTTTGGACTCACTACTCGTAACGAATATGCGAGTATTAGAGCCTACTTGTTACAAGTATAGCAAATCTGAATATTTCACTACTCGTTCATCCATAATTATAACCTGTCCTGTGTCTATGGTATCAACTTGCTGTACTAACACTTTTTATTAAGATGCAATAAACTTGATATTTTAACTTACCTCCTCCTTTTTTGGATACTGGAGATTCTCTCTTGGGTATTGGGCTTCTTACCCAGACCTGGGTAACTCTGTGCACTCGCTGTGGACCATCAGAATCTTTTGACCAGGGGTGAGCTGATTTTTTTTGTTTGGCTGTAAATTATGAGCGAATAGAACATTATTCAATTTTTCTTTATTTAAAATATAGTTTTTATGAATTTGTTTTTATAATTATCGGTTTTTCCTCCTCATTTCACTTTTAAGCTAAACGCACACAGCACCAGGAACCAGGTACTGCAGACCACTTACATCCACACACCCTACACTCACCCTGCACTCAGGTCACACTCACCCTGCACTCAGATCTCACTCACCCTGCACTCAATTCACCCTCACCCTGCACTTAGGTCACACTCAGCTCTGCACTCAGGTCACACTCAGCCCTGCACTCAGGTCACACTCACCCTGCACTCAGATCACACTCACCCTGCACTCACGTCACACTCGCCCTGCACTCAGATTACACTCACTCTGCACTCACATCACACTCACCCTGCACTCCCCTCACACTCACCCTGCACTCACCTCACACTCACCTGCACTCATCTCACACTCACCCTGCACACATCTCACACTTAGCACTAAACTCATCCTGCACTCCCCTCACACTCACCCTGCACTCATCTCACACTCACCCTGAACACATCTCACACTTAGCACTAAACTCATCCTGCACTCACATCACACTCTGTCCTGCATTCATGTCACACTCTGTCCTGCACTCACATCACACTCACCTTGCACTCACGTCACACTTAGCCCTACACTCACCTTGCACTCACATCACACTGTCTCTCTAACGCAAAACCTGTGTCGCTGATTGTTTGCGGCTGGCTGGGCGCGACCAGTCAGCGACGCGGAATTTCCGTTACAGCGAAACAGTCACAGTCCGCCGGTCTCCCTCCGCTCAGTCTCCTGCCCGCTGGTCACCCGCTCCATGCTCCCTCCCCACCGCTGCTCCATGCTCCATCTGCGCGCCGCTCACCCTGCCATTCTTTTTCGTGGCATAGACTCCAGAAATTCAAAGGCCACTGGAGTGGGGGTGGAGCTACCAAAGGGGGCATTTTAATGGCCGTGAACAAGGGAACGCCCAGCACATCAGGGCTATGCGCTTGGACACGCCTATTATGATGCCCCCTGTTAACTCCGCCCCCCGAGGCCTTGGAATTGTTGACGTCTATGCTGGAGGAAGAAGAAGAAGAAGACATGCTAGGCTTAGAGGCGGCTGGACAGAAGGCTGGAGCAGGTGAGAACTGAGGGAGTCCACCACCGCACACCCGCACTGCCACACACCTGCACCGCCGCACACCCACATATTCTAGAATATCTGATGCGTTAGAATCGGGCCACCAGCTAGTAAATAAATAATAATTAAAAAACAACTATTTTTATGACAAAACTTCGTTATAGAGTGATTTTTTTCAGTATCGGTCCATTACGGAAATCATTTTCTGCCATTCTCTGCTTGTTTTTTCTTCCTGTTTATAACTTTCAATGTCTATTGGTTTTTTTTAAAGACTTTTTGCTGTTTAACCCTAGAACGCATACCCATAGAAATCTACACATTCACGCACCTGGGGCCTTTTAGGCCCGTTTTCAATTATCATGGAATAACTAAAAAAAAATACTTTTCAAAGTTTATTGCAAAGTAAGGATGCATTCCCACTAGCGCTGGAGTCCGCCAGGATGGGATTCCGTAATGGATCTGACCTCCTGGTGACCCCAGCTAAGGCTGGCGCGGACGCATACCTGGGGCCTCGCAGGCCTGCCAGGTTACCTGTTTTCTATTTTCTGTAAAATTACTTTAGTTAGATTTTTGAAACTCTACGTATTCCTCAGGTATATAGTTGTTAGTAATTTCCAATTGTTCATATATTTTTATGCTATAGGCATTTTGGTATAACAACCTTTTTTTGGGACTACCCCATATTCATGCACCTGGGGCCTTTTAGGCCTGTGTGCAAATAACACGGAATAACTCAAATAAAAATACTTTTCAAAATTTATTTTACAATTGCAAAGTAAGGATGCATTCCCAGTAGTGCTGGGGTCCGCCAGGAGGGGATCCGTAATGGATCTGACCTCCTGGTGACCCCAGCTAAGGCTGGCGGAATGACTGTGCCATTGTAATTTTAGATGTCAGTAAGCTAAAAAGAAAAAAAGAAAAAGATTACAATCAGGCTTGTGCACTGTAAACAGTATGTGATAAGACTCTTTGTTAGGGTCCCAGCACACCAAGCGATATAAAGCAGGTAAAGTGCAGCCCCCCTCCTCTTACCTCCAACAGATCACTTTCTTGTAGTGCAGTAGAAGCCTCTGGTTTTGGAGCTCAGAAAGTTTCTATTTTCAGACAAAAGAAAGCTGACTTCTTCCTCCAAAGCTCCAGCAATTAGGACAAAAAGACCTGTGATGAGGTCAGAGACACATGACTTTGTGAGGGAGCCACCCTTCCAAGATCACATGACCATGTTGTCATGCAGAATCCACACTCTTCCCAGAGTCATAAAAGTTCTTTCCCAGCAACAATACAGACAAAAAGACTGAATATCACATGTAAACCTAGTACGGGCCTAAAAGGCCCCAGGTGCGTGAATATGGGGTAGTCCCAAAAAAAGGTTGTTATACTGAAATGTCTGTAACATAAAAATATATGAATAACTGGAAATTACTAACAACTATATACCTGAGGATTACCTAGATTTTCAAAATTCAAACTAAAGTACTTTTACAGAAAATAGAAAACAAGTAACTTGGCGGGCCTGCGAGGCCCCAGGTATGCGTTCTAGGGTTAATATCATTTGATGTTGGCATTCTCTGTAATGTTGATGCTTTTAATTTGTTTGTATTGTATATTTTGAATGTAGCTGTGATGTAGATAACCCACCTCACCAATTTAAGGAAGGGGAAAATATGTCTTGAGCATAGGACCAGTAGAAGTGCCTTATTGGTACAAAACTCGTTGTCCGTTTCTTCCTCCCTCCCTCCCTGCATTCCACTTAAATGTCACTGCAATAAACCATTTTGTGCAACGAATCAGGTGAGTGCACATTTTTCTACTATTGCATACTTTCGTTTGATGAAGGTTCTACTAAAGGGAGCACCCGAAATTTTGGCACAAAAAAATCTGCCATATACTCTTTAGCCTCTTGAAGTAAGTAATCCACGATTAGGAAGTGCCCACCATTCTTTGTTGCACTATTTCAAGTTTAAATTGGACTATGGAGAAGAGTGGCATTTCATTTTTCGCCTCAGGCAGCAGGAATGATAAAATTAGCCCTGCATCTTACCACCACCAGAACAGATATCGGCTAATCGTTGGGGATATTGGAACTCCATTGACCTACAGATAAGCTATCAATTGTTTAGTTCTAGACAACCTCTTTAACATCTGCATCTGTTATCATACTGTGTATAATAAAATAAAAGCAAGCACTGTTTAAAGTACAGATTAGGATCAACTCAGACATTCATGAATGCTTCTGGTTAAGAATTTAAGTGAATGAATACATGTAAAAAATTCAAGTGATTGAAACTGACATAATGGCTAAAGCTGATTCACTTATTGTCAAGTATGATTATGTCAAAAAGTAGATCATCCTGTCAGGCCTCGAAACATATTTGAAATTTATGGAGGACAAATCACATGATCAACAAGAAAATTGCCACAGATGTTAATAAATCACAGTGGTCCATTAATGTATTCTTGCTAAAAAAAAATACATTGTTCCAGCCAGCATATTTTCTATATTTACTGCACAAATTCCTTGTCACCACATTTGCAAGGTTTCAAGATGTCTGCATACAATAGGAACAGTTAAAAATTCCTCAAGTGGACAAATTGTCCTGGTCATGTTATTGTGGATATACAGATGCAGTATAGTGATCAAAACCTGTGTGTTCATTATGTGACCTGAACAGGATTTTATTCACTGGAAAAAACAAAAATGGTGTAACTTGTGGGGTGGTTCCACTGTTTAGGCACATCAGGGGCTCTTCAAACATGACATGGTATCAGCTAACTATTCCAGCCAATTTTCCATTCAACAAGTCAGCTTGGCTCTTTCCAGCAACCTGCAACTTGCTACTTGTGTTTTCTCACTGTCTGCCTCATCTTGCCAGCACTGGTCATGTTAGCCATGTTTGCTTTTAGCAGCTTATTTTTATCAAGTGTGCAGTAGCAGTATTTTGACTGCTTGGACTTCCTAAGGCTCAGTGCTCTGCAAAGGTTTTGGGACTCATTTTCAGATACTTACCTACCCAGGCCTCCTGGGTGTGGACTGTGTTTTCTACTAAACTGCATCTCCCAGCGAGTGCTTCTTCCCAGAGACTATCCTTAGAAGCATTGCTCTGGATGAACTATTTCTAGTGACTTTTCTGTTTATTGTGTATTTGGTGAACTTTGCCCACTTGCTGCACTTCACGTTTGTTTTCAATCACGTGTGTAAAATACAGTTTTTCATTGTAACCTTGTTCAGTTGAGTCATTTGCCAAAAGCTAAGGGATTCCTGAGTGTTACAATTATTTCAGATCTCTGTGCTACTGTATTCTCATTCCTGTTTACGCCTGCAAAAAATTCTTATGGTTCTTAACTTGCACACTGTAATCTTTTAAAAAATATTACCTCCAAAGCAGCCACCCTTATGGGCTCTAACCAATTCACTGTTTGCCTTTATTAACCACATTCTGATTGGCTAAATTAGCTAAATTACCACAGTCTGGCTAAAGTTGTCACATTGTCCACCCTGATAGACATAAGTACCACACTTAGGTGTTATTACTTCAACACTATTCACCATAATTAACTGCCCCCTTTCCATACTGGGCACTCTCACCACGCTGTCCTATCAGTCTGTACTGCCTAGTCTTTATAATGTGATCCCCTCGTATTTTCCTTTCTCTGCATACTGCCCCTCCATACGATTTCCTCATACTGCCCCACCACACTGCCCCCTCTCCATACTGTCCACCATACTGTCTACTTCACACTCTCCTTCCCCCCACTGCCCAGTTGTTTATACATGCCTTCCCACACTTTTCCTCTCCATACTGTGCCCTCAAACTGTTCCCCACTCTGCCCTTTCTCTATACTGTTCTTCCCACACTTCCCATATAGTTCCACATCACACGTATTCACCCTTATATTGTCCACTCGCACAATTCCGCCACCTCAAAAAAAAAACTTTCTTTGACTCCATTTGCGTGCTTAACTTACTTTACTCTACTCCTCTGCAGCGCAGAGGTAACATTAGCATGACCAGATCAATTGTTAGGTCCGCTGGCACCGCTCCCCAGCTCACCTCTCCTGGGTCGGCATCCTCTGCTCCTCTGCTGACCAGGCATACTGTGTCTCGGAGCCGTCGCCGGGTCCCCTTCCTGTCTGCAGACCGCCCAGCTCACGCACCAGCACGCTGCAGGGGTCAGGTTTTATGAGTGTCATGAGCGGTGCACTAGGCGCAGCCACGCCCTTTCCCTGTGACTCTTGGGGCTGGCCCGGCCCAACCTGACACTCCCCTTGACCAATAGCTACCCGTCCTCTGGTATATCAGGCCACCTCCACTGATGGGAGGTGCCTGATTATTAAGTTAGTTTGCTTCTGCCTTGCTGACTGTTGGTCAGGCCTTCCTTGTACTCTCCTCCAGTACATGTACACTCTCCTGCCATTCCTGCTCTCCCTGTTTTGGACTCTACCTGTGTTTCCTACCTTCTTATACCGTAGTATAGGCAAACCCTACGAGATGCCCCCCCTTGTACTAGCAGCTGTGATATTTACACCCCCTGGATTGCCCTAACATCTCTGTATAGGGATGGTTAAACTAGGACCAGCTCACCCAGGGGAGTTCGGTACCACGGCCCAGTGGGCCCACTCCAGGGCATCTTCCCCCGGAAGCGTGACAGAATAATCAGGCCATGGACCTCACTGGTACCTCGTTCTCAGCGCAAAAGAAGCTGGCTTATCTTTAGGACAGTCGGAACCATATAGCGGCTTGTCTTCAGTCCATAGATACCCGGTTAGCCTCCCTTCAGACCTCCGACCCAGCGTCCACCACTCAGCCTGCGAGCCTACAGCAGGAGCTGTCAGCACAACGCAGTCTCTCACGATTTCTTACATGTCCTCTGTGGACGATCGTCTGGTCTCCGTGCAGTCTGCAACAACTGCCTCGGCTCAGGCCGCATCCTATGACCGGTCCCCGGGTGGCATCCCGAACCCTTCGCCTCTCCTTGGGAGACCACCTAGATACAGCGGTGACCCCAAGATGTGCTGTGGCTTCCTCACCCAGTGCCGCCTACACTTTGAACTGCTACCACAGCAGTATCCCACCGATCAAGCCAGAGTGGCCTTTGTGGTGTCCCACCTGGAGGGCGAGGCTCTGGCGTGGGTTAACCCCCTATGGGAGCATGATGACCCTGTGGTCTCCTGCTTGTCGACCTTTCTGGAGATATTCCCGAGGGTCTTCGATGACCCGGTCGGGTCGCATCTGTTACAGAGTCACTCTTTAACCTCCGTCAAGGGACACTCACCGTTGGGCAGTACACCATTCACTTCTGCATCCTCTCCTCCGAGTTGAAATGGAATAACGAAGTGCTGACTGGAGCCTTATGGCGTGGCCTGTCCGTCATGATAAAGGACGAACTCGCGGGTCGGGATATCCTAGCCGAGCTGGAGGACTTGATCTCACTAACCACTCGCATTGACTTGCGTTTCCAGGAGCGATCCCGTGAAACCGCCAGGGAGAGGGGATCCATCTAGTCGCTTCCCTCTGCACGCAGTCAGCCAAGTACACAGACCATGGTGCCTGCCGCCGCCCCCTTTTCCGACCCTATGCAGGTGGATCGGGTCAGGATGGCGGATCAACGCCGAGTAGAGAGGCTGGCTCGCGGCCTATGCCTGTATTGCGAACACGCATCCCATCGGCGCCAGTGTTGTCCTGAAAGACCGGGAAAACCCCTTCGCCTAGGTCAAGTAAGGGACGCCGTCCTAGGCAAGAGCGATGCCTCTCAACCCCTCACCCTGCCCGTTTAGGTGATACGTCCGCAGAGACACCTCTCTGAGCTAGCCTACGTGGATTCTGGGGCAGTAGGAAACTTCATTCGGCAAGAGGCGGTGACTCGGCTTGGAATCCCCGTAATACCTCTGGTGACGCCTTGCGTGATTGCATCGGTGGATGGCAGACCACTGCAGTAAATTGTCACCAAGGTGACAGAGAAGGGGAAAGTGCAGATCGGGGCTCTACACCGTGAAAAGATTGCCTTCTACGTCCTGCCTGGTCTCTCCCATGCCCTGCTCCTTGGGCTTTCCTGGCTTCGGGTTCATGAACCTGTCCTGGACTGGCGCTCAGAGGACGTGCTGCGGTGGGGGCCTCCCTGCCACGGGAGATGCCTGAAGTCCGTTCTGCCACCCGGTTCTCTGCAACCAACTTCTGTTTTCCTTGTTTACCAGCTGCCTATTGGCAGTACGAGGATGTCTTCAACAAAACGGAGACAGAGGTCCTCTCATCTCATCGGACATATGATTGCCCTATTGATCTGGTTCCTGGTGCTACACCACCCAGGGGACGAATCTACCCATTGTCTCCAGCCAAGTCGCAAGCCATGTCTGAGTACATCACGGAAAATTTGGCTAGGGGATTCATCCAAAACTCCACGTCCCTGCTGGCGCTGGGTTTTTCTTTGTGAAGAAGAAGGAGGGCACCCTTCGACCCTGTATAGATTACAGAGTCTTGAATGCCATCACTGTCAAGAACAAATACCCCCTTCCGTTGATTCCGGAGCTCTTTGACAGGCTCAAAGGGGCTTACATCTTTCCGAAATTGGACCTACCCGGTGCGTACAACCTGGTTTGCATATGTACCGGAGATGAATGGAAGACCGCCTTCAACACTCGGGATGGCCATTATGAGTATTTGGTCTTGCCATACGGGTTGTGTAATGCACCCGTGGTGTTTCAAGAGTTCGTCAATGACGTCTTCCGTGATCTGTTGTGCACGTGTTTGGTGGTTTACTTGGACGACATCCTTATCTTCTCCCTGGACTTGTCCCCTCATAGACGGGACGTGCGGCAAGTCCTACTGCGACTGAGGAGAAATCTGTTGTACGCCAAGATGGAGAAATGTGTCTTTGAGCAGACCTCTATGCCCTTTCTCGGATACACCATCTCTGGTTCCGGATTATGGATGGACCCTGAGAACCTCTCCACTGTTCTGAAGTGGCCCCGTCCTGTGATGGGACTAAGGATATCCAGCGGTTCCTCGGCTTTGCAAATTATTACAGGCAATTCATTCCCCATTTCTCTTCCTTGATCAAGCCTATTACGGCTCTCATCTATAAGGGAGCAAAAGCCTGCAACTGGACCCCAGAAGCCGAGAACATCTTTTCCACCTTAAAGTGCTCCTTCTCCAAGGCTCCTACCTTGCACCGACCAGAGGTAAACAGACAGTTCATTGTAGAGGTAGACGCCTCTTCCAGAGGAGCGGGGGCTGTCCTCTCCCGGAAATCCTCTTCGGGTCGGTTAGTCACCTGAGGGTTTTTCTCCAAAGCATTTACCTCATCGGAGCGCAACTACTCTATCGGTGATCGTGAATTGCTGGCCATCAAATTGGCATTGGAGGAGTGGCGACACCTCAAGGGTGCCGTTCATCTGTTCATTATCTTCACCGACCACAGGGTCCTGGCTTATCTCCAGTCCGCCCAAAGGCACAACCCCCGGCAGTTTCGGTGGTCCCTGTTCTTTGCCCGTTTCAACTTCAAACTGCACTTTCGACCTGGCAGTAAAAACATCAAGGCTGATGCTCTGTCGAGGTCCTTCCAGCAGTCGGATGTGGACGAGGATCCCTTCCATATCATCGACCCTACCAAGATAATCACTGTGGCTCGCTTACATGTAGCTGTACTTCCACCGGGTAAGACCTTCGTAGCACAGGATCAGAGGATTGCCGGTCATGTAGGAGTTAAAAAAAACTCTCTCTTTGATCTCTCGTCACTATTGGTGGCCTAGTATCCGTCAAGACGTCCACGACTTTGTTGCTTCATGTCCATCCTGTGCTTGAAATAAGGTGTCCAGAGAGTTACCAGCTGGACGTCTACTGCCTCTCCCTGTCCCATCGGTTCCTTGGCAACACATAGCTATGGATTTCATCACGGATCTACCCTGCTACTCCGGCTGTTCGGTCATATGGGTAGTTGTGGATCGCTTCTCCAAAATGGCTCACTTCATTCCTTTGCCAGGTCTACCGTCCTCTCCTGAGTTGGCCAAGATATTCATCAAACACATCTTCCGGCTCCACGGATTTCTTCATCATATCGTGTCTGATAGGGGAGTTCAGTTCACTTCCCAGTTCTGAAGGGCGCTGTGCAAGCATATGAACATCACGTTGGACTTCTTCTCGGCTTATCATCCTCAATCCAATGGACAGGTGGGGCACATTAACCAAGGCCTCACCACCTACCTTCGGCACTTCGCCAATGCTTATCACGATAACTGGACCAGTCTCCTTCCTTGGGCGGAATTTGCTTACAACAAACACTCCAGTGAGTGGTCTGCTAAATCTCTTTTTGTCGTGGTATTTGGGCAACATCCTGGTTTGCCTCTTCCGATCTCCTCAGTGTCTGGCAACCTGGCGGCTGATGCATTGTCCGTGGACTTCTCCAAGATCTGGAGAGAGACCAGAGACGCCCTTACACAAGCCTTCGGCAGGATTAAGAGACATGCCGATAAGAGACATTTAGTTGCACTGTCTTATCTCCCAGGCGATAAAGTGTACAAGCTAGGTCCACGTTACATCAGTCCCTTTGAAGTCCTGGGACGCATCAACAACATTGCCTTGAAGTTGAGACTGCCTGCCTCGCTTCGCATCCCTAACTCCTTTCATGTCTCGTTGTTGAAGCTAGTAGTGCTTAATCGCTTCCATCCATCCTCCGGCACTGTGCCAGAGCCTCTCAGCTCAAAGAATTTCTATGAGGTCAGGGACATCCTTGCCATAAAGAAGAGTAGAGGCAAATCCCTCTTCCTGATTGACTGTTTGCTTCGGTCCTGAGGAAAGGTCTTGGGAGCCCTAGGAGAACATTGATGCGGCACACATTCGGAGGAGGGGGTGTGAGGGAGGGGGTACTGTTAGGACCCCTGGCACCGCTCCCCATATCACCTCTCCTGTGTCGGCATCTTCTGCTCCTCTGCCGACCGGACATCCGGTGTCCAGGTGTACTGTGTCTCGGAGCCGTCGCCGGGTCCCCTTCCTGTCTGCAGACCGCCCAGCTCACACACCAGCATGCTGCAGGGGTCAGGTTTCATGAGTGTCATGAGCAGTGCACTAGGCGTGGCCGCGCCCTTCCCCTGTGACTCTTGGAGCCAGCCCAACCTGACACTCCCCTTGACCAATAGCTACCTGTCCTCTGGTATGTCAGGCCACCTTCTTTGATGGGAGATGCCTGATTATTAAGTTAGTTTGCTTCTACCTTGCTGACTGTTGGTCAGACCTTCCTTGTACTCTCATCCAGTAGAGCCATTCCTGCTCTCCCTGCCTTGGGCTCTGTACCTGTGTTTCCTACCTTGCTATACCGTAGTATAGGCTAACCCTATGAGCCGCCCCCCTGGTACTAGAAGCTGTGGTATTTAGACCCCCTGGGCTTGCCCCTAACAATCCCTGTATAGGGGTTGGTTAAAGTAGGACCAGCTCACCCAGGGGAGCTCGGTACCATGGCCCAGTGGGTCCACTCCAGGGCGCCTTTTCCGGAAGCGTGACATCAATTAATCATGCTGTAGTAAGTCACATTGACTCGGGAATTAACGGTATTCAGTGTTTGAATTGTAGTCATGTCTGAAAGATGAGAGTACAATTGGGACAGAAGGCTGGCATTTTACTTTTGATCTAAAAAGTCTACTACCCCTGTTAAAATGCCAGGTTTATATCATGGAAAAAATCATACCAAGAGAATTATTTCACAACTCTGTCCACCTTTAATGCCTCTATAATTCAACTGAAAAATAACTGAAATCTGAATAGTATAGAAAAATAAAAATAAAAAACTAAGATAATGTAGTTTCATACATCCTTCAGCTAATATTTTGTAGAAGTACCTTCTGAATTTATGATGGCATTTAGCCTTTTTGGGTAGGAGTCTATCAGTACGGCAAATCTAGAAATAGAAATAGTTGACCACTCTTCCCAGCAGTAGCAATCCAAATCTTTCAGCTTGGGTGGGTATCTCCTGTGTACATCCCTCTTCAAGTCAACCCACAGATTTTCAGTTTTATTCAGATCTGGGTTCTGGCTGGACCATTCAAATTAATGATATTCTTTTAGCAAAGCCATTCTTTTATTGATTTGGAGGTATGCTTACGGTTCTTGTCATGCTGAAATGTGAAACGTAGCTTCCTTTAGCAGAAGCTGAAGGATTTGTTGCAAAATTGACTGGAGGGAATTGTGAATAGTTGCAGATATCAATTTGCCTAAGGGCACAGTTCCAGCTGCTGAAAAACAGCTGTAAAGTTTAATGCTACCTATAACATGCTTCAATGTGGTTATCGTATTCTCTGGTAACACACCGTGTTTGGTTTACTACGAACATTCATGTTGGAATTTCGCCAAAACGTTCAACCTTAATCTCATCTAAGCATAACACATTTTGACGCATGCTTTTGCTGAACTTCATGTTGGTTTTGGAAAAACAAAAGTGGGAAGTTTTTCCTTCTAAGAAAACGTTTACATCTTACCACCCTACCCTACAGGCCAGACACATGAAAAATACCAGAGATTGTTGTTATGTGAAGTACACAGCCTGCTAGGAATTTCTGCAGCTCCTTTAATATTGATGTAGACCACTTGTCAACCTTCAAGACCATTGTCTTGCCTTTTCATAAGTTTTGAGGGATGTCCACTTCTACAAATCACTATTGTGCCAAATTTAACCCACTTATTGATGTTAGACTTCACAGTGTTCAACGGTATATATAATGCCTTGGAATTTTTTTTGTACCCTTCTCCTAACTGATAACTTTCAACAATGAGATCCACTTGCCCCCAATTATTTTAACTCTTTAATAGCATTAGTCTTTTTCTATACGCCCAAGGGGCTTTTGGGGCCCCCAAGGCTCAAGGGCCCCAGAGTGATTGCGACCCCTGATGAGATCCCTTTCTGTGTTGTAAGCTATTTACGGAACATGGCTTTTGCTGTAAAATACTGCTAAGAAAATGTTAGGAAAATCCTGCTAAAACAGCTCATTTGATATGGGATTATCAGAATCACTTTTAATGATAACAGCTTTGCACTGACTACTATTTACCATGAATTTAAATGTGATTGGAATATTCTGAACACAAGTATTTACCCAATTAAAAGAGGAGGTTCACAGATATACAACTACGGTACATTATTTTTATTTTATTTTTATTTTCCCCCTCAAAATAATTGATGTCAGTTTGTTTCACAAAAGATTTGTAGACTATGGGTGAAATTTAGGGTATAAAAAGTGAAATGATTCTTCTTGGTATGATTTTTTTTACCTGACAAAATTCTGGCATTTTAAAAGGAGTTTGTAGACTTTTTAAATCCGCTATATACATTTTCTGACCGCACTCATGGAGCCGCCAAATCCCACTCCTGAAGGTCAAATTTGGGCAACACCTCAGACTACTGCACGAGGCAACCTAAACGGCCCGTCACACGGGGCGACATCGCCGCCGATTACATAGGCAACGTAGGGGCGTGGCCTATCGGTGGCAACATCGCCCCAATGTCGCCTCATGTAAAGGGGTGATATCGGCGCCGGCGGGAGGTCGCCTGGTTTCAGAGCAGTGCTCTGAAACCAGGCGAACGATCTGGGGCGATGTGCACACATCGCCCATGTAACCGGCCGCCGGCGACCTGTCAGGCGCTGGGAGCCATAGGCTCCCATTGTCCTGCATCGCTGCTGGGGTTTTCAGACACCCTGGCGGCGATGCTGCCTGACAGCTCGCTGGCGCGGGGCTGGAGTAGTTACCCCATGTAAATGGGGGACAGCGATGCTGGCGGGGCACCAAAAACATGCGCGCACCCGCCAGTCGCCGCCGACATCCCCAGCCCGTCGCCCCGTGTGACGGTACATTAACAGTGCCCCCTGTTGGCTGTACTCAGAGCATATACTCATCTTGCTCCCCTTCCCAGTTTAACTCTAATCTATGGTGTGACACAGGTCTGTGAATACCATCTATATTATCTGTACTCGGAGAGGTATCACTGTTTTTTGTAATGATTGTATCTTCATTTTCCCAGAAATAGTAGAAGAGTAGATTGACTACCTTACTATCTAGTTATTCAGAAGATTTTAACACTGAAAAGCATATTTTTTTGATAGCTACAACAGGCTGTAAAATTGGGAATATGCTTACACAATACTATAATAATAGGCTGTTTTCCCTGAGGGGTGTACAGACACTAATACTGATGTACCTGCCTATTGCTTTAATAAATGGACTGAGGCAATTGCGATCCAGTAGCAGTAATTATTCATGGCCTGCTGTTTGTGCTGAGCCAATGTGCAGGTGCAAGGGAAAGTAATACACAATACTACTAGAAAAACATATTTATCCACCTTTCCTAAACAAGTCATTGAAAATTCATACAAATTTAAATGCAACATAATTATTTTTTTATTTTCAATTAAAAATGTGAACTTTATTTTATAGTTAAGAAAATACCAAATAAAATTAAAATATTTTCTAGTGTTGGTTAACTGAGCATAATTATGTATAATAACAAAGCACATAAACCACTATGTGGGCATTGATTAACCTTTTCTCCCCCTGCGCATTACAGTACTTTGCTCTGTCCTCAGCAGGACAAAGAGAAGTGCGTGTGCGCAGAAGTGCAATAAAGGCCCGTTAGTGGATGACATAGGATGAGTCTAGTGATGAGCAAGTGTATTCGTTATTATTCGCTACTCACACGGATAGTACGGTATTCACAATACTCAAAGCAATAGCATAGATAAAAAGAGAAGTTAAAATATAACTTTTAATAAACTCAAATGTTAAAAAGACCTAGTTGTCTAGACTAACAAAAACAGAAAGTCATGCAAATGTGACAGTGCAAAAAAACTGTGTATTGCTGTGAGTAATCCCCTTTACTCTTTTCCAAGGGGTTAATAGAGCCAAATCCAGATCCCGTCCATATACCTAGGAATACTGGCTTATGTCTCTAGTCGCGTCTGCCTACCTACAGGAAGTGTAATATCAAGGCTCATACACTTCCCTCATGGTACACAGACCACATGTATAGGTGGAAAGAACAAAGTATGCACTCCAAATCGGAGCGATCTCACCCAGTTACTCCACCGCTTCACATGAAGTGAGTCCACATAGACTTGGATCAACCTCTCATTGATGTTGTCCAGGCTGCTCAGGGCTCAGTACTTTATAGTCGCCACCATGTCATCTGATGTGATCCAGGCTGATGAACCTTGTGGGGCCAGACTGGACACCATAGCCATCATCTACATAAGGGTGGGTGTATCCTATGATTACCAAACCTGATGTGTGTACCATGACTCCCCTGATGAAGAGGGATATGAAACGCGTCGGGAGGAACGCATCAATACTAAAAGTGAGATGGCACCTCAATGAGAGCAGATTGAATGGTAGTTTCTCTCTGGAGGGCACAGCAAGGTGTTATAAGCAATCGTAAAAAGCCCTGCCCTGTCCCGGAGAAACTCGTTTTATAGCTGAAAGTGTGTGGCGGAGCCAATCACTAATTGACTAACATTGGACTCACTATTCGGACGAATTTGCGAGTATTAAAAACTACTCGTTACAAGGATAGCGAGTGCAAATATTTTGCATCTGCATCTGCCCCTAGACTGCAGGATTCGTTGAAAACTTAGAAATTCTGAGGCATAGCGCATAGCGTGACCGGCATGGAACACTATGCGCCTCCTGTGTATTGATCCCTATGGCAACCAGAAGCTAAGCACCGCTGCCGACTCCACTTAAAATTCTCGGATATGCGCTTTTGCAGAGAGCACAGGAAATGCGGTTTGCAGCGTTTTCCTGTGCACTTTGCAAAAGCGCATATCCGGGGATTGCAAGCGGGGCTGGCGGCAGCGCTTAACTTCTGGTTGCCATAGGGATCAATACACAGGTGGCGCATAGCGTTACATGCTGGTAACGCTATGCGCTGAGCCTGAGAAATTCTAAGTTTTGAACACATCCTGCAGGATAGGGGCTGACGCAAGTCTGACCCTAGCCTAACTCATACTGTGAGTGTAGTGACCTGGTCCAGATTATGGCTCTCACTTTAAGAACCCTTGGAGTGTGAGTAACCCTTTACACTGCAGCTCACTCCTTAGCTATCCCTCTACTGTTATTAGTGAGTGTTAGTTTCATTTAAATCATATCTCATATATTTCTCAGGTAAATCCATTTAAACCCAAAGTATTTTTCATGCATATTTCCAGGTAATTTCTCATTTGTCATATTTAAATGCATGTTCTCATTTGTTGTGTTGCAGCCCCATCTGCTGGTAAAATGTATAGTTTATCTATCCCCTGTAAAGATTTGACACATGAATTGAGTGTTCAATAGGAGGAGCTCTAGACAAGACAAGAGTGGGAAAATACCTTGGATTTTTCGCTGAGTTCTACAGCCAAGATGCCTAAAGACTTTTAAGCCTGGATCCTCACCGTCCAGATTAACCCATGCTTCTCCATTTGTAGGTAGTACTAAAGGTACAGAAGAACCTATTGCCTGCATGTTAAAGAATTTAAGGGTCCCCCGCCTTACCGCGATTGTCCGTTATTTGCTTTATATATTTTTCTCTGCATGTGCCGTGACAAGCTGTGAAATTAATACAGAATTTCCAGGTCTGTAAAATATTCCTTCTATATTTTTCCTTTTCTGCTTTTAAGCCACAAAAATACTTTGAAATCTCTTATAACTCTCTACAAATACTACTTCTAAATAATGTGGGTTCTTAAAGCTTCAGAACCTCAATTCCATGTCAGAATCTAATGCTGAACTGTATTTGCCGTGGGCTACCCACATGAACTGTAAAGAAAGTACTGCAGGTTATATTTCCCCGTTCTATTGAAGTAAAGCAGTTGTTATCCCAGAGACCTGTGTCTGAGGTCATTCTCAGCTGAGGACGCTGTGTAGGGGTGGATAGCCCTCCATTACTAGCACTATCACAAATAGAGTGATTAAGAAAAATGAACATACCGTAGAGTCCTGCATTATAATAATTTTTATGTGAAAGTGGAGGTAAAGTTTAAGTGGTAAAAATCTTCATCCTTCTAGAATCTTATATATGCATGACCTAATTCTCTTCACTCATAAAAGATAGACTATCATCAGAAGGAAGATGTAAATAAATAAATAATTGGTAGTGCTCTAAGTGATATACACTATAATAATGGTGTCTTAAAATTGCATTTTACTGTAAATCATACTTATAAAATTGTAAATTATGGTTAATCTCTTTTTTATTAATTTTTGAGAAATAGTACAAAGGTGTACAAATATATACACAACAAAAAGAAATATAATAAATAAAAAAATTCACAATAATAACAATGGATAAAGGAGTAGTTCACAATAAACTCCCCCTGACTAATAGCTCCCTCCCCTGGTATAGCTTCTTCCAAATCTTAATAAGCAATTCTATACAAAAACAATGAACCCCCTTTTGTTTTTAAAATTGTAAATTAAATCACATACAAACACACTAAAATTACATTGAGCCTACTATGCAACAATCTATACCTCTTATTCTCACAGAGGATATTTTACTTACCGTATGTCTATTTCTTTCTGGAAAAAATAAAAAATATTAAAAATAAGAAGAAGCTAGTGTCCCTATTGGTTTTAAAATCTGTAATTATTTGGAATTTCCATAGTGTATCGCAGACATTTCACAGAAATGGTCCTTGACCAAACACAGCAGGATATAAAAAATCCTCTATATTTGCTCAGGGACAATATGGGAATTTCAAATAACCACGGATTTTAAAACCAATAGAAACGCTATCTTCTTATTTTTAATATTTTTATTTTTTCCGGACAGAAAAAGACATAAGTAAAATATCATCTGTGAGAGTAAGAGGTACCTTATTTTTTCATTTTGATAAGACGCACCAGATTATAAAATGAAACAAGAACCCTCCAGCGAATCCAGGAGAACGAGTAAGTATAAAACCAGATTCTTTATTCTTTCATATTAAAATTTTACAGTGCCAGCAGTGGATACCCTAGAGCAGGGAGGCAATCCTACTCATTTCGACTCCTATATAGTCTTAATCAGGGATAACACGCAACCAAGTAGTCAGAACAATTTAAATTTATGCAAAAATGGATGAAAATATGGACATTAGTTACCAAGCAGTAAGTAGAGAGACCAGAGAAATACAGGGTGGGCTATTTATATGGATACACCTAAATAAAATGGGAATGGTTGGTGATATCAACTTTCTGTTTGTGGCAAATTAGTATATAGGAGGGGAAAAACTTTTCCAGATGGGTGGTGACCATGGCGGCTATTTTGAAGTTTACCATTTTGGATCCAACTTAATTTTTTTCAATGGGAAGAGAATCATATGACACATCAAACTTCTTGAGAATTTCATAAGAAAAACAATGGTGTTCTTGGTTTTAACGTAACATTATTTTTTCATGAGTTATTTTCAAGTTTCTCTTTGTTTACAGCTATTGACATGTTGAAGAGGTTAACACGTGAGGAGAAATTGCATTGATGTCTGGTGAACGCTGTACCTGGGTCATTGCAGCAGATTTCAATGCAAGACACCCTACGAGACCACCCATGTCCCATGCTACAGTTAGCAAACTGCTTGCCAAATTTTGTGACTCATGTTCAGTGTTGAATTTGCCAAAATATGGACGCAAGAAAACTGTCACTAATGAAGAAACATCAGTGGCTATTCTAGCTTCAGTCAGCAAGAACCCACAGCATAGCACTCACCACATGTCACTGGAGGGTGGCATCAGTCGAACATCCCTTCGGCGAATATTAGCTACTCACAAATGGCACCATTACAAAATCCAGCTGTTGCAGCATCTCAACGAGGATGACCCAGATCGGCGCACTGAATTTGCAGAATGTGCAAAACAAAAATTGGAACAGGACCCTCAGTTTACACAGGACATTATGTTCAGTGATGAGGCAAACTTTTTTGTGAATGGTGAAGTTAACAAACAAAAACACCACTATTGGTCTGACACTGACCCACAGTGGATAGATCCCTCCAAGACTGTTGGACCACGAAAACTGATGGTATAGTGTGGTATACAGGGTACAAAGATAGTAAGGTCATTCTTTATCAATGGAGACCTCAATGCCACTGGATATCTGAAATTGCTACATGATGATGTGTTGCCCTTTTTATGCACTGAAGATGGCACGTTCCCTGAGTTTTTCCAACCAGATGGTGCACCCCCACATTATGGGAGTCAGGTCTGAGCATTCCTACATGAACAGTTTCCTGGAAAGTGGATTGGTCGATGTGGGCCAGTTGAATGGCCACCAAGGTCTCCTGATCTGACTGCCTTAGACTTTTATCTTTGGGGTCATCTGAAGGCAATTGTCTATGCTGTAAAGATACAACGGCTACTGGAAGTCTTGCTAGCATTTTTTCTGCGGTGTTGCTATCAGTGTGTCAAGAGTGGAGAAGAGGGTTGCATTGACAATCCAAAACAATGGGCAGCACTTTGAACACATTTCATAAGTGGTCATAAACTTGTAAATAACTCATGAAAGAATAAAGATATGTTAAAACCAAGCACCCTATTGTTTTTCTTATGAAATTCTCAACATGTTTGGTGTATCACATGACCCTCTTCCTATTAAAAAAATAAATAAAGTTGGATTCAAAATGGCTGCCTTTAAAATGGCAGCCATGGTCACTACTCATCTGGAAAAGTTTTCTACCTCCCATATACTAATGTGACACAAACAGGAAGTTGATATCCTCAACCATTCCCATTTTATTTAGGATTTAGGTGTATCCATATAACTGGCCCACCCTGTACAATGTATTGCAGTGTTGGGATGCATAAATTGTATAAGTTGATATGTAAATACAAAAAAAATTTTTCCTTTTTTTTTTTTTTCCTTTCTTTTTCTTTCCATTTTGAAAATTATTTGTACATGCAGTTAAACATTAGTAATCATTTTGTCCTAGATCATCTATTATATAATTGCCGTAGCTGACTTCCGTCTGACCGGCGCTACTTCCTGTGGCTTTGTTCGCGTAGCTCGGAACTTTCTCCAGGACTCTGTCCGGACTCGCGAAGCAATGGCCGCATAGCGGCCATTGCGAGCAGTGAAAAACCACCACCACCACCACCCCGTCCTATTGCACATGAGTCATCACACATGGCATTTTTACATAAGACATCACATAGTAACAAGAACACAGTCCCAAAGTCAGCTGTGACCACCTGGCCCTGGAGCCGTACTCGCTCTCTCACACCGCACATCTGACCGCCTGGCCCTTGGACACTGGCTGCCATGCACACATCAGGTGCACTAGCATGGAGCTGGCAGGCTCCCATCACTTACCCACTGGGGACGGATCACTTCCAGCACCTCCTCACATGGCAGTAGTCTGGACTTCTCAATCCCATCGTCCTCTCCTCACTCAGACACCTGGCAGGTTCCTATCCAGCCTGCTCACTCACAGGTGCAACCCAGTGAGTCAATCAGCACATCTTCACTCACACACAGACCTGAGATGTGATTAACCCCCTGTGCACCATTCAGGTTTAGCCCAGCAAAGCACTCATCCCCACAGGTTCAGCCGCTCATTAGGCTCATGAATGTATCGGATCTTCAGCACTCACACTCAGCTGTTTTACTCAGCTCATGAAAACCCTTCAGCTGTTAACCCCCTGTACATCGGACAGGTTTCACACACCACACACAATCAGGAAAACCGGCCCATGTGAACATAGACCTGCATTGATAACCCGTGTGATGCACCCGGCCAGGGGCCACATCACCACACCTCACTTTCTCCGCACTTCACTCACTTTGTCCGTACACATACACACACACACACACATACTCCGCTATACTTACCACCGGCCCTGCATCACCGACATGTCGCCGCCCCCGAACTACTCGATCAAATATCGCGTCCAAAAAGTCTCGCCAAACTTCCCGGACGCCATATTGGATCCAGTCATCCGCGGGCGCCGACATGTCAACTCAGGATCCAGCCGGCAGGGAAGACGCAGGGTTGGTGCTAACTATAGCGAAGTGTCTGTGTGTGTGTGTGTGTGTGTGTGTGTATGTATGTATGTGTGTGCTGACCACTCTGCCCACAGCGCTGCACTCAGCACTCTGCCCACGCCACTGTGCTCACCAATCTCAACCCCACTCACTGCTAACCACTGAGCCACCGCACTCACTGCTAACCACTGAGCCACCGCACTCGCTGCTAACCACTGAGCCACCGCACTCACTGCTAACCACTGAGCCACCCCACTCACTGCTAACCACTGAGCCACCTGTATACACAGAATTCATTTCACCCCACTCCCCTAACTATTAGTAAATATACTATATATGGATTCTAGACTACCCGATTCTTTCGAATCGGTCCGCCATCTATATATATATATGTCATTATATAGGAATTATCAGTATTATGTATGTGATTATGTATAAATTAGGAGTCTCGCCTATTCTGCAAGGACTCGCAACGGCCGCTTGGCGGCCATTGCGAGTGAGGCTTTGCGAATCAGTGGTGCCGGCAATGCTTCACAGGTTGCGTGGGCGCTGCGCCCACGCCCACAACGACGGAAACAGCGACGAAACTTACGGAAGTGCGTTAGGGAAATTATATATTACATATTGATAATCTATTATATAATTGCTGTAGCAACTTCCCTCGCACACGCCGCTACCTCCGTGGCTTTGTTCGTGGACGCGCATCGCCCACGCGACTCACTCGCAATGCCCGCGAAGTGGGCGTTGCGAGTCGTTGCAGCAGCCCAAGCAATGCCCTATACACAGATTCTAGAATCCCGATGCAATACTGATAATCTATTATATAATTGCCGTAGCGACTTCCCTCGCACACGCCGCTACCTTCGTGGCTTTGTTCGTAGACGCGCATCGCCCACGCGACTCACTCGCAATGCCCGCCAGGGGGCGTTGGGAGTCGTTGCAGCAGCCCGAGCAATGCCCTATACACAGATTCTAGAATCCCGATGCAATCGCATCGGGCTCACAGCTAGTTGTTATATAACAAACTTCCGGTAACTGGTTAGAATTCCTCACTTTTTTTTTATAAACGTGTATATTGCTCTTAAAGTATATAAAGGACACAGATTTATAGGTTAGAAAATGGTTATTTCTGCTAAGTAACACAGATTTAGAAAAATAGTCTTAAATGTATGTATTGCACATCCCATTAATTATACTGCATAATTAACCTTTTCTATATCGTGGAATTTGAAATCCTTTAGATTTCTATTGTGACACTTTATAAAATGTTTAGACACTGCGGAGACATTCAGCGCTTCTGGGTTGACAGTGTCAGAGAGATGTCTCTTGATATGTTTTTTTTAAAGGAGTGATAGTGCAGCCAACATACTGCAAACAACATGATCCACATTCAATAAGATAAATCACACTGGTTAATCAGTTAATAAACTGTTGTATGGAATATCTGTTTCCCATTTCAGTAAATGAAAATTCTTTGTTTTTTAGCATATGTGCAGGCTGTTCAGTGGTTGTGACCACATTTAAAAAAATGTTGTCGATAGCCAGGTATTATCATTTGATGCAATACTGCTAGTTACAAAACTTGGTGAAATATAGGCAGCCTAATTGGCTAGGCCATTAAATGACCATTGATTGCCTTGTATACAGAGCCTTCTGAAAGTATTCACCTACCCATTGGCATTTTTTCTGTTTTGCTACCTCACAACCTGGAATTTCATTGTTTTTTTTTGAGGATTTGCATCAGTTTATATAAAGAATAATCCTACACTTGTGAACATTTGTTTTTCTTTTTATTGTGAAGGAAACAACAAATAGGACAAATTGACTGAAAACTTCAGTGTGCATAATATTCACCCATAAAAAGTCAGTACTTTATAGAGCATCCTTTTGTGCCAATTACAGCTGCAAGTTGCTTTGGATGAGTCTCTTTGAGCCTTCCATATCATGCATTGGGTTCCTCAAGGCAAAACTGCTCCAGCTCCTTCAAGTTAGATGGTTTTCCTTCACTGATGGAATAAAGCATGTCACCTTATCTTAGTATCGGTAATCCAGCAGGGTGGTCACATTGTAATCAGCATTGATAACAGTCAGGGGAACTTTGCGGTCACTTGACAGTAACTTTAGCAAGTATTGCTCATGTTAGCCAGGCTGCCCAGAGGAAACAACAATCTGTCTTTGATGGGAGGTGTATTGTCACGTAACATTTATAGATTTCACCCCAAGAGAACCAATTTTAAAAAAGCCTGCACTGAGCATCTACTCAAAGTTTACCCTCGCAGCCAATATTTGAAGAACTCCCCTCCCCCACAAGGAAACTCTTTTAAAAATACTATCAAAGAGTATCTTGTCAGACTTCACCCCCACAGGCAATATTTGAAGATTTCCCATCCAGAGAACCAATTTGAAAAAGTTTCATATAGATCGTCTAGTAAGAGTTCACCCCACAGTCAGGCCCCTCTCCTTCCTGTACTACATGTAATTGGTGAAGCACAATAAAGAAGGCTTCCACCTTCTCCCCATGAGTGCCTCTTTTTCATTCCTTTCTAAACGGATTTCCATGTTTTATTCTTGCATGTAGCTGATGCACAGCTCTGAACAGGAGAAATGATCACTTTCTGTAAGCGACACTGCTGTAGCATCACTTACAGTAAGTGAGTCATGACTGCATTTGGGGTCATCTGTTTACCCCACTCTGTCATGGCAACCTGTCAGCACCCCTTGATCATGTCATGGGGCCACTGATTGCAGCGGGGAATGGCGTACCCCCTGCTGTGGTTCCTTAAACCTCACTGTCAGTGATTGACAGTGCGATCTAAGGGGTTAACAGATGTGGGTGAAATGCTGATCCACCCACATCTGTTATCTGCACATGTCAGCTGATGAGATCAGTGAATATGTGCTGGGAGAATGCAAGTTTAGTGTGTGAGCTTGCATCAAAGTTAGGGAGCTGACACATGACATACTCAGTAAGTCCAATGTCAGAAAAAGGTTAATGATGAGCTCACCTGTTATATAGCCTGGGTTATCTAGATCATACAGTACCCCTGCAGCAAACCTTATGTGGGACAAACCACAAGACCATTAAAGGGAACCTGTCACCTCCTAAAACCTACCTAACCTATTAATACATGTCCCTGCACCTTCCTATTACCATTACAACATCCCTCTCTGTGCTAAATGCTTCCTTTCAAAGTTGATATAAACATTTTGATGCTTACTCATTAGACTAATAATGAAATAGGTGCTATATGCAATAGCCCTCTGGGCGTGTTGTTTTGCAGTCTGCAGGATCCAGCCTCTCTGTGCAGTGTGCCAGTCACACCAGATTTTATCATGTTTACGTTTTATTCTATTTAAGTGTGTGCTAATTTCTGTATACTGTTTGAAGCCAACCAACTACTCCCTATAGGAAGCGCAGTAGTTCTCAACTATGTCCCTTAAGTATTTTCTAGTTCGACTCCGCACAGGTCGAATTTTCTATCTACAGTACAGTTCCTCAATTGTCTACCTGGAAGCGCCGGTGTCATTTTTGAAAAATATTAACTGGTTGAACTGATGGCTAATAAAAAGGTGTCTTGTTACCAAGGTGACACACAAGAAACATCTCATGATGGGTAAAACCAATGGACTGTCTCAAGACCTTTGCAACCTTATTGCTGCAAACAGTACTAATGACATTGATTAAAGAAAAGTTTCTAAGCTACTGAAGGTTTCAGTGAGGACTCTTTGGGTCATATTCCAGAAGCGGAAAGAACATAATTTCACCATAAATCGGCCATGACCAAGTGCTCACCACAAGACTTCAGAAAGTGTAATGAAAAGAATTATCAGAAGGGTTGTCCAAGAGCAAAGAACCACCTGTCTAGAGCTGCAGAATGACCTGGAATAAGGAAGTACAATCGTTTTAAAGAAAACAATTAGTAATGCACTTTACTACATGGTCTGCATGCACACTCACTATTCAAGACACGATTTCTGAACAAAAATTATATTCAAGTGCATTCAAAGTATGCTTAGCACAATGTAGTCAAGCCTGTGAAATACTGGGAGAATATAGTCTTGTCAGATGAGAACAAAATTGAACTTTTTGTACAACATAATACACACCATGTTTAGAGGCCAAAAGGTACTGCAATGCACCGTAAAGACACCGAACAAACATTGAAGTTTGGAGGAGGAAACATCATAGTGTGGGGCTGTTTTTCAGCATATGGCACTGGCAAACTTCATGTACTTGAAGGAAGGATGAATGGAAAAATGTACCCAGACATTCTTGATAAAAAAAAAATCTCCTGCCATCTACCAGGATGATGAAGATGAAACGAGGGTGGACATTTTAGCAAGACCATGATTCCAAACACCCAGCCAAGGAAACTCTTAATTGGTTTCAGAGAAAGAAAATAAAGTTGCTAGAGTGGTCCAGCCAATCACTTGACCTGAATCCAATAGAAAATGTATGGAAGGAACTAAAGATCAAAGTTTTTCTATTTTTTATCTGGGAACTTGCTATCAACCTTATGGAGACAGCGAAGTAGGTGAGGAGATTGTAAGCCACTTCCCTCCTCTCAGATATATGCAAATATGCAAATTTGCACTTCACTTAAGAAGTGGAGAAACTCTAGTGCCACATTTAAGCAGCTTCCTCAAAGTCATAATCGCTTTCCAACAAGCTTTTAATATAACTAAGGGATTTGTGCCAGATCAGAACCCCAAACTACAGACGCTGCGTTTCGGGGTACCTGCCCCTCATCAGTGTAGTGTGTGGGATATTCTGATCTGGCATGAGTGAGTGGGCTAAGACAAGGTCTGGGAACTTGCTATCAACCTTATGGAGACAGCGAAGTAGGTGAGGAGATTGTAAGCCACTTCCCTCCTCTCAGATATATGCATATTTGCACTTCATTTAAGAAGTGGAGAAACTCTAGTGCCACATTTAAGCAGCTTCCTCAAAGTTATAATCACTTTCCAACAAGCTTTTAATATAACTAAGGGATTTGTGCCAGATCAGAACCCCAAACTACAGACTTTTTTTTTTTCCTTCCTTCAGATGGGGAAGTTTTGAGTCATACAAAAAAAACAAGACTAAAAAACTTCAAACCAAAAACAGCATTTCTATCGTGCTGTCCCATCATCATTGGGAAATCTCAATCCTTAATGTAGAAATGCAACATAACAAAACACACAAACAGTACTAAAAATTCAAGAAACATCAACAAAATCAATCCATTTTTTGGTCTTCCAGATGCCCTCCGCATCAAATTCGCCATTTCTTTTTGAATCCCGCAAAAAACAAGTATACATTTTTCCCAAAACCATCCTAACACTGTCCCTAACTGCTATCTCTGATCTTTTAAACACATACACATTCCTCACATCCCACAACACTTCCTTCACACATGCCAACATCAACCACAACACTCTCTCCTTCGTCCCATCACAAACACCCAAATCAAACATAAACAACTCAAAAGTAAAAAAATTCACACCAGTCAATTCCCTACACAAAGGTCCCATTCTCCTAATCACATCTTTTGCATACCCACAATTCCAAAAAACATGCAAAACACTTTCACGCCCACCACATCCAGCCCTTGGACAACTCTCACTCCTCACCAAACCCCGATTTCTCTGAAATTCCCTAACAGGTAATACTCCCTGCAAAGACTGCCACACAATGTCACTCTGTCTGTTGGACATACCATCCATCCTCACTTTCTTCCATACTTTTTCTACATCACTCCCTCTTACCCAATTTATACCACATTCCAACTCTTTACACTCAACCATTCTATAAACTAATTTTTTATTGCCCAACATCCGCACATCCACATCACCTAATTCAAATTTCATCAAAAACTTATACACCCACACATACCACACTGGCACCTCACCCGCAACCGGCTTCCGTAAATCTCTCACGCACCATTTCAATTTTAACATATACACACCAAACAAATACCGACACATACAAGAAGACATATCATCCTTACTCAAAATCTTTAACATAAAAAGAACCATATTTACGCCAAAGAAAACCTCCAGGTTTGGAAAACCCAAACCACCTTTAACCAGGCTTTTAGTCACAATATCCCGCCTTGCCCGTTCCATCCGAGAACCCCAAAAGAATACAAACAAAATTCTATTTAGGCGCCATAAACACTGATCACCTGGTGGACAAACCAAAGCGATATACAGAAAAATAGGCAGAATGACACTTTTAATTACCAAAATTTTCCTAAAAAAGGAAAGGGTGCGCAACTTCCAAAACCCCAATTTTTGTTCTACCTTACACTCCACATCCTCCCAACTCTCTTTCCCATCCAAAGCTTCCGTGAATTTCACTCCCAAAATCTTAATAGGACCACTCACCACATTTATCCCTAAATCTTCACTCACTGGACCATTCCCAAAAACCTTACATTCACTCTTATCCCAATTCACTCTAAACCCAGACGCACCACAGGAAATAGAAGTCAACAGTTTAGCTCTTTTCACTGAACACTCAGAATCACACAACACACATGCATCATCCATATAGCCATTCACCTTCCACTCTCTACCACCACCATCCGGAACTTGCACACCCCTAATCACCTTATCCTTTCTTAACAGACATAACAATGGTTCAATCGCACATATGAAAGCAACAGGTGACAATGGACACCCTTGCCGCACACCAGACCCCACATTCACTCTCCTTCCTACCCATCCATTCAAAAGAACACAACCATAAACCCCCTCATACAAACTTCTAATCCTACAAACAAAATCCGAAGGAAAACCCAATCTCAACAAAACCCGAAACAAAAAACCATGCGCTAATCGATCATACGCCTTCTCAAAGTCCATACTTAACAACAACATCCTCTTCTTTCGAATCACACAATCGCACAAACAATCCCTCAGCATACATACACACTCATGAACACGTCTCCCAGGCACTGCACAACACTGTTCTTCACCAATCACATTTCCCACAACACCACACATCCTATTAGCCAATACCTTCGTATAGATTTTATAATCACTATTCAATAATGCAATCGGTCTCCAATTTTTCAAATGTCTCAAATCCCCTTTTTTCGGAAGGAACACAATCATTCCAGCTCTCATACTCTCAACCATCTCCATGTTTTCCCACATAAACTTACAAACCTCTACAAAATCCTTCCCAATCACCTCCCAAAACACACTATAAAATTCCACAGGCAAACCATCCTTACCTGGTGTTTTATTCACAGCCATACTACTAATCACCCACCATACTTCCCCATCTAACAGTGCACCCATCAAACTAGCCCTATCACCATCTCTCAATTTCTTATCCAACACACTTAACACTTCCTCTTCCAAATTCCCATCCCTCCATTTCACTGCATACAATTCCTCATAAAACTTTGCCACTTCTTCATACATCTCAGCACCAGTCACTTCGTCACCATTCTCTCCAAACACAACACTCATACCTTGTCGTTTAGCAAAGACTTTTTTGAAAAAATAACGAGAACACTCATCATTCTTCTCTAAAATATCTACCTTTGCCCTATACACTATACTTTTCCCTCTTGCAAGCAAATATTCATTAATCTCCCTTTTAACCTGCACAATATCATCTTTCACATCCATCCCTCCCTCCCGCAATTGGTATAGAAGACATAAACGTGCATTTAATTTTACAAACATCGCTTTTTTAGATGCTGCAAAGCGATATCCAACATGTTTAAAAAACACTTTACATTGTGTTTTAACCCAATCCCACCATACACAAATATTGACAAACTCATGTTGTCTTTTTTTCCATTTCTCAAACAAACATGCAAACTCCACTTTAACGTCTTCACTCTCCAACAAACGCACATTCAGTTTCCATAATCCTCTCCCAAACATTCTACTAGCATTAAAATCTAACTCACATATCATACACACATGATCAGAAAAAACCACACTCTCCTGTTTGTAACTAACAGGTACAACAGTCCGAGAAATAAAACAATAATCCAATTTAGAATGCACTCTCCAACTCTCAGAATAAAAAGTGTCTAAACCTGGAGTCACACCACATGCACTCTGCATCTCATTCAACCCAAAATCAGCAACCAAACCAAGCAACTCCTTACCAGACACATCTACATTCACCTTACGAACATCAACATTCATATCTCCCACTAGAACAACAGGCATACGTCCTGGAATAAACAATTTGATTTTCTCAAACAGAGCTCGTCTCTCATGTTTCCCCGTAGGAGCATAAACATTAATAACACAAAATTTTACAGTATTATAACAAAAAATTGCAGAAATACAGCTCCCCACTTCAATTATCAAATAACTGGACAAAGAAACGCCACCACCCTTAACCAAAAAACCAACACCATCATTTTTGTTTGCCATGCTCCCCCACCATACTGTTGCACCATATGGCCACTCATCAGCACACACAGGGTTAATTATTCCACACTCCTGCAAACAAAAAATAGATGCAGGCTGCAGTGCTAAAAAATTAAAAATGGCTGCTCGCCTCATCTTATTTTTAAACACTCTCACATTTTGAGAGCAAATAATGAACCCCATTCAATAACAAATGTGAAAAACACAAAATAACAAAACCTCAAGAAAAAAAAAAAAAACATCACCCCCATAACACACAACAAAAATATTGGTAAACCACCAAAACTATCAAACTAAAAACACACATAAAGCCCCAATTGCACAGATAGGGTTATTTAAATCACCCTCCTGCAAGGCAAGGCAAAAAAACAAAAAAAAACAAAAAACAACAAATAGGTTACACGACAATACAATGAAAAGCCTTTGGCACATGACCAAAGCTTTATAAAAAGCAAAAGTAACAGGAGACATCTGTCCACCACCAATCATTAACCAGGATCTGTATTTTCTGTGTCCATACTGCTAGTGTCAGATCCACTGAATTCCACATTCCCCTTCCACTGTTTTGCAGCGGCTTTTCTTTGAAGACCACTACTCTCCCTCTGACTCTTACGAGACCCCTGATCAGAGTCTGAAAAGTCCTGGATATTTTTAGGGTCAGAAGGGCGCAAAGATACACCTAAGACTTCCTCCGGAAAAGCAATAATCGATATCTCAGAGGCAACAGTAGTACTTGCACGAGGAGTCTCCCGAAGAACAGCACCACCAGCCGTATGCATTATCTCCTGCCGGCTCCCCTCATCCAGCGGGGCAGCGGCAGCATCCTCATGTGATGACTCCTGCTGAGCAGCATCACCACTCCTCCATGACTGTCTCTGCCGCACAGTCCCACCACTCTCACGTGCTTTTCGACTCTGCTCCTCCCTCTCCACACGCTCCATTTCTTTTTCAACTTTTCTAACCTCTCTCTCAAACACTTTCTCTTGCTGTCGCTTCTGCCTTTCATCTTTCTTCTCCCTCTGCTCCTGTCGTCTCTGTGCATTTCTGGCAGCATGCACAGGACAGTCTTTATATACATGGTCAGAAGCGCCACACATGTCACAGGATTTTGGGACAGGGCAATTCCCTGCAAAATGACCCTCCTGGTGGGAATTACGGCAATACTGCTGGTTCCTGCAGAAAGCCTGAACATGGCCAAAACTGAAACATTTGCGACAATACATTGGTTGCCCAGGATAGGTCAAAAAGCCCCTTTGTCCTGCAACTGAGAAATTTGCAGGGGGGTGCCTGAAGCCTCCAAGGCAGGACGGATCTTTCTTTATCCTGGCCTTAAATTTATACTTACAGTTGAAATTGTTAAGCACATTATACTGCTTCTCCCCTTTTTTTACATAATCACAGTACTGTGACAAGAAGTCCTGCAACAGTTGTGGGTCAGTAAAGGGATTATAAACGGTTACTGTTATTACCCTCTCTTGCAGACCAAACAAAGGTTCCCACTTAATGCCATCCAACAAGGCATCGCCCTCATGGTTCCTCAGCCACTCATACACGGTAAGACAGATATCGTCATCATCAAAAGTGACGTCATAGGTACCTTGTCTTGGAAATTCATTAACGCTGTAAATCTCCATCCGCTGGACACCAATTTTCACCTCAATAAGGTCACGAACAAGAAATACAACAGAATTTTTCTCACCATTGGATGGGTCCACCTCAAACCTCACAGTGTTCTTGACAAAAGACATCCTTCCACCTGTAAGAATATGTGTACCAACACAAACTGTATGACTCAATCAATCCTGAATTTCTCGCACCTGTTCAGCCACGACGTGAGATCGCAGCCAAGAGGCCGAGAAGCGATGAGAGCCCCACTCCACACTTAAGGGTACCTGCCCCTCATCAGGGCAGTGTGTGGGAGATTCTGATCTGGCATGAGTGAGTGGGCTAAGACAAGGTCTGGGAACTTGCTATCAACCTTATGGAGACAGCGAAGTAGGTGAGTAGCCCACTCACTCATGCCAGATCAGAATATCCCACACACTACACTGATGAGGGGCAGGTACCCCGAAACGCAGCATCTGTAGTTTGGGGTTCTGATCTGGCACAAATCCCTTAGTTATATTAAAAGCTTGTTGGAAAGCGATTATAGCTTTGAGGAAGCTGCTTAAATGTGGCACTAGAGTTTCTCCACTTCTTAAGTGAAGTGCAAATTTGCATATTTGCATATATCTGAGAGGAGAGAAGTGGCTTACAATCTCTTCACCTACTTCGCTGTCTCCATAAGGTTGATAGCAAGTTCCCAGATCTTGTCTTAGCCCACTCACTCATGTCAGATCAGAATATCCCACACACTACACTGATGAGGGGCAGGTACCCCGAAACGCAGCGTCTGTAGTTTGGGGTTCTGATCTGGCACAAATCCCTTAGTTATATTAAAAGCTTGTTGGAAAGCGATTATAACTTTGAGGAAGCTGCTTAAATGTGGCACTAGAGTTTCTCCACTTCTATTTTTTATGTTACTTACTCGTAATGCTCTTAATTCCACAGTGCTTTACAAACAGGATCATCACTGTAGATATTCGGGCTCACAATCTAAATTGCCTATCAGTGTGGCAGGAAACTGGAGTACCTGGAGGAAACCCATGAAAACACAGGAAGCACATACAAACTCCTTGAAGATGTTGTCCTTGGTGGGCTTTGAACCAGGACCCCAGTGATGCAACACTGCAGTGCTAACTACTGAGATACTGTGCTGCCTATAGGATTTCATAGAAGGAGTCCACGGAACCGCCAGGATTTGAAAAGTGTTTGTGTGGAAGAAGAAGCCAATATAACACCTGAGCAATGCATACAACAATTTTCTCCATAAATGAGGCATCTTGAAGTAGTCATCTACAACAACAGTGGTCATCTTTGTACGAAGTATTATAAAAAATTCCTGTATTTTTTCTTCCAAGTGCTATTTCGTATTATTACACCTCACTAAATTTATGGACAACTGTAGTTTGATTTACCGTATATACTCGCGTATAAGCCGACTTTTTCAGCACAAAAAATGTGCTGAAAAGTCCCCCCCTCGGCTTATACGCGAGTCATATACTGGCTGAGTGGGGAGGGACAGTAACCGGGGGCTGGAGGTGGCTGGGGGAGGCTGGAATAGGAGCGGGAGGCCATGTGACGCCGCTCATTAAATATGCACGGCTCCCCCTGTCAGTGAAAGGGGGAGCTGTGCATAATACAGTGCGCCCCACCCCGCTGTCGCTGCAGGAGCAGCATAAATCTCACCCTCCACCGTCCTCTGGAGCCACCGGGGGTCCTGGGTCCCCGGTCCTAGTCTGTCCTCCTTCCTCCATGCTCTGTTCTCCCTGTATGCACGCTTCTAATGCTGTGGGCGGGTTGGACGCAGCGGCGATGACGTCATGCTGCCGTGACGCCCACAGCACGGGAAGCGTGCATACAGGGAGAACAGAGCACGGAGGACCGAGGATGAGGATGGAGGAAGGAGGACAGACTAGGACCAAGGACCCAGGACCACCGGTGGCTCCAGAGGACAGCGGAGGGTGAGATTTCTGATGCTCCTGCAGCGACAGCGAGGGGTCTCTAAAGCGATGGGGGGCCTGCATAACCCCTACTGGGGGGCCTGTATAGCCTCTGCTAGGGGCCTATATACCACTGCAAGGGGGAGCTGTATACCACTGCAAGGGGGAGCTGTATACCACTGCAAGGGGGAGCTGTATACCACTGCAAGGGGGAGCTGTATACCGCTGCAAGGGGGAGCTGTATACCGCTGCAAGGGGGAGCTGTATACCACTCCAAGGGGGAGCTGTATACCACTGCAAGGGGGAGCTGTATACCACTGCAAGGGGGAGCTATATACCACTGCAAGGGGGAGCTGTATACCACTGCAAGGGGGAGCTGTATACCACTGCAGGGGGAGCTGTATACCACTGCAGGGGAGCTGTATACCAGTGATGGGGCTGTATACCACTGCAGGGTAGCTGTACACCACTGCTGGGAGCTGTATATCACTGCTGGAGCTGTATAGCACTGCTGGGGGTGTATACCACTGCAGGGGAGCTGAATACCACTGCAGGGGAGCTGTATATCACTGCTGGAGCTGTATACCACTGCAGGGGAGCTGTATACCAGTGATGGGGCCTGTATACCACTGCTGGGGCTGTATACCACTGCAGGGGAGCTGTATACCAATGCTGGAGCTGTATACCAGTGCTGGGGGCTGTATACCAGTGATGGCGGCGACTGAATACTAGTTATGGGCACTACTATATATACCAGTGATGGCCGCTATATACAGGGATGGTGGGCTGTATACCAGTGATAGGGGGCTTTATAACAGGATGATGGTCTGCTGCATTGGTAGTTTACTGTTTTTATTTGAACTAAAAGTTCAAAATTTTATTCGTATCCATTTTCATTTTTGACATTTTTCAATACCGGTAGCTGCTGCATTGTCCACCCTCGGCTTATACGCGAGTCAATAAGTTTTCCCAGTTTTTGGGGGCAAAAGTAGGGGGGTCGGCTTATACACGGGTCGGCTTATACACGAGTATATACGGTATTTACATGTGTGTGGATTAGATTTGTTGCTTCTTAAATCAGGTGAGAAATTCATGTCAATGGCACCTTTAGAAATATATTAACTTAGGGCAGCTTCACACTGCAGTGTGATCCGGTTCCGGGGCTGTCAGGGATGAACCTGACAGCCCCGGACTGGATCAGCACACAGAACTGGAGGGCTAATTTGCCCTCCGGTTCGGTGTGCAGCCGCACGCAGCTGCAGCCGCTGTTTCGGTCAGGACCGGACCCTGGACAGCCACGGACCATATCACACCGCAGTATGAAGCCGCCCTTAGAACATTGCTGACGTGTTCAATACTTTTTTTTTGTATGTCCTGACCAAATTTTCTGTGACGTATTTTTCAGTTCGACATTATATTATTAAACTTATAAAGTCTATACATACCATAAATAATTCAAATTCATATAATTATTATTATTATTATTATTATTATTATTATATATAAAGATCCCTTATAAAGTATTCACACCTCTTGAAATTTTTGTGTTTTGCTACCTCACAACCTGAAGATTTTTTTGAGAGTTTGTATCAATTCATGTAAAGCACATGACTACAATTGTGAACATTTGGTTTTCTTTTATTTTGAATCATAGAACAAATAGGACAAACAACTTAAAACTTCGGTGTGCATAACTATTCTCCCTCTAAAGTCAGTACTTTGTAGAGCTTCCTTTTCCGACAATTAGCTTTGGATTACCTCTATGAGCTTATTACACATATTGCCATTGGGATTTTTGCCCATTTTTCAAAGATCGTTTTCTCTGATAAAGAGCAATCTTCAAGTCTGACCACACAATTTGATTAAGGTCTGGGCTTGTCTAGGCTACTTCAATACAATTTACTGACAGACTGAAACAGGTTTTGCTCAAGAATATCCCTGTATTTTACACCATTCATCCTCCCCACAGCTTGGATCATTTTCCTGGACCTAAACCTGCTGCTGAAGAACATCCCCACAGCATAATGCTGCTACTACCATGTTTCACTGTGGGGATGGTTTTCTTGGGGTGATGAGCTGTGTTGGTTTGGAGCCAAACATAGTGTTTACCTTGGTGGCCAAAATGTAAAATTTTGGTATCATCTGACCACAGGACCTCCCTCCAAATACACTGCGTGCAGAATTATTAGGCAAGTTGTATTTTAGAGGATTATATTTAGTATTGAACAACAACTATGTTCTCAATCAAACAAAAAACTCATAAATATAATAGCTTAATATTTTTGGAAGTTGGAGGTTTTTTCTTTTTTAGATTTGGCTATCTTAGGAGGATATCTGTTTGTGCAGTTAACTATTACTGTGCAGAATTATTAGGCAACTTAATAAAAACCAAATATATTCCCATCTCACTTGTTTATTTGCACCAGGTAAATGAAGATAACTGCACAAAATTTAGAGAAAAACATTTCTGACATGCAAAAACAAAACCCAAAAAAGGAGTGACCAATATAGCCACCTTTCTTTACTTACACTCAACAGCCTTCCATCCATAGATTCTGTCAGTTGCTTGATCTGTTAACCATCAACATTGCGTGCAGCAGCCACCACAGCCTCCCAGACAATGTTCTGAGAGGTGTACTGTTTTCTCTCCCTGTAGATCTCACATTTAAGGAGGGACCACATGTTCTCTATGGGGTTCAGATCAGGTGAACAAGGGGGCATGTCATTATTTTTTCTTCTTTTAGACCTTTACTGGCCAGCCACGCTGTGGAGTAGTTGGATGCATGTGAATGGAGCATTGTCCTGCATGAAAATCATGTTTTTCTTGAACAATACCAACTTCTTCCTGTACCACTGCTTGAAGATGTTGTCTTCCAGACACTGGCAGTAGGTCGGGTAGTTGAGCTTCACTCCATCCTCAACCCGAAAAGGTCCCTCAAGTTCATCTTTGATGATCCCAGCCCATACCAGTACCCCACCTCCACCTTGCTGGCATCTGAGTCGAAGTGGAGCTCTCTGCCCTTTACTGATCCAGCCTCTGTCCCATCCATCTGGCCCGATAAGAGTCACTCTCATTTCATCAGTCCATAAAACCTTTGAAAAATCAGTCTTAAGATTTTCTTATGTTTCTTGTTCAAAGGTGGTCGTTTTTCAGCCTTCCTTACCTTGGCCATGTCCCTGAGTATAGCACACCTTGTGCTTTTTAATACTCCAGTAAAGTTGCAGCTCTGAAATATGGCAAAACTGGTGACAAATGCATCTTGGCAGCTTCACGCTTGATTTTCCTCATTTCATGGGTAATTATTTTGCACCTTTTTTGCCCAAACGCTTCTTGCGACCCTATTGGCTTTTTGCCATGAAACGCTTGATTGTTGGTGATCACGCTTCGAACGTTTGGTAATTTAAGACTTTTGCATCCCTCTGCAAGACATCTCACAATTTTGGACTTTTCAGAGCCTGTCAAATCTCACTTCTGACCCATTTTGCCTTAGGAAAGGTATTTGCCCAATACCACCACACCACTCCTCATTACAGAGATGCCCATCACCTGATTTACTTAATTGGTAGTTGGCTCTCAACCTATACAGCTTGGAGTAGGACAACATGTATAAAAAGTATCATGTGATCAAAATACTCATTTGCCTAATAATTTGCACACAGTGTATTTGGGGAGTCCTCTACATGTCTTTTCGCAAAATCAAAATGAGCCTTCCAATTTTACAATCAGTACCATGTCACACTAACAGAGGTAGGTATGTAGGATAAAACCTGCTTCGTGCATACAATAGTAAGTAATAGAAAATAATTGGAACTGATAATGAAAAATATATAGAACATTTATGCAACTATGCAGTAAAGTGGAATAATAAGTATGCAAAAGGTGACTGCAAACTGCAGTGTGCCCCATATACTATGGCATGAACGGCTACTGTTCTGCCTTTCTCCACGTGTAATGCTGTGTGGATTCCAGCTTACAGCTAACCCTTGTCCACTTCTCCAGTAAATAGACTGTACGAGTTCTGAAGTCTATATTTATTGAGGTGGTGATGTGAACTTGATTGGTAAAAACTATAATACAAGGTATAGAATAATCACAGTCAGTACTGGGTAGATTAAAGAAACTAGCACTGCAGTAATATAACAGAGTACAATGAACATCAGTAACTGGAGTAAAGGTTGCTACAGCTGGCTCTACTCTATACAGAAATGCATCTATCTGCATATAGTGCAAGGAGCATTATGGCTAAGATAAATTCTACACAGTGGCTGTATAATAACCTACATACACAGATTCTACACAAAAACACATCTAACTACATATAGTACATGAACATGCTAGGATGCAGGATTACAGATCATGATATACCTCACTTCTACTACACTCTATACAATGGCTGCAGGATACACCTGCTTACACAGATCCCAGCATAAACATATAACTGCATTTTACTCTTACTGGAATCATCTGACAAGAGGAAAGTTGTAGGAAGAGGGGACAGGAGCCAGTGACGATACATCTGATCCCTCAGAAGTTAAGCAAGATGTCTGCAAGTCTCTACCAGAAGGAAGGAGGGGGGCGGTTCCATATAGAATGACTCATTCTGAAAGGAGACATTCTCTTATGTATTGAGAAACAAGATAAATGGGTATCTAATGACCTCAATAGTCGTAACTGGTATAAACTAAAAACATTCTCTTTGCTGCACATAAATGGGTAGAACTGCTATGACTCCCTTAAAAGTATATAATGGATGAGTCCTTCCTGATGCATTCACAAAAAAGACGACCAAGGGCAAACATTAAGAAACAGTAAACAGAATTAGACTGAATCAGACTAATCACATCTCCTTAGATGTTTGCGCATGACACATGTTTCGCCACCTCTTATTCAGCTACATAAAGTAGTATTAAATTATGCAAACTGATCATCTTCTTTCAGAAAACCGCCCTTCTGAAATTGTTCAGATGTGATTTAAAGAACATGACAAAATACACAAGGTGTTGACTTGGCTTCCAGACTCCCTAGATCTCTAGCCTCACGTTGCAACTTTCAGAGTGTTTTGAAACTCTCCAGCTAAAAACTTGGTGTCGGATACAGACGATATCTTCAGAGATTAGATAAGTCAGCACTGAAAATATAAACATTGAAGTTTCAAGTAATCTGTAGAGCATTGCTTCATGTATTCAGTCATAGTTCCTGAATTTCTCTACCTTTCCAGGAATGGGTGCTTTTACTGTTCAAATTGAACTGTAACCCCTCTCATCTTTAAATCAATGAATTCTCTGTTCCCATTTGAACTTTTATTTATATTGTATCTATTTTTTATTGCATTTTTTACAACTTATGTTCATAGGAAGAAATATTACATTATTATATACAGAAGTTGTTCAGAAAAAAACGGACAAGCCATACAATTCAATTTATAGGTCACTAAATCTTTATAGTGTACCTTTTAAAATGCTGCAATCAATTACACAAGAGAAGGTATCAGCATTTCTAAACACAGCACAATTTCTAACACTGTGCGGGGAGGTAATAGATGTAATAGATCATTGTAAAAAAGTGTTTTGTTTTTACTTTTTTTTCAGCTATTTTTTTTTTTTTGCAGTAAAATGTAGCCCCATAATAGAGAGATAGTTGAGATCATCTTTATAAGGTTAATGTGTGAATTATTTATCGGTTGTTGTGTTTTTCAAACTTAAACCTTTTGTAGAGTTAAAAAAATGGTTATAAACGTTAACATGGCAGGATGCAAATACAGTTGAATGCAACTGTGGAAAAGTAAGTTGTTAAATGGACATTGTCAGGTCACTTTTCAGTATGATACTAATATTAACCTTGAATAGTGAGTGGGCAAACCTTTTAAAAACATGTAAAATCATTATTGTACCGTTTGTAGTTTCCATGTTATCAGTATTGTCAGACCCTGCAGGGAGCTCCTGGATTAGTCCTCTCCATTATAACCAAACAGGGATAGTCCAGTGCTGTATAAACTGCCACGTAATTATGCACTCCCTCTCATCAGCTCTCTCCTCCCTCCTCCCTTTGCTAACAGTGCAGTGTCAGGTTTCACTTACAGGAGGTCTGTTCTGATAAGGACAAGACAACTATTACAGATCTGCATCAACTCATAGTTTTTTTTAAGGTTGAAGGAAGACTTTAAGTCCATCTAGTTCAACCCATAGCCTAACATGTTGATCCAGAGGAAGGCAAAAAAAAACCATGTGGCATCACTAAGCTCCACATTGGGGAAAAAAATTCCTTCCTGACTCCACATACGGCAATCAGACTAATTCCCTGGATCAACGCCCTATCAAAGAATCTAGCATATAAACTGGTAATATTATAGTTTTCAAGAAAGGCATCCAGGCCCTTCTTAAATGTTAGTAGTGAGTCACTCATTACAAGATCATGTGGCAGAGAGTTCCATAGTCTCACTGCTCTTACAGTAAAGAATCACATCTGTGATTATGATTAAACCTTCTTTCCTCCAGACGTAGAGGATGCCCCCTTATCCCCGTCTCAGGCCTAAGAGTAAAGAATCATTTAAAAGGTCTCTGTGCTGTCCCCTCATATATTTATACATTATTATAAGATCACCCCTAAGCCTTTGTTTTTCCAAACTAAATAACCCCAAGTTTAATAACCTGTCTTGGTATTGCAGACCCCTCAGTCCTCTAATAACCTTGGTCGCTCTTTCTGCACCCGCTCTAGTTCAGCTATGTCTTTCTTATACACCGGAGACCAGAATTGTACACAGTATTTTAAGTGTGGTCGCACTAGTGACTTGTATAGAGGTAAAATTATGTTCTCCTCATAAGCATCAAAGCCTCTTTTAATGCATCCCATTATTTTATTTGCCTTTGCAGCAGCTGCCTGACACTGGCCACTAAATGTGAGTTTGTCATCTACCCATACACCCAGGTCTTTTTCAGTGATAGTTTTGCCCAGTGTTTTACAATTAAGCACAATTATCCTTTTGTTTCCTTTGCCCAAGTGCATGACCTTACATTTATCCCCAATAAAGCTCATTTGCCATTTATCATGCCCAAGCTTCTAGTTTACATAATCCTCCTGTAATATAAAATTGTCCTCCTCTGTATTGATTACCCTGCAGAGTTTAGTGTCATCTGCAAATATTAAGATTCTACCCTGAATCCCACTACAAAGTCATTAATAAATATATTAAAAAGAAACGGGCCCAACACTGACCCCTGTAGTACCCCACTGTTAACTGTGACCCATTCTGAGTGTGTTCCATTAATTAACCACCCTTTGTTTCCTATCACTAAGCCAGTTCTTAACCCACTTACACATATTTTCCCCTATCCCCATTGCTCTCATTTATGTATGAACCTTTTGTGTGGCACCGTATCAAAAGCTTTAGAAAAGTCCATATACACCACGTCCACTGCATTTCTTTGGTCCAGTCCAGAACTTCTTCTATAAAGCTTAGCAGATTAGTTTGACAGGAACGGTCCCTCGTAAACCTATGTTGATATTGGGTCATGAGGTTATTTTTCTTCAGATACTCCAGTAAAGCATCTCTTAGAAAACCCTCTAGGATTTTACCCACAGTAGAGGTTAAGCTTACTGGCCTATAATTTCCAAGTTCAGTTTTTTTCCCCTTTTTGAATATTGGCACCACATTTGCTATACGCCAGTCCTACGGTCCAGACCCTGTTATTATGGAATCTTTAAATATAAAAATAACGGTCTATCTAATGAGAGTACTTAATTCCTACAGTACTTTGGGGTGTATCCCATCCGGGCCCGGGGATTTGTCAATTTTAGTGATTTTTAGACGATGCTGTACTTCCTGCTGGGTTAAGCAGGTGACATTTAATTGACAGTTTTTGTTATCACTGATCATATTGTCTGTCATGGGATCTTCTTGTGTAAATACTGTTTGAAAAAAAGTCATTTAGCATATTGGCTTTTTCCTCATCCTCATCCACCATTTCACCCAGATTATTTTTAAAGGGGCCAACACAATCATTTTTTAGTTTCTTACTATTTATGTAGTTAAAAAATATTTTGGATTATTTTTACTTTCTCTGGCAATGTGTCTCTCTGTCTCAATCTTTGCTGCCTTGATTTGCTTTTTACAAATGTTATTTAATTTTCTTTATTTATTTAATACTTCATCACTACCTACTTGCTTTAATTCCCTAACTGCTTTCTTTTTGTCACTTATTGCGCCTCTTACAGCTTTATTTAGCCATAGTGGTTTCCTCCTATTTCTAGCATGCTTATTCCCATAGGGTATATATCGTGCACAGGTCCTATTCAGGATGCTAATAAACGTCTCCATTTGCTTTGTGTACTTTTATGTCTCAGGACATCGTCCCAGTTTATTGCACTAAGATCATCTCTGAACCGTTGCAAATTTGCCTTCCTGAAGTTTAGTGTCCTTGTGGCCCCTCTACTACACATCTTATTAAAGGATACTTGAAACTTGTTATTTTATGATCACTTTTACCCAAGTGACCTCCAACCCATAAATGTGATATGCGGTCCGCCTGTTGGTTAATATTAGGCCCAGCAGTGCCCCCATTCTTGTTGGGTCCTGAACCAGTTGTGAAAGATAATTGTCTCTCATAGTTGTCAAAAACCTATTACCTTTGCTGGAACTGCAGGTTTCTGTTCCCCAATGTATTTCAGGTAGTTGAAGTCCCCCATAATAATGACTTCTCCCTGAGCCGCTGCTTCATCTATTTGCTTTATGAGGATATTCTCCTCCATCTCCATTATTGTTGGAGACTTATAACAAACCCCTATCAGTAATTTATTATTTTTTCCCCCTCCCTTTATCTCCACCCACAGGGACTCTACATTTCCATTAGATTCACCTATATTATCATGCAGGATGGGTTTTAAGGATGATTTAACTATAAACAGACACCTCCCCCTCGCTTATTTGTACGGTCATTTCTGAACAGACTATAGCCCTTGTAAAGTAGCGAGCCAAGGTCGTTACAGCACCTGGTGTGGGGAAGCCGTGGCTGACCTGGTGGACGTTGGACTGGATGTGGGGTGAAACACGTCCAGGAAGGAGCCCGTGGGGAGGCTTGGCCAACCCGTTACCTCAGGTAGCCAGACCCGGATCCGTGGCCGGTAAGACAGCAGTTTCCGTGTGATGGAGTGCTGTGTGTGATTAATTCCAGGCGGGCATACCGCCATTGGGTCTGACTAGGTAATCGGTAAAGGACCCGTTGATGTATGTGAGGGCTTAGGTAATTGCCCTGAATGAGAGACGATGGCCTATATGTAAGAGCCATGTATAATGATGTGGAGAGAGAGTGACCCAGCTAGTATGGATGATATTGAAGGCGTTCCGTCGCTGTGGGACGAGAGGGAGGCTTGTCCTGCTGCTTGCAGTGGGTACCTGTCCCTCAACCACGGCCTCTAATGGTGTGGGTGTGCCTGTGGCCAGACACCGGGGTCACGAAGGCTCCTAGAAGGGTAACCATGGCTGATCCGCTTAGGGTGCTACTCAGACGCAGGGTACAGTCGTCGACCTGGAGACCTGCCATGGATGGAGGTTTGGTGGCGACTGGTGGCCCGTACCGTGGTGAGTAGGCCATGGTGACGCATGGTTAGCCCGGATTCTACGGTTGACCAGGTCCCTGTTATGGTCATGGAGGAGCCACAGTCCATGGATGTGTTATGATGGGCTGTGAGCGGGTGTAAGAAATGTATGTGATCCATGGATATATTATGATGGATCACATATGGTATGTAAGGTCCCGGTCAGGCAGGAATCCTGACTACGGGTTAATGTTATGTCATCGAGCTGGGTGACTAAAGCCAGGTGGCAGGTACCCCATTGGGACCACAGGGCCTGTTGAGGCGTATGTAACGAAGGTCAGAAGCAGGGGTTAAAAGGGCTCCTAGAGTGGGGAAATTGTGGTTGAACCAGGTGGGCGCTGACCTGGACGTGGGGTGAAACACGTCCAGGAAGGAGCCCCTCGGCGAGGCATGGCGTACCCGTGACTCAGGTTGCTCAATCCCTTTCTGAACCAGAGGGGTCATCGTCGAAATATAACGAATGTATTTATTATAAATGTACTGTAAAATGTGTAGATAGGCCGGAGGCTGTCGCCACCATGGAAGCGGTTGTCAGAGCTCCAATGGGGAAAGAGAAGTGGTTACCGGTCCCAGGTTACTATAATGGTATATGTGCAATGTTATATGTAATATTAATGTATTATGTGATGTGTATGTGATAAATGTTAAATGTACTAACCCGGTTATTGATGCTGTTGAGAAATAAACGGGTAGTGATGTGAAAAATTATACACATGTGTTGGCGTCATTACGCAGCAAGCGAGTCCCCCGGTCGCTACCTTTTCATATGGTGGAGAATGCGGGCATGCCAGCCCGCTGAGTTAAGAGCAATGATAGCTTAAGGGGTTGGTACAGCCGAGGGCTGTGGTGCCGGAGCACCTTATATGGACCGGTTTATATGGACTGTAATGTTGATGGACTTTGAATGAACTTGGTTGCTATAGGCGACGCACGACGCACCCCAGCATTTTCGTGGCTAGGTGTCCAAGACAGACGATGTGTTCAGGTTTCGTGCTAGGTGTCACGAAGACAGACAGCGTGTTCAAGGTCTCGGTGGCCTAGGTGTCACGAAGATGCCAAGACAGCGCCATATCCGGATTCCTAAGGACTCTATGAACTGTGTATTGTCAATGTGTTCACCCCCGGCTGGTTAAGCAAGGAGGGGGGAGGTTGGACAGGAGTCACAGGTATACAAACCGGAAGCGGTGCCGCAAGGTGTTGTATGGTGGCCCGACTCCTATGGCAGTGTGTTCATCCCCACTGGTCTGAACAAGGAGGAGGGAGGTAGGACACGATCTACTGGTGTCCTAGGTGTACAAGCAGGCAGTGTGTTTAACCTCTATCCACAGGTGTGAGCAACAAATCGACCCGACTTGTCAGGCAGTGTGTTTAACCTCTATCCACAGGTGTAAACAAGGAGAGGGTATGTGAGGCACCGCCGCATGGTCCTCATGGCCGGGGCGCATCACATGCAGGATCACGGTATGATCCTGTTCACACTGGCCGGTTTTCCTGTGATGATACTGTGTGAACCTACCCGGAACACAAGGTGGTAAATATGAGTAGTGTGTGCTGTAAAGCTGAGACTTTCATGTGACTAGTGAGCGGCTGTGAGTGGCAGGAGATCGATGAGGCCCTGAGAAAAGGAATGGGTGTTGATTGCTGACAGCCCAGGTGGGTGTGTCCTGAGGAATAGCAGCCCAGCTGGATGAGTCAGAGTGGGAGTGGCAGGCACGATAAGAGCCTGCCAGCTGATTGAGTGAGATCGTTTATCAGCCTGAGACCAGAGAGAGAGACAGATCCAGTCTGTGTGAGGGACTGTCCATACCGCCATGTTGAGATGGTGAAGGGAGCATGCTAGCTCCATACCGGTAGCCAGGACCGGGGTCGTTACAGCACCTGGTGTGGGGAAGCCGTGGCTGACCTGGTGGACGCTGGACTGGACGTGTGGTGAAAACGTCCAGAAGGAGCCCGTGGGGAGGCTTGGCCAACCCGTTACCTCAGGTAGCGAGACCCGGATCCGTGCCCGGTAAGACAGCAGTTCCCGTGTTGATGGAGTGCTGTGTGTGATTAATGCCAGACGGCATAACCGCCATTGGGTCTGACTAGGTAGTCGGTAAAGGACCCGTTGATGTATGTGAGGGCTTAGGTAATTGCCCTGAATGAGAGACGATAGCCTATATGTAAGAGCCATGTATAATGGGGTGAAACACGTCCAGGAAGGAGCCCCTTGGCGAGCATGGTCGTACCCGTGACTCAGGTTGCTCAATCCCTGTTCTGAACCTAGAGGGGTCATCGTCGAAATATAACGAATGTATTTATTATAAATGTACTGTAAAATGTGTAGATAGACCGGAGGCTGTAGCCACCATGGGAGCGGTTGTCAGAGCTCCAATGGGGAAAGAGAAGTGGTTACCGGTCCCGGGTTACTATAATGGTATATGTGCAATGTTATATGTAATATTAATGTATTATGTGAGTGTATGTGATAAATGTTAAATGTACTAACCCGGTTATTGATGCTGTTGAGAAATAAACGGGTAGTGATGTGAAAAATTATACACATGTGTTGGCGTCATTACGCAGCAAGCGAGTCCCCCGGCTCGCTACCTTTACACCCTGTGTATTAACAGCCCAGTCATGGCTCTCGTCCAGCCATGTCTCCGATATCCCCACCATGTCATAATTATTTTCCAACAAAATCAATTCTAATTCCTCCATTTTGTTGGTGAGGCTTCTGGCATTAGTGTACATGCACTTTATGCATCTCTCTTTACCTCTATTCCTTGACTGTTCTAACCCCACCCCCCATGCCACCCCCAATTTTATTACTTGTGCCCAGGTTACTATTTACACTATCTTCCCCTCCTGTACAATGAATACCCTCCTCCCCAATAACCTAGTTTAAACACTCCTCCAACCTTCTAGCCATATTCTCCCCCAGCACAGCTGCACCCTCCCCATTGAGGTGCAGTCCATCCCTAGCATAGAACCTGTAGCCAACAGAGAAGTCGGCCCAGTTCTCCCGGAACACAAACCCCTCCTTCCTACACCAATTCCTGAGCCACTTATTTATCTTCCTAATCTCCCGTTGCCTCTCTGGTGTGGCTCGTGGTACAGGCAGTATTTCAGAGAATACTACCTTGGAGGTCCTTGCCTTAAGCTTGCAGCCTAATTCCCTGAAATAATCTTTAAGGACCTTCCACCTACCTCTAACTTTGTAATTTCTGCCAATGTGCACCATGACCGCTAGGTCCTCACCAGCCCCTCCCAGTAATCTGTCAACCCGATCAGCGATGTGCCAGGCTCGAGCACCAGGTAGGCAGCACACTGTTCGATGATCCCTATCTTTGTGACAGGTTGCCCTATCTGAAAGACAAAAGAAAATACAGGGGGCGCACTAGTGCATTATCAATGTTACCAGCGGGGGATAATTATATGCGTGTTTACTAACCTATTATTGTTGTGCAAGCCCCGCACAACAATGGTGTAGTTTTTGGAAGCGGTTCGGGTCTCCTTTATCCTTTTGTAGATTTTGCAGTGGAGTGGAGGCACGTTTGTGCAGCTCCGTCCCGGGAGTCTCGGCGTCCCCGCTCGCTTCCTTCTGTAATCCCGCCTGCTAGCACCCCATGTGACCGGGCGCGCTGACGCAGGCAGGTCCTGTGTTCCTCTCCAAGTGAAGGATTTAGCTCGGTCTGCAGGTCCTCAAGTATCAACGAGCTGCTCCAGCCGTGTTCTCTATGCGAGATGGGAAGTGAAGATTAAATTGCACGGTCTCTGTAAGGCGCTCTAATTAAAGCCAGGGACTCTGCTTGTGGAAAGTCCTTTTATTAGAAGTCCTCCATCAGCCACGACATGTTTCGACGGTGTAGTACTGTCTTTCTCAAGTGGAATCAAGTTGCCCTATCTGTCTCCCTAATAATTGAATCCCCCACTACCAGCACCTGCCTGGCCTGCCCTGCTCTCCTGTTTTCCCCCTTACTGGAGCTGACACTTCACTGGCAGTTCTATCCCTGAACTGACACCCCCCTCATCTGCCAACTTAGCAAATTTATTGGGGTGTGCCAGATCAGGGCTAGCCTCCCTGGCACTCTTCCCTCTACCCCACCTTCTAGCTGTCACCCAGCTAGCTACCTCACTGTCCTGCAGCTCCATTCTACCATCCTCCCCCACATCTATCCCATTGAGCATCTGTTCAGTGAGCAGCAGACTCCTTTCCATATTGTCTATGGATATCAGCGTTGCAAGTTGTTCATTTAGATCCAGTACCTGGGCTTCCAAATGCACAACATACTCACATCTCACACAGCAGTATGCACCCTCGACCGGCTGTTCAAGGAATGCATACCTGTGGCAAGATGTACACTGGATGGCATTGTCAATTATGGAGCTCATTTCCTAATGGGGATTGCACCAGACAGAAATGATAAGTAAAAAGAAATGCAAGTATTAATAAAATACAGCCAGCAATTCAGTAAGTCCTCCCTTCCAAACTCCCTGAATCCAAAGTCACTGAATCACAAGTCATATATTTACTTCCGTCCGCACTTGCGCTCCTGATCACACTCGGCTTGATGCACCCCCACCCTTAATTAACCCCTTGTAAGTATAGCTACACCACTCATCACACTCTCTAAGAAAGAAGATTTAAAGATTTTTTTTTTCCCTTAGCAGAAAATAAGCCTACACCTCAGTGTACTTCCAAAGGACTGAAGCCACAACTAGCTGCTACTTATAAACCCTTAATTATGCACCCCCACCCTTAATTAACCCCTTGTAAGTATAGCTACACCACAGCTACACCACTGGTTTTAAGTGCAAAGTAGTTAACCCTTTAACTTACAGGTAGTAAAATAAGAGAATATAAACTTGTAGAGAGAAAAGAAAGTTAAGAAAGCCCAATAAAATTAAAAAGGTAAAAAAAAAAAAAAAGCAGTCAAATTCACACAGGTATTTGTTGCAGGATTCCCAAATACCTCCTCACTGAATCACAAGTCACACACTTACTTCCGTCCGCACTTGCGCTCCCCATCACACTCAGTTCGTCACACTCGCCAAGAAAGAAGTTTTAAAGACTGTTTTTTTTTTCCCCCCTTAGCAGAAAATAAGCCTACAGCTCAGTGTACTTCCAAAGTGTAACAGTGTACTCCATTTGTTTCTGTAAGCAGATGTCCTGCTGTGACAGTTTCTGTGTTGTATTTGACCTCTTGTGATGCTGCACACAGAGAGCAGATTGGAGAATACACCCCCCACTGATGTCCTGTGCAGTGATGTGTGAGTATGTGACATGCATATACATGCATGGGGAGTAGACAGCCGAGAACTAAGTGGATCATTCACTGTGATTGACAGATGGAATGAATCTCTTTATTTGAAGTTTACAGAGCATAGGAGGAAAATATGAATAAAAGAAATACATAAATAGAGAGAGTTTAGAGTGAGGAATTAGAAAATAATAGCAGTTACATATGGATTTTTGACCTGACAGTTTTCCTTTAACACTAAGGCTATGCGCCCACTGTTCGTATTTTTTGTGCTGTGTTTCTATGTTCACAAACAAAGCCAAAGCAGCACAAACCTATTGTGTTTGTGGTGCGTTTGTGCACATACAAACACAGCACAAATAAGTGTTTGTTAATTAGGAAAGCGCTATACCCACTAACAGAGCTGCGCCCTACACAAGCCTCCACCCCATTATAACCTTATTTCTAAACAATACACCTAAAATTTATATTAATTAGGGCACGCTACTGTTCAGAACACAAAAATAGCAGGATATGTTTACAGTTTGTTTTTTTAACACAAAAAAAGGACTATTTTTATTTGATCCACTAAAAAACTTATATTGTCACAAATATTCTACTCGGCCAAGTATATCCAACAACAGGCCTTTTTTAGGGCAGTCCTCTTTAATCAGAAGCCTTTTGTGAAGCCTCTCACTGTCGCCACAGCTCGATTACTGGGATGGACATGCTGGTTTCACAGTGTAGGCCACTCCCACATGGTCTCGGGTGCTCGTAGCGGCCATACCTCCAGGACATTTTTTGCTACCACAGCCCCCAGCACACCCCATCAGGACCATCACTGAAGAAGAGGATGGAGGAGTTAGAGGATGGCCACACCCTCTAGCATAAACCGGAGGAACCCAGGCAACCCTGACAGGCTATTCAGCCTCTCTGGCTCCTGTGGGTTTCATTCCAGCTGGCTAACATGATCAGGCTTGGCCAACCGCCAATGCTCCATCCTCTCCGTGTCCTCCTGCTGCCACTCTTCAACATCCTCTGGGGTGGTGACCCGACTTACACATACCACCATGAAGGTGTCGACATCCCCAACATAGAGGGTGCATATTCGGAAAGGCAGATGGTCAGGCCTCAGGGTGGACTGGTTGACATAGCACTGATCACCAGTCCCGTCTTTGGCTAGGAACCCAAACCCCCTCTTCTGGTAAAAGGTTATCACTCAACCTTGGGTACATTACTCATGAAGGTGGTTACAATGAGACCCCTGCAACCACTCTTGGGCGAGGGCATCTGAAAACCTCTTCTCTTCCAGAAATGGCAAGGTCCGGGGTGGTTCCTGCCTATAAATATACTTGTCGGGACGGGGTAGTGAGCCCCACATAACATTTTCTCAGTCAGAGGCCTTTGGCAGGGTTGCTATGGAAGACAGGGAAACAGGGGTTTCTGGCACTACTACCTCCTCGTCGTCCCCTATATCTTCTGATTACTGATCTACCGACTGCAGGTTTGTTAAAGGGAACCTGTCAGCTCGTTTTAGCACCCTAACCTATCACTGCACCTTGCTAGCAAATCCAAAAGTCCTGAGCCATCAGGTAGGACTTTTGGGCATAATGAAGCTGCTCAGTGCACCCAGGAAGTCTGTACACTGCGCAGATGTGGAAATGATTCTGAAACAGCATCATACACACAGAGGGGGGAGATTTGAATTTTCTGAGCTGAGAGAGCGTGAGGGAAATCTATTATCACACCCAGCATGGCGTGATAAGAGCAGTGAGGGCTGGAAACAGCGCTGGAGCCAGCCCAGATCAAAAATAAGTAATATCTTTTTGACAAAACAAAGGACACGATTAATGGGGACTTGCTTGGTGTACTGGACTGTTGTGTGAAAAGGGGAAAAATCAAAGGTCCTGATGTGGCAGCCAAGTCATTTGCTTATAACTTCAAGATCTGTTGATACTCCCTGTGTTGTGCTACTGCCAAAATGAGAGAATGTAGTCCAAAGCTCATTCAGGTTTCTGTGGACTTTGTGCTCCTGTTGGCCTAATTTCCTGTTTTAGGGAAAAATGGAATTGTACTCTATAGTTCAGGGGTCTCAACCCGGTGATACTGTGTTCTAGATGACCAAAAGAAAGGGGAAATACTTTTTATAAATGTTTTACCTGTGTTTTATGTGTGATTGTATGCATCACATCTTCCAGGTGTCCACTTTGGCTGAGGATGGCCATGGTTAAAGAGGGGAAGTATGCAGGGGGATGTCCAGTGCCCCCTTGAAATCCTTGCCCCTCTGAAGACATCACTGGTACTCTGTATATATTTAAGACATACTCTATGCTAACTGCCTGTTTGAAAATGATCGTTTGTGTAATATAAATCTGAAAAATGTCATCATATACCAACATGCGATTTTCCTAAATTCTGCAACAGTAAAGCTTTTTAACTTTATTTTTTGTGTGCAGGACTGTTTGTGCAAAGTAAGAGGTGCTTTGATACTCCAGTACAGATGCTGGAAAACAAGCCACAGACCTCTGACGCCTTAAGGTATCAGGTATGGAAATGCAAGACTTCACATACTCCTGTAGAACAGGGCTGGCCATGTGCAGTCCAAAAGGGCCACAAAGAGTGCATGTTTTCAGGATTTACTTAGTATTGCACAAGGTGTTGGAATCATTACCTGTGCAGGTGATTAAATCACCACCTGTACAATTCTATGGAAATCCTAAAAACGTGCTCTGTTTGTAAGGACTGGACTTGCTCACTCCTGCTCTAGAAGTTTCTGTCGAGGTAACCAGGGAGCAAGAGGAATCCTTGAGTCCTTCCACCACAACTGCAGCTCTCCCTGGACCCTCTTACAGGCATAAGGGAGTTATGTTTACCGCAAGCATCCCCAATATGCAGTGAGTGCAGGCGCGCAGGCACTGGTGACAGTGTGACAAGCGGTGGCGTCACAAAGATTACTGCAGCTCAGACTCGAGAGGTCTCACTGGGGCTTTCATGCAAGTTTCAACTGCACTGCACTCACTGACATCACCGCTCCTCATGGACACTGTCTCATGTTGCCGGCAAGATATACCCACTACATTTTACGCAATATTGCAGCTCTCACAAGACAGCAAGTGTCATGAGCACTGACGCCACTGAGGTTATAAGTTTAGACAACCTCAGTGATGTCACGTCACGGCTTATCACACTGCCAGGAGCTGTGCAGTGCCTGCTGTCCCACCATATGGGGTATGCAGTCACTGATCTTGCCACCATATGCCGTGATTACTTCAGGTTTTTTTTTTTTTTTTTTCAGTAAATATATTTATTGAGATTTTCAACAGTAAAAACAATAGAAAGAACCAGTACAATGTCCAGGGCTTAATACAGAGATACATTACTTCCTGAAGAGCGCAGCACAGGAGTAGTCCAATAAGGACACTAGCACCTAAAGGGTACATGTTTCCCATCTTAGGAATCACCTCTGGACAAGGACCTTATATATAGAATACAGAACCTATGAAAAGGCAATTGTGGAAATAAGAGGAGAGAAAGAGAGAAAAAAGGGGTAGGGGAGAAGGGGAGTAAGGAAGGAGAGGGGGGGTAAGGGAGACCCAGCAATTTAAACGCCCACGAGTTGACAATTACGAATATGTACGCAGCCAAGTAAGGAACCCTGTGCTCTCCTTGAAGGACTGCCAGAGGAACCAGGTGCGTCCCTGTTCATATGCGGCATCACCATCACCCGCCACCAGTGACTCCAGACGATGTAATCTATCCATTTCAGCTATCCATTCCACCGTGGAGGGGACCACAGTGGACCTCCAATGACGGGGAATAACTGCTCTGGCAGCTATTAGGCAGAATCTCAGAATCCCCTTTTTGACGGAAACTATCGAACTGGGTATCAGGGACAGTAGGGCCATTTGGGGAGATGGTTCATGACGGACCCCAGTCATCAAATGAAAGGCATCAAAAACTGAGTTCTAGAAGGGTTGCAGGGGACCACAGGACCACCAAATATGAAGCATAGAGCCCGTGGCAGAGCCACATCTCCAGCAGGCGTCCGAGATCTCAGGGTTAATCCTGTGGAGAAGGGTGGGACACCTGTACCAGCGTGTCAGTAATTTATAATTCCTCTCGTGCGCCTGACTGGACATTGTCATCTTATGTGCAAGAGTAAAGATTTTCAAACTATCCGCCTCAGAAAAGGTGATCCCCAGGTCCCTCTCCCAAGCCTCCATAAATCCAAATGTGGTAGGGGAAAGTGAATTCAAGACCAGGCCATAGAGCACCGAAACCACGTGAGAGGGACCCTCGGTAGGGAGCATCAGGGACTCAAATGGCGTCAGCGCCCCCATCGGCTCACTGGAGAGAAAGCTTCACAATTGCAGAAACTCTAGCCAGGACAGCGGTGTCGTAAGACCAGGGCCCCGTAACCCCCGCACGCTGGAGAGCCCCACAAGCTTATCCCTCACCTGACCCAGTCCCACCCCATCAAGTCGTGACCAACACAGATACATAGACCTATTCATTGCTGGGGGAAAGGCCGGATTGTCAAAAAGGGGACTCAGTCTGCTCAGTCGAGAGGTCAGGTGTAATTTCACATAGGATCTATCCCAAAACTTCAAAATAATCTGTGTGAGTGGAGCAAAACTCGACACAGGTGGGCGTCCGGTCCCCCCCAGCCAAGGCAGCCAGTATAAAGAAGAGGGCGATAAAAGTTTCTCCAAGAGCACCCACTGTTTATGAGCATCACTGAACCTCCAGTCGACAATCCTAGAGAGCAAGACTGCCTGATAATAACGTTTAAAATCAGGAAGGCCTACCCCCCCTTTAGTCTTGGGTCTCACTAGTACTGAGAACCGAGTCCGTGGTTTCCTAGTACCCCAAATAAAGCTATTGATAGCCGATTGCAGGCGCCTGAAAAAGCAATCCGGAACCTGCACTGGAGCTGTCTGAAAGAGATAGAGGAATCGGGGTAAAATATCCATTTTGATCACTCCCACCCGACCGAACCAAGATAGCTGAGGTCTGCTATACCGTTTAAGGTCTGAGATAGTTTTCTGCAGGAGCGGGACATAGTTCAGAGCATATGTTGCGCTAATGTCAGCGGGTATTAAGACTCCTAAATATTTTAAGGCATCGGTCTGCCACTTAAAAGAGAAGGACGCCTGGAGCCGAGAGACTAGATCATCAGGCAGGGAGATATTGAGCGCTTCCGTCTTGGAGTAGTTGACTCTAAAATTTGAGACCTCCCCGAACCTACGGAACTCCCTGAGGAGTACAGGGAAAGCTACAGTCGGGTTGGCAATGTATAGCAATAAATCATCCGCATACAGGGATATCTTAAACTCATGTTGGCCAATCCGTAGACCCTCAATATCAGGTGTCTTCCGTAATGCCACTGCCAGATGCTCCATCGCAAGGATATAAAGTAAGGGTGAGAGGGGGCAACCCTGACGGGTCCCGTTTCTTATGTCAATGGGCGGGGAAAGGGTGCCATTCACTCTAAGACGGGCTGTAGGCTTATGATACAGAGCAAAAATCCTCTCTAACATGGTAGGTCCCACTCCCAGTTGCTTCAGGGAGGCACGTAGAAAGGTCCAGCCTAGGCGATCAAACGCCTTCTCAGCGTCAATAGATAATAAGCATGCTGGTACCTTCCCCGTGCGCATGTACGAAGTTAGAAGCAATGTCTTCACCGTGTTATCCTTGGCCTCCCTGTGTGGCACAAAGCCCACCTGATCACTATGGATGGACCCAGGGAGAATAGGGTTCATTCTACCAGCTAACACTTTCGCGAACACCTTCACATCCAGATTAATGAGGGATATGGGCCTATAGCTTGCACATAATAGGGGATCTTTTCCCGGTTTAGGAATCACGGTGATTGTGGCCATCAGCGTTTGGGGGGCAAAGGGGCAGCTGGCCGAGATGGAGTTAAACAGTTTGGTCATGAAGGGGACCAGGGAATTCGCATATAACTTATAGAAGGCGGCGGAGAATCCGTCAGGACCAGGGCTTTTACCATTAGCCAAAGATTTTATTGTGTCTAAAACCTCCTGTTCCGAGAGGGGACTCTCCAGGGCCTCAGACTCCTCCACCGACATAGGCGGGAGCTCAGTATCCCGGATGTACTCGTCCACCCGTGCTTGAAACTCGGAAGGGGACATATCAGACAACGGGCCGCTTAAATTGTAGAGAGATTCAGGTTTTATTTAGAGTTCATTTTTGTTCATTTATAAAAAAAAAAATTTATTATTTTTGGGTGGAATTGAGAGTTTTAGAAATGGATATTAATGTACATAAAAAATGGTGAAAGAGGAATGTATTGGGAAGTTTATTTTCAAATCAAATATTTATTGATGTGGTTATTTGCATACTTACTAACTTGGTTAGTAATGTTGGATATCTGATTGACACCTCGACATTACCAACCTCTAAGCTTGATGTCAGCTGACATCACCCAGCTGCCATAAACTTCAAATACCATCACCCTGTTTGTCAAAACATCAGAACAGCGGAAGAGCCAGGGCGAAGCACCAGGAGTAGCGCATCTAATGGAAGCTCTACTCCTGGCGTAACTGTGGTCTGCTAATTTTTAAAAATATTTTAAAATCTTTTAAAATATAAAAAATTACTTGAGTTTCAGCTGTTCAGATGGATGGATAGATGGATAGATGGATGGATAGATAAATAGAAAGAATAGATGATAGATGAAAAGAATATATAGATGGATGGAAAGTATAGATAGATTTAGAGATGAATAGAAAGATAAAAAAAATAGGTTGATTTGAGATAGATGTCAAACAGCTATTCATTCATTTATAAATAATGTGAAAAATGGTGCAGGGTTTCCCCCATTTTTGGATTACCAGTCAAGGTAAAGCCAACAGCTGGGGTCTGGTATTCTCAGGGTGGGAAGGGCCATCTTTCGTGAGCCCTCACCACCCTACAAATAGCAGGCCGTACCTGCCCTAGAACTGGTGTCTCCATAATATTTGCCACTCCTGACGCTTTGTACTGGCTCTTCCTGCTGCCCTGGTGCGGTGGCAGTCGGTAGGGCTGGTGTCAACATCTGGTGAGCCTGGGAAAGTGCTGGGGCCCTGGACAAACAGGGGGGCCCATTTGCTGTTAGGGACACTGTCCTCGCCAGTTGCTGGACTGTGTCCCCAGCAGATGTATTTGGCCTGTCTTTCCCTACACCTCTCTGTGTGGTATGTTCTTCATCCCAGAGCTGTCTGACAAAGACAAGTTGCATCACCTGTGGTGACTGATCTGCATCGCCATAGCACAGTTCAGGGAAGGCGAACACAGTGCACAGAGACAGTGCAAATGGTCACGCACAGCAGAAGAGCACATGGAGGAGAACACTGCATACAGGGAAGAGCATACAAGAGGGAATACAGTGCACAGGGAGAGAGAGTACGGAGGGAGAAGAGCACACAGGGAAAGATTGCACAGGGGGAGAAGAGAAGGCATGGGGACAAGAGAGTGCACAGGGGAGTTTGCACAGGCAGAGAAAAGAGCATACGGGGAGAGATTTCACATGGTGAAATAAGGGCACACAGGAAGAAGAGAGTTTACAGGGGAAAAGAGAGAATACAGAGAAGAGGAGAGTGCACAGGGAAGAGATCACACAGGGGGAGAAAAGTGCACATAGAAAGAAATCGCACAGAAGGAAAAGAGAGGGCATGGGGAGAAGAGCGTACACAGTAGTGACGAGAGAGCACAGGAGAGAGATCACACAGGGTAAGAAGAGAGCACAAAGGGAAGAAGGGAACACAGGTCCAGAAGAGCACACAGGGGAGAGCAGTACATGGGGGGAGGTAGACATCACAGGAGGGAAGAAGATAGCGCTCAGGGGTGAAAGAGACAGCACACAGGGAAAAGAGAGCGCAGAAGGGGGAGATGTGATAACAGGTCAAGAAAAGAGCACATGGGAGAGGAGTCCACGAAGGGGGAGTGGAGCACACTGGGTGGAGAAGAGTGCACAATGGAGAAAAGCACACAGGGGGAGAGACAGCACACAAGATGAGAATATTGCACAGGGGGAGAGAGCACACAAGGGGGGGGAGAGAGAGATGGATAAAACCCAAAGCCTCTATAATATAATCATAAAATGTGTTATATGTTAAAAGGGCCCACTGCATCTCCTTCACCTGAGGTCCATGAAAATCTGAACCGATGGATGCGCTTCAGTTGGATCTGCATCCTCAGCAAAGACGCAAAGCCAGATGAAGCAGGCGGTGGTGTCGGCGAGCCCATATACCACCGGGCCTGGTTGTGGTTGTGACCCCTGTGACCGCGGTCATAACGCCCCTGCCTGGAGGCCTTATAAAATATTAAAGTATAGAAAAGACACATCTGAATTCTCACATTTTTAGCAGTCTCCTCATTCTGCTGACACCCCAATGCTGAGCTGCTGCTGCCGTATGTGTCCCTGTTTCTGCACCTGCTATGTGGTACAAAAAACAGTGCTTCTCCCATTGATCCACATAATAATGTCACCACAGTGCTCTTAGATAGTAATAATGCCTCCTTTGTGCTCTCTGGATCCTAAAATTGCCCACTAGAAAATTTTAATACCCTGTGCAAGTGCCCTAGAAAACAGTGTCAACATTTTGCCCCTTTGACTGTCACAATACTTTGATTGTCCCTATAACAATTATACTTCCTAAGTGCCAACTTAACATTTAATATGATGGGCCCACAGGTCCCTTATACAGAGTATGATGTCCCCACAGCTCCCTTATACATGGTATAATGCCATCAAAGGTCCCCTATATACTGTATAAGGAGTCCACAGATCTTATATACACAGTATTATGAGCCCACAGCTTCCCTATACACAGTATAGTGGGCCCACAGCTCTCCTATATAAAGTGTGATGGGCCCACAGCTCTGTTATATACAGTATAATACCCCACAGCTCCACTATACACAGTATGATGTGCCCACAGCTCCAATATACACAGTATAATACCCCCACATCTCCCCTATAAACAGTATGAAAGACCCTCAGCTCCCCTATAGACTGTACGATGGACCCACACCAAATTTCCACTATACTTAATATGATGTCCCCACTGCTCCCCCAAAACATGTTAGCTCCCACACTGTATAATGGCCATACACTTTTTTTTTTTTAAATAAACCACCCTCATTAAAATACAAGAGTCTAGGTTGCAAGTCACCTGTAGCTCGCTCAGATATACATATGCAGGCCTCCCCCGCTGCACTATCTTATGGCGGACTCAGTCTTTCCCACACCCCTACCCCTCTGACAAATACGGCGGTGGTGTCGGCATACTCTTGTCGAACACCTACTCCTTCTCCCCTATTCCACTGCCCCCTCCGTCACTCTCCCCTCTTTCGAAGCCCACTCCGTCTGCATCTTTTCCCCCTGTAACCTTCAGCTGTCCGTCATCTACCGCCCCCTTGGACCCATCACCTCCTTCTTTGACCACTTCACCACCTAGCTACTTCACTATGTCACTTTCTGTCGACATCCCCACCATCATTATGGGTAACTTCAATATCCCCATCGACTCTTCCCACCCAACCTTCTCTAAACTTCTTTCCCTGAACACTTCCGTTAGGCTCTCCCAATGGTCCTCCTGTGCCACCCACAAAGATGGCCAGACGCTGCACCTCATCTTCACCTGCCTTAGCTCCCTCTCTAACCTCATACACTTGCCCCTCCCCATGTCTGACCACAAACTCTTGACTTTCTCCTCCCTCTCCTTCCCTGCTACGCTACCGCCTCTACACAAACTCGATCACCCTCGCAGAAACCTAAAAGACCTAGATCTCCACTTATTCTCAGAATCCCTTCTCCCTCTCACATACCACGCTCCACACACAAACAGGCAACCCTGGCACACCACACTCACTAAAGACCAGAGACAGGCCTCCAGGGTCACCGAGAGGAGATGGAAAAAGTCTCACTCCACTGAGCACTTCGCTTTGTTCAAACAGTCCCTCACCAACTTCAAAGCTGCACTCGCTGCCACCAAACAAGCCTTTTCTCATCCCTAATAACCTCCCTGTCCCACAATCCCAAACAGCTTTTCAAAACTTTCAATTCCTTACTCCATCCGCCCACTCCTCCTCCCTCTCCCCTTATCTCTGCTGAAGACTTTGCCTCCTTCTTCAAGGAGAAGATTGACAAAATCAGAGATAGCTTTGACCCACTGTCCCTACAACTTCCCCTCTCACCTACACTGCCCTCCCTCTCCATCAACTGCTTCCCCCATAACTGAAGACCAGCTCTCCTCCTTCCTGTCGAAATCGCACCTCACAACCAGTGCAAACGACCCGCTCTCATCTCACCTCATTCCCAACCTAACCTCCGTTTTCATCCCAACCCTAACACATCCCTTCAACTTATCACTTACTACTGGTGCCTTCCCCTCACCCTTCAAACACGCCTTGATCACACCCTTCCTCAAAAAACCCTCCCTCAACCCAACATCTGTCTCTAGCTATTGCCCCATGTCTCTTCTCCCTTTCACCTCTAAACTACTTGAACAGCACATCCATTCCGAACTGTCCTATCACATCTCCTCCTGCACACTCTTCGACCGCCTACAATCTGGTTTCCGACCCCACTACTCCACTGAAACAGCCCTAACCAAAGTCACCAACGACCTATTGACCTCCAAGAGCAAGTGTCAATACTCTGTCCTCCTCCTCAACCTATCTGTCGCTTTTGACACTGTTAACCATTCCCTTCCACTGCGTATCCTGGCACCCACACCTCCTCTTTGCCCTACCCCTATCTGTCGGGGTCCCCCAAGCCTCGGTCCTATGACCATTACTTTTCTCTATTTACACCCTCGGCCTAGGGCAACTCATTGAGTCCCATGGCCTTCAGTGCCACCTCTACGCCGACGACACCCAAATCTACCTGTCTGGACCCGACATCACCTCCATACTAGCCAAAATTCCACAATGTCTGTCCGCCATCTCATCCTTCTTCTCTGCTTGCTTCTTTAAACTGAACATGGACAAAAATTAGTTCATCGTCTCCCCCCCCCAAGCAACTCTCCCCCACTACCCAACCTATCCATCCTCGTCAATGACTGCTCACTCTCTCCAGTTCCCCAAGCCAAATGCCTCGGAGTAATCCTTGACTCTTCCCTCTCCTACAAGCCCCACATCCAGGTCTTCGCCACCTCCTGCCGACTCCAGCTCAAAAACATTTCATGGATTCGCACTTTCCTTGACCACGACACCGCTAAAACACTTATTCATGCTCTTATAATCTTCCGCCTCGACTACTGCAACCTCCTGCTCATTGGCCTCCCTACTACCTCCCTTGCACCTCTCCAATCTACTCTAAACTCCGCTGCCCGACTAATGCATCTGCCCTCCTGCTACCCCCTGTCTCCCCCCTCTGCCAAGCTCTTTGTAGGTTCTCTGCTTACCAAAGAGTTAAAACACTAACCATGACATACAAAGCCATCCACAACCTCATTACATCTCCGACTTGGTCTCACAATACCGACCCTCACGCAACCTGCGATCCTCCAAAGAACTCCTCCTCTACTCATCATCTCCTCTTCTCATAGCCGCATACAAGATTTCTCCCGTGCATCTGCTATTCTCTGGAACTCTCTGCCCCAACGCATCAGACACTCTTCTACCCTGTGAACCTTCAAAAGAAACCTGAAGACCCACCTCTTCCGTCAAGCCTACAACCTGCAATGAGACCCGGTCCACTGCCCGGTGAACGGTAGTTTTCCCCCTCCTACTGTATCCCCACCCCCCCCTTATAGACTGTGATTCTGTCCACTTTTCTATCTGTATGACCTGGTTGTCCACATTTATTGTACGTGTCTTCGTCTGCCCTTTCCTCATGTAAAGTGCCATGGAACCTAATGGTGCTATATAAATAAATAATAATAATAATGATAAGGTGCATATATCATAATTGACCATGCAGATTCACAAGTCAGGTTCACAAATTCACAGACGATTAGTGGTCAACAAATGTGCATCATGGGGGTGACATTAGTGTTAGATCACTTATCTAGAGCCATTACCACACAATGTACTGCATTCATGACACTTCATGCTAGATATATGCCAAGGAATATATACAGAGGTTATCACCCTCCTTGTCCATATGACAGCGTCAAGTGGGCAGGGTTAGGACGGATTATCAGCATTCACATCGGGACCGTCATAGAGTCGTGTTCGCTTGGTGTCTCAGTCTACTATCCTTCTCACTGATGCATTTCTGGGACATAGGCGGTCCCCTTCCTCAGTGTGACACCAAGTGAACACGACTCTATGACAGTCCCGATGAGAACGCTGATACTCCATCCTAACCCCGCCGACTTGATGCAGTCATACGGACAAGGAGGGTGACATCATCAGGAAGCGGAAGCTCCGATCTGATACAGAGGCACCGCACGTGCAAGGACAGGACACCAAGACAGCGAGGAGGGAGAGAGCACAGCGTGCAGCGAGCAGAGGGGCCAGAGCCGATATATGGGGAGGTAAGCCAAGCACTTAACTGACACAGGGGAAGGAGAGTGAACTGAAAGTGACATTGTTTAGCAAAGGTGCAAGAGAGTAAAGTGAGGTGTTACACAGCAGAGCAATTATCACCCATTATATGGAGTGGAGTGAAGCAGGTGGAAGGTAAAAAAAAAATATATATATAAAGGTTTATAATGATAAGAGGCTACACAGGGATTGTTAGAATTAGACAGTAAGACGGGCAAGAATTTTATAGATGAGTGAGAATTAGGAGAAAAGGTTTAAAGATATAGGCAATACATTTGAACTCTGATCACACAATAAAAGAGATAGAATTGGATTTGTTATCACACAATAAAATATATAGCATATTAATTGAAGCACTAAAATAAGTTAGGCTGGTTTCACACTGCGGTCAGATCAGGTCACGTCAGGTCAGGTTTTGTGTTTCAAAACCAGGATTGTCTCCAAAACCCAGAACAGGTGTCAATCTTTCAATTATAGTTTGTCTCTGCAAGTTCCTCTCCTGGTTCCTCTTCTGGTTTTGGCACACAAACCTGATGGAACCTGATCAGTGAAAAACCGCAGTGTGGACTGAACTTCCGGTTCCGGCGCTGCCATGATCACCCGCTTCTAGAGAGGCTCCGGGACCCGCCACGGCAATCCGGCCCCATCCAGGCGCCCACTGACCTCCCGACGCTAATCTCACATCAGGCCGGTAAAGGAGACGCGGGACATCCGGCTGACACCAGGATGGACCGTTACGTGGTGAAGAAAGGGGAGAGCAGCCGCTCTCACTCGCACCATGAGGCAGCAACTGATGGCGCCCACGCTGCAGGCTGCGGCGGGGAACGGGATAAGAGTCCCGATCGGGAGGAAACCGGACCACCCGGACACACAGATGAGGAGATGAGGTACATTGAGGGAAGCAGCTTGGAGACACAGCCCCCGGGAGCGTGGCGAGTGATGTGGTTCAGGAAGGGGAGCAGCAGAGGGAGACCGGGAGCCATGACCAGCCTGGGGTAGTGCTGAGTAAAGCAGCACATGAGATGCAGGGACTACATACAATAGGATGGCAACAATCACAAATTATAGACTATAAAGTACTGGCCAAGGAGTTGGCCACACATATGGCTGAAGAATTTAAGGCAGTAATAGCTGACATGGTAGCTGCCTCTACCAAAGTGCTTAAGAAAACATTAGAGACACACGATCAGAGGCTAAAAGAGACAGAAGCAAGGATTGGGTCGGCTGAAGATAGAATACTTGAGCTTGAAGACCAAGTAGAGGCACTACAAAAACGTTCTGAGTATGCCTTCTCAAAATTAGAAGATATGGAGAATAGGTCACGACGGAGTAACCTCAAAATAGTGGGTCTACCTGAATCTATCCCACCAGACCAGCTTGTGGAAATCTTTGAGGTGGACCTTCCCAAAGCCCTAGGTCTGCAACATAGATGTAAAACAGAGCGAACACACAGGCTTGGGCCGCCCAGAGACAATATGTCCAATACAGCGATTGCTTCTAAGAGTCCGGTCGCATCTAGAAACATTAACAACAAACCAAGATACTCCATAGCAAAATTTTTAAATCACAGAGATAAAGAAGAAATACTAAGGGCTTACAAGAACAGAAAACTCCCTCTGACATTACATGGCCAAAAAGTGCTGGTTTTTGCAGATTACTCGGTGGAGGTATCCCGCCGCAGAAGAGCTCTAAGTGAAGCGTGCTCCACACTATATAAAAGAAACATACATTTCCAGCTGAATTTCCCCGCTACCTTGAGGTTTAGGTCTAGAGATGGGACACTATTAACTTTCACAGACCCGGAAGATGCCATGGCTGCGATTTTAGATAATACTCGCTCACCAAAAGAAGGGGCATCCCCAAAGAATGTCGCGGATAAACCACAAGCATTATCAAATCCAGAAACGGAGCCAGAGGAAGAACGAGAATCGGTGAGAGCATACAGGCTACGATCCAACGCGACGTACGAGGGTTCAACGTCCAGAAGCGGAACTCCTAGACAGCAACGCCAGGCGGGGTCTCGGTGGCAAAGGAAGAAGTAAAACTGGCGACCTTGTCTGACTGAGTGGTCATATCGGAATCTGTTAAAACTGATGTGGGGAGATTGCAAATTGACCTCACCATGGTATAGACGCCCATAGAGCTTAAGACTAAGTCGTCCCCTTCATGTACAGCACTATCCGGGATGGGCTTTTGAATCAACGGACCTCATCCTTGACCTCTCTCCTATCGGGACCCGCCTCTTTCCCCACCGCCTCACCACCAAACTTGGCTTGTTTGCCTGCTGAGTATGCTGCTGGATTGTTTTTTTTTTTTTTTCTCTCTTTCCCTCTTCTTCACTTCCTTCCCTGCAGGATCATAAAAGTCGGAGAGAGATGAAAGAAGGAAACGAACGAAAAGCCGTTTACACGTACATGGACGAGTTTCCGCATTATTACAGGTCACCTTTGAGATAGACTTTATGGTTATCGGTGATACCAAGGGACTAGGTGTGGGAGGGAGAGGGAGAATTGGGTATTGTGATTATTACGGACGATAGAGTGATTACATATTGCAGCCGGAAGGTTCATTACTGTCACTTTGAGTGGAGACCCACTGCTCCATTTTACCTCTTCGGTAATCATCAGTCTCTCCCAAGATGACAAATTCTCATGTCACTGTTGTTGCAGTGATCATAATGTTGGTTTGGTGGGTATAGGAGGGGGAGAGGGGAAGAGAGGGAGAAAAGAGGGAGAGAGATCTAACAAGAGGAAGACAGGACAACAGTCGACGGAGGGGGGGGAGTGGAGGGGAGGGGAATGGAGGAAAAGAAACAATGACAGAAGTGAAATAGGTAAATGAAAGGAAAGGGAAAGATAGGGGTGCTTTAGGAAAGTAAAAATGCGTTATTATTCATTTGCCGGTTGCTGTGGCGGGATGGGATGCTGATTTATGGGTTGTATTGGTGGGAAGAAGAGAAGTCAGCTACTATGACAGAAAAGGAGAGGAGAAGATATCAGATTCATGGGGGGGACAATGGGAGGGGGGAGGGTATCTAGAGACGTATTTAGCAGTACGAATTCATATCAATGTATTTCATGTATCTTAACTATTCTATCTTGGCAAAGGTCATGGAGAAAACTACACAGAGGACGTATAGGACACCACTTGTCAGAAACATTGTTAAGGGGTGGAAGAGATGGTTAGGTGGGTCTCCTGGAACGTAAAGGGATTGCGCTCTCCAGCAAAGCGCATGATGATTTTACGTCACCTCAAAAGATTACGAACGGATGTGGCCTTGCTACAGGAGACCCACCTGACGTCAGAGGATTTCTTTCGACTCAAGAAGTTGTGGGTAGGGGAAATCTACGGATCGAGTGCGATAGAGAGGAAAGCAGGGGTTTTAATCTTGATACACAGATCTTTACCACATAAAGTCCTCTCCACACAAACAGACGGGGCGGGTAGATTGATCCCTATGATCATTCAAATTCAAAATGACGTCTTCTCTATCTATAATATTTATGCACCAAACACGAATCAAAAAAACATTCTGCCAGGGATTGCAAGCTAAACTCCTGACAGACGTGGGTCACAACAGGATAGAGGGAGGCGATTTTAATATGTTACTAAACGCAGAGGACGATAGGAGACACTCAACGACTTTGGGAGGGAAAAGTCAGACACCAAAGATGACACAAACTGACGACTTACTTGACACCCTTTTCAGGGATGTAAATATGACAGATGTATGGAGGACGTTGCACCCTCTTGATCAAGAATACACCCATTTTTCCCACCCCCATGGGTCTTGGTCTAGAATAGACATGTTTTTCACATCTCCCAATATACTACAGAGATCGACTGAAGTCAAAATTGAGGATATGGTGATTTCTGACCATAGCCCATTGGTGTTAGAAACCAAAGACGCCTATGAAAAAGGCACGGATTATTTGTGGAGATTCCCAGACACTTACACCAGAGATGAAAATTTCGTTTCCCTCCTTAGAGAATGGTGGTCAACCTACTCTAGAGACAACGAGAATCACCGCTCTGACCCAACCTTATTTTGGGAAACAGCAAAAGCGGTGTTAAGAGGTCATGTAATGGCTTACAGCATGGGGATGAAAAAAAGAATAAAAGAACAATTTGTAGCGGCTAGCCTAGAGGTAAGAAACGCATACTCCCATTATAAGTGCACGATGGCTGACCCCGATAAGGAATCCTGGCAGCAGGCTAAAGAAAAATTCGATATGTGGGCAAAAAGAAGGGAAGACATATATAAAAGTAGAATGGAACTTAACCTCCATAAATTTGGCGATAAAGCTGGCCGTTTATTAGCAAGATTGTCCCATGGTAAACAAATCTATTCCCCCATACAAACTATAATAGATAAACGAGGCAACACCTGGACCACGCCTAAAGACATTAGCCAGGCATTAGGGAAATTCTATACATCTCTATACTCAGATACCGACTCTGACACACCTGTGCAACCTGACTTGTCACAATTGATAAGCTTACCAAAAGTGACAGAAGAGGACAAACAATATTTAAATAGTCCTATCACGGTGGAAGAGGTAGAGAATGCTATTAGAAACACGAACCCGGGCAAAGCTCCTGGCCCCGACGGTTACAATGGAGCATTCTTTAAAGCCCTTAAAGACCAGGTTTCCCCAGTCTTGAGAGACTTATTTAATACAATACTTCAGGGATCTCCTATCCCTGATAGAATGAACTTGGCCCACATCAAACTTATCCCCAAACCAGGAAAGGTACTAACAGATCCTGCAAGCTTTAGACCGATCTCCCTGATAAATCAGGACCTAAAAATGCTCTCTAAAATAATGGCAGATAGACTAGCGACAATTATGCCTAAACTAATACCTCCACACCAAGCGGGGTTTATTAAAGGGAGATCAACAACTACTAATATTAGAAAAACGATGCTCCTGATTGATGTCATGGGAAAAAAGGTGGGAATAGAGAGGGGGGACCCAGCCGTGATCACCTTGGATGCAGAAAAAGCGTTTGATAATGTAAGGTGGTCATGGCTGGGAAGAGTCTTCGACTCTGTTGGGGTGGTGGGACCGTTTAGGCAATACATCCAAGCATTATATAACAATCCAAAGGCATGTATTAGTACACCTGGTTACTTGTCGGATTCTTTTTCTTTACAGAAAGGAACAAGACAGGGGTGCCCATTGTCACCTCTGCTCTTCAATTTGGCCATAGAGCCTCTCGCTTTATACCTGGAACAGAGATCCACATATGAGGGTTTTAGAGTGAGAACCAAAGAAGTCAAATTACTACTTTTTGCAGATGATATTGTCTTATATGTACAAAACCCGGAAAGGGACCTCCCCCACATACTTGAAACCATTGAAACCTTGGGCAAACAATCAGGATTCTATCTAAACAAGGAGAAATGCGAGATGATGTTCATCAACTCCAAGAGTAAACTCTCACAACTCTCGCACTTCTGTGATATCCCAATCACTAAAAACAGTATCAAATACCTTGGTATCCATTTGGCCAGATATCCGACCCAGACTTATAAACTGAATTTCATCCCAATTCTCTTAAAAATCGAGAAGGAGCTAGCGGGCTGGGTCAATCTGCCACTTACACTTATGGGAAGATGCCACCTACTCAAAATGGTCAGTTTTGCCAGACTACTGTATCCGCTTCAAAACGTCCCCATGCTGTTAAAACATACAGACTTAACTAAATTGAATAAGACCTTCTCGAGATTTTTGTGGAGGGGAAAGAAACCCAGACTGACTTTTGGCGTGTTAATGAGATCGAAAAAAGAGGGTGGACTTCAACTCCCAGATATCCGTGGCTATAACTTGTCATGTATCTTACGTAATGTCCTAGATTGGATCAGGAACACCAACAGACACTCAGACATAGTCCTGGAGGGAGAAGTTGCTAGCCCCTGGGAACTATCGGCTCTGTTACACTCACCACTCCCCCATTTACCTAAGACTCTTAAGAACACGGTAATATTCAGAGACACGATAGCAACTTGGAAGGGGGTAAGGAAAAAATTGAATTTGTCCTGGAAAATTTCTAGAGCACTCAACCCATGGAAATGTCCAGCCTTCCCGCTAGGCCGTGAAAACAGCCTGTTCTTGGCGTGGAGGGAGAGAGGCGTCAGAACCTTGAGTGATCTTATGGTCATAGACGAGAAAAGATGGATGACTGAAGACGAGGTCATACAGACTTATAATCTACCTCGTTTTCAAGTCATGCAATACCGCCAGATACACCACTACCTCCTCTCACAGCTGAGAGATATCTCAGGAGAAGTCAGCGACAATACGTGGTCTAAGCTGACGGCCATGACAGAGGAAGAGATATCCATCACCTCTCTTTATGCTACCCTACAAACATATTTGCGTCCTGCAAAACAGGTGACTCTTTTCACAAAGTGGAAAAAACACATAAAAGACCCAGACCTCACACAGAAGATAATAGAGGGATGGGGGACTTGCAGACGTTATATACATAACGAACGCTGGAGAGACTCCCAATTCAGGATTATCCATGGGATAATACAAGCGTTTAATATACCATCGATGCCAGGTAAACAGGAGAGGTGGGTAAATTGCCCTAAATGTAAGGCATACATGACAGATTTAGAACATGGCCTATGGTCCTGCCCTGCATCTAGAACCTACTGGAACTCGGTTGAACAGTGGGCGAGTGGTATGTGCGAGGGGCTAGAAAAATTGAACCCATTATTATGGCTTTTCCACTACCAGGGTAACGTGATGGGAAGGAAACCACCACATGCATTATTCCATTATATTGCAATAACTGCAAAGAGACTCTTGTTGCAGTTCTGGCTTAATGATAGACCTCCTGACCTAACACAGATCAAAGCTTCGCTGCGAAAGGTCCTTGCAATCGAATCCTTAGACGCTTTGAGTAACCCTAGCAAATTAACACCAAAATTCTTTCTTACATGGAGACGATTTATTGAATTAGAGTTCACTGATGCTGAAATAAGAACCCTTATGGAGGCACATAGGTCCTCAGCATGGTATGCCAACAAAGAATTAGGTTATTCACTGGGTAGACTTAAATATATAATTCAGACATAAAATCACCTTGAAATAACACACAGCATAGCCAAATGAATATTCTAACTGCAGTACTGGGCTCTAGGAAGGGTGGAGGGTGGGTTTAAGGGGAACTAGTTACTATTTTCGAAAAGTTTGTTATTGAACGGATGTTGCTGTTTAATAACTATGACAAGCAATGTTATGGATACTTAGTGTTATCATTTGATATTTCATGTTATTGTATAGTCATAACTGTCATTGTACCACCTCTTTTGTTAACAAAAAAAAAAAAATAATAATAAAAAAAAATGATGGTTCAAAAAAAAAAAAAAACCGCAGTGTGAAACCAGCCTAAATAGTCACATAAGGGGGAGTGATACATTTGTAATTAAGAATTTTTCCATAAATAGGTATGAGCACCAAACTGTTATTGAAAAGAGACATTCCAAAGTGACATGCTTGGTATGAAGTATGAAAATATAATCTATTATATAATTGCCGTAGCTGACTTCCGTCTGACTGGCGCTACTTCCTGTGGCTTTGTTCGCGTAGCTCGGAACTTTCTCCAGGACTCTGTCCGGGCACGCGAAGCAATGGCCGCGGCCATTGCGAGCAGTAAACCACCACCACCACCGCAGGCTCCCATCACTTACCCACTGGGGACGGATCACTTCCAGCAGCAGTGCTCTGCACTTCTGAATCCCATCGTCCTCTCCTCACTCAGACACCTGGCAGGTTCCTATCCAGCCTGCTCACTCAGCTGTTTTACTCAGCTCATGAAAACCCTTCAGCTGTTAACCCCTGTACATCGGACAGGTTTCACACACCACACACAATCACGAAAACCGGCCCATGTGAACACAGACCTGCATTGATAACCCGTGTGATGCACCCGGCCAGGGGCCACATCACCACACCTCACTTTCTCCGCACAGCAAAGCACTCATCCCCACAGGTTCAACCGCTCATTAGGCTCATGAATGTATCGGATCTTCAGCACTCACACTCAGCTGTTTTACTCAGCTCATGAAAACCCTTCAGCTGTTAACCCCCTGTACATCGGACAGGTTTCACACACCACACACAATCACAAAAACCGGCCCATGTGAACACAGACCTGCATTGATAAACCGTGTGATGCACCCGGCCAGGGGCCACACCACCACACCTTACTTTCTCCGCACAGCAAAGCACTCATCCCCACAGGTTCAGCCGCTCATTAGGCTCATGAATGTATCGGATCTTCAGCACTCACACTCAGCTGTTTTACTCAGCTCATGAAAACCCTTCAGCTGTTAACCCCTGTACATCGGACAGGTTTCACACACCACACACAATCACGAAAACCGGCCCATGTGAACACAGACCTGCATTGATAACCCGTGTGATGCACCCGGCCAGGGGCCACATCACCACACCTCACTTTCTCCGCACAGCAAAGCACTCATCCCCACAGGTTCAACCGCTCATTAGGCTCATGAATGTATCGGATCTTCAGCACTCACACTCAGCTGTTTTACTCAGCTCATGAAAACCCTTCAGCTGTTAACCCCCTGCACATCGGACAGGTTTCACACACCAAACACAATCACGAAAACCGGCCCATGTGAACACAGACCTGCATTGATAACCCGTGTGATGCACCCGGCCAGGGGCCACATCACCACACCTCACTTTCTCCGCACAGCAAAGCACTCATCCCCACAGGTTCAGCCGCTCATTAGGCTCATGAATGTATCGGATCTTCAGCACTCACACTCAGCTGTTTTACTCAGCTCATGAAAACCCTTCAGCTGTTAACCCCCTGTACATCGGACAGGTTTCACACACCACACACAATCACGAAAACCGGCCCATGTGAACACAGACCTGCATTGATAACCCGTGTGATGCACCCGGTCAGGGGCCACATCACCACACCTCACTTTCTCCGCACTTCACTCACTTTCTCCGCACACATACACACACACACACACATACTCCGCTATACTTACCACCGGCCCTGCATCACCGACATGTCGCCGCCCCCGAACTACTCGATCAAATATCGCGTCCAAAAAGTCTCGCCAAACTTCCCGGACGCCATATTGGATCCAGTCGTCCGCGGGCGCCGACATGTCAACTCAGGATCCAGCCGGCAGGGAAGACGTAGGGTCGGTGCTAACTATAGCGAAGTGTCTGTGTGTGTGTGTGTGTATGTATGTATGCGTGTGCTGACCACTCTGCCCACAGCGCTGCACTCAGCACTCTGCCCACGCCACTGTGCTCACCAATCTCACCGCACTCACTGCTAACCACTGAGCCACCGCACTCACTGTTAACCACTGAGCCACCGCACTCGCTGCTAACCACTGAGCCACCGCACTCACTGCTAACCACTGAGCCACCCCACTCACTGCTAACCACTGAGCCACCTGTATACACACAATTCATTTCACCCCACTCCCCTAACTATTAGTAAATATACTATATATGGATTCTAGACTACCCGATTCTTTCGAATCGGCCCGCCATCTATATATATATATATATGTGATTATATAGGAATTATCAGTATTATGTATGTGATTAGGTATAAATTAGTGAGTCGCGCCTATTCTGCAAGGACTCGCAACGGCCGCTTGGCGGCCATTGCGAGTGACGCTTTGCAAATCAGTGGCGCCGGCAATGCTTCACAGGTCGCGTGGGCGCTGCGCCCACGCCCACAACGACGGAAACAGCGCCGAAACTTACGGAAGTGCGTTAGGGAAATTATATATTACATACTGATAATCTATTATATAATTGCTGTAGCGACTTTCCTCGCACACGGCGCTACCTCCGTGGTTTTGTTCGTGGACGCGCATCGCCCACGCGACTCACTCGCAATGCCCGCGAAGGGGGCATTGCGAGTCGTTGCAGCAGCCCGAGCAATGCCCTATACACAGATTCTAGAATCCCGATGCAATCGCATCGGGCTCACAGCTAGTAATATATAAATATACATAAAAATAGAAAAATAGATAAATAGAGGTTACTATAATTCAACAGTACAATTAATCTGCAGGTAAACAAGAGGAGATAGAAAACACACAGTGGGAGGTGATAATGAGAACGCACCAAAATCCTCACAGGTATTGTTACCTAATAAGCAGAATAAAATTATTAATAAAGAAAACAAACCACCGACATAATATTTTAAATTTTCCTATCAGCTAAAGGGCACTGAGAATCCTAAAAAGCTACTACATACAGGAGAGGCATTATAGGAGACCCAGTGTAAGGTAAGGGTCGAACAGTACTAATGTTACAAATTATAAAACCAGAGAAAAAGCAACTGGTAACTTGATATATCATTTTTAGGATTCCTATTACTAATTGAAGAACACAGTTCATCATAAAGTGTGGTGTCCAAAACATATATAAGAAGAAATACCGGACTAAGAATATAAATTAATTTCCAAGAGTAGATTGTTATGTACTGTACAAAGAGAAATAGTGTATATTTTTTATGGATTTTTTTAATAGATTTTTTAGTGAATTCTATTATGAAATTTTAATACTTCAATAAACCATTTAGTAAGAAAAACAAAGTAGTGTGAATCGATCAATAGTGATAACACATAGCCATTGATTTTAGGAAGATATGCGCTGGGCCCTTATAACTTTACATAGCAATTATAATTACTTGCTCTACATTATTATTAAATAAAAATTTAAACGGCAATTACGCTTTAACCCCTTCATGACCCGGGAATTTTTCGTTTTTCATTTTCGTTTTCTCGCTCCTCGGCTTCCAAGACCCATATTTTTTTTATTTTTCTGTCAAAATAGACATATGATGGCTTGTTTTTTGCGGGACGAGTTGTACTTTCAGACGCAATCATTTATTTTACCATATAGTGTGCAAGGAAATTGCAAAAAAATTCCAAGTGCGGTGAAATTGCAAAAAAAGTGCAATCACACATTTGTGTTTTGCGTTTTTTAGCCGCTATGTTCACTATATGGTAAAACCGACTTGACAGTGTGATGCCTCAGGTCGGTACGAGTTCGTAGATATCAAACATGTATACCTTTACTGGTATCTAAGTGGTGAAAAAAAATTCAGAAGTTTTGAAAAAAAAGCACTTTTTGCACCTTATTTTGCAACCCCTGGTGTTCTCATTTTTCGGGATCTGTGGCCCTGTGATGGCTTATTTTTTGCGTCTTGAGCTGACCTTTCTAATGATACCCATTTTTGGGCTGATGCGCTGTTTTGATCGTCCATTATCGCATTTTATAGAAATGTTGCAGCGACTAAAAAAACATAATTTTTGCATTTTTTTCATTACGCAGTTTAGGGCTCTCATTAATTGATTTTATATGTTGATAGATCGGGTAATTCTGAACGCAGCAATACCAAACGTGTATTTTTATTTTTTTAATACTTTTATTGTGAATGGGGGAAAAGGGGGGTGATTTGAACTTTTATGTTTGTTTGTTTTTTAATAGGTTTTTAAAAACTGTATTTTTTTATTAATTCTTATTTTTACACTGCCCCTTTAAGAGGCACCTTGCTGCACAGTCCGATCGCTACTGGGAGATACCGATGAGCTACAGCTCATCAGTATCTCCCAGAATAGCGGACGTGTTGTGGTTGGCAGCGCCTGCCAATCACAACCCTGAAGTGCTTTCTGACAGCATCCGGGGTCTAGCCAAGACCCCGGGCTGTCACAAGACTGCCGGAGATCCTGCGATATTATCGCGGGATCTCCGATGCAGGCGGGCTCCGTTCCCCGCCATGGCCGCCTTAGATCTTTTTGTCAGTGATTGACAGCGAGATCCAAGGGGTTAACAGCACCGATCGGATCCCGGATCATCAGATCTGATGAGATCAGCTGAGATGTCAGGGTTTTGATGTGAGCTCCGCGCCGGAGCTCACATCAAACACCCCTTACCGGCCCCTGATGTCCTCCTACGTCATGGGTCGGGAAGGGGTTAAATTCCCCCAAAGTACACATTCTTTGCCAAAATTATTATCATTTATTTATATAGCACCATTAATTCCATGGTGCTGTACATGAAAGGGGTTTCATACAAAAAGCAAATGTAGGCTACAGTGAACAAATTAAGAATAACAGACTGGTACAGAGGGTAGAGGACTCTGACCTTATGGGCTTACATTTTATAGGATGATGGGGAGTAGACTGTAGGTTGTGGGTTGCGGCAGCACTCATGGTGGTGAGAAAGCTGTATGGGGGGGGGGGGGTGGTGAGCTTGCCTCTCCAGTTGTGGTCATTAAGTAAGATCATTGCAGGCTGTAAGCTTTCTTGAAGAGATGGGTTTTCGGGTTCCATCAGAAGGATCTGAGAGTGGTGGGTAATCTGATGTGTTGGGGCACAGAATTTCAGAGGATGAGGGATATTCGGGAGAAGTACTGGAGGCAATTGGGTGAGGAGCAAATGAGTGTGGAGGAGAGAAGAAGGTCTTGGGAGGAATGGAGATTACATTAGGGAAGATAGTGGAAGATTAGTTAGGAGATATCAGGAGGGGACAGGTTATAGACAGCTTTGCAGGTCAGTGTTAGTAGTTTGAACTGGATTCGTTGTGATATTGGGAACCAGTGAAGAGATTTTCAGAGGGGAGAAGCAGGGGTGTAGTGTCGAGAAAGGTGGATTAGTTAAGTAGCAGAGTTGAGGAGAGATTGTAGAGGTGCAAGAGTGTTAGCAGGGAGGCCACAGAGGAGTTTGTTGCAGTAATCAAGGTTAGAGATGATGAAGGACAGATTCGGAAAATAATTTTGAGCTGGAGGTGACAGGAGGTGGTAAGAGTTTCGATGTGCGGTTTTAAGGACAGGGCAGAGTCAAGAGTTACTCCAAGGCAGCAGATTTCAGTTGCAGGTGAGAGCGTGATGCCATTAATTGGCATAGATGGATCAGGTAGGGAAGATGCATTAGATGGAGGAAAGATAATAAGTTCTGTTGAGTTTTAGGAAAGGAGAGGAGAAGGAGGATATGGCTGATAGACACTCCGGGATTCTGGATAGCAGGGCAGTCACATCTGGGCCAGTGGAGAGGTACATCTGAGTGTCATCAGTATACAGGTGATACTGGAAGCCATGGGACTTTTATGAGTTGACCTATGTCAAGGCTATAAATGGAGAAGAGTAGGGCCTGAACATGTAATATACCAAAATTTCAAACACAAACAATAGTATAACATGTAATTATATATGATTCCAAGGAAAGTTAAGTAAAATATAAAAATAAATATTTTTTACAGGTTTTTTTTTCAAGCAGTATGCCTAAATATTCCAATAGAGCAAAAAAATTATACGCATAAAAAGATAACAGAAACCGGCATTAATCATGAAAAAGTGACAAGAAATTACACCCTAGTACACATATTGTACATGTCCTCACCCTGGTATATAAGGGGCATGCCAAAAATAAAAAAGTCAGAGCCTTACAAATAATGTGCACTATAATATCGTAGTGACGTCTGGTCCTGTATGCTTAAAATGCACTTTCCCAAATTAGATAATATATACAGATGCTTCCACAATTTTGTGAAATGGAAAATCAAAATTTATTGGTGGAATATTGTAAAATGTTAAAAGTAGAGTTTTCTATTTAGATTGTGTTAAAGACTAGCGCCACTGTATTCATATATTTGAAGAGGAACATTCATAATGTGGTTGACATACTTAAGGGAAATTACTCTTCAGTTCCAAATTGGAAACATTCATTTGAATTCCAATGTTCTGATATAATTTACTCATTTGAGTGTGTCACAAATTTGTAATATGCTATTTTATAAAATACACATTTGAATCCTTACATTGTACAGGTTGGCTATACAGATTTAGTGAAATATATAACATTAAAGAGGCTAAGCAAAATTATTACTTTTTGTATTTTTACTGTTTCCTTTCTGATTATTTTCTGAATTCTCTACGTTGAAGTCACAATTGTACCTAATTTGTGGCAGCTCTCCAGGATGCAAATCAGTCAAACAGAAGTAGAAGAGAAAATTTACATGAAAGTGCATATAATTATCTTCATTTTTCTCAAATGCTATTTTGTTTTGATGAATCAGCAGGATATATGTTTCCTATTTTTCATTCAAAAGCTACAAATGAATAAAGGTGCACGTGCTAATTATTACAGTATGAAATAATCAAATGTGTTGTAATGCCTTAAACGTCTCTGATAGATATGTAAAATTTACTATTGTGCCAAATGAAATATAAATGTATTAAAAAAAAACAGTAAAGAACAAAACTAACTTTGATTCAGTGTTAAGATATTATAACCATCCATAGCCTAATTATAATTCATATACTCAAACTGAGTAACTCCACATTGAGTATTCCCTGATATTACCTGTAGGCCAAATAGGACTAGCAGCTGATACACTACAGTGCCAGCAAAAAAAATCTTTACACTTGAATAGGCAAAAAACCTTTACATGTAAAATCAATGTCATTATTTCACTTCTTAAAGGGAACCTGTCACCTGGATCTACCCCCCCTGACCTATCACTAGCTGTCCCTACACCTTCCTAGCTGCTCTCTAACCATCCCTCTCTGCTGTAAATCCGCCCTGTAGAGATAAACAAAATGACTTATAACTTACTGGAGGTCGCTCTCTCAGGAGACTGGAAAGGCAGCTCCAGGCTCCATTCTCCCCTCCTCCGTGTTTCACCTTCACGCGCCACTGGGCGTCATTATTCTTTCTTCATGTCCTCCTGCATTTGGAATCTCCCGCCCTCTTTCCTCCTATGATGCACCGGCCAATACTTCACATCCAGCCCTGTGCATTATAGGCCTGATCTCCTGATCGGCCCGATGCATTATGGGCGTGATCACATGATCAACCCGCCTTCAAAATGCGCATTGCGCATGCACGGAGACGGGCCGATCACGTGATCAAGCCCATAATGCACCAGGCTGGATGTGACGTATCGGCCGGTGCATCATAGGAGGAGAAAAGGCGATTACAAATTCAGGAGGAGATGAACAAAGAATAATGACATCCAGCGGGGCATGCAGTGAAGCACAGATGAGGGGAGGATGCAGCCTGGAGCCGCCTTTCCAGTCTCCTGAGAGAGCGACCTCCATAAGTCATTTTTCTTAATCTTTATAGGGTGGATTTACAGCAGAGAGGGATGGTTAGGGAGCAGTTAGGAAGATGTAGGGACAGCTAGTGATAGTTCAGGCAGGTAGATAGAGGTGACATGTTCCCTTTAAAAGTGCATGGAATGACAGAGAGAATTAAAAACTGTCTAATAGCAAAACTGACTTAGTTGCACATAGCAACCAATTAATGCTCATCTCTCACTTCTCACATTTCTCTGGTGAAATACAAGCTGCACTCTGATCAGTTTCTATGGGAAACTAGGACCATTAGATAGTTTTTGATTATTTTCCTTAATGGTGTAATGGATGCCCTCCACACCTTTTGGGTGGACTGTCCTCTTAATTGTCTGCCGCCAAATTGATGCTTTGTCTAAGTGTGTGCACGCCACCGTAAGAACCACACTGACACACAAGTCAATGTAGAGCTTAATGACAAAGACCTTTATTAAGGGAAGAGTTAACATTTATATATGGCTCCTTAAAGGGATGTTAAAAGGGGTGTTTGCATCATATTATGCTGAATCTACATTTTATTCTGAAAAACATTCATATTCTCTGTGTTAGTTAGTTTAATTTAGCCTTGGATTCGTAGAGTACAATCAGAACATGCTGATAAGTACAGTACAGTACATTCAAAACATGCTGATAAGAACTTCTATACTGCTACATCTAAGTCAAAACATTATATAAAATCTGAGACAGAGAAATCCCGAAGGTGGGAGGAAAGAAGGAGAGAGAGCTAACTAGAGAAAAGAGCAAGGCCTTTTTCCTACAAACAGGCCTCTAGCCTGTACACTGAAAGATTTCTGAATGACTTCTATAAACTAATATAAATTATTAACTATTTATTGCCATAACAAATGGGTCGGAAAAAGCCTAAAAAGAAGAAGAAATCCTGTCCCTTGACTTTGCTAGAAGAGGGGGGTTCGGTGATTGCTGTAGAGTTCTTTGCATTTCGAGAGAGGCAATATATTAACTGAAGCGGTTGGCTGCGTCATTGCCTCCTGGGATGGTACCGCAGAGGATGTCAGGCTCTGGTGCACCTAAGTAAACTTCACCAAGGACTGATAAGCTGTTGAAGCGTGAAGTGATGTCAAATCCTTCTATAACAGCTGTTGAACAAAAAACAAGACAATTCATCACCACCTACAGAAGAACCTAGGTCTGGCAAATCACCATGACACAAAGAAGCCTCTGCTCACAGCAGCAATGATGAAGTAAAGGCTTGCCTTTTGCAAGAAATATCAAGGCTGGACATCTGAAAAGTGGAAAAAAGTGATGTTTAGTGATGAGAGCACTTTATGTTTGGTCAGGGGGAGGGGCTCAAAGATTGTGCGTCATCGGAGTACCACATCATGGTATGGCTCAAAATATATGGTTAAGACTATTAAACACCCAGACAGTATGATGGCTGGGGGAAGAGCATTCAGTAGAAGCATGGGCATTGCAGGTTCGTACTTCCTTCCCAAGAATATAAGCGTGAAAGCAAGCAGTTATAGTAATGATTTAAAAGAACGTTTTTCACTTTGTGTCATGAAGCCCCTACTCACAAAGCCGTGACAAAGTGTTAACATTTCAGATTGGCCACTGACCTTAACCCGGTAGAAAATGCCTGGAATTTAATAAAAAATAAGATTCAGGAGACATGAGCCACAACACTAACGATCTAAAGGAGGCACTGAAGTCTCTATGCATAACCATGGACTCCATGTACTTCACCAGCCTTGATATGGCTCAAATGATAAAATACTAAGTGTAACAAAATATTTGCAATAAAACACTTGGATGTTAATGAGTCGGTCAACAGGGTAGGGGGTACTCGGATACCGGGACAGGTTGCTACTTCAGTGGGGATCATGGCTGGTCGGGTCCCGGTCTTGTGCCCTTGACACTCAATGGCTGAGGGGAAAACTATTTAGGAAGGGGAATTATTATACGTGACGCCACCTGTGGTACCTGGTAATGTGGTTACTAGCGCTGCAGCTGGCCGCTGAGGTGATGGTGATGCAGCTTTGGCATTACAGCTCCCCACAGGCAAAGCTTTTACCTCAGGGCAGTGGGGTAGATAAGGGGAGTAGAAGTCCTTGGCTCTGTGTAAGTTTTCCAGACAGCGGCGGTGAATCAGGCACACACACACAGTAGTCTCTGTTTCAGTACCTTTTTACTGATGTCGGGTAGCAGGTACAGTCCAGGAGGGTATCCAGGTGGCCGGTGCAGTTTAGGATATCCACCTTAGAAAGTTGTGAGGCCTCCTCTTCCTTTTGTCTGTGGTAATTAGGGTCAGTTCTGCCTTAAAGGGATCCTGTCACCCCCAAAACACCTCTAAAGCTATTAAAAGCTGTCCCTAGAGCATAGTAACACTTACCCTACACTCCTTTTAGCTCCTAAATGCACCAAGTGAAATTGAAGATAAATATTATTAGAGTACCTCATTAGGGATGATAATGAGTGACTATGCTATTCATAGTCACCCTGGTAGGCTCTCCCACTTCATGATATCACGCCTCCATAGGCGTGATCTTCTAATCAGATTAAAATGCACGCCTCCCCGCCGCTCTGTGCTGTCTCGGCCGGCCTGTAGTGGGGGTGGGTGACGCGAATCGCGTCATTTCCGGCGCCGGGTGACGTAGTACACCCGCGCCGCTTTGTTAGCTTCAAAACGCGCACTGCTCTCCGGGTGCATCGGCAACAAGCGAAATGCAGATTGCACCTCCGCTGTGCCATTAATGCCCCCGGACCCGCTTACCTCACCATCTCCACCGCCCTGTCAAATGACACATAACACACCGCCGTCAACTCCGGCGCAATACCAACGTTGACTGATGCCCTCCACCGGATACGACCACTAATAAATCCACCGAGACTTGTACGGCTCCTTCTTCGGAACCATCCACAATAGAAACACTCTCAAATTCGCACAGGAGGATACAAAGGTATAGGCCATCCACCCCAACTCGACTTCCTTCCTCAACTCAGACTCCACAACCATCGGATGAGCCGTAGTCAAATCTACCTAGCCGAAACAAACTGTCCGCCATGTCAGACAGAATACGAAAAACCACACAAAACCAGAACACAATAACTTGACGGCCTCCACATCAGGGAACCTACTTATGAACGGCACCATCACCTCGACCATAAACCTGAGTCCTCCCTATGTCGATGCAACTCTGCCTTTTTTTTTACCCCTTTGTAAAACACCGGGCAAAACTATGGCTGCCTCCACAGCCTGAACATTCATATTTGAATCTATATAATGCCACAAACTTACACAGTCCGTCATTTAACTGCCAATATCAACCCTTGCGGAAAGTGGGCGAGACACCTGCCCCCGCCTCCCCCACGAAAGGTATGAGCAGGAGCTGTCATTAAACCCAACCACAAGGAAATATCCTAATGATCCCACCGCATGTTTGGATGCAAAGCCTCACGCTGCCAAAAATTGCTCATCCTAACGCAACCAAGACAAGCCCCTCCATACACCCTGTAAGCCTCCCCAATAGCATCCATATACCCAAACAGATGGAACCATGCTCTGGCTCCTTTTTCCCCACTACGCTCACCAGAATAGCTAAGGGCCACCCTACACACACCAAACCCACCCGCCCACCCCCGAACAACCCACTGGCCGCAGCAAAACCATGGACACACCGCCCCACCCCGTGTCCGTGTACAAAAGGAACAATGTGTCCACGACTCCACCGCAACCAGCAAGCTGCCCAGAAGCCGGACAGACAAGCCGGCGCGTGCAAAGCGGCCATAAGGCTTGCAACCCCTTAGCCAACGTTCGCAGTATAAGATGATAACGCCGCTACTCTTCCACCTTCTTAGCGTCACTAGGCTTAACCTTATCCAAGTTAAACTTCTCAAGGGGCGCAACGGAAAATTTTAAAACATACTCCCCTTTCCATATCTTTTCCTTCACAACCTCTTTAAGGTGAGCCCCCAATGGGCTCTCAAAAACATACATATACCTCACTCGCGGCCCTTCCATCCAAACTCACCCCCTTATCCTCCTTTTCTTTATCCGCCCCAGTCGCATCGACTGCCGTGTCCGGCACCGTCACTGCTTGACCCGCACTACCAAAATCTTGCTACACCGCAGCCTTAAACGCCCTATCCGACACGACCACGGCCAGACCCACCCATGCTACAGCTGTAGACCCCGGCAGGCTACCCACTCCCCTGCCCGTCCCTAAGCTCTGCAGCAAACCTACTAACTGACCTACCACATTCCCATCGACTGACCCCCAGACACCGTCGTCATTGACACCCCCCTACTGCCCCACCTAACCTGACATATATGCATTGTTAATGTAAGTGATCTCACCAGGCTGCCTCGGGGCAGCCGCAACGGAGTCCTCTGCCATCCATCCCAGTGATGATGATCCGATCACCGATCGCCCTCATGGCCTCTTCTGACCGGAGCCCACCGACGGGACCCCAGCTCCAAGCCCACCCTGCCGACTGCAGAAGGGCTGTTCCAAAGCCGGGCAATGCTGGGAGCCCCCACCACACTGGTAGGGACCGAAACGGCCACCATGGGCCCTGCATCTGAGGATGCTACACGCCGGGTGCGACCCCCCACTAGACCTAGGGGCCACCGCTGCTGGTGCTGGCCAGATCCCCCCGCCCCTGTGCTCCGGGGACTCTGAATGGCGCTGTACTTTCCTGGTCACCGGACGTGACCACTGATTGCGCCCAGCTGCTGAATGTGCTGCAGTGTGTCCCTCTAGGCGTTGTAGGCCCCCCTCCCTCGGGAAGGCCGCTCCGGCCCCGCCGACTGCGGTGGTGTATGGCCCGTGTTCGTCAGCTGCTCAGCACTCTCCCCTCTGCGTGCCTGCCTGGGAGATGCCGCTATACTCCGGGTCCCGGACTGGAAGTAGGCTACAGACTGACCCGCCCACTTCCATAGCATCACGATCCGGCGCGGATTCCTCCCGCCGGCCAGCGTAGGGCCCCCGGCTGTATGGGCACCCACACTGCCGAGGAGGGTCCCCCCGGGGATCCGAAAATGAGCCCACCTCCCCCCTCACCTCCAGGAATGAGCGCCCTGGCGGCCTGGATCGGCGGCCACGTGCTGCAGGGGGTGGAGGGGGCAGGTGCCGATGGGGACATACAGGCAGCCAAATGGAGGGCTGCACTGCCTGTGCCCCATGCACCGCTGCAGCAGCATGGATCAGAGCCCACAGGGAACCCAGATCCGCTATGCTGGTAAGTTCCATACCTAACAGCGTCACTAAACTGTCCTAGCTTGCCCGGAAATGGAGTGAGGGGTTACTTCCCCCTCTCCATTATAAGCCCCCTTTAGCTCCCCCTCTTCCTACCCTAACCAAACCCCCCAACCAATAGGCACCCTCTGCCTTCCACACATTTTCTTAACCTCTACCTTCCCCCTATTAACTCCCTCCCTCCCCGAATGTCATGCTGCCAGTCCACCTTTGGGGTTCCCTGGCCTTTCTTTACAAACTTAAGGTACTGCTGGTAGGATACAATGTTTTATGTGATAGAAAAACAATAGATGTATACATTACATGGGCTATTATTTATCTGCTCTTTGTCCAGAAAAAATTTCAGCACTTCACAGTTAATACGTTTTTTTGAGGCTTGAAAACCTTTATCTTATAATAAAAGTAAGTGGAAATATAAATTTGCGTACTCATTAATATTCGCAGTTGATTAAAGTTGATTCTGTTTTTAAAGTTCTTCTCATTCTCAGTGGAATTCATCACTTGACTCTCCTCACATTTCATCAGGAAAAGTGTAGAGAAGCCCTGTGTAGCTACATCTGGAACCAATGAAGTATAATATGAAGATAGGAGCAACAAACATGAAGAAAGGCGAAGGTAAACAGGAAGAAAATTGGATCTAAGCTCTTGAAGTACAAGTGTTCTTATGGGAGAAATTTTTACACAGCAGGACAAGTCAACACTTTGCATCTTAGAAGGTAATAAAGAAGTTCAGCATTTCTGCTCACATTATTTATTCCCCATTGTAAAGTTTATTCCTTACTAAAAGATAACCTCTTATGACATTTTCCTTGTGTTTCCTATATGCTTCATCATTAACATCTTTAACTATACAGAAAAGGCTGACTTAAATCATACAAAGATTTATTTCTTCAAAACAGGAATATAATGTCAGTGTCTAGAAGCACTACATCCTTTCCATAATGGTCAGGGCTGTATTTGCCACTAGGCACTCTTGAGTGGTAGCACCACCATGAAGAATTTTTTTTTCAGAAAACTTCCCCCTTTTTACCTTTGCTGCACTAGGTATAAAAATGCCATTTTTATTTGGGGGAGGGTGTGTGTGCATGGGCAGAGGAGCACTGATCAGCTCTGTGCCCCAAAGAAAGAAGATCATAGAGATGAAGGATCTGTGATGACATTATGACCATGTAACTCTAATGGGTGGAGCCATTCTTCAGAGTGCAAGTGAGATGTTTCCCTGGGCAGGAAACAGCAGAACAAGCACTGGTGACAGGTAACAAGAGAATAGAGGTACATGTGGGGGTCCAAGCTACATGTAGTGGTTACATATAGGTGTGCAGGCTACATGTGGAGGTACATATTGAAGGTGCAGGCTACATGTGGGGGTACATAAGTGTGGCGTCCTGCAGAATTAGTCATTCCCAATATCATAATTATATAAACAACTGGGGGAGCCCAAAAAACAGACCAAACTTTAAATAGTAAAAAAAGCAATATTCAGCTCACCCCTCTATGATCTTCCTCTTCAATGGATCCAATTCCCGGCGCTTGGAGCTGCATCCATGGTCCTGGGCCGCAGAGAATCTTCAAACAGGAAAGTAAAGACTTAGTGTATGCAAATGAAGGGAGTTGACTGAAACACCAATTGATGACATCCTTATGGACTGCCTCTTTTAACTAGGTGTTTAAGATATATACTGCATTTTTATAATATCTATGAATCCATGATTAAGGCAGGTAGCTGAAAGGATTTTCCGAGGTGGTATGTAAGGGACCCCCTATGCTGCATGGCTTTTTAAACTTGTTTCAATATAACTTCCTGTTTTACTACTGTCCTGCTTCCTGAAAATGCTGGATTTATTTTCCTGTTTGAAAAAAAATCTGTAAGCATCTGCAACTCTGGTGATGTGGGAAATCAGCTCTTTAGCAATTTTAATACATGCAGATGTGATCAGTGCAAAGGGCTATTGTGAAGTATGCTGGTAAGCAGCCCTATTGGAGAACTACTGATCTCAGGAGGAGCAACAGTGCTCATTTTGGATTTAGAGTTGCTGGAGAGAAAGGAGGCCAGCCAGAGCCTTTGCTACGGTTGCCCTAGGGACATAGCAAAATCTTTGCATCCGCATGAGACATGAAGAGGTGAGGATATGTGTGGAGAGATGCCTTAATGAGATCCTGAGTTATCAGCAGTGGGAAAGAAGCTAAAGCACTTGGTGGTGCAGGCTATATGTGGGGATATAAATGTATTCCTCAGTAACGCGCCCTGGCGCTCCTACATGAATTTGGGCTGCAGGTCTGTTACATACAAATCAAGTGACACTCCAATGTAGTAGACAACAATGGTTCATTACTTGGCATCAACTTATTAACAGATATTTATGCAGTACATTACAGTTCAGCGTAATCTTCACTTCTTTCTAGACTGCTGCACTCACTGAACACTACAGAAGCCAGGTCATTCAGTCCTACCTTTGGTTTATTCTTTCTATCCAAGCTGCAGCTCTACACCTGTCCTTTTTAAGGCTGGTTTCCCACTTGTGGACTCCTCTACAGCGTCCTGCGCTCGGGTGCAGATGGCCGTGCACACCCATTGCCGGCAATATGTGATTTGTGCGCATGCGGACGCTTGCGCACAAATCACACACTCTCGTCCGCACCAGGAATGCGACACTACTCAGCCTTCACTCCCTGGTCTCTCAGGAAGCCCACCTCTCCTGTCACGAGTCACACTAAGCAAGCAGCTTTGCAGCTCCTCAGACCTGAGGTCTGCATCGGACTCACGCTGGGCCCTAACTGATGCTTCTATAGAAACCGTCACTCTCCCTATGCACTAGCTACTCCTCTATTGGCTAGTTCCAGCTGTCAAATGCCTTTTGTCTGGCAGATTTAATCTTTCAACTGCCAACCTATAAAACGTATACTACCTTATTAAACATCCTACCTTATATACTACATAACATTATACCAATACACTTACATTATCAATATTACTATAATTTACATGCAACATTATATAACAGTGTGGTCAACATCTTTGAGGGGAGGGGCATGACCATCCCTTTACAGGAGTGCAGGCTGTATGTTTGCAGTACATGGGGTGCATATTGTGATACATTGCCCCCACAAAGGAGGAGAAGCTAAGCACTCCTTAGTGGAGTTGAAGATACAAGCAATTTGTACTGTAGACAGTGAGGTAGAGTCTTTTTTGATGAGGAAACAAGTGTTATAAATGACAGATGACAGTTTACTGAACTTATTACAAATTTCTTATTGGGGCCTATAGAGTTAGGGCCCCATTCACACACTGCTTTTTTTTTTTTGCTGGGTATTTTTAAGCACAAGCTCATCACAAACCAGGAGTGGGTGATTAAACATATAAGTGGAGCACTTGTTTCTATTATGGCCACTTTACACGTCCCGATATCGGCGTCCAACTCCGACCAAAAGTCACGTGGTTCGTGCGTTGGCCCCGATATTGTTCGTGCGTTGTATGGTTTAAACGTCCAATACGATGCACGAACGATGCCAAAACGATATCGGGGATCAAATGAGCCTGCTCTCCAACGGCCCGATATTGGTTGGACGTTGTGGCCGGATCGGGCTGTGTAAAAGCCCAACTACGATGAGAAGTACAACGTTCCCTATTCTCTCCCATGTTAAATGGTCGTTCCTGGGTCGTCCGTACAAGGGGGCGTACACATCGTTGGAGCGTTGCCTGCCGATATCGCGCTGTGTAACATCTCCTATGCGATCTTGGAATTCTGCCCAGAAAAAGCGCGTTCCCGCGGCATTGTATCCAATATCGGACCGACGTTGGGAAGTGTAAAGTGGCCATTAGACCTTTCCTCTGAGTGTGCCACCCCCGGTTTTGATTGTTCCACTCCTGGCTTTTTTTGAGCTTGTGCGTAAAAATACACAGCAAAAAAAGCAGTGTGTGAATGGGGCCTTATTCTACAGAAACAGAGATAATGCTGGTTAAAATAAATACAAACAGAAGCAAACTCAGTATGAAAAACAGAATTATAAAACTAGGTAAATAACTTGAAAAAAAAAAAATTAAGGACAAATGCTTGAAATGAAGTCATGCCAGCGGTTAAATTATGTCTATGTATGAATTTGTAGAACAAAAATGTATTCTATCTCATCCCCATGCAGCAAACAAATACTTCTAATTTTTACTGGCGTTATGACTTGCAATGCCCTATGGTAATGTATGAGATGGATATGAATGATGGAAATCCGTACAGTCTACTTCTTTTCTACAGCTGCTGATGCAATTAACAAATGCAGTATTTTATTTTATTCTTTGAGATATTAAAATATGAAACTCACAACATCAGAGAATTATACTCTTGGAGTTATAGTTAGTATGCTGATGTTAACTATCTTCAAAGGCTGCTTTGTATACTGTAGTATGAGGCAAAAATCAGCTATACACTGTGATGCACTCACAGCTCAAGTAGTTTTTTCATAGCACTTGTATTATACAGTCTTGTATTGGGTGCACAATGAAATGTAGCCTTAATCTCATTCGTTTGATTGTGGCTGGAACATTGGTCTGCAATTCTCTGAATGCTTTAATCATATCAATCTAGATCCTCCACTAAGAAAAAAAGTTTTCCTTGCAAGTTTATTTTTACTTTGCCATGTGCCTAAGGTATGGTTTATTTTTACTACTGCACTTACTAGATACTTCCACCCACACCACTGACGTTGTCAACATAAGTGCGAAATGCTTGAATCCTAACCTGCATATGTAGGTGAAACCTTTCTGTTGCTATACTACTGAGAGCTCCTTCAGACATCAGTGATTTTTCTCATATGTAAAAACCAGTCCAAGTTCTACCACTGTTTTACATCAGTGTCATCAGAGTTCGGTCAGTTAGTCCGAATTTGGTCAGAATTTCATCAGTTTTTCTTGGTTAGAAAAAAAATGCTGGAGATTTCTCAAGCATCTATCAAACGTTCTGCAACAAAAAAAGAGCGCACACCAAGGGCCGATAAACAGACTTAGCAATTTGATCCAAAACAAACTACCCTATAGATTGTCATAGGTGCAAGTGCTAGCTGTGAAAAATATGGATAGCAGTCAAGAAAAAATTAACGTTTCAATGAGTCATTACTGTTGGGCAAGGAACTGCTGTATTTTACTTGCTATATAATCTGTTTATTTGCCCTTACTTTCACTGCTCCTTAACTCTGTTCCTGGGGAATCATCTCCTGGGTGAATAAACTGTTGTTGATTCAACTACTTCTGTCTCCTCATTGCCTGCATTGGCTATGTTCACACACATGCGTTTTTTTGCCCATCCCTGCGTTTTTTGGGCTGTTAAAAAAAACGCAGGTGCGTTAACGCAGGGTACATTTGAGTGTACATGCGTTTTTCAGCTCCATTTGTGTTTTTTTTCCTCCAGTCCAAAAAACGCTGCATGCAGCGTTTTTGGGTGCTGGAAAAAAACGCATGTGCGTTTTCCCAAAAACGCATGCGTTTATTTAACATGGGGCCCTATGGGAAACGCAGGCAAACGCAAACGGAAACGCATGGCACATGCAGACACCTGCGTTAACGGTAGCGTTTTTGTAAAAGGAGTCATCAAAAATGATTTTTTTTTCAATAGCACCCCCCCTATATAATAAAGAAAATACAAAAAAAATTTTTATGATAGCACCAAACCCCCTTGGTCGGCAGGAAAACGGAAAGAAAATTTCTTCAGCAAAAACACCAATTCTTATGCCATGCGTTTTTTTTATTTGGGTGTTTGGTGAAAAAAATGACTAAGTCCAAAAACGTTTTTGGAGCTTTCAGACACACAAGGGTCATTTTTTGGCACTCTTAAAAAAACGCAAGTGCTTTTAGGAGTGCTAAAAAAAACGCAAATTGTGTGTGAGCATAGCCATAGTTGCATTTTACCTGGTAGTAGCAGCAATACTTTTATTCAGATGATATCTATTCTAAAAGATGCGTGTTAGCTTCTAATCTGAATATGATCCCATAACACCAAAGGTAATTGAGAATGGAGAATGAGCAGATGAGCTATGTCATCACCTACTGTCAGGCCATGTGCAAATGTTGAAGTTCATTTGAACGAAACAATGGTTGTCCATCCCCTCGGCACCCTGCCATCCTCTTCCTCCCCTGACTGTTGGCCCTATGGCCCCAACCTGTGTGATGAAGCATTTTATTTGAATTAAACTGAAGATCACATTGTCGGTGAGTGTCTTTCATATTACCGTTCTGCACCGCCCATCTGCTGGGATTGTGCACCTGCAATGAGTTCAGTTCAGCTTCATGTGATACCAGTGGTGGACATACTGAATAATACATAACAAAGTTTGGGCCAAATTCACTTGTCCTTTCTATTCTTTTTGTAAACATTGAGCATTTATTTGGTCAGTATTTCACATCAGCATTTGTAAGCAAAAACCAGGAGTGGGTATCCTCAGATTGTTCCACTCCTTGTTTGGCTTATACTGTAAATACCGATATAAAAAACTCACCAAATACTCAATGTATGTATTTGGCCTTAATGGTGGGTCCTGTGTTATCTACTGTGTGTAAAGGTTTCACCTTTCATTGTAATCCTGCCTGTCATAATAATGAGACTGATGAAAACTGTTTTGTAAAGACCAGAAAGTGGGAGTCTTTATTTTTTATTTCTACAAACAGCTGGACACCATATAATTAACTTATTTTTGGAGACTCTTCTAAAAGCAACGTGCAACATGCTACGATATCGTTAACAATATCATTGCAACATCGCCGATTTGGTGATGCTGCAGTGATCTCAAAACGACATCATAGCATGTGACATGTATCAACGATAAGTTCGTTGATTGTTGATCGTGCAAGAATGGACTGGACCATAAATTTATCGTTGGTCTCCAACTGGGCAGCCAGCATCGGAACGTGTGACAGCGGGAGACCAACGATGAACGATCTCCCACCGCCGCTCAGCAAGCGCTGGGAGCAGATAACCAGGGTAAACATCGGGTAACTAAGTGCAGCGCTCTGCTTAGTTACCCGATGTTTACCCTGGTTACCAGTGTCCTCGCTGATTGCTGGTGAGTCTGCCTGTTTGTCAGCTCACCAGCGATCAGCTGACAATGTCCCAGCGACCCGATCGTTGGTCGGATTGCTGGGACATCGTACTGTGTAATGGGGCCTTTAAACTATGATTCTGTCACAGATAAATAATCTCTCTAGCTATAATATGGGTCTAATGGTGCTGTCACACGCATCAATGTGAAGAACGATATTGTTAGCGATCACATGCACGCACAATTGCAAACAATATCGTTCAGATCGCTGGTGAGCTGTCACACAGGCAGACTCACCAGCGATCAATGGACCAGAGACATTGTGGAAACGATTTAAATATTGTTTCCACAATGTCTTTCTCCCACTGCCAGGCTGCAGTAAGCGGTAGCAGGCTGGTCTCCAAGGTAAACTGCGGGTATCTAGGCAGCGCGCACTGCCTAGATACCCTATGTATACCTTGGTTACCAGCCTTCTCTGCTCACCGGCTGGTATCCAAGGTACACAGCGGGTAACTAGGGTCCCTAGTTACCCGCTGTGTACCTTGGATACCAGCCGGTGAGCAGAGAAGGCTGGTAACCAAGGTATACATAGGGTATCTAGGCAGCGCGCGCTGCCTAGTTACCCGAAGTTTACCTTGGATACCAGCTCCCAGCGCTTGCAGAGAGGCGCTGGGAGCTGGCTTATCGGTCGTCTCCCGGTGTCACACGCAGCGATGCTGCGTGTCCTTCGGGCAACCAACGATAGATTTGAGGTCCTGTCCTCAAATCAAACGAGGAATGATCAGCCGACTGATCGTTCATCGTTTGTAGTGTCACACCCAACAATGTTGTTTCGACATCATTCAAGTGTCACAGAACACGTGACTTTTGAATGATATCGGCAACGATATCGTTACATGTGATGGTACCTTAATAGTTTCACCAAATCTACTGCCCTGTTTTCATTTAGGTATTTTATTTGGTTCCTTATTTGCCCATATTTGTCATATCTATTATCAGACACCTTTAGGCATGCGCCGGGTTCTTCTTCAGGTCATCCATCACCCCTCACTGGCCATGAGGGGTGGGTGATGCATCTGGAGGGCAGAGCTAGTGCAGGTGCTGTCACCATGCTTCCAGGCCTGTTCATGAACCTCAGAGATCCTCATGATTTCCCTGAGGTTGTCTTAGGTTATACAGTGTGTATCATGTGACTCACCGTGGCCGGGTCTTCACGTCGCAGGCCTGTTCTTCTCCTGTCACGGAACCGATCCTGCGGCTGTGGGGCCCGGTGGTCCAGATTCAATAAGGGTTGGCTGAACAGTAAGGGTTAATTATTGTCGTGATGCCACCTGCGGGAATTCCGGTGATCTCACCGGCGCTGCTTGGGCCTTCCTGGGGATGTACGGCAGCAAGATGGAACGCTCCCCACAGGACGAGCGGGAGTCCCCGGAGCCAGGAGCTGCACTTGATGTTGTGAGGCGGCTTAGTTACTCTTAACGTGCGGAGATAAACAGTTCTGAAGAAGTACAGACACCAGTGTTCTCTGTAACGGTTCTTTTACTGTAACCAGTAGATGATACAGGGTATATGGGTAACGGACTGGGTAGACTCAGCAATGACCGTGTTGTTTCAGAGCTCCGCGGTGTTCCTCCGTTCTAAACTTGTTCTAGATGGGTTGCCGATGTTGCCTTAGTGTGCCAAGTTCGGGTACAAGGGGGCTACTTCAATTTCCCTGCCGGTGTATACAGCCCGGTGTGAGGGGAGCCAGATTTCTTTTGGTGGGTACTCCGCTGGCAAGACGGCTCTGATTGCGGCTGCAGTGGGGTGCTCCTATAGAGCGGTCCCTCCACTCCTGGTTTGCTTAACAGTGCTGAACAACTTGCTAGCTTCGGAACCAGTGATCCGGTTGTGGATGGGCGCGGGTGTATTTTGACCCATTTAGATGGTCGCCCAGGTTCCGGTTGTTGGGCACCGGGTAATGGCGCCAACCGGTGGGTGGTCTGCAGGGCTGCACGGAACTGTGCAGAGCCCTCTTCTCCTACATTCCTCCCCGACCACTTCTCTCTCCTTCCTCCTTCTTCTACATTCTCCTACACACTACTCCTACACTCCGCCCACCAGGAACTTATTGGCCCTCTATTCTGATGGTGCATGTAGGGTATGGAGCTCTGAGGTTAACCATGTCATTACTGAGTTGGAGAATATTGCACCTTCAGTCAGGGATACAATACCCTCCTGTGATGCACTCGTTGCAGGGAGCCACACATGCAGCAGGGAATCCCACTATGTGACCTGAGATAACCTCAGTGGCATCAGTGCTCATAATACTAGCTGTCTTGTGAAGCCGCAATATCACATAAGACATAGCAGATATATCTCGCTGGTATCATGAGACAGTATGTGTGAGGAGCGGTGATGTCAGGGAGTGCAGTACAGTTCAAACTTCTGGGATAGTCCCTGTGTGACCCCTGGACTCTGAACTGAGGTAATGTATGTGATGGCACCACTTGTCACACTGTCACCAGTGCCTGCATGCCTGCTCTCAAAGCATATGGGGTATGATTTCTGTGAATGTCACTCCCCTCATATGCTTATAAGGCCCTGTGCCAACGATATGTTGTTTGATGCTTTATTTTTAAGCAGATTTTGAGACTCTGCATCAAAATCTGCATGTCTATCTTGAAGCCAGCAAAGTCTATTAGAGTTCAGAAGTGCTGTGTCAACATTGTTTTTTATCCGTGCAGATTTAGGTGCAGAAAAAATAAGTCTGAACCACATCTACAAGGGAAAAAAATGCAATGTGGACGCAGCAGCACTTCTGACCTGTCATAGACTTTGCTGGCCTCAGTGTAGACATGCAGATTTTGATGCAAATTCTCAAAATCTGCATAAAAAAAGCATCAAACACACCATGGACTCAGGGCCTAAGAGGGCACAGGGAGATTCACAGTTGTGGTGAAATGGCTCGAGGATTCTCTTGCCTTATAGCTACTTCCATCCATAGAGACTTCTAGAGCAGGGGTGGCCAACTACAGTCATCAAGGTCTGCAAACAGTGCAAGTTTTCAGGATTTCCATTGGACAGTTGGTAATTTCATCACCTTCAAAGGTAATAATTTCACCACCTTGTGCAATGCTAAGGAAATCCTGAAAACATGCACTGTTTGCGGCCCTTGAGGACTGCAGTTGCCTAGACCTGTTCTACAGGAGTGTGTGTAGTGTTTTGCATTTCCATACCTCACACCTTCAGGCCAGAGGCCGGCAGCTTGTTCACCATCATCTGTAGGGCGTATCAAAGCACCTCTTTGTTTGCAGAAACAGTCTAGCACACAAGGAGTGATATTAAAATGTTTTACAGTAGCAATTTTAAAAAAGCACATGTTGCTACATGATGTAATAGTTTACATTTATAATACACAGTGATATTTTAAAATTGGCACTTAGCACAGACTATATTAAGTCTAAAAGACACACATATATAATGTGGTGCAGTGAAAGGTGTAGTGCTGGATGGAAGGTTATTTCTCCCAGCATGGTAAAATGAGGCCTGGATTTTCCCTAAGACCTTGGTCGCTCTTCTCTGCACCTGCTCTAAATCAGCTATGTCTTTCTTAAATATACACCGGGACCAGAATTGTACACAGTATCTATTGTGGGTTTGCACACAGCCTGTGCTGAAGAGGTAAAATTATGTTCTCCTCATAAGTGCTATCTATGCTCTTTTAAATGCATCCCATTATTTTATCTGCCTTTACACAGCTTGCCTGAACTGGCCACTAAATGTGAGTTTGTCATCTACCCATACACCCAGGTCTTTTTCAGTGACAGTTTTGCCCAGTGTTACAATTAATCCACAAATAATTATACCTTATATTTCCTCTGCCCAAAGTGCATGACCTGACATTTATCCCATTAAAGCTCATTGCCATTTATCAGCCCAAGCTTCTAGTTTAATAAATCTTTCCATGTAATATGAAATTGTCCTCCTCTGTATTATTACCCTGCACAGTTTAGTGGCATCTGCAAATATTGAGATTCTACTCTGCATGCCCCCTACAAGGTCATTAATAAATATGTTAAAAAGAAGCAGGCCTAATATTGACCCCTGGGGGTACCGTACCCCACTGTTAACTGTGACCCATTCTGAGTGTGTTCCATTAATAACCACCCTTTGTTTCCTATCACTAAGCCATTCTTAACCCACTTACACACATTTTTCCCTATCCCCATTGCTCTCATTTTATGTATCAACCTTTTGTGTGGCGCCGTATCAAAAGCTTTTGAAAAGTCCATATACGCCATATCCATTGCATTTCTTTGGTCCAGTCCATAACTTACCTCTTCATAGAAGCTTATTAGATTAGTTTGACAGGAAACGGTCCCTTGTAAACCCATGTTGATATTGGGTCATGAGGTTATTTTTCTTCAGATATTCTCCAGAATAGCATCTCTTAGAAAACCCTCTAGGATTTTACCCACAGTAGAGGTTAAGCTTACTGGCCTTTAATTTCCAAGTTCAGTTTTTGTCCCCTTTTTGAATATTGGCACCACATTTGCTATACCCAGTCCTGTGGTACAAACCCTGTTATTATGGAATCTTTAAATATTAAAAATAATGGTCTATCTATGATGGTACTTAATTCCTGCATACTCTGGGGTGTATCTCATCCTGGGCCGGGGATTTTTCAATTTTAGTGATTTTTAGATGGTTGCCGTACTTCCTGTTGGGTTAAGCAGGTGACATTTAATGGAGAATTTTTATTATCACTGATCATGTTGTCTGTCATGGGATTTTCTTCTGTAAATACTGTTGAAAACAGTCATTTAGCATACTGGCTTTTTCCTCATCCTCATCCACCATTTCAGCCAGATTATTTTAAGGGGGCCAACACAATCATTTTTTAAGTTTCTTACTAAATTTATGTAGTTAAAGAATATTTTTAGAATTTTTTTACTTTCTCTGGCAATGAGTCTCTCCTGTCTCAATCTATTGCTGCCTTTATTTGGTTTTTTTACAGATATTATTTAATTTTCTGTATTTATTTAATGCACACATCTCACTTGCCTACTTTCTTTAATTCCCTAAATGCATTTCTTTTTGTCACTTATTGCGCAATTACAGCATTATTTAACCATAGTGGATTCCTCCTGTTTCTACCATGTTTATTCCCATAGGGTATATATTGTGCATTGGTCCCATTCAGGGTGCTAATAAACGTCTCCCATTTGCTTTGTGTACTTTTATGTCTCAGGACATTGTCCCAGTTTATTACACTAAGATCATCTCTCAACCGTTGGAAATTTGCCTTCCTGAAGTTTAGTGTCCTAGTAGCCCCTCTACTACACATCTTATTAAAGGATATTTGAAACGTATTATTTTGTGATCACTATTACCCAAGTGACCTCCAACCCACATATTTGATATGCGGTCCGGCCTGTTGGTTAATATTAGGTTCAGTAATACCCCCCTTCTTGTTGCGTACTGAACCAGTTGTGAAATGAAAGGTAATTGTCTCTCATAGTTGTCAAAAACCTATTACCTTTGCTGGAATTGTAGGTTTCTGTTCCCCAATGTATTTCAGGGTAGTTGAATTCCCCCATAATAATGACTTCTCCCTGAGTCGAGTATGACAGAGCATGTTTCAAAAATGCAGGAAAGAATGGAGACAATCTTACCACTGGTCCGGGAACATATGGAGGCAGCATAACAGTCTCAGAGTCGGGTCTATATTCCGGAGGCTCAGGTAAGATCCTTTAGTCCGGGGATCAGGTGTTGGTTCTTGTGCCTACAGTAGATAGCAATTTTTTCGCAAGGTGACAGGGGCCCTACGAAATAAAGGAGAAGGTGGGGCCGGTAAACTACAAGGTACACCAACCAGGACTGAGGAAACCAGAGCAGGTCTACCATATTAATTTGCTTAAACCATGGAAAGATAGAGACCACCCTGGTGGGGACAGCCCACTGCCTGCATTTCTTGTGGAAAAGGCTCTATTATTTCCGGGTATGTCGAGTGGAGCCTCCAACATAATTAAGATAGCGGATACTCTGTCCCTAAACAGGTTCAGGGGGCCCGGGAGTTTGTTAGCCGAAACACAGATGTTTTCTCTGAACTTCCTGGACGTACCTTCATAATCCAACATGACAATATTATGAAGCCTCAGGCCAAAGTCCGACTAAGGCCATATCGGGTGCCTGATGCTCAGTGATAAGCCATCTTGGAGAAGGTGAAAATTATGCTGCAGTTAGGTGTTATTGAAGAGTTCCAAAGTGAGTGGGCTAGCTCAATAATCATAATACCTAAGCCTGATGGGACACTATGGTTCTGTAATGACTTCAGAAAACTTAATGAAGTTTTGAAATTTGATGCTAGCCCCATGCCCCGGGTGAATGAATTAATAGAGTGGTTTGGGCAGGCACGGTACTATTCAACCCTTGACCTCACAAAGGGGTACTGGCAGGTGCCCCTAACAAATGCGGCTAACGAAAAACGGCTTTTGTGATGCCTGAAGGGATATTATTACCCTTTGGTTTACATGGTGCTCCGGCAACGTTTCAGCAATTAATGAATAATTGTTCTACGCCCCCATCGCCATTATGCCTCAGCCTATCTTGATGACGTTGTTCTGTAAAGTGCAGACTGGGAAAGTCACATACCAAAGGTACAGGCGGTTATACATTCCCTTTGACAAGCTCCTTTAACAGTCTGCTTGAAAGGAAGGAAGTCAGTGATGGTCCGCTGGAATGATCAGATGGAGGGTTTTTGTAAAATTAAAGTCAGTGCTGTCTCAAGAGGTTAACGAGGAAGAGCATCCTGTTAGTTTCTTGAGCCGGAAGCTTACCCCAGCCTAAACCAGATACAGCATAGTGGAGAGAGAATGCTTGGCCATTAAATGGGCACTTGAGTCTCTCCGCTATTATTTGCTGGGGAGAACATTTTGTTTGGTGACCGATCATTCCCCTCTTACGTGGATGAGTCAAGCAGAGAGGAATGTGCGAGTCACCAGGTGGTTTCTCTCCCTGCAGAATTTCAAGTTTTCAGTGGAACTGCAGACTGCAGGGGAACACAGATGCACTATCCAGAGTCCACTGTATGTCATGTGTCCAACCCCATGAAATTGAACAAAGGGGGGAGGTATGTGGTGCAGTGAAAGATGTGTTGCTGGATGGAAGATATATTTCTCCCAGCATGGTAAAATGTGGCCTGGATTTTCCCTAAGTCTCCGGGTGTTCAGGTCAACACCGGATCTACACAGCTGCAACAATCAAACCTGCATAAGCCAGATAGTGAGGAAATCTCAGTGTGAGCGGAGCTAGGCTGGTGTAAGCCTGAATATGCAGCATTGCCTGGTTATACAGCTGTAAAGGTCTGTGACAAGACTCAAGCAACTCTGGGAATGGCACCTGGAGGTCGTCTGTGGACTGCAACTAACGACATCGCTAATGGTGACCAGGCGGCTGCTTAGGTAAGCCCGTCGCGTTCAAGGGTGAGTCTAAGACTGGTGGTTCTCCAAATTGGAGTACATTTGTGTTATTTTTTTCTTTCTACCACTGGCTGTTTTTAAGTGTGAATTAAACACTGACGTTGTGATTTTAAGTCCATGTGTTGCCTCATTACTGCGTCCCTGCCGCTGCCTACCAGGGCAAATCCCTACAATAAATATACACAGTATATAAGTAAGTTCCACAAGGATCAGCAGACTCCATTACATGAGGTTTAGGCCTTCAAGATAATGGGGCAAAGTCCATAAAAGGCACAGTCCATTAAGGGCACAGTCCATTAAGGGTTTTGAGGTGTAGCCCAAAGACTGCAGTCCTGCAAATCCAGCTGGAGGAAGCACTATCTGCGCTAAATTTGGGAAGGGAAGAAATAAAATTAACAAAAAACAGCTTCTCTTCTGAGATCTTAAAACAGTCCTTACGTGGCCAACATGGCAACTCCAGGATGAGTAAGCGATGCAACAACGGGCCTCTTTTAGGGCAGTCCGCTTTAATCAGAGTTAAAGATTGAAGCAGCTTTTATTACTGTATGGGATAAAAGTCGTCGTTCCTTAATGTACTCCACTGCTGGACAGTCTCAGGGGGTCCAGGGCTACTCCTCCAGGGCATTCTCCCTCACCACCTGCCCCCAGAAAACTTCATCATAGCAACTGCTGTAAAAAAAGATGGATGAATTTGTAAACGCTGACCACCAATTCATCTAGAATGTTGAATAAGACTGGTGAGCAACGCATGGGCAATGATGATAAATGCTATAGTCACACACTTGTGCACATGCCAAAAATCTGTACTCTAAAAGTATGGAATAAAAGGTAATATAAAAGACTGCACATTTTCAAGAAGAAATATCCATAGCATGGGGTTTCATGACTGTGAACATACCTATAAGATGATGTACAGTACAGACCAAAAGTTTGGACAGAGAAACAAAAAAGAGAGCGGAGGGCGCTCCTAGTGAAGTCCTGGTGATTGTGAGGCAAGCTTTGTGCAGGTCGCTCACCTGTTAAAGTTATGCACCAGGCATAACACCGTGGAGAAGCGCTGATATTATAGTCTGCTGGCGACGGGATCCGACAATGTAGAGGTGGTCACGTGGGGATCACATGGGAGGACGTCACCAAAGGTCCTCCAGTCATCCAGCGTTCAGTGTGGGTTATCGTCTCCTTAGTTGTGCAGCAGCCCACCGCTTGCCCTGGGGCTAGAAACAATGTATGAAGAAGAAGAAATGGCGGTTTCTGGGCGCTCAAAGAAGGAGACGGGGGATTAAGCTGTGATACTTTCCTTTACTTTAAAAACACAATTAGGTCTTCACAACGCGTTTTGGCGGCAAACGCTGCCTTCATCAGGTGATTAAGATGTCATTATAATCTCACCCTATAAAACTCTGGAGTGTATCTGAGGTCATCACCTGATGAAGGCGGAGTTTGCGCCGAAACGTGTTGTGAAGACCTAATTGTGTTTTTAAAGTAAAGTATCACAGCTTAATCCCTGTCTCCTTCTTTGAGCGCCCCAGAAACCGCCATTTCTTCTTCATACAAAAGTTGGACACACCTTCTCATTCAAATAGTTTTTTCTGTATTTCATGACTATGAAATTGTAGATTCACACTGAAGGCATCAAAACTATGAATTAACACATGTGAAATTATATACTTAACAAAAAGGTGTGAAACAACTGAAAATATGTCTTATATTCTAGGTTCTTCAAAGTAGCCACCTTTTGCTTTGATTACTGCTTTGCACACTCTTGGCATTCTCTTGATGAGTTTCAAGAGGTAGTCACTGGAAATAGTTTTCACTTCACAGGTGTGCCCTGTCAGGTTTAACAAGTGGATTTCTTGCCTTAAAATGGGGTTGGGACCATCAGTCGCGTTGTGCAGAAGTCTGGTGGAGACACAGCTGATATCCTACTGAATAGACTGTTAGCTGCTTTTTTTCTTGCCATAATACAAATTCTAACACTCTGTTCAGTAGGACTATCAGCTGTGTCTCCACCAGACTTCTGTACAACACAACTGATGGTCCCAACCCATTTATAAGGCAAGATCTAGTTTGAGACTGTTGGTCCGTAGAAGCAGCGAGGCCCGCTGCGAAACGGGGAACCGTCACCAAGCCTCAGCACTCCCCCCTCCCTTGCTATCGTCTATGTATGTAAACTGCATCGGTTAAAGCTTTGAAGATCCTCCGCCGTGGTGAGTTGCCGTGTTTTCTTATCTTTATTATAACCTGCATGGCCTGACATTTTACACGTGCACCGCTACTACAGGAGCCGCACACTTGCAGACTTTGTGTTTTAAAGCGCGGGTGGACAGTGCCGAACGCACTCTGTATTTTTGATTACTAACACCTGGCTTGATGACAAGGGACATTACACACCTGACATCAACACCAAAGAGAATGAACCCATTTGTCACCGCACCAGGGAAACATAAGGAGACAGGATGAAGCACCAGGAGTGGTGTATCTAATGGAGGTGCCCCTTCTGGGGTGGCTTTGGCCTGCAATTTTTAGGCTGGAAAGGGTCCAAGAATGATTGCCCTTCCCACCCTGATAATATCAGACCCCAGCTGTCAGCTTCACCTTGACTTGTGATCCAATTTGGGTGTACTCAACATTTTTTCCCTAATTATTTATTTATAAATAAATAGTTTTTAAAAAAAAAAAGTAGCATGGGGGGACCACTGTTTTGGATTCCCATCAAAAGTAAAGCTGCAACTGTGGGCTGTGGCTGTCTGCTTTACCTTAGCTGACTTTAAAAAATAGGGGGAACGCCATATCATTTTTTTTAAATAATTGTTTATTTTGTGACTAAATATAAGGCTAAACACCCCTTAGTGCCACATGAAAGGCACCTAAGGGTGTTTAGTTACAAATTAAATAATTAATTAAAAATACTATTTTTGATAGTCAGCTAAGGTAAAGTAGAGAACTGAAGCCTGCAGCTGACAGTTTTACCTTGTCAGGGAATATAAAAAAAGGTCACCCGATCTGTTTTTTAAACTATGCTGCGTTGTGCATGCGCACTTGTATTTTAGGCTCTGCTCGCAGTAGGGCAAAGCACAGTGAATCTGCGCTAGCCGGTGAGCCCCCTGCTCAGGCGCAAGATTTCCCCTGGTGATGTAGATGAGGCAGGAAGCATCATCAATATCAATCATAAGAAGAGGATGGTGATGAGGATGGGGATGAGGGGCAGATGGCGCAGCCATCAAGCCCATCCGATTTATCCAGTTAATTTAAATTTAGGGTGGGAGATTTTTAAATTGTATTTCTGGGTTATACAGGGGGAGTCAGGGCATAATATGTACCTTAATGGAATGCAGCACAGGTGCTGATGAAGGTGGTGGTTTTAGTTTTAATACCAAAAATCTGGTGACAGGTTCCCTTTAAACAGTAGTTTACAATCACATATGGGGTTTCAGTCACATTTGGTTAAAACCACAAAACACATTGTATTGTCCATGTTTTCCTGTTATCCTTTGTGTGACTTAAAACTTTGAAGTGAAAAGTAAAATTTCCAGTGAATGAATGCTAATGCGCCACCTTATTACGGTCCGTTTCAAGGACCAATCTAAAACCCAAAAAAGGGGGGATGCTGCAAGGTAGCAAAAATGTACCTGTCCCTGTTTTTGGTACAAATAGGATCACCAGCACAATAATAAAAATATATATGCTACTGCGCAAATTTTCACTTGATGCAATAATACACATATGTATAGGGCACAGCACTGAGTTTACAATAAAACATACAATATCTAAAAATAGTCAGTGGCCAGTTTCAAGGTATTCACTATATATAGGGGTTTCTTTGCAATATGTATATGTGATTGTCACAATTTTCATCTCACTATATGGGTGTTATATTGTTTCTAGGGTTGATGTAAAAAGACAGATAACTTCTCAGATAATACACTTATACCATATATACCGTTTTTGTACAAAGTACAAATATAAATATTTCTACCTTAGATTACAATGTGTGCTTTCAGAGCAAATTAGCTCAATGCAAACAGGGTGCTTCCACTTCTACAGCCTAACAGTGCTTAACAACCAAGCAGTGCTATAAAAACTAATGAGTCACTTACCTGTCCCAGGGTTATAGTTGCTGGAGATCCTGTGCATGATGAAGTTCTGTGGAACCAATGTTTAGTGCTAGACCTGCAGGTTGAAGGGGTCTATCCCCCACACCCGGGATGCAGGTGCCCTGCTTCTTGTGCGAGCAGGTGCCTAGGATGCCTCAGCCAATCGGCATTCTGAGTTTGCAGGTGTGGCACTGGAGGCGGGACTTGGCAGTGATGCCACTCAAAGGGAGAAGGACCAACTAGTTTCGGAGTGACTTAGGCTGCCCTGATGAAGGAGCACTTCAACCCTTTCAACCTGCAGGTCTAAACTACACCTTGGTGCCACAGAACTTCCATCGTGCAGAGGATCTCCAGTAACTATAGCCCTGGGATGGTTAGGAGACTCATTAGAGTCTGTGGCACTGTTTGGTTTTAGTGAACAGACTGTAGGTGTGGAAGCACCCTGTTTGTTTTGAGCTAATTGGCTCTGAAAGCACACATTGTAATCTAAGGTATAAACTTATATAGTATACTTTGTATAAAAACAGGTAGATATCGTATAAATGGATTATCTGAGAAGTGATCTGTCTTTTTACATCAACCCTGGAGAACAATCTCCATATAGTGAGATAAGAATTATGACAATCACATATACATATAATCAACCCCTATATATAGTGAATACCTTGGAAGTGAGCCACTGACTATTTTTAGATATTGTATGTTTTATTGTGTGCCTTGTTTGTGTAAGCTCAGTGCAGTGCCCTATACAAATGTGTATTATTGTATCAGGTTAAATTTGCACAGTATCATCAGTGTCTTGTGAAAGTATTTGGCCATTCTAACATCTGGACACGTTTATTTTTGAACCATTCAATTGTAGATTTTGCTTTATGTTTGGGATCATTGTCTTGTTGGAAGATAAAGTTTAATTTTGGCTGAAAAACTTTAGGTTTTTTTGTTTGCACAGCCCATTCTTAGAAAATGTTATGGGTTAAAAAGTTCACTACACCAAGAGAAGAATTCATTATGGGGTTTAGTTTGATAAGTGATGTCACATGTGTTAGTTTCTGCTTTTTTTCAGCATCTCAGGGGTCTGCAAAAAACAACATGGTGTCTAAATTTGTGTTACAAAAACTTAAATAGCGTTTTCTGAGTTTTCCATGTGCCCAAATATTAGTTATTGACCACTATGGGGTATCACTGTAATCAGGAAAGCTGAGTAATAAATTGGTTTTCTCCTTGCATGCATTGTGAAAATTACAAATGTTTACAACATTTTAGCGAAAATGTAATATAATAATAATCATTTACGTTTTCACATCCACATTTTAAAAAGTTCTGTAAACCACCTATGGGTTAAAATGCTCAACACACTCCTAAGTACAGTGCTGCTCACTATTATTCACACCTTTCATATTTTCATAGACTGTACAATATCTTCAGAAATAAATGGAAATGTACCAAAGTTATATCGTTGGGATTCTTTAATTAGGTGGTCCAAAGTAATACAACAATAAAACATTGTCAACTTATATGTTGTAATTTCAGGGAAAAAAATGAACATTTTGAATATTACAACCTAACGTTATAACATTTCTTGTAGTACCGTGGGATAAAATTGGTCACTATACTACTGGATACATTTCTTGAGAGGTGGTAAAAAGAAAAAGTTTTTTTCAGCTCAACCCTTGGTGCCCTCCCCTCCAACTTCGTTTCTTCAGGTAGACGGATCCCAATTAAGTCTGGGTGGTGCATGGAATCAGATGCGGGAGATCCAGTGTATAAGCCTTATTAAGTGTTTTCCAGGACTCATCCAGAATAGTATTGAAAGGAAAACACTTTATTGTCACGATTAAAAAGGTTTTAAAACAGAACCATGTCCCAGGGAGATAGTGTCTGGCTAGCGCATTCTGAAGCCGACCAGTACACTCAATAAGGAAGAAGCTGCCCACAGATTTGAAATGCGGGATAGCGCTTCTGAATTATATTATCACACCCACCGGGGCATGATACCACAGAACAAGTACAGGCATGGAGGCTTAAAGACTGAACACACGTCACCCACAGGTCTAGCAACGCCCTCAGAACGGGGGAAAATGTAAGTTATAACCAACGTTTTTACAACGATTATACTACACATTTAGGTCAGACAAGGATGATTAGGGATGTAGTGGGAAGCTGCAGGGACAGGTAGTAGTGATAGGTTTGGGTGACAGGTTCCCTTTAAAGAGGACCTGTCACTCCCCTGGTGCTTTCCAAAATGAAAGCACCCTTGAATGCAGCGTGTCTGCTACATTCAGGTAAGGGGTCCGCCATGTCTCTAGCCCCCCTGTAAATTGTACAAAACACTTTAGAAATTGTACAGTTAAGGAGTCCAGAGGGCTTACTCAGTAATGAGTTCTCGCTGCTCCCTGGTGTCCTTCTCGCCTCCAGCCCTCTCTGTGCCACCTCCAGCCCCTCAGTGCTGCCCCCTCTATGTGTATCCTCCTTGGCGGCTCAATGTTCTTCTGCGTCTAAAGTCACGCAGACGCAGAGCAAGCAATGGACGGGAGTGGGTCCCGGCAGCTGAAACGACTTCTGCCGGTGACATGAGCGCCGAAGCCCGTCCTGCTCTATGTACATAATCTGGAGCAGGGCGGGCTCCGGCGCTGACGTCACCGGCAGAAGGCATTTCAGCTGCTGGAACCCGCTCCCGCCCATTGCTCGCTCTGCGTCTGCGTGACTTCAGACACAGAGGAACATTGAGCGGCCGAGGAGGGGAGACACATAGAGGGGGCGGCACTGAGAGGGCCAGAGGTGGCACAGAGAGGGCTGGAGATGGGAATGACACCAGGGAGCAGCGAGGACTCGTTACTGCGTAAGTTCCTCTGGACTCCTTAACTGTACACTTTCTAAAGTGTTTTGCACAACTTACAGGGGGGCTAGAAACATTTCACTTTCACTTTGGAAAGCACCAGGGGAGTGACAGGTCCTCTTTAAATTAGGTAGGTTTTTGTAGTTAGAAGGCAGTTGTGTACACAATATTATCCCACTTGGCTGTACGTTCTATAATCCCATTTTAATGAAATGTTATTTAGCTTAATGTGTTGTTACACAAGGAAAAGCACAGGATAATGATCTGAAAAAGAATAATGTGATTAAAAGCTTTGTATTACTGTAGCTATGGACAATACAAAGCAATTACCAAAGTGTTCCTGAAGACAAGTTCAGCAGTTCTGCAAGAATATTTTCTAGTAGACTGAACAAGTATTGGCATAGCAACTATTCTTAAAAATATTCAACAGCCTGCCAGCCACTTCACATTTAAAGATGGCCATAAATGCAAAAAAGTTCAAAAGATGAAGCCAATAATGTGCTTTTGAGAGGATAGTCTAGTGTCTATGGAAACTAAATTATCCTTCTAGCTAGTGGAACATTTATTGGAAATATTTATTGTATCTGGAAATGATTGTTATTGCTATCCATTGACTGTAACAATAATTTACTATTTTATGAATGTTGCAATAATGAAAAATATTGAATGTTTTAAAATACCTGTCTAGCTTTAGATATTTGTTCCTATTAATGGGATGTTAGTGAGCTCATTTCTGACCATTAAGCCAATAAATAACAAGGCTAAGGCTGCTTTCACATAACGATTTTTCTAAATCCGATGCTGTCCGATGAAAATCGGACAGCATCGGATCCGAATTTGGACCCCATGCATCCCTATGGGCATCGGACCGAATCGGATGTGCACTAAATGCCATCCGATTTGGTCCGATCCGATTCTGTCCGATTTTATTATCGGTGCAAAAATCGGAGCTTGCTCCGATTTTTGCACCGAAAATAAAATCTGACAGATTTGGATCGGACCAAATCGGATGGCATTTAGTGCACATCCGATTAGGTCCGATCCCTATAACATGGGGCCCTATGGAGAAGGGTCCGAGGAAACATCTGATGTCTCCTCGGACCCCGTTTTACTGTACTGAGCATGCTCAGTACAGTAAAACTGCTCCTAACTAGGCATAAGGGTTAAAAAAAAAAAAAAAGTTTATTCTCACCTCCCCCCGAGCCCCCGCCGTCTTCCGCCATCTTCCTCTAGGTTCCCGGTGGCTCCGCAGGCTGCCGGTGTCAGCAGAGGGCTTCCTCTGCTGTATAGGACCTGCGGTGATGTCACAGTCATGTGACCGCGGGTTACCATGGTGAACCCGCGGTCACGTGACTGTGACATCACCGCAGGTCCTGTGTACAGCAGAGGTACACCTCTGCTGACAACGGCAGCCTGCGGGAGCCACCGGGAACCTAGAGGAAGATGGCGGAAGATGGCGGGGGCTCGGGGGGAGGTGAGAATAAACTTTTTTTTTTTTTCAGCCCGGCAACGATTTTATGCCGGAATCGGGTGCCTATTTGGCACCCGATTCCAGGCATCAGAAGGGAGCCGATGCTGTCCGATTTATATCGGACAGCATCGGCTCCCTCAAAATCGTAATGTGAAGGTAGCCTAAGTAGGTATCTGAAACAGAAGTGTAGACCTACTTTTGTGGCCTGTGAGAGAGAAATACAATTTTTAATCCATGAAAATTAAATCCTAAACCTGGAGGGTATTCAGGCCCTCCTCTGTAAACTCTGCCCGGTTATACCCTTTTCATTGACTGTAGTGTTCTTCTGAATTGCTCCATTGGTTCCTGAAATGGTGCATGGTACATGTTGAAACTTTCAGCTCTTAAATGGAGGGTGCTATCATTTATATTTTTGTATTAAATGAAATCTGTCAGCAGATTGTTTGTTCTGCCCAATCAGGCTCAATAAGAAAAAGCAACAGTAGTTTGACATTGGTTACAACCTGTGAGAGATTATAAATTGTCTTGTTATGGTGTTTAAATATGTCTAGCACAATCTAGCTGTATTCCTGCATATCTAGATCCCTTCTGTATATTTGGGATACAGAGAAGGTTTAGCGGTATGCTGGAATTCGCATAGCATATAACGCGAACAAAGGCAGAACATTGTTGCTACCTCATCTGACAGTGTAGTGACTAAGAGTATACCATGTGTTGTTTTACAATGTTGTGTATTTTAACTCCTGCACTTTAACTCTGGGAGTTGTAGCATGTCTATCCCACACTGCCCTCTGCTGGCCATTCTCTACACTAACATTTTCTTATATGGTCAAAGATAGCTTAGCAACAGTGAGGAATTCTCTAGCAATTAAGGGTATACTGATGGAGATGCAGGTGGGAGGACGCAATTCTGATGATACGAGCACAGTGTTTTTAGGAGAAATGACAACACCTGTTCATTCCTATCCTCTAGCAATTTCTAGCGGTAAAGAATAGAAAGGCCGCACTTCATACACAGAACTTTCTAGAAAAATGCAGAGCTTATGCTACAGTGTGCTTCCCAAGCCAAAGTAGAATTATACATAGCAAAACCTGAAAAACTGAACATCGACATGTGTGCCCATCTCTAGTGACGAGTCCTATCACAGGTGTCCCATTCACAAAAATAAAGCATGGGTATTTCATATGTCCTCCTTGCTGCCTAAGGAGAAAAATGAGAATTTTCTGATCACCACATATTGACCATCCTTAATCCCCATAGTTTCACATTTCTTGAGAATAAAGTCTGAATTCTCATAACTTTCCTTCATGTGCACAGAAGTATACTTGCTGCACAGCTATCAGACTTTTTTGGATGAATCAATAGAGATTTCACTTGCTCACAGAGTACTCAGTGTTACATTTTTCCATCAGCCCAGGAACCTATCTGCAAAAAGTCACGCAAAGGGGTCAAAGTATTGTGCAAGAAAAAGTCTATGGAGTCAGTGCTTGTGAAAATAACTGTACGTGATGGGCTTATTTCAATATTTTTGTTGAGTTCAGAGTATAAAACTCACCTCATACTTTCAAACTATTTTATCCTTGCAGAGTTGTGTAATTATTGATTACATAATCAATTATTTTAATACAAAATTAAATTGCCTACTTTAATAGTTTGTTATTTATTTAATTATTTGTACTCCTACTTGGGACTGCCATTTTCATTTGCTGATGTGCAGGGGTCTGGACACGACACTTACACAACTCCAATACAGCAGCCCCTGGGCATAGGAAACTGTAGTCAGTGTTCGATCACTTTGCCTGCATTGTGGCTGTTTCCTTCTGTGATCTGGGCATGCCTACTGGGCTGTTCACTTTACAGCTGTGGGAGAGCCAGGTACTATTTTTTAAGCCTCAGCTATGCTTTGAGCTACAATTTTCCTCTATTACCACTCACGGTGTTCAGCGCAAGCAGTGACATGAGGTGCATGAATGTGACCAGCGGAAGTCCGTAATGAGATTAGTAATGACTTTGAGTGAGTAGTATTTGCTAGCCTGACATTAGTAATCAGTGGTGTCAATAGAGTCTGATGGGCCCTGGTGCGAAATTTGGACCTAGGCCTCCCTCTCACATGCACACACACATGTTGGTCAAATGTATGGGCTCTGGTATATTTCCTGGTATATATGATCCTCTTTTTGGTATATATGGTCTTTTTACTGATATAAATGATCCTCCTCCTGGTATATAGCTCCTCTTCCTAGTATATATGGTATTCCTCCTTGTATATATGTCCTTTCTTGTATATATACAGTATATGTCTCCTTCCTAGTATATACAGTTAGGGCCAGAAATATTTGGACAGTGACACAAGTTTTGTTATTTTAGCTGTTTACAAAAACATGTTCAGAAATACAATTATATATATAATATGGGCTGAAAGTGCACACTCCCAGCTGCAATATGAGAGTTTCCACATTCAAATCGGAGAAAGGGTTTAGGAATCATAGCTCTGTAATGCATAGCCTCCTCTTTTTCAAGGGACCAAAAGTAATTGGACAATGGAATCTAAGGGCTGCAATTAACTCTGAAGGCGTCTCCCTCGTTAACCTGTAATCAATGAAGTAGTTAAAAGGTCATGGGTGGGTTCCAGGTGTGTGGTTTTGCATTTGGAAGCTGTTGCTGTGACCAGACAACATGCGGTCAAAGGAACTCTCAATTGAGGTGAAGCAGAACATTCTGAGGCTGAAAAAAAATAAAAAATCCATCAGAGAGATAGCATTCAAATAGAATATGCGGTTCTAAGGTAGAGCGCTGGTATGAGACGGGATACTTAGATCTTTATCTCCGTAACTTTATTCATAAAAAGCTCCAGACCACAACATGTTTCGACGTACAGACGTCTTCCTCAAGCTTGAGGAAGACGTCTGTACGTCGAAACATGTTGTGGTCTGGAGCTTTTTATGAATAAAGTTACGGAGATAAAGATCTAAGTATCCCGTCTCATACCAGCGCTCTACCTTAGAACCGCATATTCTATTTGAATTCTATTAATCTAATTCCATTGTGGAAAGCGGTGACAGAGCTGCAGGAGGGATAGGGTTAATGGATCAACCTGGTGTTTCCTGACCTAACCCTGGAGAGAGAGTGTGGACAGCATGAGGCCAGGAGCAGAGGTGATTGAGGATACAGGAGCACTACAGATCCAAGGCTGGCAGCCTGAGCCACAAAACTACGCTCACAATCTGGTTGTGCGGATCGGGCACAACCTTTAAAGGTTAGTTTGCTTATAATACGACCGCTTTAAAGACAGGAGAGGTCCACAGGTGGCGCAACACTATTTTTTCTTTTTATCAGAGAGATAGCAGACATGCTTGGAGTAGCAAAATCAACAGTTGGGTACATTCTGAGAAAAAAGGAATTGACTGGTGAGCTTGGGAACTCTAAAAGGCCTGGGCGTCCACAGATGACAACAGTGGTGGATGATCGCCGCATACTTTATTTGGTGAAGAAGAACCCGTTGACAACATCAACTGAAGTCCAGAACACTCTCAGTGAAGTAGGTGTATCTGTCTCTAAGTCAACAGTAAAGAGAAGACTCCATGACAGTAAATACAAAGGGTTCACATCTAGATGCAAACCATTCATCAATTCCAAAAATAGACAGGCCAGAGTTAAATTTGCAGAAAAACACCTCAAGAAGCCAGCTCAGTTCTGGAAAAGTATTCTATGGACAGATGAGACAAAGATCAACCTGTACCAGAATGATCCAAGGCACACCACATCCTCTGTAAAACATGGTGGAGGCAACGTGATGGCATGGGCATGCATGGCTTTCAATGGCACTGGGTCACTTGTGTTTATTGATGACATAACAGCAGACAAGCGTAGCCGGATGAATTCTGAAGTGTACCGGGATATACTTTCAGCCCAGATTCAGCCAAATGCTGCAAAGTTGATTGGATGGCGCTTCATAGTACAGATGGACAATGACCCCAAGCATACAGCCAAAGCTACCCAGGAGTTCATGAGTGCAAAAAAGTGGAACATTCTGCAATGGCCAAGTCAATCACCAGATCTTAACCCAATTGAGCATGCATTTCACTTGCTGAAATCCAGACTTAAGACGGAAAGACCCACAAACAAGCAAGACCTGAAGGCTGCGGCTGTAAAGGCCTGGCAAAGCATTAAGAAGGAGGAAACCCAGCGTTTGGTGATGTCCATGGGTTCCAGACTTAATGCAGTGATTGCCTCCAAAGAATTCACAACAAAATATTGAAAATAAAAATATTTTGTTTGGGTTATGTTTATTTGTCCAATTACTTTTGACCTCCTAAAATGTGGAGTGTTTGTAAAGAAATGTGTACAATTCCTACATTTTCTATCAGATATTTTTGTTCAACCCTTCAAATTAAACGTTACAATCTGCACTTGAATTCTGTTGTAGAGGTTTCATTTCAAATCCAATGTGGTGGCATGCAGAGCCCAACTCCCGAAAATTGTGTCTCTGGCCCTAACTGTATGTTCCTCCTTTGGTATATATGTCATCTTCCTGGCATATATGGTCCTCCTTGTGTATATATGTCCTCTTCTTGGCATATATGGCCGTCCTTGTGTATATACACTACCGTTCAAAAGTGTGGGGTCATTTAGAAATTTCCTTATTTTTGAAAGAAAAGCACTTTTTTTTTCAATGAAGCTAACATTAAATTAATCAGAAATTCACTCTATACATTGATAATTTGGTAAATGACTATTCTAGCTGCAAACGTCTGTTTTTTAATGCAATATCTAAATAGGTGTATAGAGGTCCATTTCCAACAACACCCCTCCAGTGTTTTAATGGTACATTGTGTTTGCTGACTGTGTAAGAAGGCTAATGGATGTTTAGAAAACTGTAGAAAACCCTTGTACAAGTATGTTAGTACAGCTGAAAACGGTTTGGCTAATTAGAGAAGCTGTAAAATTGACCTTCCTTTGAGCTACTTGAGAATCTGGAGCATTACATGTCACGCGGGGAGCGGGAGAGGCACCCAGCGTAGGACCACGACGGGGGGGGGAATAAGGAGTCCCTAAAGCTATGTGCACAAGAGGGAGAGGGTGACCCCTAGTCTTACTAGGGCTGACCCTGTCTGCCCTAACGCGCCTATACAGTTTCCTCAACTGTCGCCGACCACGAACCTCGTCCCTCTCTGATCCTAGCACTACCTTATCTAAGGATCAGATGGAGAGGTTCACTAGACCCCTCCACTAACAACTAAAGACAACACAAGGAAAAAACAGACAATGGGGAAAGAAAACACTTATCTTGCAGCAGAGCACAGCAACCTCCACAACCTCAGCTTCTGCTGGAGCAAGGATAATGAGTCCACAAGGAAATATCACCTGCACCGAGGGAGGGCAATGAAACTCCTTATAAAGGAGGGAAGAACCTGCTGGGTCCTAGAGACCCAGAATACTGGTGTAGAAACCAGACCGAGCACAAGACCTTCCCAGCCGTCTCCCCATGATAGGGAGATCTTATCATACCTTCTCTTTATCTACACAGAAGGCAAATGCCCCTGAAAGACGGACCGTCCTCAAACCTTATGGCTGATTGGCCAAACGCTGGGACCGTCTGCGCGTGGCCTCTACCCTGTCATCCGTGCCACCCGTGACATTACATTTCTTTGTTCTATGAAACTCTCAAAATGGCCAGAAAAAGAGAACTTTCATGTGAAACTCAACAGACTATTCTTGTTCTTAGAAATGAAGGCTATTCCATGCGAGGAATTGCCAAGAAACTGAAGATTTCCTACAACAGTGTGTATTACTCCTTTCAAGGGAGAACACAAACAAGCTCTAAACGAAAGAGAAGTGGGAGGCACCACTGCACAATTGAGCAACAAGACAAGTACATTAGAGTCTCTAGTTTGAGAAATCGATGCCTCACAGATCCTCAACTTGCAGTTTCATTAAATAGTACCAGCAAAATGCCAGTGTCAACATCTACAGTGAAGAGGTGACTTTGGGATGCTGGCCTTCAGGGCAGAGTGGCAAAGAAAATATCTGAGACTGGCTAATAAAAGGAAAAGATTAATATGGGCAAAAGAACACAGACATTGGACAGAGGAAGATTGGAAAAAAGTTTTATGGACAGACGAATCAAAGTTTGAGGTGTTTGGATCACACAGAAGAACCTTTGTGAGACAGAACAACTGAAAAGATTCTGGAAGAGTGCCTTGCACCATCTGTCAAGCATGGTGGAGGTAATGAGATGGTCTGGGATTGCATTGGTGCTGGTAAAGTGGGAGATTTGTACAAGGTAAAAGGGATTTTGAATAAGGAAGGCTATCACTGCATTTTGCAACACCATGCCATACCCTGTGGACAGCGCTTGATTGGAGTCATTTTCATTCTACAACAGAACAATGACCCAAAGCACACCTCTAAATTATGCATGAACTATTTAGGGAAGAAGCAGGCAGCTGGTATTCTGTGTGTAATGGCAGCGCAGTCACCAGATCTCAAACCCATTGAGCTGTTGTGGGAGCAGCTTGATCATATGGTACGCAAAAAGTGCCCATCAAGCCAATCCAACCTGTGGGATGGGCTGCAGGAAGCATGAAGTGAAATTTCTCAAGATTACCTCAGCAAATTGACAGCTAGAATGACAAATGTCTGCAATGCCATAATTGCTGCAAAGGGAGCATTCTTTGACGAAAGCAAAGATTGAAGGAGAAAATTATTATTTCAAATAAAAATCATTATTTCTAACCTTGTCAATGTCTGCACTATATTTTCTATTCATTTTGCAACCCATTTGATAAATAAAAGTATGAGTTTTCATGTAAAACACAAAATTGTCTGGGTGATCCCACATTTTTGAACGGTAGTGTATGTCCGATTCCTGTTATATATGGTCCTACTTGAGCATATATATCCCCTTCATGGTATATATGGTCCTCCTTGTGTCACCTTTCTGGTATATATGGTCCTCCTTGTGTTCCCTTCCTGGTATATATGGTTATCCCCCTTGTATATATGTCCCCATCCTGGTTTAAATGGTCCTAATCCTTGTATATCTATCTACATTCTGTCCCTAACGAATAAGTGAATACAACATTGCACTCACCTTTCTTCCGTTTCCACATCGCCCGGTGTTCTCCCGTAGACAGTGTATAGTGGCTGTCCCATCTGCTGACATCGGAGTGCAGGGACAGGGGGCCTGCACATTACAGTGACATCACTGTCTTGTGCTAGTCTCTATCGCTGCACTTCCGATGGGTCACAGCCACTTTATGTGTGCTGGCAGCCTGTATCGCAGTGCAGGGACCTGACAGGTGTCTGCACCACAATGCATTTCAGCTGGATCTGCATCCTCAGCAAGGTCACAAATCCACCTGAAGCAGTGGGCTCTTCTAGCCCAAGGCCTAGTCGCAGCTGCGACCCATGCGATTCTGGTCATAACACACCCTGTTAGTAATACAAAACCAGGCTGCTGATTACTGCTGGCTGCCACTGTTAGCCTGCATTATTCAGAGCACAGGAGAGTAATCATCACATTACTGTGCTCTGAGCACTGACTGAGCTCTGGTATAGTCATGTAAGCATCTTTCAAATATCCCTGCATTACAGACATCGGTGACTTGCACTTATATAGCAGAGCAATGCTCCTAATGCCATCATGTGTTAAACACCCCAGAGCTGTGTATCTAATCCCATCATGTGAGACAAAATCTAGAGCACTGTATCTAATGTCCATCATGTGTGATACAAACTAAGAGTTGCATATCTAATGTTTATTATCCTATATAATAATTGCCAGTTTCTGGCATCCGGCCACTGTGCCGCTACTCCGGCATGCGCCGCGAGCGATGGCGCGCATGCGCGCCATCCCGAGCTGCAATTACCGGCCAGCGCCGAGTGACTATTACCGGCGCCACGAGCGATGGATGACCGGCGCCTCGCGCGCACGCGGCGCAAGCGATGGCGCGCATGCGCCATTGCGAGCGCCGCGTTACCAACGAGCGACCAGCCGCTGCCTCCCAAGCGCATGCATGCACAGGAAGCCGAGGCCAAGCCACTCTCATGCATGCGTCTCCGCACATGCCCAGTATCCCCACCAACCAGATTTACCTCATGGAGAATCCAGCCCCTCTCAGCTCCACTGCACTGCGACGCAGGCCTCGGTGGTGACAGGAATAACATCACAGTAAGTCACCACCCACCGGCACGTCCATATAAACCACACAAAGCAGCTTTCCACTCTGCTACCAACAGAGACTCCTGCATAGTGGGCCACCACAGAGCCTCCAGTATTCTCTGCTACCCACAGAGACTCCTGTATACTGTGCCACCACTGAACCTCCTGTATACTCTGCTACCCACAGAGACTCCTGTATACTGTGCCAACACTGAACCTCCTGTTTACTCTGCTACCACAGAGACTCCTGTATACTGTGCCACCACTGAACCTCCTGTATACTCTGCTACCCACAGAGACTCCTGTATACTGTGCCACCACAGAGCCTCCTGTATACTCTGCTACCCACAGAGACTCCTGTATACTGTGCCACCACTGACCCTCCTGTATACTCTGCTACCCACAGAGACTCCTGTATACTGTGCCACCACTGACCCTCCTGTATACTCTGCTACCCACAGAGACTCCTGTATACTGTGCCAACACTGAACCTCCTGTTTACTCAGCTCATAATACACATCGGCCAACAAACACCACACTACTTACCTAAATACAGCACACAACTAACAAAAGACAATGCACATGTTTGAAATTACTCAAATCAAGCTACATATAGAATACCCAAATTCAAACACATCACATACAACAGGTTTTTTCAAAAGCGCAAATAGTGTCACACATGTTTACTGCTCCTGTTAGCACGACTAAGGATACACACAATTCATTTCACCGCACTCCCGATGCAATAGCATCGGGCCATTTTCTAGTGTTTGATAAAACTCAGAGCCATATATCTATTGCCCATCATGTGTGATACAACCCAGAGCCATGCATCTGTGTCGCCCCAGGGTGTGGGGTACTTGGGTATCAGGCGGCAGAAGGGATTAATGGTGTCACGGGGAATGGCAGCCGCGCCTGACCCCGTGTCCTGGGGGACGGTTCTCTTGAAAAGGGGTATTTGCAAGGGATTATGCACAAGTTTATAGTTTGTCATGACGCCACCTGCAGTACCTGGTGAGATGCGCCGCCACAGTCCTCCGGAGGTCGGTGGTAATGCGGCTAAGATGGTGTAGTCCTCCGCAGGCAGGACTGGGACCTCTGGGGCAGCGTAGTAAGGGGAAGCAGGTTGTAGTAGAGCTGAGATTGTTTAGGAAGAGGTGAAATAGTCTATAGAGGATGCTGGGAGTAGAAGGGAAGAATGCACACACGCAGGAAAGTCTCTTTACCGTTTTTACTGATGACTTGCAGGTAAATATGTCCAGGGCACCGACGGTGACAGGGTTGCACAGTGGGTTCCCACAGCAAGTGTTTACAAGGCCTCCTCTGCTTTGTGTAGTTTCTGAAGCACAGCCTGCTGTAGCCTGACTTGCCTCCACTCTCTTCCTTTGTCTGTCTCTCTCTCCTCTTGAGCGGTCTCCGGGATGACCCTCTCTGGACACTGCAGCTGGCCTGCTGTGCCTGGCTCCCTCTCTTGACCCACCTGGGAGACCGGGTAGCTGAAGCTTCCACGGTGCGAAGGGGTTTTCTGTGGGCCTATAGTCCCCACAGGTGCGGATCCCCAATATCCTGGGATGAACTCCCCCGTGCTCCTCTCTCCCTTTTCTGCTCTGAGCTCCCTGCCTTCAGTCCCACTTAGGCTTGTGGGACGCTGAAGGGCCACTCTGGGTCACTGGCTCAGGCCTGAATGCAGCACCGAACATCAGGACGTTCTTGCAGCTCTTCTAGCGTCTGCACACACTCTGACTAGCTCCTCCCCAGCAGCAGTATATATAGGGGACCTTGCCTAAGGTCAGCAAGTGGAGCTCCCCTATGTGTCAGGGTGGAAGGTGTTGTTTGTAATAGGCACCTGCTGTGGAAACCCAGCTGTGCATTAGAGAGATCTGTGGCTACCTGTGTGAGCAGGGTGCCACACATCTAATGTCAATCGTGTGATACAGCCCCTGGAGCCACATGACTAATGCATGTCTGATACAGCCTGCAGAGTCGCATATCCAATGCCCATCATGTATCATACAACCAGCTGATCCACATATCTAGTGCATATCATGTGTGAGTTAGGATTACATTTGTGCATACTTGGCTATCAGTCTGCTGTGTTGCATATCTAATCCCATCATGTAATGCAGCCCGTAGAGATGCGCATCTAATCCTGGCACATGATTCACTCTGCGCATCCAATCCCAGTGTATGATACACTTTGTACATCCAGTCCCAGCATGGTATACACTCTGCTCATCCAATTCCAGCCACTGATAAATAAGATAAGATAAACTTTATTGATCCCGGAGGAAATTACAGTATTACAGCAGCAGAACAAAGATCAAGAACATTTCACACTTTACAAAATAAGTCTATATGGACAGCAGATGTGGGTAGACTGGTACATGTACCTCACCTATTCCCCCATACACATAGAACTTCACATAGTCTTGGGACGCTTTACACTTATACATTTGTTAAACATCCCCACAGCTGTCGGAACAAACGATTTTCTGTATCTTTCCTTTTTACACATTAGTTGGATTAGACGCTTGCTGAATGTGCTCTTCTGCTTCGCAAACAGTTCAGAGAGCGGGTGTGTATTGTTGCTCATTATAGCCTTGCATTTCTTATTAATTCTATCCTCTAATACCTCCTCGAAAGTCCTAAGTTGTAGACCCACCGCCGCACTAGCCTTCTTGATAAGTATATTCAGCTTATTAGTGTCAGCTGTGCGCACACTACTACCCCAGCATATTATTGCAGCAAAGATTGCACTCGCCACAATAGATTGGTAGAACATTTCAAGCATTTTGCTACACACATTAAACGACCTTAATTTCCTTAGGAAGTAAAGTCTACTCATCCCTTTCTTGCAAACCTTCTCCTTCTGATACAGTCCATGTATTAGACATTACACTATTGCTCCCATAGATGGAGCAGGGGTGATATTACACAACTCCCATAGAGGTGGATGCAGTGTAGGGTGACATTACATTACTGTTCCCATGGAAATATATAGAGCAGGGTCACACATTACACTACTGCTCCCATAGTTGTGGACAGAGCAGTGGTCACAATACACTTCTTCTTCAACAGATTTGGACAGAGCGTGATCACACATTACACTTTTGCTCCCATAGAAATATACGGATTAGGATCACACATTACATTTTTTTCAGTTGTTAAAAAAATGTTTTGATGGAACATTCCCTTTAAGAGAGCAACATAGAAACACTGCAATCCTCAAACAAGACAAATGGGGTGTTGTGTGTTTATGGAGCTGCGCCTGTACACTTGCTTGACCCTTGATCACCCACTTGACACTTTCAGCTTCATTTACATGTTGATTAAACATTTGATTTCTCATCTATTAGGCGGCCGTCACACTGTGAGATATCTTTAGCGATATTGTAAGCGATCACGTGCACGCGCAATCGCTTACAATATCGCTCACATCGCTGGTGAGATGTCACACAGACAGACTCACCAGCGATGTGGACCAGCGAGAACGCTGGTAACTATGGTACACATCGGGTAACTAGGCGCCGCGCGTCGCTTAGTTACCCGACGTGTACCATAGTTACCATCTCCCAGCATAGGCGCGGTCGCTGGGAGATGGATCATCGTGGTGTCATACACCACGATGATGCAGATCGTTGCATCGTTCATCGCTAGATCTGAGAACCGAACCTCAGATCAGCGATGTCACGATCAAGCGATTTACCATCGTAAATCGCTTGATTACATGCAACGATATCTTGCCCGATATCGGTTAAGCGATCAAAAAGGAGATCGCTTAAACGATATCGGGCAAGATATCGTTCCGTGTGACGGCCCCCTTACATCTATCAAAAATCACAAACTTAATTTGTTCAGTCTCTTATTCAAGACTTCAGTGCACTGCCGGAGCTGCAGAAATAAAGCTGCCACTTCAGGCAAGATCAGAAAGCACACAGTTCATGCCAGTAACATAATTATGCCACTGATCCAAACTATTCAATAAAATGGAGTGCACAGTTTCCCTGATTTAATAAAGGGATTTTGCAGGTTTTAGGCTAAAGCCTGCAGTAACTCTGCCTTGCTGCATGCATAGTGTGCGCTGTGAGGGTTTACAGTGCCTGTACTAGGTGTGGCCAGTGCTTTACCGCAAGTATGTGATTTGCATACATGCAGTCAGGTTCCGATCAGACATATGCAGCCTCAGTCGATATAAGTTATTTGAACAATGCCAGACACATCTAGTTGGGATGTGGCTAGAATTATGAAACCACCTGCTCATGGTCCCCAAACTGGAGAATATTGATAGTGTGCACTGTGCACGCTGTGAGGATTCACAAGTCTGCAGTCAATTAGAGTGACGCAGACTTGAGCTCTAAGCCTGGGCAAACCCTTTAAGTCAGTACCAGAAGTGTTGGTAAGTGGCTTTTATTTAATAATTACTCATCTAGTAAGATTGGGTTGAGATGAAGGTATTAATAATAATTTGTCTTAATACAGCACAGTGCACAGCTCATACTCCTTGTGCATGGATAAGGAGCTGCCTCTATTATATATACCGTACTAGTAAATACTAGATTAAGGCCCGATGCTATCGCATCGGGAGTGCGGGTAAAGTAACAGGTGCCCTAGAAATAGCCGCTGAATAGTACAGTCCTCTCTCCAGAAAGAACGCTGTTGATTTACATGGTGTATTCTAAAGAATCGGGTAGTCTACAATCCAAATATAGTTTATTTATTAAGAGTTAACAATAATGCAATTAATACATGATATCTATCCATCAACTACCTATGTTTGTATGGTGTATGTAATTTTTGGAAATTTAATTGTTATATGCTAAGGCACTTGGTACACATACTGGCCAATACTTGTGAGCCCATCAAGTCGCTCCATTTAAGAAATCAATGTTCATAGTCTACGTATTTGCCAGTCTGTGTTTGCCCATCAACCTTGGTAAAAAATTTATTTTATGGGCAGAAATTTTATACATTTGTATTTCCCGCCCAGTTCCGCCTCTGATGAGCCGCTGCGGCTCACAGAGACAGAACCAAGAAGTCATATGGAGGCATCCGAAGGGGGCTCTCACCGGCGATCACAGCGGTGACATCACTGGATCACCAGAAGAAGGTAAGGAGACTCCGCTGCTCCGAGCGTCGGGGGCGGACCTACCGTGGTGCCGCTGGTTCAGCTGCACCAGGGCCCTGACTGGGTTGGGGGCCCCTCAAGCATCAGTAGGGGGCCCCGTGACCCTGTGACAGAGGAGAGGAGGGTAACTGAGGGAAGCATCCTGCTTCCCTTGGCTGTTTCCGCCCCTCCTCTCATCTGCAGCCCAGGCTCTAACCCTAACCCTAACCCTAGCCGTACCCATAGCCCTATGCCCTAACCCTAGCCCTAGCCAACCTTACCCCTAGCCCTAACCCTACCCCTAACCCTAACTTTAGCCCTAACCCTAACCCTAGTAACTGAGGGAAGCATCCTGCTTCCCTTGGCTGTTCCCGCCCCTCCTCTCATCTGCAGCCCAGGCTCTAACCCTAACCCTAGCCCTAACCCTAGCCCTAACACTATCCTAACCCTAGCCCTAACCTTAGCCCTAGCCCTAACCCTACCCCTAACCCTAGCCCTAACCCTACCCTAGCCCTACCCCTAGCCCTAACCCTACCCTAAACCTAGCCCTACCCCTAATCCTAGCCCTAACCCTAGCCCTAACCCTAGCCCTAACCTTAACCCTAGCCCTAAACCTAGGAGAAGGGGGCGGCACCACATCCCCTTCATGGCGCTGGCAGCAAGGGGCAGGTAAGACCTCATGCAGGGGCGGCCCCCCTCCCCCCCTGTCCTCGCCCGCGGCTGCAGCAGGGGCGGCGGTGCTCTGACAGCACCCCCCCCCCAGGACTCCTCACCCGCGGCTGCAGCAGGGGCGGCGGTGCTCTGACAGCACCCCCCCCGGACTCCTCACCCGCTGACGGTACCGATGCCGGTAGTGAGGCTCTGGGAGCCCCACTACCGGCAAAGGTCGGCCATATTGGTTCACCCCGAGCGGGTGTATACATGCAGCTTCTGTCCGGATGTGACGTAGGATACGGGTGAATCCGGACGGAAGCTGCATTAGGGCTTTTATACTAATAGATACAATTTATGTGGAAAATTGTGCATCGAAACACCTGAGATTGTTGGGTCAGTATTCTCTCCAGTGCTATTACAGATAAATTACACTGGGGAACACAATTTTTTAGGAGTTAGGTCTGACAACTGTTCTTAATTAATTTTTGGATGCTGAATCCAGAAATGATCTCAGTTTTTCTCTATCACGTCAAGTTTTTGAACTATAGGATTTTTGTCTTCTCAAAAATATGTAAACTACTGTACCTAAAAAGTGTTTTTTTTTTTTTTTAAATAGTACAAATATGAACAAAAAATGAAATATATAAGAAATAGGCATGACAAATATGTTTTTTAACACTATCATATATCATATAGCGCTATATGAGTCGAATTGTAATCAGATAACAAGTCTTATTACAGATATCAGTGCAATTGTGCTTCTCTGGCAGGTAAGTTGTGGAGGAAAAACTTGACGTGCTAGAAAAAAACTGACTACATTTTTGGAATCAGCATGCCAATTTTAGTATAAATCAGCTCAAAAACCTAACTCAACAGAAAATGTTTTTCAAATTGTTCCCCAGTGTTATTACTGGCACACCAAAATGAATCAAAAATTGTAACAACGGAGTATTGCTGATGGCGTATTTTTATTTGTTATCTTGTTCACACTTGTTATTTCACACATAAACTTCAAGCCATTTCATATGGTAATTCACAAAACATTTTCAGCCCACTGGGGCCTTCTTCAGTGTAACGGCTTCATAACAGAATATTTACATGAAACATAAACAGATATGTATTAAAATCATATTACAGACATATTTTCACAATATTCTGTATGTTATACATCAACAGTCATATGCTCATTATATACAGTCTGTATAACATAGAACAGAAAACGTAAATCGACATTTAACTGTCATTAGCCATGTAGGCAATCATTTTATTGAAAAACTAGTTTCACCATAAATAGTGAAAACATTTTTTTCTCTACCTTGAGATCTAGTATGCAGTGTGCTGATGAAAGACTATAGTGTGAATCTGCAAATTTCTAATTAAGGAACATATAAAATATGTTGTACATTTATTCAGCGGTTTTGTCCATATAAGGAGGAATGACAGAAAATACGAGGTTGAAAAATAGATAAAGGAATAAAGGATGGAAAAATGAAAAGAAAAGGGGTACTAACAAATTTAAAATGTAATATACCTGGAAAGGCACGTCTTTTGGGTCTCCAATTTATTAAAGTGTTACTCCTATAGTCAAGGGCACAAGATTCCTCACAAGTGGTATTACTCAGCAGAGTCTTGGTACAACATACCGGTATTTCAGAACCCTCCTCTTTTCTGTAATAAGGGAGCTCCTAACCTACGCGATAGATTGGTCAAGGCAGATATAGGATCATCTTTACGCCAACCACGACAAACATTCTTAGCCACATCTAAGAAAGGCAATTTTCTATGTCTTAATTACTTCTAGTGTTCGAATTTGATAAAAGGCACACCTTATCCCATCCCAGAACAGGGAAAATTTACTACATTAAGGAGTATCTCACATGCAATAAGTCTTATGTAGTTCATTTGATCAAGTGCCCGTGCGCTCTCGGATATGTTGGGGAGACTACCCAGCATGTCCGAGACCGCATTGGTAAGCATAAGTCGAATATTAGATGCAAAAATCTATTACTACCAATTCCCAATCATTTTATTTCCAGAGGTCATACTATTGTCCAACTTAAATACCATATCCTGGAACACATTCCACCACAAAGAAGGGGAGGAGATATGATAAAACTTTTAAAAGAAAGAGAGGCCTTTTGGATTTTTACTTTACAGACCTTGGAACCCAAGGGCCTCAATAGGGAATATGAGGTGTTCCATTAAAATCACTATTTTTTATTAAATTGTTTGTTGAAGCCCCTCACTTTCACTGAATAATGACCCTCTTTTATTCTTTACGATTAACCCCTTCCCAACCCTTGGCTCCCCGTTTGGGCCATAAAAGTCGTGCGTTCCCGACCTATGGCCCAGGGGGTGGGCCATGAAATGATCGGGCTCCTGCGGCCCATGTGAGGGGGGTGACTCAGGTGTCACTGTAGCTAATGCACAGTGACAACCTGTAGTTCACCCCACGGGGGGGGGATTAACCCCCCGTGGCTAAACTCGCTCTGATTGGCAGTTGAAATTCAGACTGCCAATCAGAGCGATTAATCCCCGGCAGCAGGGATGAGTAAACTATCCGGTAACCGGATTGCTCTGGATTACACATCCGGATCTGGATGCGGTGAACGCAATTCTAGGAAAAAGTGTAACCCTAGCCTCAGTGAGCCCTTGGAAAAATGTTCTCAGTTCAGTAAGTGCATGGAGATCAGCTAAACAATGGCATAGCAATTCTCTTTTTTATATTTTTTTGGGACAACAAGTCTATAAGTATAGTAGCAGGAACCACAGTGAGGTGTTTGGGGATATGACAGCAGAGAATTAACACATATTTGTACAACAGTATAGTCAGTTACTAAACACAATAAAACTTCTTACTTGTGGGATGTAATTTAAACTAGCAATATCCAGACCACTCTTGTGCTATGAGATGTCACGATCCCTTGCAATCAAACAGGAAATGATGAATTGTATTATTGTTAAATGCATTGCTGACGCCTGACTTCCGCAAGCACCTAACAGGGTTTACTTCTGCAAAATCAGTACAAGCACACAGCAAAAATTAAAGTCATTTTTCAATGTGAGCTTTTAGGATTGCCTTCTCATCATATCCCAACCTTTTGTTCTGCCAATTGCTCTGTTTGTGTGGGCTTCAGTATTCTCTCCCTTTTCCGCTGGTAATAATACAACACGGCGAACTCATCCAGGACATCACAGCAAGCACAAAAATAGAATATTACAGCTTTATTTTGGGATATTTTTTAAATGGCTAGTTTATATAGAAGTGAAGTAGATTTATTACTCAGAAGCACAATCATATTTACTAGTTCTAAATGGTTTGTGCATAAGTACCTCATGTGACTAATCTGTATATAATCTGTCCATCTAGGTAGTCTTTATAATGTATTTGTATTATTTATATTTTTTCAAGCCCCTGAACCTACACATACACATGTCCCTAACGCATGCATTCTAATATACAGGTGCATCTCAATGAATTAGAATATCATCAAAAAGTTAATTTATTTCAGTAATTCAATACATAAAGTGAAATGCATATATAGAGTCATTACAAATATAGTGATCTATTTCAAGTGTTTATTTTTGTTAATGTTGATGATTATGGTTTACAGCCAATGAAAATTCAAAGGTCATTATCTCAGAAAATTAAAGTAGGGACGATGAAGGGTCTGAGAGATAAAATATTACCGTATATACTCGCGTATAAGCCGAGTTTTTCAGCCCAAAAATTGGGCTGAAAAGTACCCCCCTCGGCTTTATACGCGAGTCAGTGCTGTATACCGATGTATACATATACATCGGTACATACCGATGTATACATCGGTATACAGCAGCCCCCGCATCCCCAGTAATGCAGGGCCCCCCCAGCGTCGCTCCGGTCACCTGTAAAGCAAACTATACTTATCACAGTCCTGCTGTCCGCGCCCGCCGCTGCCGACATCCGCGATCCTCCATCTTCATGCGTCTTCTTCCTGTTTCTGTGCGCGTCGCAGGCAATGACATCATTCCCTGCGACGAGCACAGGAAACAGGAAGAAGTCGCATGAAGATGGAGGATCGCAGACGGCGGCGGCGAGCGGGCGCGGACAGCGGGACTGTGATAAGTATAGTTTGCTTTACAGGTGACCGGAGTCAGGCTGGGGGGGCCCTGGATTACTGGGATACTGTATACTACCGCTGGGGCTGCTATACACTACTACTGGGGCTGTATACACTACCACTGGGGCTGCTATATACTACCACTGGGGCTGTATATACCTCTGGGGCCCTGTATACTACCACTGGGGCTGTATAAACCACTGGGGCTGTATATACTGCTGGGGCCCTGTATACTACCACTGGGGCTGTATATACTACCACTGGGGCTGTATATACTGCTGGGGCCCTGTATACTACCACTGGGGCTGTATATACTACCACTGGGGCTGTATATACTACTAGGGCTGCGTCTATACTACCACTGGGGCTGTATATACCACTTGGGCTGTATATACTACTGGGGCTGCGTGTATACTACCACTGGGGCTGCTGTATCTACCTCTGGGACTGGTGTATACCACACTGCTGGGGGCTGTATGCTTGTGCTAGGGTCCACTCTCGGCTTATACACGAGTCAATAGATTTTCCCAGGTTTTGGGGGCAAAAGTAGGGGGGTCGGCTTATACACGGGTCGGCTTATACACGAGTATATACGGTACCTAAATAGGTATCAGAGGCTTCACTTTGTGTGGTTGTGAGAGTCACAACCACTATAAAAGCAGATCATGGCTGCTGCAGTCTCCAGTGTGGTGCATATAGAGTAGAGAGGATGAAGGGTCTGAGAGATTAAATATTACCTAAATAGGTATCAGAGGCTTCACCTTGTGTGGTTGTGAGAGTCACAACCACTATAAAAGCAGATCATGGCTGCTGCAGTCTCCAGTGTGGTGCATATAGAGTAGAGAGGATGAAGGGTCTGAGAGATTAAATATTACCTAAATAGGTATCAGAGGCTTCACTTTGTGTGGTTGTGAGAGTCACAGCCACTATAAAAGCATATCACGGCTGCTGCAGTCTCCAGTGTAGTGCATATAGAGTAGGGAGGTTGACGGGTTAAAAACCACGCTGACATATTCCACAAGACATCAAGGGGTGAATATTAATTTATTAGTCCACGCATTTCAGGCCTTCCTGGCCCCTTCCTCATGACAAATCAATAATATATTGCCATGCTTCAGGGCATTTCTGAGAGACATGAAACATGTTGACTAATTAATCAATATTCTATTCACCCTTCGATGTCTCATGGAATATGGCAATGTGGTTTTTAACCCTTCATCCTCCCTACTTTAATTTTCTGAGATAATGACTTTTGGGGTTTCATTGGCTGTTTTTAACTCTTCATCCTCCCTACTCTATATGCACCATGCTGAGGAGTGCAGCAGCTGTTATATGCTTTTATAGTGGTTGTGACTCTCACAACCACACAAGGTGAAGCTTCTGATACCTATTTAGCTAATATTTTAATGACACAAAGCAAAAAGTGTCTAATTTTTACGGACTGTCCTTCACACCACAGTTTCACTGTGTGAAACGGACAGCCCCAATTCCGATTTTGGCCCCATAGTATTCCTATGGGGCCGAATGGCAGTGATTTGCTATCCGGTTTTGTGCTGTCAGGGAGGATCCGGCAGAATTCATTTTTTTCCCCGGATACAAAATCGCAGCTTGCAGCGTTTTTGTGTCCAGGGCCAAAATCTGACAAAATTGGATCCTCCTGGATCCAGTGCGATCTGGCACCCCCTAACATGGGAGTCTATGGGTGCCGGATCACACCAGATCCGACAGAAAATCTGATCTGATTCCCAGATGCCAGGTGCTGAAGTTCAGTTGTGGCCGGCGCTTAAATTCAGCACCTGGAGAGCTCCCGGATGAAATTTCAGAACTGCGGCTAGCTCCCCGCTAGGCACAATTTTTAAATTTCAGCACTGGACAGTGGCAGCGGTTCTGTTAGTCTGGTGATGTTAGGCTGTGTCCGGTGCATCCAGCAAAACAATGGACACAGCCTGACAGCTCCAAAACCGTGGTGTGAAGCCGGCCTTAGGCTGGTTTCACACTGCAGTTTTTTCCCTGATCAGATTCCATCCAGTTGGTGTGTGACGCACCCGGATATGGGGACTCGGAATCTGGGCCCTCTGCTGTGGTAGGGATGTCACTGGTGGGCTGCCCAGACCCGTGGCCCTGGTGATCTGCTTTCAAAAAGGGGAAAATTTGAAAATAATAAAGTATAAAGTTCACATGACGCCACCTGCAAATTTTGGTGACTGGACACCAGCACTGCTTCAGACCTCTGGGAGGCGATGGTACTGCAGCTTTGATGGAACAGCTCCCTGCAGGTGAAGCTGGGCCTCCGGGGCAGGAGGGCACCGATGATGGAGATGCAGACTCTGTAGGTAGATCGTCAGCAGTGCAGTTAGAGAAAAAATACACGGAGACTTTATCACTCTATCCGGGTACTTTACTGGAACAATTCTGGTGGCAATACAGTTCACAGTCTTTCTCAAGAGATAACCAGCTGGGTAGTCATAGTGGGCTGCAAGGTCTCTCGGAGACTCCCGTGGTATGCCTTCTTTAGTCGATCTTGTATCCTGCTGCTGATCCCTGTCCTTGCACTACCCCTTACTACTAGGCCCGTTGGGGGTGCTGATGAGTTCCCGACTTCCCAGCAATTAAAAAGGGGGTCCTCGACCTTTAGGTGGTCAATCCTGGTGTGATGGTGCTGTATGGACAGGTTGTCGGGGCCGGTAGACTGACCCGTGACGGCTGGTATTGGCGGCTCAGGGGTTAGACTCCCTGCACCGCGTCCTCAGAGCCAGCTCTCTGTGGTTGACTAGGGTTCCCCCCTGAGTATGCGGGTTCCCTCTCTCTTTTCCTGGGCTGCCTGTTCCTCCCTCAGGCCTCCTCTCTCGGAGTCCCCTTTTCTCACTCAGGGCTCCCTTTCCTTCTTTTCCTCAGGGCAAGCTAAAACTCCCTGTTTTTCTAACTCCCTCCTCCCCTAACTCTCCCCCCAGGGATGTGGGCTCCAACCATTTGCCTAGGCTCGAGTGTGGGAGTGCCGGGGTGAGAGCCTCCTAGAAACCTTGCATACCCACTGTGACAGGGATAACCGTACACTCTTTTATGGGTGCAGTACCTTAACTGTGACGCCTGACCAGTGGGGCGCCACATGTGCCAAAACCAGGAGTGTCTACAAAACTCAGAACAAGTGTCAATCTTTCAATTGTAGTTTTTGTCTGCATGTTCCTGATTTTGGCACACAAACTGGATGGAACCTGATCAGCAAAAAACTGCAGTGTGAAACCAGCCGTTAACATATGAATGAAATTATGTGAAAATGCCTTGGCTGTTTCCTTTAATATAATATAGCTATTTAACACGTTCTCATAAAAATCCAATTCACATCCTAAGAACATATGAAATTTCTATGCAGTCCTGCAGTTTTATGTATAACCCTGCTAAGTATGGGCTATGTGCCTGAACTAAATCTAAAAATATATTCTCTTCTTGCATGACTTATTACATCACAGGTACCTAATATCACACATTGAAAAATATTCTAATGAGTGTAGGTGATGTGAGAGAGAAATCATGATCATGCCTTGTTCTCTGTAGTCAGCATCTGTATTCTGGAATGTGCTGTTATTATGTATGGGTGAACATCTTTACTCTGAATTTCCATTTTTTACATGCAGAGGTTATATCTATTATTAAAAATATATATTTTTAACTTGTTTTTGCAACTGAATTTATTTATTGAATGATTTATTTTCTCTTTTTTCCTTTAGGGGGGGTCTCGGCATGTTTAATATGCTGTAAATGAAATATGTATGGTACATCAAATATAGATGATGCTCGAAATGTCAAAAAGGTTGATTCCTGGGAATTTTCTGCAAGGGAGATTAGTCCGCCATCAAGAAGACAATGACTGATATAAATGCTATGAAAGCTACTAAATTAGCCTCCTTGAGCATAAAGCTGACTTATAATATTGTGTGATCCATTGAGATCTGCCGCTCATTTTACAATAGTATTGTCATTGTGACATTTCTGGAAGAGAATCGTATCTCATCATCACCACATTGTTCTCATTTATCTGCTCTTGTCATTTATCAAGATAAAACCATTTGATGGACTTAAACCTGAGAGCAATAGAGAAACAAAATGCAGTGTTTCCATAAGGTAATATAGATAGCAAATCTAACAGTCTAGAATGAGTTTCATAGAGACGAAATAAGAGCTTTATTTCTTTAGTCAAGTCTGTGATTATTGCCCATATTGTCTGTACATAGAAAAAGATAACAGCTCTTGCTCAGAGATATATTATGGCTTTCTTCGCCAAAAAGTTGAAAAGGGGCTGTTATAGAAATGCATGAAACTTTGTATGTATCTTGTTTTATACAGTAGCATAGAAAATGATCCTGTTGAATTCTGTATAAAATGTGTGCCATTTGTAATGAGCAGTGAGAGAAAATCTCTATACATAAGAAGTTAAACCTTTAGGGCAGTACATGGAAGTTGTATGACTCGCTACTAAAGCAGCCGAAGATTCTCCATGCACTGCAATACCAGCTCCATGTCAGTGAGCATGAGCCCTTAAAGGGTTTTCTGATCTGAAAATAAATTAAGCCAATGGGACTAAAAAGTCATAACATATTAAAAGACCCATAACTTATCTGACCAATCCTCCACTGTTCCAGCTCCACCACTCGGCCTCTCCCCGGTGGCCAATGTTTGCTTTGTTGACAAGACGGCATTCCCAAATGCTTCAGGATTTAAAGTGCAATTGCAATTTTAATTTTATTTATGAAAAATTAACATTATTGAACATGTCTGTGTTTAAAGGAACTAAAGACTAGAAAATGTTCTGGTCCTTTACCAACAGAATTTCAGCTTTCAAAGGCATTACCTAAATAATAAGTAAGTCTGGGTACATTCACATTTATGCTTTGTCTAATTCAGTTGTATTGAAATCATCAGTTCTATTTTGATCAGTAACTGGGTCCATAATGACTTCCTGTGGAGACACGGGGATCAGTGGGTGCTCTCGTCCGCTGGCCCAGCCACCTTTAGAAAGACAGCATGGACCAGGGCTCATCCCTAAACTGAACGCCCGGGCTCCTTAACCGTGGGCGGAACACTACTTAGACAATACAGGGTAAGGGAACCACAATATAACATCTTTATTGAATCCCCAAACAGTAAACAGCACATAACACATAACCAGCAAAACACAAAATGTAACAGGCAACAGAACCTCACCCTTTCACTGGCTCACCAGGGTTTAGAATATAGCACAGCAAACTCTGTAGCAGGTGTCTGGATTGTCCCAACCTGTGTTGCTTCCTTATGTAGTCTTTGATATCCCAGCCGAATCCAAACCTTCGATGCTGAAGTCCTTGTACTCCATGTATAATCCAAGTTCTGATCCCCTTGGTGAGCACCGAAGTGCCTAGGCCTGGGTTTATGGCCTACCAATTGTATCCGTAGATCCTAGCTAAGATGCCTGTATCCAGTCCCATGTACTTCTAGTCAAGGCCGAAGTCCCTAGACCGAGGTCACTAGACAAAATCTCAATCACCCTGGTTTATGAACAGGTCTTCTTATATCCCTGAGCCCTCATTGCAGGATATTGTGGACTTCACGATTGGTGGAATAAGGGTGCATTCACACACTGCGTATTTGCTGTGTATTTTTACGTTAGTGCTCTTGCAGTTTTTGTATCCAAAACCAGGAGTGGGTGATTAAATACAGAAGTGGAGCACTTATTTCTATTAGACTTTTCCTCTGATTGTTCCACTCCTGGTTTTAACTACAAAAATTGCATCAGCAATTGCATAAAAATATGCAGCAAATACGCAGTGTGTGAACGCACCATAAGACTGTGCTCTCATTGGCTCGATCTCAAGCTGTATATAAACGACCTCTAGTTACGTTGTATTGCTGGCAAAGGAGACTCAATGACATAGTTTACATAACATCTAGCAGTACTCATAGTAATACAATGGACTTTTGGGAGGATTAAGTTCTCTGGTCTTCTATGACAAAGAAGTGAGATAATTACATTACACTTGGTAAACATCACAAATCATCTACAAGACTTGTAGGAACAATGAGTTGCTTATCACAAAACATTCATCCAGAGAATGGCAGCAACTCACCGGACAGGTTTCAGCAGTGTTTCTTTATTGTTTATTCCATAAAAACAGGCGGTTTTTCAGGGGCAGTGGAGGGAGGATGGGGGTCGCAACAATGGGCCGTTTCGCACGGTTTCGTGCTTCGACGGGTCGCAATCTGCTGAAACCTACCCGATGAATTTCTGTCACTCTCTGGATGAATGTTCTGTCTGGAAGTGCACCTTGGGACAGGAAATCCAGCAGAGCTGTGAAGAGAAACACAGCGTGCCCAGGAGAGAAGGGAGAGGAAAGCTCTGTGTCGACTCGCTGGTGCCCAGCTGCCCTGAAATAAGTGTCAAGTTGCTTATCACAAGGTAGAGCACAAAATACAAAGAATTGTCTGGCTACATAAGAAATCAGCATATTATACATTAAAGGACTCAATTTCGTCACATACCTCCCCCTTCTTATTTAGCCAGACAGTGTAGTCACATGTGATAAGTCTCTGGTCATCCTTCTCCTCTTGGTGGCATTGTCTTTTTTAATGGTGAAGTCAGCAATCGAGGCTTCCGTCTATACACCTCCCCCAGATTACCTCCCCCAGGATGGACAGACATATTGTGGACCAGCACTAAAATGGGATTCAGGAGTTGGGCTCTTTTTGCTATCAATTCCCCCCCCAGTCAATAGTCACAGTGTGGTTAGGTTCACTCACTGTTTATGGTGAACAGTGGAGAGGAGAATGATGGTGGCTGGGAACATGGTTTATCCTCAGAAGATGGGGTAGCAAGATTCACATCAGGGTGCTGATTGGCTTCTTGGATGTGGGTTATGGCTGTGACAAACTGGCTGGATAGTCCATATTCTGTGTCAGCATGCAAAACAACGGATGTGGGGAGGCCATCCATGAGCCTCACTTCAAACTCCTCCAGGTTAGCCCCGGAGACAACAGGTGTAGGAAGGATGCTCACAAATCCCACTGCTGCCACCAATTGTGGAGACACGGGGGTCAGTAGATGCTCCTGTCCTCTGGCCCAGCTGCCTTTAGAAAGACAGCATGGACCAGGGCTCATCCCCAAACTGAACACCCAGGCTCCTTAACTGTGGGCGAAACACTACTCAGACAACACAGGGTGAGGGAACCACAATATTAAGGTTTTATTGGATCCCCAAACAGTTAACAGCATATAACACATAACCACCAAAACACAAAATGTAACAGGCAACAGATTCTCAGTCTTCCGCTGGCTCACCAGGGTTTAGAATATAGCACAGCAAAGTCTGCAGCCAGGTGACTGGATTGTCCCAATCTGTGTTGCTTCCTTATGCAGTCTTTGATATCCCAGCCGAATTTGAACCTTTGATGCTGAAGTCCTTGCAGTCCTTGCATAATCCAAGTTCTAATCCCCTTGGTCAGCACCAAAGTGCCTAGGCCTGGGGTTATGGTCTGCCAATTGGATCCGTAGATCCTAGATTAGCTGCCTGTATCCAGTCCCGTGTACCTCTAGTTGGGGCCGAAGTCCCTAGACCGAGGTCACTAGACAAAATCTCAATCTCCCTGGTTAATGAACAGGTCTTCTTATATCCCTAAGCACTCATTGCTGGATATTGGGGACTTCATAATTGGTGGAATAAAACTGTGCTCTCATTGGCTCGATCTCAAGCTGTATATAAACTGCCTCTAGTTGCATTGTATTGCTGGCAAAGGAGACTCAATGACATAGTTTACATAGCATCTAGCAGTACACATAGTAATACAATGGACGTTTAGGAGGATTAAGTTCTCTGACCCTCTAATGCAGAGGTCCCCAATGTCAGTCCTCGAGGGCCGAACCAGTGCAGGTTTTCAGGATCTCCTTAGTATTGCACAGCAGGCAATGATTCTAATCCCTGTGCAATAGTAAGGAAATCCTGAAAACCTGCACTGGTTCGGCCCTCGAGGACTGACATTGGGGACCTCTGCTCTAATGCAAAGAAGGGAGATAATCACATTATACATGGTAAACATCACCAAACATCTACAAGACTTGTAGGAACAATGAGTTGCTTATCACAAGGTAAAGCGCAAAATGCAAAGAATTGTCTGGCTACATAAGAAATCATCATATGTTATACATTAAAGGAGTCTAATTCGTCACCCCCCCCCTCTTTGTAATCATCATATGCTATACATTAAAGGAGTCCATTTGCCCCCCCCCCCCCCCACCTTTGTAGTTTTCAAAATCAATAAAATTGTAAAGCTGAAGCAAATAGCTAAAAAAAATTACAAACTCACATCCTAAAACAAGACATTTTCTAGTTTGCAGTAGTGGTCAATTTTATCAAAAGAAGCAGAGTAGATTTATGGGCTTCTCAGCAACTTTGGCATATGCTTAAAGAGGATCTGTCACTTCCCTGGTGCTATGCTAACTGAATGCAGCACTGAATGCAGCATGTTCGCTGCGTTCAGAGAAGGGGTCCCCTATGTCTCTAGCTCCCCTTAAGTGTTTAAAAAGACTTTATAAAGTTTATAGATAAGGAGTCTGGAGGGGCTTACTCAGTAATGAGTCATTGTTGGTGTCCTCCCCACCTCCAGCCCTCTGTGTGCCACCTCCAGCCCCTCAGTAACACCTCCTTTATGTGTCTCCCCTCCTCAGCCACTCAATGTTCCACTGTCTCTAAAGTCACACAGACGCAGAACGAGCAGCTCTGGTGCTGATGTCACTAGCAGGAGGTGTGTCAGCTGCCAGGACCTGGTCCCGCCCATTGTTCGCTCTGTATCTGCGTGACTTCAGACACAGAGCAGCATTGAGTGGCCGAGGAGGGGAGACACATAAAGGAGGCGTTACTGAGGGGGCTGGAGATGGCACAGAGAGGGATGGAGGCGGGCAGGACACCAGCAACAGTGATGACTCTTTTTGAGTAAGGCCCTCCGGACTCCTTATCTATACACTTCATAAAATCTTTTTATCAGTTTGCAGGGGGGCTAGAGACATGGGGGAACCCTTCCCTGAATACAGCAGACACGAGAAAGTTTGCATAGCACCAGAGGGGTAACAGGTCCTCTTTAAAAATGAAAGTTGATTAGTTTCTAAAAATCTAATTCAATAGGGACAAGTACTGCAATTCCTATTGTGAGATCTCTAAGCAAAATCTGAGAAAAAAAAAGCCACCAAAACTATTGTGTGGCAGAGCAATGTTTGAGCCAGCTGTGACTTCTGTCCAAGACAACCAGCATCAGCCACTCAGGCAGAATCCCAAGGGACTCTGAGACCCTTTTACCCTACTATAGCAGAGTCCAGGAGGTAATGGCCTATGGATAAGCATCAGTCCAGAAGCAGAAATGGTCGCCAAACAGGGAGTAGCTGGGAGGTCAGGAAAGGGACCAAACAGGATCCAGTAGCATGGTGAGGGAGCTGGGTCAAAACTGGGATGGCAATAAAGTACAAAATCGTGAGGAAGAGCAAAAGTTGAAAAAACAGGCTGAGATCAAACCGATATCTAATATATAAAGCTGAATGTGTGTATGTGTGTGTGTATGTATATCCGGGATTGGCATCTACACCGTCGCAACTATAGCCACAAAATTTTGCACAGTCACACGTCTCGACCCCGGGAGCGTCATAGGCTATGTTGTGAGGCGAAATTTTAACCCTGCGCGTTCCAGTTCACCAAACAATTTTGCCCCTATCTACATAATGGGGAAAAAGTGAATGGAAAAGAGTTGGAGGAAAATCGACAGATGTCAGCTATAGAGACAAAATTTTGCACAGTCCTACGTCTGGACCCCGGGAGCGTCACAGGCTATGTTGTGAGGCGACATTTTAACCCCGCGCATTCCAATTCACTAAAAATTTTGCCCCTATCTACATAATGGGGAAAAAGTGACAGTTACCAGTTGACAGTTGTGAGTGAGAGGGGCTTAATGACAGCACCAAAGACTAACAGCACATACCAGCATATAGTCACTAAGGTGGGGCCCCAACATGAGATATTCACCACGCACGGGGACATGTATACACACCACACGCACACAAAGAGTAACAGCAAGTGTATTGTCGCTAAGGTGCAGCCCCAACATTGGATACTCACCACGCACCCAAACAAACACACACACACCACAAAGAGACACACACAACACAGAGACACACACACCACACCCCCACGGGGACACACACACACCCTATAGCGACACATGCACTCACCCCACAGGGACACACACACACCACAATGAGACACACATGACACAGACACACACACCACACAGACCCCCCCCACAGGGACACACACACATAGCCACCCTATAGGGACACATGCACTCACCCCACAGGGACACACACACCACACCCCCATGGGGACACACACACACCCTATAGCAACACACATGCACTCACCCCACAGGGACACACACACACACACACACACCACAAAGAGACACACACAACACAGAGACACACACACCCCACACAGACCCCCCCCACAGGGACACACACACATACACACCCTATAGGGACACATGCACTCACCCCACAGGGACACACACCACAAAGAGAGACCCACAACACAGAGACACACACACACCACACAGACTCCCCCACAGGGACGCACACACAACACACCCTATAGGGACACATGCACTCACCCCACAGGGACACACACACACCACAAAGAGACACATACAACAGAGACACACACCACACAGACCCCCCCCCCCCACCGGGACACACACATACACACCCAGGGACACACACACCACACAGACAGACACAGATGTGCACAAATCACCTCACACAACTCGCCTCATACGTGTGCTATCTTTATTTTCCAAACATAAACATCTGATTAAAAACAGCCAATGTGCAACACATGTGCCATATAGGGAATTAAGGCAGATGTCAGTCACATGAGCTGTCTATTATGCGTATGTGTTAGGTAACATATACTGCCCGGCCAGGGGGAGGATTTACTATTGGCTAGAGATTTATTAGGCTGCCTATAGCAATCAATCACAGCTCAGCTTCTATTTTCTTACAGGTCATTAATATGACATATTCAAATTCTATTTTGTTATAGCTAACATCAGTTATTTATTAACCCGGGCGTAGCCAGGTACTACAGCTAGTAACAGATATAATACAAGCTAAACAGGGGAACCAAAAAGTATTTCTGGCAGCATGCAGGAAATTGCCGAAGGTATATGTTGGGTGTGGTACTTTCCAATAGAATGGAGCTCAGGAACTAATGACCTCGACCAGACCGCACACACAAAGTAACACTGTCAGAAAGTGAAGCACAACAGGTCCCAGCCCCTCTAACACCAGTGGTTGAGCGAAGCCTGCACCCCTATCACCAGCACCATCCACAGCGTGAATATGGCGGTACCTAGTGACAAGGGCAGAAGCCACAGGAGCAGGCTCTGGTGGGGATGAGACACCACCTTAGACACCAGTTGCTTCTGCACATCATACTGTACATGTATAGCTACCGTGATGGTACAGTGCACAATAGCTACACACAGTGACACATCAATAATAAATATTATGAAATCATAAAAAGAAAAAAGATATAATAATATGGAAATAATGCACACAGTGATGGCACAGAGTAGCTGTTATGTCATAAAAACATATAAACATGTATAGGTCAAAATAAAGACTTAGGCCAGCTTCACACCACGGTGTGATCAGGTCCGGGGCTGTCCGATGTGAATCGGACAGCCCCGAACCTGATTTGCAAACAGAACCGGAGGGGCCGGTTTGCATTCGGCTTCCGAAGATTGCAGCTACAGCTGCTGATTTTTCAAGATCGCGACTAGTGGGAGCTAGCCACGGTCCTGAAATCACAGCAGGAGACAGCTGGTGGTGCTGAAGTTTAACAGCACTTGCTGTTAAACTTCAGCTGCCGGCATCCGGCTCCCGAATCCGATGTTCTTGTCGGACCGGGTCAACAGGGAGGATCCGTTTTGGGCAGATTTTCGTCCCGAACACAAAAACGTTGCAAGCAAAGTTTTTGTGTCCGGGAGGAAAATCCGAATTCACCCGGATCCTCCCAGACAGAGGAAAACCGGATGGCACTAGCTGCCATCCGGCCTCATATGGCTGCATAATGTCAAAATCGGGTGTAGGGCTGTCTGGTTTACACTGGACAGCCCCGTACCTGATCACACCTAAAAGTAAAAAAAATAAATAAATAAAAATTCAATTCAATAAAAAGAAAATAAGACACCTACTGACTGTTATTAAATTGAAAGCTTCTCAAATGTTGTTACTGTGTTTAGAAATCTTTACAGGGATTTAGTATTCTCCCTGCAAACATTAGTTTTCATTTTCTTAATAACTGGTAATCCAACTTTAATTAAACAAAGTAATATCTATCCTCAATTTGCTTGTGCTATGTAAATAAAAGCTGAGTGTCATTTAAACCCAATAAGTGATACACACCATGAGCATACAGATATTTGCTGTATAGTTTAATATCAGTAAATATAAATGAATCACCATAAGCTGAAAAAATAGCAGAAATGCGAAACAATCCAAATATTCACGATAGAGAAATTTCTCCAAAATATGTGGAAGCACATTAGAGATTGATAAAATCTCAAGAGGAAATCCTGTCACTCGTCTTTTCTATATTATGCTGGTCATACTAATAATACAGTATAGCTAATGGCCTACAGCTATGTTTCCCACTATAAAATGGTATCTAAGGGTACCCTTACACGCCGCAATATTTTGTGGGAATCCTGACGGCGATATGTCGCCCTGAAACTATCGCCGTCAAATTGCATCCCAGTTGCGGCGTGTAATTGGGAAATTTGGCGGCAATAAAATACCTGTCGCCTGGTTCTGATTTCAGAGCACTGCTCCAAAATCAGAGGCAATCATGAAGGCAAAATTCCCGGCTTTTGACGTGTGAACGGGTGATAGTGGTGGAATCAGCGTCGCCTACTGATTTCCCATAGGTGTGCAACAGCGTGCTGGAGTCTGCACCCTGTCTGAAATGATTGGTGTGGGCTACTGTGTTCCCATTGGCTGTCACTTGCCACCGCGCCATATTTGAAGAGCTGTCCATTCAACACCACACAATGGCAATGGTGTCATGTATTAGCCAGCCTTCCAGCGCAGGCTGCCCAATCATAACACTATTGCGTTGTCCAATCAGCATGTTTAGGGCGCGGTGTACACCAGTCTGGCATGCCTATGTTCTCGCCGCGCTGAACATGTACGCCCACATTCTTTTGGGGATTGCGGCGTGTGAAACGGCGAGGGAAGTCCACCAGATTGGTTCCGCTGTGGGGTAGGCGATTTCCGGGGCGACACATCGCCTAAGGTTGAGGGCAAAATTGCAGAGTGTAATGGCGCCATCTGAGGCGACCATGAAAAACGTGCACGCGCACGTTAGATCGCCTCATATCGCCACAAAATATTGCGGCATGTAAAGGTATCCTAAGGGCGTTTTCACATTTGCCTTTTTGAATGCAGTGTGGGCTGTATAGTTATTGTCTAAAATCCGCAAGCGTATTGCGCATCTATGTTTAACATGGTGTGTGCAGGTGCATGCATGGACATGCGTTTGGGTCAGTGTGTGTGCGTATGCGTTTATGTGCGTTGTTTCGCGGCGGCTGGCAAATGCAAGATTTTGCATTTTTTGTGCGTCGCTGGCTGCTTAGTTTATATGCAAGCAGTCAGACGCGCACAAAGAATGAATGGAAGTGAATGTGTGCGCATTGCCATCTGCAGGAGAGCACAAGGAACGCAGCGCATGGTGACGTAATTCACTGCTATTTCCAGCATGTATCTTGTTCTGGTTGTTCTCTCTCTATGCAGCATTCAAAAATGCTATTGCGAAAGTAGCCTAAAGACAGGTTAAGGCTGGTTTCACATCGCAATTTTTTCCTGTCCGTGGGGATCCTGTTTTTTGCAGGACCCCACGGACAGGAAAGGGCCGGATTGTATATGGCTTTGGATGCCATGTCTGTGTCGGGGTCCGTGATTTTCACGGATTTGGACACAGAAAAGCTCGAGTCTGCAAAGTGCAGGCAAGCGAGGCACTTTCACTCCCGCATTGTATATACATACATTGCGGGAGTGAAGCAAGGGTTAAAAAAAAAAAAAAAAAGACACCTCTCCGGCATGTGTCCCCCGATGTGTACCATCTATCCCGAGCTTAAGGACTTTTGTATCAGCTAACCAGGCAGGGTGGGGCAACCCGATCAGCTGATCGGTCACCTGACCGCTTCAGCTGAGCGGTTTAAATCTCCCGGCCTCCGATCGGTTTTGGCGGGTGTGTAATTTAAACCACTCAGCTGATGCGATCATGTGACTGATCAGCTGATTGGGTAGGCCTGCCCCGCCAGGTCCTTAAGCCCTCAGAACTAGATGGCGCACATCGCAGGACACAAGCCAGAGAAGATCTTTTTTTTTTATTTTTAACACTTGCTTTAGTTCATTTTACTTCTGCAATGTATGTATATACATTGCAGAAGTGAAATTAAACAGGAACAGAGCAGTTTTAGTGTACATTACAAATTTAGTGAGTAAATAGTAAAAATAACACAGATGCAGACAAAAATCCTTTATTAGAAATAAAACACACAGACAATCTGCTTTCACCCATTTATTAAACCCAAACATACCCAATGTTAATCCACACAGCATGAAATCCAGTGAAGCACCACACTCAGCACGGCTACATCACTATGGCAGGAGCATGCTGCTGCAAGAATTTTTATCAAGCTGAAAACTTCTATCTGGAGAATGGGCAGCCATGCAGTATGATGATTACGAGATTCGCATGCGTCTCATGTCTCCCAACCTGTGTGACTCCAGCCTCACACTGAGCTGTGGCTGTGAGCAGTGACATCAGACAAGTGAATATAGCGAACAAGCAGATAAACGGCACTCACCAGGGGGTTCCTTGTGACTTCTTTAATCCATTTATTAGGTTAACAAAGTGCAGGGAGGGGGGGTGACAGAGGAGGGACGACGGTTACCGTTTCGCTCAACAGAGCTTCTACGGGGCCACAGCACCGTCGTCCCTCCTCTGTCACCTCCTCCCTGCACTTTGTTAACTTCCTAAATGGATTAAAGAAGTCACAAGGAGCCCACTGCTGAGTGCCGTTTATCTGCTTGTTCGCTATATTCACTTGCCACTACGAACTGAGCAACACGGTGGGGTGCTCCACCTGTACATTAGTACATTAGTGCTTTGTCGGGCTGTTTAGACCTGACCAGTGCCCGGTTTTCAGACCTTTGGGACATTTAGTGACATCAAACAGTTCATCTGTGATCACCATAGTAACAGCTAGTGCAGTTACCATGATAACTCAGCTGTGACCATTGATGAACTATCTGAGGTCACCTCTCAAAGCCGGCTGTCAGTGAAAGTGAGCTGCTGCAGTGTGAGGATGCTTTAATGGTCTTCACTCACTGCATGTAGTCATTCCTGGACATCACTATGGATTATCATCAGAGAGTATGTTTGGGCTTAATAAATGGTCGACAGCGGGTTGTCTATATGTTTTACTTACAATAAAGGATTTTTCTCCTTGTATTATATTTCTCCGTGTCTGTGATTTTTAACTATTTACTTACCAGATTGGTAATGGGGGGGTATCATACATGCCTCAACATTTCTAATAATCTGAGGCACCTCAACATTTCTAATAATCCGTGGCATTTTTTCAAGCCTTAAGGCCCCGTCACACCTGGCGACAGGGCTAGGGATGTCGGCGGCGACTGGCGGGTGCGCGCACGTTTTTGGCGCCCCGCCAGGGGCATCGTCACCCATTTACACGGGGCGACATCTCCAGCCCCGCGCCGGCGAGCTGAGAGGCGGCATCGCCGCCGGGGTGTTTGAAAGTCCCAGCGGCGATGCAGGACAATGGGAGCCTATGGCTCCCATCGCCTGACAGGTCACCGGCGGCTGGTTACATGGGGCGATGTGTGCACATCGCCCCATGATGGTCACCTGGTTTCAGAGCACTGCCTTGAAACAAGGTGACCGCCCGGCGGCGCTGACATCGCCCCTTTACATGAGGTGACGTAGGGGCAATGTCGCCGCCGATAGGCCACGCCCCTACATCACCTCTGTTATCGGCGGTGATGTGGCCCCGTGTGACAGGGGCTTTACAGTTCTGAAAAAACTCCATCCACATTTCATGGGATGTATGTAGCAGTTCCACTATATAGGCCGCTCCTGACATGCCTTGGTAAGTTATAGGGGGTACACCACCAGTGGCATTCTCCACCATTACCTTCCCTAAAGCATAGTCTGTCACTACTGGAGAAGAGGATGGAGGAGTTAAGGAAGGCCTCCTTCCCCCTAGCACACACCGGAGAAACACTGGCATCCCCAAAAAGCCCTTATGGCTCCAGACTCCACCATAACGCGTCTTTCCTTTGCCTGGGGTCCCACCTCTTCCAGCACCAGGACCCAATCAATTAGAGGATATTATTGTTAGCCCAATCTTGTTGTCAAGCTCCTCATTAACTCCTCCATGAAGTGGGCTGCAGAAGGCACCTGACTTAGGGTATGTGCCCACAGGAAGGTTTAACGTCGGTTTAGCAGCGAAAACCGCCGGAGGTTTAGCATAGGTTTTATTTAAATTTATGTAAATCCTAAGCAGCGTTAGGACTTACAAGTAACCCTATGTAATTTAGAAACCGCTGTGCACACATAGTCGGTTTATGTGAGCGGATCTGCCCGCGGTTGAGCGGTTTCCCAGCGGTTTAGCAGCATACAGCATGTCAATTCTTCTCAGCGGTTTTTGATTAGGGATGGGCGAGTCTACTCGCTAGGACTCGGGACTCGGCGATTCTGAAGGTACTCGCAGGACTCGTTACTCGGCGAATCTCCCAGCTTGGACTCACTCAGTGACGAGTCCAATGGAATTCAATGGCAATAAGCTTGACTCTTCACAGATACCCGCTGTCAGCAGCGAGTCTGAGCGAGTCTACGATTCCGAGTCCTACGAGTCTACGATTCCGAGTCCTGTATACTGTATTCGGGAGTCGGACTCTCGAATACAGAATCTGTTATGTTCCGAGTCAGCACAGCGTGCGTGTTAGGTCAGAAAACTTGTGAAGATAGCCAATCATAGTCAGTAATGGCATAGCAAAGTTGGTTGTGTCAGGACTATGATTGGCTGCTGTCCATCGTGATGCCTATGTCATGTATGACAGGCAAGGCAGTATATAAGGCTTGTCCCCGCCATTTTGGCCACATTCCTGAGACGATCTGACCTAGTATAGGGAGAGAGAGATATATGCTGGAGCAGATCAGGGATTGTCAGTGTAGGGAAGATTCCTTATATTAACCCAAAAAGCTCTTCTGAGAGCTAGGAGGAGGACAGAGTAGTGCTGTGTAGGCAGGCAGGCAGGCAGGGAGGGAAGGAAGGAGAAGCCTTACAGTGCACACAGGACGGACCTCATAGCTTAGCTTACTCACTCAGCTTTGCTAACAGCTGCAGTCAGAGGCTTAGCTGAGGTGTTGTTTCCTTTTTGTTTTTGCACCAGATCGATTTTTGTTCCTAATAAGCCATAGAGCGTTATTTTTTCTGTGGCAGACCAGTGCGTTGCTGCTCTCCTACCTTTAAATAGCACGTACACCACCTTAGGGAGTGTAGTGTGCGGCTTCACTGCCAAGTGTGAGCGCGCACACTTACCCCCCCAGCAAGTGACGCATACAGCAACACCAAACCACATCTCGGTGGCTGTGCGCACTTAAAACCAATTTTTTTAGGGAGTGTAGTGTGCAGCTTCACTGCCAAGTGTGAGCGCGCACACTTACCCCGCCAGCAAGTGACGCATACAGCAACACCAACCCACATCTCGGTGGCTGTGCGCATTTAAAACCAATTTTTTTAGGGAGTGTAGTGTGCGGCTTCACTGCCAAGTGTGAGCGCGCACACTTACCCCGCCAGCAAGTGACGCATACAGCAACACCAAACCACATCTCGGTGGCTGTGCGCACTTAAAACCAATTTTTTTAGGGAGTGTAGTGTGCGGTGTGTTTGGACTCGCACACTTTCAGAGACACATCAGCGAGTTGTAAATGTCATTATTCGCTATTACTCGGTTCCCTATTCATTAACATTGGACTCGCTGGACTCGCAACGAGTCCCGAGTCCTTGACTCGGACTCGTTGGGGTCTTGCGATTCCGAGTCTTTTAGGACTCGCCCATCTCTATTTTTGATCGGTTCCATGAACAAAATCCTCCATAGAAAACCACTGGAAAAACCGCTGGAAAAACCGACTGAAAAACGCTGTGCACACGCTGAAAAAAAACCGCCGGAAAACCGCCGGAAAACAGCTGGAGACTTCAGAGCTCAGAACTGATAATTTCCAGTGGTTTACTGACGGTTTGAACGCCACTAAACCTTCCTGTGGGCACATACCCTTATACTTCCCTATGCCACAGGGAAGAATTAGACTTGTGGTTGTGGGTTTTAAAGCCTGACATATATGGAGAAGTAATAAGAAACATAAAATAGCTTTTTCAGCTCACCACCAATTCATCTGGAATATTGAAGGCAAGTGGGCAATGCACAGACAGGTCCAAGATTAATGATAAAACACACTTGTGCACATGACAAAAATCTGTATTCTAAACGTATGGAAGAAAAGTAAAAAAAGGAATTGCACATTTTACAAATAGCAATATCCATAGTATAGTGTTTTAGAAGTGTGAACCAACCTATAAGACCATGTACTGTATATTAAGCAAATAATAGATATGTGCTATTTTTATCTGAATTCCTGGCAGATAAGTGTAGAAGAGGTGGTCTTGTATACTGATGACCCTCTGCAATAATAAAGGTTTTCTCTCTTAATAATACTACATAATAATTAAAAATTAAAAGAAAATAAAAGCTTTCTTAGAAGGATTTTTAAAGGAGAATTTAAGCTTCCTATATTTCACAGCTGATGGCACATCTGGCACTGTTCCAAAGGTTCATAGCTTGCAGGTGCAACCAATACCTGTAAACTCAAGGAAGCTTAAAAACTTACTTTTAAAGCAGGCTTAAATTCACCATGTTGAAAGAAACTGGTAGACTCAATGGCTGTGAACTCAGCTAACATAGGTTAATAGAGTTCTCATCCACCGCGTCTTCCAGCGAGCGTTTTGGCCCTATATCTTCAAGGAAAGTTTTAGGACCATTTTAAAATTTCAAACTTTTTCCCAAACAAAGTTGAGTTCACCGATTTTTTTTTTAGTAAGTTGTTCGGGTTTCCAATCATGAACCAAATAGTCAATATCTTTGCTGAATTTGAAATTGGAAACCTTGTTTGTAAAAGTTTCTTATCTCTATTTGGTATCTTATAGTGACTGACACAGTGGAGGAGAATCGTCAATTGTTATGCACTGAGGTTTAGCCTCTAACACACCCCACCCCAAGGTTCCCCAGCTGCAGTCCTCAAAAGCCACCAACAGTGAATGTTTTAAGGATTTCTTCAGTCTTGTACAGGTGTTATAATAATCAGCTGCATTGCTAATGAAATCCTGATATTTGGAGTTGGGGAACACTGCCCTACCCTGTGAGTTTGCATATTGTATCACTTCATGTCTGAGCTGTTGTTGCTCTTTAGCACTTTCACTTCACAATAATTGCACTTAGATATGTTTTATGGGAAATGTAATATCCTACAGCATTCCCTCATTTAAAGCCATATATTACCATAAATATTTGTGTATTGAGATCACACATCACTGTATGGTTCATTTTCTGTAACTGTTTACAATGTAACTAAACTAAATAATTTAAAGGCCATATAGTATACAGAAATAATTAAGGAAATTACAGCGTTGACTCCAACTACATGACTAGTGTTAATTTTAACTTTGGACGAAACACCCTTTCCTGCAGGGCTATCCAATAGTATATTCCTCTTGTCCCATAATGGTGAACTCAACTACATCTATAGCCCATGTGTCATGTTAGTGTGGTGCCCCTGTGGACTGGTTGCCACAGTAACATTGCACCTATTCCACAGGTGTAGTGTTACCGCTCGCAGGTGAGAGGGGTTACCAAGCCAAGACACTGTCACTTACAACCAACACCATCCCTCTCAAGGCCTGGGGATCTGGGCAGACCCTATTGAGGGAGGGCCCCATCTGCAGGCTGGAGGAGGGAGTAGGTAAAAGGTGGAAAAAACAAGAAAAGAGAAGAGAGTGGAGAGAGAGGCGAGAGGAGTAGGACCTGGAGGATGGAGCTGCTGAGAGGCTCCTGCCAGGTCAGGATGGAGGGAGAGTGAGAATGACAAAAGGGTCCCAGTGGGCACGGCTGTAGGGGTACCACCTGTGGCGCTTCGAGTCCACCCCCGGCTGGATTTGCATGGAGGGACCAGGCCGCAGAGGGGACCAGCCCCAATGTAGCCGAAGGACTGCAGGCCTTAACTAGTGAACCGGAGGTGGCTGGGCCTGCAAGGACAGATACCACACCATGCTTATTTGCTGAAAAGGTGGCCATATAGGACCAGGGTGCGCAGAGATCGTCGCCTGACAGGGTTCACGGCAAGTGGCTCGGGACACTGAGTACAAAGACGTGGGGCAGGAGAGGAATGTAGGCAGCATGAGTAGACCACCAGGGAAGGCTCATGAAAGGTGTCTTGGTGAAGTGGCCCTGTATCATCTGAGAGCTGGCCAGGCTGCGCCATAGTGGAGTACAGCATCCGGCTGAGTGAACTTGAGTGACAACCAAGTAAAGGTAAAGAACTCCAATCCCAGTCTCCTCCAATTATTTTGCGCGCCATCCCTGTTGATCCCTGCATACTCGTCATTGAATTCTTTAAACCCTGGGAGCACCCTCTACCTGTGGGGAGCGATACCATCCAGGCTGCCATTCCACCGGCCCCAGAGGTCCCACCACAGCACTGGTCACAATGACCAGAATAACCACAGTTGGCGTCACAAATTTATCTCCTGTAAATAATCCCCCTTTTACTGCATGCCCAGGATCACAGAGCCGGGTCACTGCCACTGTGACCTCCACTGAAACCAACCAGCCTGATTACCAAGGACCCCATGGCCTGCCAGGCATCACATTAGCATACCATTACACAGAAGTACAATTTTGTATTCTGAAGCTTCTTACTTAAATAATGTACTGTAAGAAATAGAAATTTAAAAATAAGGATCCAAACTAATATCAGGGGAAAAGCTACATGTTCCATACAGTTAGCAGACTCTTTTTAATATGTAGTAAATTTGTTCTACCTTGACAGATTAATTCAAGCTTAAAATATGTGGCTGTGTCTCACCCCAGGGCTGGGGTACTCGGATCCCGGGCATTAGTTATGGATGCTGTCAACGGTGGCCAGTGCTGCGGGTGTATGGGGACTGAAGTCTCCTCTGTGTACAGGTGTTTTCTGCTGGGCTAAACTCCCTAAGCAGACTAGGACTCCAGTGTCCAGGTTGCTTCGTGGGGTGAACCGGTATGGCTCCTCCTCCCCCAGTTGATCTGCTTGTCGCCTTGCCTTCGTCCCTCACTCCCGGGATCCTCACACTGGCTAAGGCTGTTCTCTGGTACGGGCCTAGCACGGCTCCGTTCACCAGGTTCTTCACAGTGCTGCCTGCACTGCACAGACTCTCTGACTGACTGTCTGACCAAAAATAACTGTCTAGCTCCACCCCCTGCACCTGGAATTATAGGGGACCTCAACTGATGTCAGCAGTTCACTTGATGGCAGCTGTTAGAGCTCCCCTACAGGCCAGGGTTGGCAGGTGTTGCATGTGTGAGGTGTACCCGATGTGGAAATCTCTACATGCACCAGGGTTCCTGTGGCCACCTGAACCGCAGGGCGCTACATTCCACCCTAGTTAACTTCAGTACTCCTGGACTAAGAAAACATTTTTAAACAGTGACAATAACAGTAACAGGTATTATTTACAGAGTCTTAATCATCAAAAATTACAAAAACCTCTGAAAAACAGGTAAAGCATTCCATATGGCGCTAGTCCATCTGCCGCAGGCTGAAAAAGAAAAGTCTTTGCCACTACCAGTCCTGTGGATATGGTCCATGTTTAAACAAAAAGGGAAAAAGGCAAAAAGGTTTTTACAGTAATGTCTCTGTAGGCTAAATACTCTTTAAGGGTACCTTTACACACAGAGATATATTGCTTGCAACACACTGGTTATAGTGAAATCATGGACACATTCCATTTGTACACGGCAACAAAATGGAACAATGTGTCCATGATTTCACTGGGAACCAGTGAGTTGTAAGCAATATATCTCTGTGTGCAAAGGTACCCAAACGGTTATGGGTTCAAGTCCTTACTGTAATAAATTATTCAAATTTTTACATACATTTCACACAATTTCGGTACGGGTGTCTCTGCTTAGAAGTCCTGGCCTTACCCTCCATCCCCAGGCACCTTCTGTTCCTAACTCGATGTGCATGGGGCGAAGCCCAGTTCCTCCACCCTTCTGTACACTAATATTTACATTATAAAACACATATTTACACTTTACACCCACTCTCTGTACCTGGACGGAGGTTGACCCTTGTTACTACGGCTAGAACTACGTAGTTCAGGTGTCCCAGCTTGTCTTCCAAGTACTCTAGTGTTTGTGTTTTGCGTAGACCTATGTGTTGTAGGTAAATTGAGTAACTGGCTGCGCTGCCTTAGTCTCACTACAGAGCTGACAGGTTCACCGATTGCAGGATCCTCTGGTTCTGCTACAACGGGTGGTTCTTCTTGGATTTGAACAGGTTATTCCTGTCTTCTTTGTTCCTCTATTGGTTGAAAAAAGTTGATTACAGGTACAATTACAGCTCCTTCACATTGGAGCCAGTCCTCAGGAAAATCTCTTAGGATTGTATGCATCATTTTTTCTTTTTGTTCTTCTTCGTGAAGTGTATAGGGTGTTTCTTCTTGTGGTTTTAGTTGTGCAGGGCATTTCTTGAGGTGATCTCTTGAAACTGTCGCTTGAGTTCTACGTTCATCTTTGCTGATCACACACGTTTTACTGTTATCAAAGTTAGAATTTAACACAGTGTAGGGTTCTGTTTCCCACTGGTCATCTAGCTTATGGTTTTTCCTCTTTCTCTTAAGAACGATTTCTCCAGGAATTAAGGGGGCAGCTTGTGCATGCTTGTTATAGTCTCTCTCATGTTTTTGTCTGGTGTGATTCAAGCTTTTCGCTACACTCTCTTGGATTTTCTTGTATTGTGCTCTGCGATTACAATCCCAATTAGCAACCCTGTTTCTGGCACTACAATTACCATTTCAAGATCAACTGGTAACTTTCCAGGTCTTGCTTGCATTAGGTATGCTGGCGTGCAATTAGTGGAAGTTACGGGTATGTTATTATACATGTCCACCAAGTCAGGTAACTTCTCCGGCCACTGATTTCTTTCCTCCAAAGGCAGGGTTTTCAACATATCTATGACCACATTGTTCATTTTCTCGCACATGCCGTTGGTTTGTGGATAATAAGACGTTGTTCTGATCTTCTTGCACCCATATAAATTGCAAAACTCTTGGAAGATCTCTACTTCAAACGTGGCACCTTGATCGGTCAACACCTGCTCTGGATACCCATGTGGTCAACAGAAATAGGCTTGAAAGGTTTTTTGCTGCTGTTTCCACTGTTAAATCTTTTACCGGAGCTACCACTAGGAATCTCGAGTAGTGGTCCACCAGGGTAAGGGGATAGGTGTAACCTGATCTGCTAGTTGTCAGCTTCACGTGATCCAAGGCTACTATTTCGAGGGGTTGTTTGGTGAGAATTGGCTGTAGTGGTGCTCTCTGGCTCTCATGGTCTTTCCTTCTTAAGTTGCACGGTCCACAATTTCTGTACCATCTCTCTATGGCGCCTCTCATGCCAACCCAGTAGAATTTGTCCCATAACAGCATCTCGAGCTTCTCCCATCCGAAGTGTCCCTCATCATTCTGGTATGCCTCCTGTACCATCTGGCCATCCTTTTTCGGTACCACTATCTGCCACACCATCTCTTGTGTTCTAGAGTTTATGTAAATCGACACAGCTTTCCCTGGTAGACAAACAATTTGCCTCTCTCATTCCACAGGTGTTGCGCCTCTGGTGGATCATCTGGATTAAGACGTGAGTATTCTTGGGTTATCAGTTCTATGACTGAACTGACAGCTGGGTCACTGTCTTGCGTCTCCTTCCACCCATGGTGAGGTAACGGGTTCAACGTTGTCTCATGACGTTTCTGACAAGTCTGATGACACTGGGATGCACTACTGCGGTGAAAGGATGGTAGCTCTACTTCTAGCTCATCCACGTCTTCTCCAGCATTTGGTAAATGAGGCACCCTTGACAAGGCATCATCATTGGCATTCTTATGGCCTGCCCGGTACTTGATGGTAAAATTGTAGTTTGACAATTGGGTTACCCAGCGCTGCTCCATTGCACCTATCTTTGCCATATCCAGATGTGTAAGAGGATTATTGTCCTTGAAGACAGTGACATTTGCAGCTGCCAGGTAATGCTTAAACCGTTCTGTAATCGCCCATACCAAGGCCATGAATTCCAGCTTGAACGAGCTGTAGTTCTCTCGGTTTCTCTCTGTAGGATGGAGCTTTCTACTGGCATAGGCAATCACTCTCTCTCTGCCATTCTGCCTTTGTGACAGGACAGCTCCTATATCTATAAAATGAGAATGCGCATAGGGTCTTATCCTCAATGGGAATCAAATTTCATACAGTATGAAAACTGCTCACCTGATTTAGTTGTGAAGCCCACAACTAGCTTGATCGCTCAAACACAGCAGCCGCAGCCGGGACCACACTTCCACAACGTGGGGGTGAAACTCTATCAGGGACCAAGTGTCTTTCGGTCCGCGCCGCTGCTCCAATGAGTATCAAAAACACTGGAGTGCTTTGAAACAAGATATCTTCAGCTTTATTTTCCAACGCGTTTCGGAGCTAACACCCAGCTCCTTCCTCAGGGAATGACCCTGAGGAAGGAGCTGGGTGTTAGCTCCGAAACGCGTTGGAAAATAAAGCTGAAGATATCTTGTTTCAAAGCACTCCAGTGTTTTTGATACTCATTGGAGCAGCGGCGCGGACCGAAAGACACTTGGTCCCTGATAGAGGACAGCTCCTAATCCCACATTGCTGGCGTCGGTGTACAACAGGAACAGTAAACTGTAGTCGGGATAGGCCAAGATCTCTTCTCCGGTCTGTGCCTCTTTCATCTGCCTGAAGGACTCTTGTTTCTTACCCCATTCAAACGGTGGTCCTCTAACCTTGCTCTTGTTGGTCTGGCCTATCAGGAGAACTTGCACAGGTGCTGTCATCTTCGTATAGCCCTTGATGTACCTTCTGTAATACCCTACTAGCTCTAAGAACTGACGTACCTCTTTGAAGGTTGTTAGTTCTGGCCATTCTTTTATGACGGTGATCTTGTCAGGGTCTGGTGCCACTCCTTCTGCAATGACCACATGCCCGAAATACTGAACCTACGGCTTCAGCAAATGGCATTTTGATGGCTTCAGCTTCATTCCGAACTTGGACAATGCTTCAAATACCTCTGCCAGGTGCTTCAGGTGATCTTCATAGGTTTTGGAATAGACTATGACATCATCCAGGTAGAGTATCACAGTCTCAAAGTTTCGGTGCCCCAGGCAACACTCCATCAACCTTTGGAACGTTCTGGGTGCATTACAGAGTCCGAATGGCATGCTGTTAAACTAACACAGGCCCATTGGCACTGTGATTACAGTCTTCTTTCGGTCTTCTGCAACTGAGACCTGCCAATACCCACTATTAAGATCTGGGGTCAAAAAGTAATTAGCAGACTTTAATGCAGCAAGTGACTCTTCTATGCGTGGTAACGGGTAAGCATCTTTATGTGTAATGTGATTTATTTGTCTGTAATCAACATACATTCTCATGCTGCCATCTTTCTTTTTGATTAGGACTAATGGAGCTGCCCAGGGACTGCAACCAAATTCTTATGACTCCTGTGTCCTTCATGTCGTGCAACATCTTTTTGGCACACTGATAGTGAGCTGGTGGTACAGGCCTATATCGCTCTTTAATGGGTGGATGGTGTCCCGTGGGTATATGATGGTGTACCCCTTTTATCCTCCCAAAATCAAGTGGATGCTTACTGAATACCTGTTCATACTACCGAACTACCCTTATAGACACTATGTTTCTGGTGGAATGGTGTGTGGTCAGTTCCTACATGAGCTCCTGACACCAATCCTCCAGCTGCCTCTTGGAATTGTTGTCCTCCACTGAGTCTAGCGGGGTCAAGGATTCCACTGTACAGTTGTGGCCAATAGTATTGACACCCCTGCAATTCTGTCAGATAATATTCAGTTTCTTCTTGAAAATGATTGCAATCACAAATTCTTTGGTATTATTATCTTCATTTAATTTGTCTTCAATGAAAAAACACAAAAGAGAATGAAGCAAAAAGCAAAACATTGATCATTTCACACAAAACTCCAAAAATGGGCCAGACAAAAGTATTGGCACCCTCAGCCTAATACTTGGTTGCACAAGCTTTAGCCAAAATAACTGCGATCAACCGCTTCCGGTAACCATCAATGAGTTTCTTACAATGCTCTACTGGAATTTTAGACCATTCTTCTTTGGCAAACTGCTTCAGGTCCCTGATATTTGATGGGTGCCTTCTCCAAACTGCCAATTTTAGATCTCTCCACAGGTGTTCTATGGGATTCAGGTCTGGACTCATTGTTGGCCACCTTAAAAGCCTACAGTGCTTTCTCTCAAACCATTTTCTAGTGCTTTTTGAAGTGTGTTTTGGGTCATTGTCCTGCTGGAAGACCCATGACCTCTGAGGGAGACCCAGCTTTCTCACACTGGGCCCTACATTATGCTGCAAAATTTGTTGGTAGTCTTCAGACTTCATAATGCCATGCACACGGTCAAGCAGTCCAGTGCCAGAGGCAGCAAAGCAACCCCAAAACATCAGGGAACCTTCGCCATGTTTGACTGTAGGGACTGTGTTCTTTTCTTTGAATGCCTCTTTTTTCTCCTGTAAACTCTATGTTGATGCCTTTGCCCAAAAAGCTCTACTTTTGTCTCATCTGACCAGAGAACATTCTTCCAAAATGATTTAGGGTACCTTTACACGCGGCAACTTTTCTAGGAATTTCATTGGCAACTTACTGGTTGCAGTGAAATCATGGACACATTGTTCTATCTTGTTGCTGTGTACAAATGGAACAATGTCTCCATGATTTCACTGCAACCAGTAAGTTGCCAGTGAAATTCCTAGAAAAGTTGCCGCGTGTAAAGGTACCTTTTAGACTTTCTCAGGTAAGTTTTGGCAAACTCCAGCCTGGCTTTTTTATGTCTCGAGGTAAGAAGTGGGGTCTTCCTGGGTATCCTACCATACAGTCCCTTTTCATTTTGACGCCGATGGATAGTACGGGTTGACACTGTTGTACCCTCGGACTGCAGGGCAGCTTGAACTTGTTTGGATGTTAGTCGAGGTTCTTTATCCAACATCCGCACAATCTTGCGTTGCAATCTCTTGTCAATTTTTCTTTTCCGTCCACATCTAGGGAGGTTAGCCACAGTGCCATGGACTTTAAACTTCTTGATGACACTGGCACGGTAGACACAGGAAGATTCAGGTGTTTGGAGATGGACTTGTAGCCTTGAGATTGCTAATGCCTCCTCACAATTTGGTTTCTCAAGTCCTCAGACAGTTCTTTGGTCTTCTTTCTTTTCTCCATGCTCAATTTGGTACACACAAGCACACAGGACAGATGTTGAGTCAATTTTAATCCATGTCAACTGGCTGCATGTGTGATTTAGTTATTGCCAACACCAGTTAGGTGCCACAGGTAAGTTACAGGTGCTGTTAAATACATAAATTAAAGAAGCATCACATGATTGTTCTAACAGTGCCAATACTTTTGTCCACCCTAAAAGAAGTTTTATACTTACTGATGAGTGCCATCCATTTTTTCTGCTGCTGTTTACATTTTTAAGACTTTTAGGGATGATTTTACACATAAACACTCCCCTCTCCATAGCTTTTTTGTGTGGTCATTCCTGAATAGACTATAGCCCTGTACATTACCTGCCCAGTCATAGCAGTCATCCATCCATGTCTCCATTATCCTCACTAGTTCATATTTTACTTCTAACATTTTTCATTCTAATTTATCAATCTTGTTGGTGAAGCTTTAGGCATTAAAATGCCTGCATTTTATATATTTTCCTGTTTCTGTATTTCCATTCTTTTCATTATTAACTGATCTCACTCTTCCCCTTATAATATATCCCCATGGTTTCAACATTAAACCTATCATATTTACTTTACCTTAAAAAAAGTAATGGGATTAATGTCATAGTGAGGGTAATATAGCCCAAGCACATAATTAAATAGGATTTGTTGTGCTGTGCAGGTAAAAGGCCACATATACACTGCAGAATGCCCTTTGCTGAATACACAATTTTGCTATAATTCCTTTCTTTCCTTCCTGTGAACTTTAACATCTATTATAGAGATGCAAATACACGTTTGCATTACCTACTACTGTTCTTCACATCTTCTGTTTCTTCCATTTCATGGCGAGCTAGTAATCATTAGATTTGTGACCTAAAGGTAAAATAACCATACTGTTACTTAGCAGCCTCACTGGAGAGACCCTGTTCTGACTAATACACTCATGTGTAATTTGCCACCTGTATGAGAGCGCCCAGACGTGCATTGTGTTCATCCTAATGAGTTTGTGTGCCTGGCTGTGCCCAGACTTTTGTTTACATAATAACAGATATTAAACCTACTGATGTGAGCATATCCCACTGTATAGCTGCATGTACTGCATTAATCGCAAATGTTCTCAAACGTACTCTCATTACACAGCATGAAGCGTGCATTAAAAACAGTGATAGCATAAACATTTCCACTACCATTTCTATCCCCGTATTTCATGGAATTTATGTCTGAGAAATCTTTAAATTGTTACTACAGTAGTCCATAGTTTGATATAATATGTGCAATTGTGAAACGTACCTATACTTAGTGTATATGTGCCTGAAGCTAAGAATATGGGAACTAATCTGTCACTAGATTTAGCAATATAAATTGCATACATCAGAGGTCCCCAACTCCAGGCCTCGAGGGCCGCCAACAGTGCATGTTTTCAGGATCTCCTTAGTATTGCACAGGGGTGGAATCATTACCTGTGCATTTGATCACATTAGCACCTGTGCAATACTAAGGAAATCCTGAAAACCTGCACTGTTGGCGGCCCTCGAGGCCTGGAGTTGGGGACCTCTGGCATACATTATAAATTGATCTCTTATGCCTGATGAGGCTGGTGCATGAAAGAATTTCTGTAAAACATTAGCATTAAATGAAGAATATTATGTCAAAGAGTGAGAGAGCTCATGAGCTCAAGTGTATTCAGTCTCTGAATCTTCACCTGCCCATGGCTACATTTGTATAAATACAAAAAGGGGAGACAAGAGGCGCAATAGTGTCCTATCACTAGTGACACTGTCTGTGTAAGTTGGCTACATTTGGCTTTCATGCTTCCCTACTTTAAATGGTTACAGCCCCTAACGGTATGTCAGACTAAAAGTGTCCATACCAGGGGTGGGATTCAAATTTTTTAACAACAGGTTCTCGGTTTGTGTTAGAAAACCACGCCCATGTTAAATCCACGTCCATTTTTTAACCATACATACAAGCATTGGTAAACTAAAAGTAAAAGCACTTTGCCCTTCTTACTTCACCTGTACCTTCATGTACAGTCTAATTGTCTCTTGTTAATTCCACATTGTTCCAGTCACTGTCAGTCATTACTTACTGTTGTGAATAGTATTAAAATGTTTGCTACACATTTTGAAAATTAGTACCCTGCTCAAATTGGAAAGGACATCCTCCTGTGCATCTGTCACCTCAACTGTCTGGTGCACATAATCTCTGATAATAGGCCAAATATGTACAATCTACGGCCATACGGTGACCAGACCACATATTACCACCATGTAGTGACCAAATATTACCACTTCAAAAGACGAATACTTCCACACCATCACCAGGCCATATATTACCACCAGATAGTAGCAAAATATTACACATACAAAGGACAAGTTCTGCCACAACATGACCAGACCACATATTACCACAACATAGTGCCAAATAATAACACATACAAAGGTCAAATTCTGCCATACCATGACCAGACCACATTTTACTACCACATAATGACCAAATAATACCACAAACAAGGAACAAATACTGTAACACTGTGATCAAGCCACATATTACCACCACAGTGACTGAATAGTACCACATACAAGGAGAAATAACACCACACCATGACCAAACCACATATTACCACCATAGTGACTGAATACTACAATGGTGATCATTAATAAAAACCACCATACTAATAACACTAATATTACCATCAGTGCCATTATACATAGGAGCTGTTTATACACTAGGGCTTTGGAGTCTGAGTCCTAGAGTCAGAGTTGGTGTCTATTTTGGGTGGAATCAGAGTTCGATTCAGGAATCCGTAAGCAAAACCTCCGACTTCTCAATTTCCCCAAATCTGACATCAGGGGAGAGGCTGAGGACAGACATCAGTGTGGAGGCTGAGGACAGATATCACTATGAAGGCTGACGACAGACATCACTGGGGAGGCTGGGGCAGACATCAGTGGGGACTCTAAGGACAGACATCTTTGGGGAGGCTGAAGACAGACATCAGTGTGGAAGCTGATACCTGAAGAAGGCTACAACCTAGTTAGCTGAAACATTTATGTATGTACTGTAATTTTGGCTATTAAAAATCCTTCATATAGCAATACCAGAGTCTCCTGGTAGTGTCTCAATCTATTGGCCTGCATTAATTTCTCCACAGACATTATTGGGGAGGCGGAGGAGAGACATCACTGGGGAGGCTGAGGACAAACATCACTGGGGAGGCTGGGGGAAAACATCAGTAGGAGGATTAGCACAGACATCATTGGGGACACTGAGGACAAACATCATTGGGGAGGCTGAGGACAGACATCAGTGGAGAGAATAAGGACTGACATCACTGGGGAGGACGGGGACAGACATCAGAAGGAAGGCCGGGCAAACATCAGTGGGAGGATGAGAACAGACATCAGTGGGGAGAATGAGGACAGACATCATTGGGGGGCTGAGGACAGACATCAGTGTAGAGAATAATGACAGATATCAGTGGGGAGGCTGAGGACAAACATTAGTGGAGAGAATGAGGACAGACATTAGTGGAGAGAATGGGGACAGACATCAGTGGGGAGGATGGGGACAGACATCAGTAGGGAGGCTGAGGGCAGACATCAGTAAGGAGACTGGGGGCCGACAGCCTCAAAACAAGTAGGAGACAGCCAGGGTATTATATATAGCCCTATCGCTTGTTTCCTGCATCTATCTCTCTCATCTCATGCATCTCTCTCTCATCTTTTCTAACTCTCTTATCACTTTTCCATCTTTTCATTTCTCCCACTCTTTTCTTCTTTCTTCTGCCATCTCCTTCACCATAGTTGCCTTTGGCTTTGTCCCTCCCATACCACATCACTTTCAGATAATTGTTACGCTTCTGCTTGGCTCATCCTGTCTCCTACGCTGACTGCAGGATGGAGTGAGTACAAGAGTGCAGTGCAGCTTTCTGCTCAGTGTTATCAAGCAGGGGCCGATACAGTTGGCGTTCATGTGCCAAGACCATAGTAGTTTGGCACACATTTTCTTGCCGGTTCTTAGAACCAGTTGTGATTTCAACAATCGGTTTGGGAGAACCAGTAATAACTGGCTGAATCCCACCCATGGTCTATACCATTTAGATAGTAGTTAAGGACCTAATACAAATTAGATTAATGACAGCTAATCCATCTTATATAAATAGGATATGATAGTTTCATCTGTAAAGGGGCACTTGACATGATTATTGGGGAGGTAAGGATTGGGCATGAACAATATTTGACTACAGAACCTTTTCTCTAATAGAGAACACATGAGCACTTGGAAGAACAATTGCTTCAGCGATTGAAAATCTTGGTAAGATAGCTACCAGAAAAAACATTGTCCAAACTATTATTTAACTGATAGTTATCTATAATGCTTTGGGACTCTAGTCAAAACTTGGTCTGCTGATTCTGTGTTATCAGTCTTTATCTTGCCCCCTTAAGGATATATTGTCAAGTCTAATAAATGAAAGATTATTATACCTACATTGCCAGTTGATCTAAACCACCATCAGTACTTGAATCCAGCACAAGAATTCATCACTACATGAATACAGCTCCAGAACCATCATCAGTACATGTATACATCACTAGAATCACCATCAGTAAAGAATTCAGAACTAGAATGATCATCAGTAAATGAATACATCACCAGAACTATCATCAGTATGGCTGGTTTCACACTGGCGTTCCCCACCGCAGCGTTCTGCGGAGGGGAACCGCCATGTGAGCGCAGCCAGCACAAGCCCCTATGTTTATAATGGGGACCGTGCGCTCCCATTCATTGTAATATGTGATTTGTACGCAGGCGATGCCTGTGCACAAGTCACACACTCTCGTCCGCACCAGGAATGCGACATGTCGCGAGAGTGTGTGATTTGTGCGCAGGCATCGCCTGTGTACAAATTACATATTGCAGTGAATGGGAGAGCACGGTCATGCGCAGTCAAGCACAGCACCGTGCGTCCCCATTATAAACATAGGGGCTTGCGCTGGCTGCGCTCACATGGCGGTTCCCCTCCGCAGAACGCTGCGGAGGGGAACGCCAATGTGAAGCCAGCCTATGTGAATGCATCCGCAAAATCACTATCAGTATATAAATTCAGCAACAAAATCAACATCAGTACATGAATACAGTACCAAGGTTAGTACAGCAGTCAATTGTAATATTAGTGAATTACAATATCAGGTCCACCCTGGCATATAGAATTGTATCATATTAACCTGCAACACCCAGAATTTCTTTAACAATGGTAAAGACATGCTATGTGTTGTCACAAATAAAATAAAATAAGAGTACAAACTGCCACTTTTTCACCTTTTATTTTAACTCTTGTATATGTGACAGTATCAATATCCCGTAACATAGAGCTTGATAATTCTAACAAATTTTGGCCTTATTTTGGTCTAGCTGTATAATGCAGGGTTCTAGCCCTACATGCATCAGCATGTTTTACTCCTTTTTAAAATAGGTATAGCTATTAGAAAATAGCATCCATAACTTTCCACAGCTCACTTAAAGGTTCTTCTGGGATCGCTTCCTACAGGAGTTCTCTGGTGACATATTCATTAACTCACACTTTTCCTTAGTTCTTCATATTTATTACCATTTTGCAAGAAAGGATAACATTTGCTGACAATAACCTATTTACAGTATGAGTGCTGATGCCAATATTCGGAGTAGTGGGAGAGATGTGCTGACATAAGCCTTCATAAAAATAAGGCTGCTGGTTTCAGTGCTTATATTACAGTATATTCCTGCGTAACAAATTCTCCCATTATACAGTGCCCCAAGGAGCAACTCCAGTGCTGATACATATGTGACCATTTTTAGAACCCAGTAATGTTAAATGAAGTACTAATTACAATCTTAATACTGCAATTTTTTAATAATGTTTTGATACTAATAGTTAATATTATTATTATTATTTAGGAATCTAAACCATTTTAGAATTTAAAAGTATGATTAATATCATTCATGATTTCAGCTGCACGTTATGTAGTACAGTTACCTTATGTAAGAACTACCGTATATGTCCAGGGTGCATCTTCTCTTTATCTGGATTGTTCATTGTGCATTTCAATGCTTGCTATCTAAATACAGTACGAGTGACAAGAAGATAGCATTAACTTTATCAAATGAATGACAGGCCTTCGGTTTTTAGATGTCAGACAAGAGAGAAATAGTAAAAGTGATCCATGTGTATGAGAGATGTGAAGAGTGGATAGGTATAACAGACTACTGGACAATGCAAAAAATGTGGTCATTCATTCCATGTGTGCAATGAAATCACTCATGAGCAAGTTATTGCAAGGCTCAGGCTGTAGCAGCGCCCTGCACATCCGGGCTGGTACTGTGGCCCTGGACAAACAGGGGGTCCTACTTGATGTCTGGCATACCATTCATGCCACTTGCTGGACGGTGGCCCTATCCCTTAAAAATATATTGAGCCCAAGTTAACAGTCTCTCCCTCACCTCCCTTTGTGCTGTCTCTGTGCGCTGTCTCTTTGCACTGTGTTCTTCCCCACAGCGCTCTGTAATAAGCAGGCAGCAGATCCTAGTGACATCACCTGGGGGGCAGAACTGTCTCCTGGATTGCCGTCACACAGTGCAGGGAAGGAGACCACAGAGACATTGCCCATGTACAGGGGATAAGAGAGCATATGGGAACAGACAATGCATGTGGAGAGATTGCACAGGGGAGAAGAGAGCACACTGCAGGAGAATAAAGCATTTGGGAAAAGACAGTGCATTGAGAGAGATTTCACAGGGATAGAAAAAGGTGCACAGGGGAGAGGAAAGCACATGAAAAAAGACAGTGCACGGAGAGAGATTGCACAGGGATAGAAGAAAGCGCACAAGGGAGAAGAAAGCACATGGGAAAAGACAGCACACAAGGGGAGATCATACAGGGTGAGAAGAGAGCGCACAAGGGAGAATAAAGCACATATGAAAAGATAGAGCAGAGTGAGAAGAGCGCACATAGGAAAAGATAGCCACAACAGTGAGATCGGACAGAGGGAGTGGGGAGTGCACAGGGGAAAAGAAAGCACATGGGAAAAGACAGTGCACAAGAGGAAGATCACACAGGGGGAGAAGAGAGCACACAGGAGAGAAGATAGCACACAGGGGGAGAAGAGAGCACACTGGAGAAGAAAAAAGCATATGGAAAAAGACATGGGGAGAGAACAGAGAGCACATGGGAGAAGAAAGCACACAGGGGGAGAAGAAAGCACATGGGAACATATATCACACAGGGGGAGAGGAGAGTGCACATGGGAGAAAAAAGCTTCATGGGAAAAGACTCAGAGAACGATTGCACAGGGGAGAAGAGAGCTCACAGGGAAGAAGAGAGCACATGAGAAAGGACAGCACACAATGGGAAGATTACACAGGGTAAAAGAGAGCGTACAGGGGAGAAGAAAGCATATAGGTGGAAAGATGCCACACAAGAAAAGAAGGGAGCATATGGGAAATGACAGCGCACAGGGAAAGATCACACAGGGGAGAAGAGAGCGCACAGGTGAGAAGAAAGCACATGGGTAAAGATAGAACACAAGGTGGAGATTGTACATGGGGAGAATAGAGCACACAGGGGAGAAGAAAGCACATGGGAAAAGACAGCACACAGGTAAAGATTGAAAAGGGGGAGAAGAGAGTACACAGTGAGAAGAGAGCACATGGAAAAGATCGCACACAAGGGAGAGATCACACAGGGTGACAAGAGAGTGCACAGGAGGAGAAAAAAGTGTCACGCGCTTAGATTGCACTGACCTTGCTGAATGTTGCTCCACTGTCAGACACCACTGATAGAGTTAGTTAACTCTTGGTCATTGTGCTGTGCAGATGCTTGCTGCTGGGCTGAAGTCTTTGCCTTGGGAGTAGCTGTGATTCTGGATCCGTGGGTAGAGGTAGGGTCCCTCAGCCTAGGGCTATTCAGTAGCTCAGGAAAATAGGGTGGAGACTCAGACCTCTTCACCTTCAGCGGTACCTCCGAGAGCAGGGCGAGCCAGGGACCATCAGTGTAAGGGTCAGTTTAGCTCTCCCTGGATCCCTTCTCTGAGCCATTATGTCTCAGACATCCTCTGCAGATGCCTTTTCACAACTGATGCAAACCATCTCAGCTGAGGTCACTGGTCTGCGAACGCAGGTGGTGCAGCAATTGCAGCAGGTTGTGGGATATCTGGCCTCGGCTCATGCCCAGGCCATTCCAAAACCAAAGATATCTCTTTGAGACAGGTTTTCTGGGGGAAGGGATAAATTCTTGGTGTTCAAAGAGGCCTGTAAACTTTATTTCAGGCTTCGGCCTCGTTCAGCTGGGAGCGAGGAACAACGGGTGGGGATTATAATCTCCCTTCTTAAGGGAGATCCCCAGAACGGGTCTTCTCCATCTCGACTGACTCACCATCACTGCAGTGGTTGGATGGGTTTTTTGCTGCTCTGGCTCAGATGTATGGTCAACCAGATAGGGTGACTCTTGCTGAGTCAAACTTCCGTAAACTCAAGCACGGGTCATGAGCAGCGGAGGAGTACTGCTTGGAGTTTCAGAGGTGGGCGACTGATACCCTGTGGAACAACCCTGCTCTTAGAAGTCAGTTCCGTCTGGGTATGTCAGCTAGACTGCAAGACACCCTGGTTCAGTACGCCGCAGCTGAGTCATTGGAGGCTGCGATGTCCCTAGCCATCAGGGTAGACAGACGTCTGAGGGAGAGACCGAGACCAACTTTGTCGCCTGTGGCTATCCCTGTTGAGGAGGCTTCACACGATGAGCCTATGCAGTTGGGGGCAGTAGGCCCTTGTGTTAAACCTCCTGTAGTTGCAGTTCATCAAGTGGGCGGAGCTTGTTTTTATTGTGGACAAGCTGATCATTTTATCAAAGTTTGTCCACATCGCTCCAGGCCAAATATGCAGTCTCAGACGCAGCCTACCTCAGGTCTTTCAGAAGGAGATGACCATAGGGTTTATATCTCCCTCTTTTCTAAGTCTCCATTCACACTGTCTGCCAAAGTATTGGTAGACGGAAAAACTGAGATTGTATCATTGTTAGTTGATGGCAGAGCAGGAGTCGTTCTTATGGATTTTCGCTTTGCGCAGATTCATGGGTCATCAGTCCAATGTAGAAAAAAGAGAAGCGGCACTCACCCTTTTAGATGCCAAATCCTTTATTTCGTCTTGCTCATCTTAACATAGACAATTCAGACGGTGAGAGGGAGTGGGGGTCGGTGGACGATGGCTTGCCGTTTCGCAGCTCTTGTTGCTTCAACGGGTCCACCAAGAGCTGCAAAACGCACAGAAGGACACAGGACAGAGGTTGAGTCAACTTTAATCCATGTCAACTGGATGCAAGTGTGATTTAGTTATTGCCAACACCTGTTAGGTGCCACAGGTAAGTTACAGGTGCTGTTAATTACACAAATTAGAGAAGCATCACATGATTTTTCTAACAGTCTCAATACTTTTGTCCACCCCCTCTTTTATGTTTGGTGTGGAATTATATCCAATTTGGCTTTAGGACAATTCTTTTTGTGTTTTTTTCATTGAAGCAAATTAAATGAAGATAATAATACCAAAGAATTTGTGATTGCAATCATTTTCAGGAAGAAACTGAGTATTATCTGACAGAATGGCAGGGGTGACAATACTTTTGGCCAACACTGTATGTTCACATTGAAAAAGACATCGCATGATGAGAGATCACACAGGGAAAGAAGAGAGCGCACAGGAAGAGAAGAGAGCACATGGTAAAAGACAACATGTGGAGACAGAGCACACAGGGGAGAAGAAAGCACACAGGGGGAGAAGAAAGCACATGGGAAAAGACATCGCACAGGGGGAGAAGAGAGCACACACATCAGACGAAAGCACATGGGAAAGAAATATAGCACAGGGGAGAAGAGAGCACATGAGAAAAGACAGCACACAATGGGAAGATCACACAGGGGGAGAAGAGAGCATACAGGGGAGAAGAAAGCACAAAGGTGGAGAAGAGACTGCACAAGAAGAGAAGAGAGCATATGGGAAAAGACACTGCACAGGGATAGATCGCAGATGGAGAGATGAGAGCACACAGGGTAGAGATGCAGATGAGGAGAAGAGAGTGCATGAGAAGAAGAGAGCGCACAGGTGGAGAAGACAGTGCATAGTGGAAAAGACAGCACATGGGGGAGATGAGTGCACAGGATGGTAATAGAGCACAACGGGAAAGCACACAGGGAGAGATCACACAGGGGACAAGAGAACACACAGGAGGAGAAGAAAGCACATGGGAAATTACAGCGCACGGTGAGCGACTATACAGGAGGTGAAGAGAGAGCACAGAAGGAGAAGAGAGTACATGGAAAAGGACAGCCAGTGCATAGGGAGAGATCACACAGAGGGAGAAGAGCGTGCACAGGAGGAGAAGAAAGCACTTGGCAAAAGACAGGACATGGGGAGAGATCACACATGGAGAGAAAGAGCGCACAGGGGAGAAGAAAACACACAGGAGAAGAAAGCACACAGGGGCAGAAGAGAGTGCACTGGATGAGAAGAGAGCACATGGGAAAATAAAGTCCATGAGGAGAGATTGAACAGCGTGAGAAGCGAGCACATGGGAAAAGACAGCACACAAAAGGGGATCGCACAGGGGAGGAGAGAGTGCACAAGGGAGAAGAAAGCACATTGGATAAGACAGTGTACAGCAAGAGATCACGCAGGGGGAGAAAAGAGTTCACAGAGGAAAAGAGAGCACATGGAAAAAGACAGCACTCAAGGGAGAGATCACACAGGGGAAGAAGAGTGGGCACAGGGGAGAAAAAATCACAGGGGAAGAGACTACACAGGAGGGGAAGAAAGCACTTGGAAAAGGACAGTGCACAGGGATAGATCACACAGGGCAAGAAGAGAGAGCACAAAAGACAGCTCCAAAGGGGGATATTGCACAGGGGAAAAAAAAGATTACACAATGGAAAAGAAAGCATACAGGGGAAGAAGAAAGCACATGGAAAAAGAGAGTGCACAGGGGAGAATAGAGCACATGAGAAAAGACAGCACACAATGGGAAGATCTCACAGTGGGAGAAAAAGTATACAGGGAAGAAGAAAGGACACATGGGGAAAGGTGGAAAGCAATAGAGCAGTGGAATACTTTGAGGACTGGTTCCGGAAGTCTTTTGGAAATAATGTCTTGTCCCCGCTGTTTGCCATAGAAAGAGCCCACAGGGTCCCCACCAAACCCCAGGCCTCTGGAGTACAGCCTCGTACTGTTTTGATATGGATTTTACATTATGGAGATAGAGATTTCATCCTGAGGGAAGCCCAAGACAAACCGGACTTGACCATAGGGGGCCAACAGATTTCTCTATATACTGATTTCTCCATTGAAGTCCAAAGCAGGAGACAACAATTTCAGGATGTTATACGACACTTACATTCCTTAAAGGTACCATACTCAATGCTGTACCCAGCCAAGTTACGTGTGACCCATTTCTTTGAGTCCTTGAAGGATGCGCGGGACTGGCTGGACAAAAACAAGAAAAGGAAACGGCAGTCGACAACCTGAGATTCTCATGGGACTCTCTGTGCTTAATTTAACTGAACTAAATGACTTTCCTTCATTCTCCAGGATATTGTTTATATGAACGGAATACCGGTGGGAGAGGGGAAATGCCCCCTATCTCCTCCTTCCTGTGTCTTTGGTCTGCGCTCGTGACACACCCAGGCTATTGATTTTGTGCTGTTGTTAGTTTTGTTTCTACCCCTCTCCCCCTGCTATATTCGCCGTTTCTCTCTCTTTCCTCCCTCCCCCTCCCTTTATTTATTTTTTTCCCTAGTCCATTAATATGTAAGAATTCACATGATTGTGAAGATGACTTCTATACGAAGTGTAGCAAGAAGGGTTAGGTTGTAAAGAGTTTTTTTTTTTTTTCTTGCTCTACGGTTCAGGGTACATAGCAGTGGTGAGCTGTTACATCCCCACTTTTTTCTGGAGAGCTGGTGACTTTTGGTCTTGACTTCAAGTGTGCCCTGGAGGGAGTGGCCCCTGGCCTCCAGTGTTATGTTTAAATCGGGCTTTGGGTCGGGTGTGGGGGAGAAGGGTGGGAAGTTAGGGGATTGATTTGTAATATACTGCCTTGGGATTATCCTGTAAAGACATACGTTTATTTCTTTGTGATTACTAAAAAAGTTTAATAAAATTATTTGATCAAAAAAATAAATAAATATGTATATATAACCCAAGCCTCTATATTATAATTATGAATTGTTTTATCTGTTAAAGGGGCCCACTGAGACTCTTTCGCCCAGGACCACGAATACCTGGAGTCAGCCCTGGCAACGCTCAGTAAACATTGCTTTTCTTTCTCAGGATGTATGTGTCAAACATGGGCACAGTGAAGATGGATGTCGAGGCATCTATCCACCATAGCTATCCACTGTTCAGAAATATATACAGCACGGTATATGCTTCTGTGTAGGGGTACTCTGTACAGAAAAGAGCAGTCTTCTGTGCTTTTTCTATACTCTTTAATAAGCAGAAAGCATTTAAATACTGGCCAGATGTAGGCTGAAAAAACATACTTCCGCCCTCTATCTAGCAAACCAGCAAAAGCTCCTGACGTATACTGTAGACTAGGCGCATAGATGTAAAGTGCACCTAGAATTAGCAGTTTAAGAAATAATGTTGAACAGATATAGTAATGCGGGAGGGCTTTTAGAGTCATGAAAAGCGTGACAAAATTATCAAAGATTTCTAACAAATTTTCTAGTTAGAAAATATGTACTTTACAAAAAAAAGAAAAGTTAAAGTTTAAAGAAAGTTATAGCCAATCAGTACTTACCTAATGTTGCCCTTGCCAATCTAGCAACATCTTGTTTTTGCTCCCTAGAGGTATTTATTTACAAGACCACACGTGATGTCTCTTGCGCAACCTGTCCAAAGTATTACTTTGTTATTTTTCAGCACAAGCACCATGTGCCTTTTTTTAATTAAACAAGACAACCCCTTTAATTCATACATACCAAACTTCTAGTTAACAATAATGCACATGCTCAGTCACATAGTCATGGCTATATGATAGTGCTAGATATTTCAATGTTGAATGTAATGCATAGATGTTCATTCCTAACCAATTTGCAGCCTGTAGAAGAGTTTCATAAAATTATAATCTGTTATCCATTCCACGTAAGGTTTATGCCATTCACCATAATAGCTGAGCTATCCACTCCATATGAAGTATTGGAGCACACACTCTCTTCTGTCCCATAGGGCTCCATTAAACTAATGTGCCAACAACAGCAAATATGTAACTGGGACCATCAGCTACCTGCTGACTGCGTAGAACTTAGGTCTTCAACGTCATCTTGGGAGGTTGGCTGAATCCCACAGATGCACAATTATCTAAAAGTAAACACGAGTATTCTGCATGAACATTCTATATATTTCTATTTCTAATTTTATTTGTACTGTGTACAATTGCAATTAAAGCGGAATAGAAAAGTTTACATTCTAAAATACATTCCAAACTTAAAACATCTAATATGTCTGCAGTTAACCCAAATATTCCTCTTTTTTATGTCATACTCGCATCAAGTGAAGCATCCATACACATTAAAGTTGACTGAACTTGCCAATTGGAGCAGAACCAGTCAACTATATAATCCTAATGGGAGTCAACAGATGTTGTTAGTGAGTAAGGAAGCTAGGGCGTTTTAAATACCCAATTCTTTTCAAAAATTTATAAATTCACTTTCGTCCTCCACTATACAGGGGTTGGAATTCAAATTAGTTTCTTCTTTGCCTCCTGCGTAGCACACTGCATAAAATTAGATTTATCCTTATAATCAATTGCCAAATCATGTAAAATATGCCTTAGAAGTTTGTAGCATGCTAGTGACTACAATGTTGATTGCATGCAGAGGAAGAAGGAACATTTGCATCCAATAACTCGCAGGTAACTTCATCTCTGATAAAATTGTTCTTTCCTTTTTTAATTCATTTGGTCCTGACCACCATGACAACTTCTTCAAACTCATATTTGTATTTGCAGAGTAAGGTGCATGGATGTTTTTGGATCATCCTCTATACAAGCTTTGACTACTGCCATAGGCTATGACATTACAAAACCCTATCCAACCTTAAAAAACTCTTCAGATTCTGCACCCTGAATAAGAACTGAAGAAGTGGGTCGCTAACCATTGAAAATGTGGGTGGCAATGACAGAGCCTTCAACACTTCTCCATCACTGCTACTAAAAAAGAATGTCATCACTGAATGGCGGGAACAGCTTTGGTAAGTGACTACAGCACCACCCAACAATGATGTCTTGTTTAAATGGGGCGATAGAAGTTCTGGGGATGTGACTGAAGGCTCATGCTCCTGTAAAGTCCCATTAGAAACCCCTCAAATGAAACATCACATGAACTCTAAAAAAAAAAAAGACCATGTATTGAATAACAGAATAGCCAAGGCTTACCAAGATGGCCACCGAGCTATGAGGACGTGCTGAAGTGTACTCCTCATCATCCACTGACATCGTGGATCCCAGCAAGCCTGCTGCAGTGGGACCCCGGACATCGGATCCTGCACCCCCCAGCCACCAAAATGGCCAATCATCGCAGGCTGAGAATGTGGAGAGCATTGCCATCACCTCCCCATCCTCGAGGCTGCTGCATGCGGCCCCCCTCTGGAATCCGGCCCGGCGACCAAGCTGCGATAAGTGCACCAGCAATCGCTGCACCACTGCCCACTCTCCCTCATTCTGCACAGGCGCCCCGGGACCCACCGTGGGCTGTCGGACCACGGAAGCCCGTGACCCTCCATCCGGGCACAATGGAGAGCAGAGGCCCAGCTCACCAGCCAAGGCTGTGGCCTGTGGTGGCTGGCTCCCTCGAACCACCGAAGCCCACCGCCTCACAATACAGCTCTCGGCCCGGCACTGGAGAGTTAAAAGCCGGCCAACCGCTCCACACCACCTTGCACCCTGCCCCCACCTACCGGAAGAACAGAGAAGGGCCTCCAAATGACCTTGGCCCCTGCTGTGGACCCTAGCGACAGACCTGAGGAGACGGCGGACGGGGGTGCTCAGCTGTCGGACCACACAGATGTGCCCGCGGTGCCGCGGCCAGTCCCCCTAGATACCATGAGGTCCTAGGACCACTCCTATCTCCTTGTTCACCGACCTTCACTGCTGACGCAGGCACTGTGCAGCACCAACCAAATCAGGCCGGGCGGGCCTGCATCGGCCCCTGTCACCACCCTCCATCAGCTGTAGAAGCCATTGGCCGGACCCTGGCACAACTCATTCACTACGCCACATTTTCTCACTGCTTCTGACCCCTGCCTGCACAGGACCCCTGCCTGCACCTCCTCCCTGCATGCAGTGCATGATCTGTACTCACGTCATGACTATTGCACACCTTCTGCTGCATCTGACCCCTCGCTGCATCTGATCTTTGGCTACATCTGATTCCCACTGCTGCATCTACACCGCTGTACATTTGTTTGGTCTTGTATGACTTCATCATTATGGCACATGCCACCGTTGCATCAGACCCCTCGCTACATCTGATCCCCAGCTGCATCTCATCCCTACGTGTTGTACACTTGAACTTGGACTTGGTACGTTTTCATCACTACTACGCATCCCTCGCTGCATCCAATTCCTGGCTGCATCCAATCCCTTGCTGCTTCCCATCTCCTGCTGCATATCAATCTTAACTTGTATTGCTTTTGGTCTTGTCTCGATATTCCACCTCATCTCTACTCCATAATTACTGTATACAATGTTTCCACTTTTTCTCACCTTCACTCCCATCCTACTTCACCTCCTACTGCCTCCACCCATCCCTCCACCTAGCAACGAAGTAGTGCTCTCCCCTCCATCCTACCCTGCCATCTCTCCCCTCCACCAAACTGTTCCTTCACATACAATCCTTTGTCTCCAGACATGCACACCCAACACGTAAACTCTCCTGTTCCCAACTTCTAACCCTCTCCTTGCTCCTGCTACTTGCTGGTGACATATGCCATAACCCTGTCCCCCCCCATCATATCGACGACCCATCACTAACCTTCGCAACCTCAACAACCTTAGACCCTTCCCTCCAGCCCCTATTCCCCCAGTCCATCTACCTGGAACGCTTTGGAACGCTGCTTTGTCTCTAACAAACTTTCATTTATCCACAACTTCTTTACCTCTAAGAAACTCTCATTCCTTGGCATCACCGTAACCTGGCTCACCCCCTCCGACACCACCTCTCCTGCTGCACTTTCCTATGTTGGACTCAGCCTTTCCCACACCCCCCACCCCATAAAACAAACAGGGTAGAGGAGTCAGCTTACTCCTGTCCAATAACTGCTCCCTTACCCCCATTTCACTGCCACACTCCGCTACTCTCCCCTCTTTCGAGGTCCATTCCATCTGCATCTTCACTCCCTGCAACCTTCAGCTCACTGTCATTTAAAGCCCCCCTGGATACATCACCTCTTTCCTTGATTATTTCAATACCTGGCTACTTCACTTCCATTCTGTGGATATCCCCACTATCATCATGGGCGACTTCAATATCCCCATTGACACTCCCCACCCAATCGCCTCTAAACTTCTTTCACTGACCAACTCCTTTGGGCTCTCCCAATGGTCCTCCTCTGCCACTCATAAAGATGACCATCACGCTAGACCTCATCTTCACCCGCCTATGTTCTCTCACTAAACTCTCAAACTCACACCTCCCCATGTCTGACCGGAATCTACATACCTTCTCCTCCCTCTCCTCCCGCTACACTACCCACACCCTGCAAACTCACCCACCCTTGTAAAAACCTAATACATATAGACTTACACTCATTCTCTGACTCCCTCCTCCCTCTCGCCAACATAGCTTTCCTACACGACACTGATGCTGCCATCACCCTATATAACACCACAATAACTACTGCCCTCAACTTGGTTGACCCCTTCACATACAACAGACCTCGCACTAACTGGCAACCCTGGCACACCACCCTCACTAAAGACCTGAGATGGGCTTCCAGGGTTGCTGAACGGTAATGGAAGAAATCTCATTCCTCTGAGCACTTTGTTATGTTCAAGCAGTCCCCCACCAAATTCAAGTCCGCACTTACTGACTTTTTAATGCTTTCAATTCTCTACTCTGTCCCCCTGCATCTCCTTCCTCTTCTCTCATCTCTGCTGATGACTTTGCCTCTTTCTTCAAACAGAAGATCGACAACATCAGAGACAGCTTTGACCCACCGTCCCGTCAACCTCTCCTCACAACTACACTGCCTTCTCCTTCCAAAGTCTGCTTCACCACCATGACAGAAGGTCAGCTCTCCTCCCTTCTCTCAAAATCACATTTCACCTTCAGCCCCTTGACCCACTCGCATTCCACCTCATTCCCAACCTTAGTCTTCATCCCTAACTCATCTCTTCAACTTATCAACTTACTTCTGGTGTCTTCCCTCATCCTTCAAACATGCCTTGATCACACCCATCCTCAAAAAACCCTCGTCGACCCATCATCTGTCTCTAACATCGCCTAATATGACTTCTCCCCTTCACCTCAAAACTACTGGAACACCCCATCCATCTTGAGCTATATTTCCACCTCTCCTCCACCACCCTCTTTGACTGCCTACAATCGGGCATATCACTCCACCGAAACAGCCTTAACTAAAGTTACCAATGATCTTTTAACTTCCAAGAGCAAACGATACTACTCTAACCTCCTCATCCTCGACCTCTCTTCCGCCTTCACACAGTCGACCATACCCTCCTACTACAGATTTTGGAATCTCTTGGTATCACTGACTTGGCCCTCTCTTGGATCTCTTCATATCTAACAGACCGGACATTCAGCGTCAACCTCTCCCACACATGTCTTCACCCTACCCCCTATCTGTCAGTGTCCCCAAGGCCCCAAGTTCTTGGTACCCTAGTTTTCTCCATCTATACCCTTGGTTTGGGACAGCTCATTGAATCCCTCGGTCTCCCAGTATCACCTCTACATTGCCGAAACTCAGATCTATCTCTATGGACCTGACATCACCTACTTGCTATCAAAATCCCACAATGTCTGTTCGCTATCTTATCTTTCTGTTCCACACGCTTTCTGAAACTGAACATAGACAAAACAGAACTCATCTTATTTCCCCCATCCCACTGACCTATCCATCATTGTCAACGGCTGCCCACTTTCCCCAGTCCCCCAAGCTCAGTGGTTCTGGGTAATCGTCGACTATGCCCTCTCTTTCAAGTCGCATATCCAAGCCCTTGCCACCACCTGCCGACTCCATCTCTCGCCTTGATTATTGTAACCTTCTTCTCACCGGCCTCCTCTCCTGCTCCCTTGCCCCTCTCCAATCTATCCTAAACTCTGCCGCCCGACTTAACCACCTGCTATTCCCCAGCCTCTCCTGTCTGCCAAGCCCTTCACTGGCTCCCCATCTCTCAGAGGACCCGGTTTAAAACCATAACTTTAACCTACAAAGCCATCCACAATCTGTCTCCTCCATACATCTGTGACATGGTCTCCAGATAACTACCCTCCTGCAACCTACGATCCTCTCATGATCTCCTCCTCTACTCCCCCCTAATCTCCTCCTCCCACAACCACATACAAGACTTCTCCCGCGCATCCGTTATACTCTTGAACTCTCTGCCCCAACATATCAGACTCTCGCCTACCCTGGAAATCTTCAAAAGAAACCTGAAGACTCACCTCTTTCAACAAGCATGCAACCTACTGTGAGCCTCAGTCCACCACACCACTGCAGGATCAACTCTACCCCGACCTACTGTATCCTTCCCCTTCCCCTCGTAGATTGCGAGCCCTCATGGACAGCGTCCTCTATCCTTCTGTATCCGTATACCGAATGTTGTCCATTGCATTGTACTTGTCTATGTTTACCCTTTCCACATGTAAAGTGTCATGGCGCTATAATTATAAATCTACTTATATAATCCGCAGTTGGGAATTCGGGCACTGTAGCCGAATCCCAACATGCTTTGCGGGACTGCGAGTGATGACGCGCAGCGTCATCACGAGCCGCAGACCCGCACTACTGTAAAAAAAAAAAGTTAATGCTCACCTCTCCCCGAGCCCCCGCCGTCTCCTGCCGTCTTCCTCCAGGCTTCCGGTGGCTGCCGCAGCCTCCGAGTGTCTGCAGAGCTCTTCTACTGCAGTCAAGCACCTGTGGTGATGTCACAGTCACGTGACAACAGGGTACTCCATGGTAACCTGGTGTCACGTGACTGTGACATCACCGCAGGTCCTGAACTGCACTACAACAGCTCTGCAGACACTGGGAGCCTGCGGCAGCCACCGGAAGCTTGGAGGAAGACGGCAGGAGACGGCGGGGGCTCGGGGAGAGGTGAGCATTAACTTTTTTTTTTTAACCCCTGCCTTCCTGTTTGGAGACCTTTTACTGTACTGAGCATGCTCACTACAGTAAATGTCTCCTCCAGCCTCACAGCCTCCCCATCCTCACTGCCTCCTCCAGCCTCAGTCTCCTCCAGCCTCACAGTCTCCTCCAGCCTCACAGCCTCCCCATCCTCACAGCCTCCTACACCCTCCTCCATCCTCACAGCCTCCCCATCCTCACAGCCTCCTACAGCCTCACACCCTCCTCCAGCCTCACAGCCTCCCCATCCTCACACCCTCCTCCACCCTTACAGCCTCCTCCAGCGTCACAGCCTCCCCATCCTCACAGCCTCCTCCAGCCTCACAGCCTCCCCATCCTCACTGCCTCCTCCAGCCTCAGTCTCCTCCAGCCTCACAGTCTCCTCCAGCCTCACAGCCTCCCCATCCTCACAGCCTCCTACACCCTCCTTCAGCCTCACAGCCTCCCCATCCTCACAGCCTCCTACAGCCTCACACCCTCCTCCAGCCTCACAGCCTCCCCATCCTCACACCCTCCTCCACCCTCACAGTCTCCTCCAGCCTCACAGCCTCCCCATCCTCACAGCCTCCTCCAGCCTCACACCCTCCTCCAGCCTCACAGTCTCCTCCAGCCTCACATCCTCCTCCAGCCTCACAGCCTCCCCATCCTCACAGCCTCCTCCAGCCTCACAGCCTCCCCATCCTCACAGCCTCCTCCAGCCTCACTGCCTCCCCATCCTCACTGCCTCCTCCAGCCTCAGTCTCCTCCAGCCTCACAGTCTCCTCCAGCCTCACAGCTTCCCCATCCTCACAGCCTCCTACACCCTCCTCCAGCCTCACAGCCTCCCCATCCTCACAGCCTCCTACAACCTCACACCCTCCTCCAGCCTCACAGCCTCCCCATCCTCACACCCTCCTCCACCCTCACAGCATCCTCCAGCCTCACAGCCTCCCCATCCTCACAGCCTCCTCCAGCCTCACAGCCTCCCCATCCTCACTGCCTCCTCCAGCCTCAGTCTCCTCCAGCCTCACATTCTCCTCCAGCCTCACAGCCTCCCCATCCTCACAGCCTCCTACACCCTCCTCCAGCCTCACAGCCTCCCCATCCTCACAGCCTCCTACAGCCTCACACCCTCCTCCAGCCTCACAGCCTCCCCATCCTCACACCCTCCTCCACCCTCACAGCCTCCTCCAGCCTCACAGCCTCCCCATCCTCACAGCCTCCTCCAGCCTCACACCCTCCTCCAGCCTCACAGTCTCCTCCAGCCTCACATCCTCCTCCAGCCTCACAGCCTCCACATCCTCACAGCCTCCTCCAGCCTCACAGCCTCCTCCAGCCTCACAGCCTTCCCATCCTCACAGCCTCCTCCAGCCTCACTGCCTCCCCATCCTCACTGCCTCCTCCAGCCTCAGTCTCCTCCAGCCTCACAGTCTCCTCCAGCCTCACAGCCTCCCCATCCTCACAGCCTCCTACACCCTCCTCCAGCCTCACAGCCTCCCCATCCTCACAGCCTCCTACAGCCTCACACCCTCCTCCAGCCTCACAGCCTCCCCATCCTCACACCCTCCTCCACCCTCACAGCCTCCTCCAGCCTCACAGCCTCCCCATCCTCACAGCCTCCTCCAGCCTCACACCCTCCTCCAGCCTCACAGTCTCCTCCAGCCTCACATCCTCCTCCAGCCTCACAGCCTCCCCATCCTCACAGCCTCCTCCAGCCTCACAGCCTCCTCCAGCCTCACAGCCTCCCCATCCTCACAGCCTCCTCCAGCCTCACAGCCTCCTCCAGCCTCACAGCCTCCCCATCCTCACAGCCTCCTCCTGCCTCACAGCCTCCTCCAGCCTCACAGCCTCCCCATCCTCACAGCCTCCTACAGCCTCACAGCCTCCTCCAGCCTCACAGCCTCCCCATCCTCACAGCCTCCTCCAGCCTCACATCCTCCTCCAGCCTCACAGCCTCCTCCCACCTCACAGCCTCCTCCAGCCTCACAGCCTCCCCATCCTCACAGCCTCCTCCAGCCTCACAGCCTCCTCCAGCCTCACAGCCTCCTCCAGCCTCACAGCCTCCCCATCCTCACATCCTCCTCCAGCCTCACAGCCTCCTCCAGCCTCACATCCTCCTCCAGCCTCACAGCCTCCTCCCGCCTCACTGCCTCCTCCAGCCTCACAGCCTCCCATCCTCACAGCCTCCTCCAGCCTCACAGCCTCCTCCAGCCTCACTGCCTCCTCCAGCCTCACACCCTCCCATGCTCACAGCCTCCTCCAGCCTCACATCCTCGTCCAGCCTCACAGCCTCCTCCAGCCTCACAGCCTCCCCATCCTCACAGCCTCCTCCAGCCTCACAGCCTCCTCCTGCCTCACAGCCTCCTCCAGCCTCACAGCCTCCTCCTGCCTCACAGCCTCCCCATCCTCACTGCCTCCTACAGACTCACAGCCTCCTCCAGCCACACAGCATCCCCATCCTCACAGCCTCCTACAGCCTCACAGCCTCCTCCAGCCTCACAGCCTCCCCATCCTCACAGCCTCCTCCAGCCTCACACCCTCCTCCAGCCTCACAGCCTCCCCATCCTCACAGCCTCCTCCAGCCTCACAGCCTCCTCCAGCCTCTCACCCTCCTCCATCCTCAGCCGCACTACCTGACACCACTGCCATCCTGCCAACCGTCGGCCCCGCACCATCGCCACCGCCCTCGCGCCCTCCGCGAGGTCCATGCTGCCCGGATGCCGCCGGAGCCTTCCGCCCCTCGCCACTCTCTCACCGCTGGGCTCTCAATGTCGCCATGCTGGTGGAGTAGCGGTCTACGGGCTGTGGCCGGGTGCCGGGAGCCAGGGACGTCGTCCTGTGGCCGGCAACAGCCAATGGGAGTGAGCGGACCGTGTCAGCCTGCAAAGCCTGACACGCCCCGCTCACTCCCATTGCCTGCCCCTCCAAGCGGATTGGGCTCTGTGTTGTACACACAGGACGCTCATCCCATTGCCCAGGACTTGGCGTCCTAGACCAATCGGATGACCGTCCTGTCTTTACCACACACCGCCCAATCCGCTCCTTCCGCTCAGGTCACATGTGTGACCTCAGGGCAAGAACTGATCCCTCTCTGCATCACCCAACCCGCCGCAGAGGACAATGCCGTGTGACTGGGGCTGCCATCAGCCCCAGCACGCAGCCACGTCCTGCCGCCGAGCAGTGATGTCACCCCTCCAGCCGCATCTCTCCTCACCCCTCCAGCCAGACCTCTCCTCACCCCTCCATCTGGACCTCTCCTCACCCCTCCAGCCTCTGCTCCCCTCACTCCTCCAGCCTCCCGCCACATCATACTCTGCTATCCACAGAGCCCCCTCTATACTCTGACACCCACAGAGCCGCCTGTATACTCTCCTACCCACACAGCCGCCTGTATACTCTGCTACCCACAGAGCTGCCTCTATACTCTGCTACCCACAGAGCCGCCTCTATACTCTGCTACCCACAGAGCCGGCTGTATACTCTGCTACCCACAGACCCGCCTGTATTCTCTGCTACCCACAGAGCCGTTTCTATATTCTGCTACCCACACAGCCGCCTCTATACTCTGCTACCCACAGAGCCTTCTCTATACTCTGCTACACACAGAGCCGCCTGTATAATCTGCTAACCACAAACCCGCCTGTATACTCTACTACCCACAGAGCCGCCTGTATACTTTTCTACCCAGAGAGCCCCCTCTATAATCTGCTATCCTCAGAGCAGTCTGTATACTCTGCTACCCACAGACCCGCCTGTATAGTCTGCTACCCACAGAGCCCCATATATACTCTGCTAGCCACTCACCCGCCTGTATACACACAATTCATTTCACCGCGCTCCCGATGCAATTGCATCGGGCCTTTTTACTAGTACTACTAATAATAGACAGTTATAAAGGGCATGGTAGGTATTGGACAAGCTGTTTGAGGTTTTATTCATATATTCATACCAGTGCTATGTGACTTCTACTCTATGAACTCTGCCCTACTCCCTGTAATAGGTAACCGTACCGCCAAAACTGTCTGAAGCTCCTTACCACTAGTGTGTCGCCACTGGGAGCCAACCTATGAATGTCCTTCTATCAGCGTAGCATTACCTGGACTGTGCATATATGCATACACAACATTTTTTATCCATCTTGTGAGGATCTGTTTTTACAGTGGCAGTGTAATGAAATGGATCAATTTCTGACTGTCCCAGCCAAGTCAATGAGTTTTCAAGATTTGTCATTTAGACACAATGTTTGGTAGTGGTCCGTATTTTGAGTAAAATATGGACCTAAAAACAGGAGTACGTCAATTTATGAGGTGTTTTCCTTATCCTCTTTTTCCATTGAAACCATTGTTTAGGGGCTTAAAAAACGGACCAGCTAAAAATGCATCAAAAACTGATCAAAAAAGCTCCTTTTTTTTGGTAGTTAGTTTCCATTTCCATGCATTGGGGACATTGCACACTGTTTTCTAAATTAAAACATGAAAAGAAATGTATATAACTACTTTACAGAAAATAACAAAAAATTAACATTGAGCTGTTCAAAAAATAGCAATTTTCTTTTTCTTTACACTCGTAGCCTCCCTGGCGGTCTGTTTAGTTCTGGAAATTGTTGCTAAAAGCGGGCTACCCGCGTTCGCGGTAGATGCGGTTAAAAAACCGCATCTGCCGCACTTGCCGCATAGCTGCCGCACTTGTGCCGCACTTGCGGCGCTGTTGCGGCGCGGTTGCGGTAATCTGCATAGGAACCAACCACCTCTGATGACCCTCATACATTGTTAATATGTGCCCCTGCACCCTAGTAAACCATTAGCAGCACTGTTGTTGTGTGCTAAGTGGCTGCAGTACAAGTGCGATAATGATTTGAGAAACTTACATGCCAGCGTACATGAGGCCGTCTCCCTGTGTGTTGCTGGGACTTGTTGTGCTGTGCTCATCATGTCTGCTCGCCCCCTCCCTTATGCACGCCCCCTCTCAGCCTGCTATAGTGCTGTGAGGCTGATTGCGTCATAAAGGGGCGGGGCTACCGTTATGCCGCGATTTAGCCCCGCCCCTTTATGACGAGATCAGCCTCACATCACTATAGCAGGCTGAGAGGGGGCGTGCATAAGGGAGGGGGCGAGCAGAGATGATGAGCACCGCCCACACGTCCCATCACACACAGGGAGACGGCCTCATGTACGCTGGCATGTAAGTTTCTCAAATCATTATCGCACTTGTACTGCAGCCACTTAGCACACAACAACAGTGCTGCTAATGGTTTACTAGGGTGCAGGGGCACATATTAACAATGTATGAGGGTCATCAGAGGTGGTTGGTTCCTATGCAGATTACCGCAACCGCGCCGCAAGTGCGGCACAAGTGCGGCACAAGTGCGGCAGATGCGGTAGATGCGGCAGATGCGGTTTTCTCACCGCATCTGCCGCGAACGCGGGTAAGCCCGAGCCTGACTCGGGGTTAACGCTTCTGGTAGTGAATGTTAACCCCGAGTCAGGCTCGGGAATAACGCTAGGAAGGTTAAAGTATGTACTCTTTTTTTTAGGATTTAGAATTCCTGGGAATCACTAACCTAATATTTAGTTGTATAACCACAGATTTTTAGAACTGCTTCACATCTATTTTGCAGAGTCAGCCAACTTTTGCCACCTTTCAACTGTTATTCCAGCACAGGATACTTTGACTACACCCCAAAATGTATTTTCATTTGTTGGATTTGCCTCAGAAACGTCATCTTTGATTTCACCCCATAGGTGTTCTATCGGATTAAGGTTCAGGGACTGGGCTGGCCACTCCATAACCTCATTGACCTCAATTTTGTTGGACTGGAACCAAGATTTAGCATGTTTACTGGTGTGTTTAGGGTCATGGTCTTGTAGAAACACCCATGTCAAGGGCATTTCCTTTTCAGCGTAAGGCAAAAAGACATCTTGACGTATTTTAATATATGGAAACTGGTCCATGATGCGGTAAATAGTCAGGGTAAGTGTAACATGCCCATATCATAATGCTTGCTCCACCATGTCTTCAGAGTGTACTGTAGCTTGAATTAAGAGCTTGGGGGTCGTCTGACAAACTGCTGTGGCGCCCCTGCAGTCTAGTCGCCAGAAGGGGTACTGCACCCATTCCATGGGTGTGGTATTTCTGTTCTCAGGGAAATGGGATAGTCAATTCAGACACCTAACAAGCACCTAGGGATTCAATAGCGGGAGGGTTCAGCCAGGAGATGGAGGAAAGAAAGGTGGAGGGTGGGAAGTTAGTTGAGGCAGTTAAAGTCAGTCAAAGAGCGGAGAAGAAGGAGTGAGGATCTGGATGACTTGAGCAGTGTGGAGCTCATCCTGGGTCACAGAACTACAGACTGCAAGTGAGACAGAGGGAGCCCTAGGTGCACGGGCAGAGGCAGAGAGAACCACCTGTGCACCCGAATCCAGGTTTGACCGTCGTCGGACGGAAGGGCTGGTTGGGAACCAGCGGACCGGCCCTGAAGGTGGCGAGGAGACTGTATGCTCCAACCACAAAACCAGAGGCCACTAGATCTAGAGGAGCTGTGGCCAACACCCGACACATCTGCCGAGAAGATAGCCGTACTAGGGTCAAGGGACTTGGTACCTGTCGCCCGACAGTACCAGTAGCTGCTGGATTGAGGCACTTTGTGCGGAGGCACGGGCAGGAGAGAGGCGGACAGTTAGCACTGAGAGAGAGAGCAACCCGTGAGAGAAAGGAATATAAGGAGGTGTCCTGGACAAGCTATCCTAGTTGTTTGGGGACTTTCTGGACTGAGACTTGACAAGGACAATACCCGGCGGCACTGCTAAAGTGAAGCTAAGTAAACCGGGTATAGAACTCAGAAACTGTGTGTGAAACTGTTTATTTCCCACCTGCGGAGCGGTAGACTGATAAGACACGCAGGCCACAAAAGACCTGCCTGCGAAGCGCTCCGATCCCCCTCTCCAGCCAGAACAGCCCCCCTGGCCTACCACCACCAAATACCACACTGGGTACCTTGGGGATATCACCAAAGCTGCAAATCCATCATCGCCAGAGGTCCTGCACCACAGCGTCGGCCATCAATAGCCAAACACCATGGGTGGCATCACGAAAATCAATCCCCAAAACCATAATCCCCAAATTTTTATTGACACTGCCAGGGTCACAGAGCCGGGTCTCGACCCCCGTGACTCCCCAGAAGTACTGTTGCTCGGCTCCAAGTATCCCACGGCCCTGAAGGGGGGAAGGCGTGTCATTGTCTGTGGCCCTTGGACCCAAAAAGAACAAATTTACATCAGCCCACAAAATGTTTCTGTTTCTTTTTAGGCCAGTTGATGTGTTCTTTGGCAAATTGTATTCGCTTCAGTAAATGTCTTTTTTTTTACAGTGGGACTTTGTAGGGACTTCTTGCTAATAGATCCACTTCACACAGGTGTCTTCTAACTATCAATAGCAAAAAGAAGAGAGGCGTTCAGCTCACCTTAATCTTTCTTCACTTCACCTTCCCATAATAATTCGGTGCAAGGAGTAATCCCTGTCTGGGAGGAGGGCAGTCTTGCAAAAGTGAAATCCAGCAGATGTTGTATAAAATTCAAGCCTTTATTTCAATCCATTAAAGTGCATTACAAAGTGCAGATTAAAAGCATGAAGGACTGGCTTACGCGTTTCGGGTACTGCGACCCTTATTCATAGCATAATTTACAATGAAGCATTGATGTGCTTTATATCTGCATGACCCAAGTTAGTCACTCCCCCACCCCATGTGAGACATAATTAAATAGTGCATTAAGACTGTTTTCTAAAAGAGACCTTTAAGATTACCATATATATATATATATATATATATCCAAAAAAACCAGGCAGCACTCCTATGACATCTCAAAGTGGACTTTATTCCAGCCTTGTGTGCAACGTTTCGGAGTTAATCCTCCTTCCTCAAGCATAGTGCAACAAGTGAAGTAAAAATCTTATATGCATGTATAGCCTAGTAGGCAATTATATAATTTATACATATTACTCCAATAGATAACAATGTATAAAGTGCAAAATAGTGTCATACAGTGATCATCAAATAAAGTGCAGTAATAGTGCTAAGTACTTCAGTCCAGCTGAAGTTATAGATACAGTACACATTATCAGTGTACTAACAAGCTGATCAGTGACATCTGTGTGCATAAAATAGTTATTAACAAAATAGTGAATTTTACCTGATCCTTCCCTAAGCTCAGCCATGTGTAACGCTGACGCTGTGTTATCAGCGTCTTCCTGGTTCAAAACTGCACATGCGCGAACTGGCGTCGCGTCATTTGACACTGCGGTGCCATTGCGCGTGCGCGGGTCTACCGCGGCCATCTTTGATTATAGCAAGTAGCGGTTTTTGCCCACAAAGCACATTTAATTATAGTGTCAGGCATAAAAACATATAAAGATCTCAAATTTCATGAGAAAAAGGGAACCCAGCCATACATATAGAGATGGCTAGGAAGGGAAACCCAGGAAAACCTAATATTAAGTCTCCAAGGTACCCTAGTGTGAGCAAGGTGACAAAGTGGTAGATGGTCAATCCACCACACCGTCACTGCTACACACTTAACCCCTTCACCCCCGGGCCTATTTTGACCCTAATGACCAGGCCATTTTTGTCAATTCTGACCAGTGTCCCTTTATGAGGTAATATCTCTGGAACGCTTCATTGGATCCGAGCGATTCTGAGATTGTTTTTTTCGTGACATATTGGGCTTCATGTTAGTATTAAATTTAGGTCGATAATTTTTGCGATTATTTGTGAAAAAATCAAAAATTTGGCAAAAGCCTTGAAAATTTAGCAATTTTCAAATTATGAATTTTTATTCTGCTAAACCAGAGAGGTATGTGACACAAAATAGTTAATAAATAACATTTCCCACATGTCTACTTTACATCAGCACAATTTTGTAAAAATAATTTTTTTTCGTTCGGAAGTTATAAGGGTTCAAAGTTCATCAGCAATTTTTCATTTTTCCAGCAAAATTTACAAAGCCATTTTTTTTAGTGACCACATCACATTTGAAGTAGTTTTGAGGGATGTACATGACAGAAAACACCCAAAAGTGACACCATTCCAAAAACTGCACCCCTCAAGCTAATCAAAACTACATTCAAGAAGATTATTAACCCTTCAAGTGCTTCACGGGAACTAAAGCAAAGTGGAAGGAAAAAATGGTCATTTTAATTTTTCCAAGAAAAATGTTCTTTTAGCCTCAATTCTTTCATTTTCACATGGGCAACAGGATAAAATGGATCCTAAAAATTGTTGGGCAATTTCTCCTGAGTACATCGATATCTCATATGTGGTCATAAACCACTGTTTGGGCGTACGGCAGGGCTCAGAAGGGAAGGAGCGCAATTTGACTTTTGGAGCTAATTTTCCATTCAAAAAGTCAAATGGCGCTCCATCACTTCTGAGCCCTGCTGTGTGCCCAAACAGTGGTTTATGACCACATATGAGATATTCGTGTACTCAGGAGAAATTGCCCAACAATTTTTAGGATCCATTTTATCCTGTTCCCAATGTGAAAATGAAAAAATTTAGGCTAAAAGAAAATTTTTGTGGAAAAAAAATTACTTTTTCATTTTTACAGATGAATTTGTGAAGCACCTGGGGGTTCAAAATGCTCACCACCCATCTAGATAAGTTCCCTGGGGGCTCTAGTTTCCAAAATGGTGTCACTTGTGGGGGAGCTCCAATGTGTAGGCACACAGGGGCTCTCCAAATGCGACATGGTGTCGCTAAACATTTGAGCTGATTTTTCAGTCAAATTGTTAGCGGACACCATGTTGCATTTGGAGAGCCCCTGTGTGCCTAAACATTGGAGCTCCCCCACAAGTGACCCCATTTTTTAAACTAGACCCAGAGAACTTATCTAGATGGGTGGTGAGCATTTTGAACGCCCCAGTGCTTCACAAATTAAACTGTAAAAATGAAAAAAGAAAATTTTTATGGAAAAAAAAGTACGTTTTCATTTTTTTTGACGGATGAATTTCTGAAGCACCTGGGTGTTCAAAATGCTCACCACCCAACTAGATAAGTTCCCTGGGGGTCTAGTTTCCAAAATGGGGTCATTTGTGGGGGAGCTCCAATGTGTAGGCACACAGGGGCTCTCCAAATGCGAAATGGTGTCCGCTAACAATTTGAGCTGATTTTTCAAATTGTTAGCGGACACCATGTTGCATTTGGAGAGCACCTGTGTGCCTAAACATTGGAGCTCCCCCACAAGTGACCCCATGTTGAAAACTAGACCTCCCAAGGAACTTATCTAGATGGGTGGTGAGAATTTTGAACGCCCCAGTGCTTCACAAATTAATCTGTAAAAATGAAAAAAGAAACTTTTTATGGAAAAAAAAGTACTTTTTCATTTTTACAGATGAATTTGTGAAGTACCTGGGGGTTCAAAATGCTCATTACCCATTTAGGCAAGTTCCCTGGGGGGTCTAGTTTCTAAAATGGGGTCATTTGTGGGGGAGCTCCAATGTGTAGGCACACAGGGGCTCTCCATACGCGACATGGTGTCCATTTTGAACATTGGTGAGCATTTTGAACACCCCGGTGCTTCACAAAATAATCTGTAACAATGAAAAAAGAAAATTTTTGTGGAAGAAAAAGTACTTATTCAATTTTACAGATGAATTTGTAAAGCACCTGGGGGTTCAAAATGCTAACAATTCATCGAGAAGTTCCCTGGGAGGTCTAGTTTCCAAAATGGGGTCACTTGTGGGGAGCTCCAATGTTTAGGCACACAGGGGCTCTCCATACGCGACATGGTGTCCGCTAACCATTGAAATTGTTAGGGGACACCATGTTGCATATGGAGAGCCCATGTGTGCCTAAACATTGGAGCTCCCCCACAAGTTACCTCATTTTGGAAACTAGACCCCCAAGGAATGCATCTAGATGCATAGTGAGCACTTTGAACCCCAGGTGCTTCACAAATTGATCCGTAAAAATGAAAAAAGAAAATTTGTGTGAAAAAAAAAGTACTTTTTCCTTCTTACGGATCAATTTTTGAAGCACCTGGGGGTTCAAAGTGCTCACTATGCATCTAGATGCATTCCTTGGGGGGTCTAGTTTTCAAAATGGGGTCATTTGTGGGGGAGCTCCAATGTTTAGGCACACAGGGGCTCTCCATACACAACATGGTGTCCGCTAACTAATGGAATTGTTAGCGGACACCATGTCACGTATGGAGAGCCCATGTGTGCCTAAACATTGGAGCTCCCCCACAAGTGACCCCATTTTGGAAACTAGACCCCCAGGGAACTTATATAGATGGGTGGTGAGCATTTTGAACGCCCCAGTGCTTCACAAATTAATCTGTAAAAATGAAAAAAGAAAATTTTTATGGAACAAAAAGTACTTTTTCATATTTAGGGATGAATTTGTTAAGCACTGGGGCATTCAAAATGCTCACCACCCATTTAGATAAGTTCCCTGGGGGCTCTAGTTTCCAAAATGGGGTCACTTGTGAGAGAGCTTCAATGTTTCGGCACACAGGGGCTCTCCAAATGCGACATAGTGTCCGCTAACAATTTGACTGAAAAATTAGCTCCAATTGTTAGCGGACACCATGTTGCGTTTGGAGAGCCCCTGTGTGCCTAAACATTGGAGCTCCCCAAAAGTGACCCCATTTTGGAAACTAGACCCCCAGGGAACTTATCTAGATGGGTGGTGAGCATTTTGAACACCCCGGTGCTTCACAAAATAATCTGTAACAATGAAAAAAGAAAATTTTTGTGGAAGAAAAAGTACTTATTCAATATTACAGATGAATTTGTGAAGCACCTGGGGGTTCAAAATGCTAACAATTTATCGAGAAGTTCCCTGGGAGGTCTAGTTTCCAAAATGTGGTCACTTGTGGGGGAGCTCCAATGTTTAGGCACACAGGGGCTCTCCATACGCGACATGGTGTCTGCTAACTATTGGAATTGTTAGCGGACACCATGTCACGTATGGAGAGCCCATGTGTGCCTAAACATTGGAGCTCCCCCACAAGTGACCCCATTTTGGAAACTAGACCCCCCAAGGAATGCATCTAGATGCATAGTGGGCACTTTGAACCCCCAGGTGCTTCACAAATTGATCCGTAATAAGGAAAAAGTACTTTTTTTTTTCACACAAATTTTCTTTTTTCATTTTTACAGATCAATTTGTTAAGCACCTGGAGGGTTCAAAGAGTTCACTATGCATCTAAATACAGCGAAGCCCTTTATTATTTTTTTTCTAGGACTAATTCTAGAAAAAAAATGGCGTGGGTCTCCGCCATATTCTTGGTCCAGTCAGGTACAACTTGGCAGCTACGGACTGCCAGCAATCCCCAGCTGCCTCATTGTACCTGGCTGGCAACCAAAAATACAGCGAAGCCCATTTTTATTTTTTTTCTAGGACTAATTCTAGAAAAAAAAATGGTGTGGGGCCCCGCCATATTTTTGGTCCAGCCAGGTACAACTTGGCAGCTACGGATTGCCACCAACCCCCAGCTGCCTTGTTGTACCTGGCTGGCAACCAAAAATACAGCAAAGCCCTTTTTTTTTCTTCTAGAACTAACTCTAGAAAAAAAATGACGTGGGGCTCCGCCATATTTTTGGTCCAGCCAGGTACAACTAGGCAGCTGGGGGCTGGAATCCGCAGCATGGAGAGGCCCAAGCATTCTGGCCCCCCATGCTGCGATTTGCAGCCCGCAGCCGCTCCAGAAAATGGCGCATTCATTGAAGCGCCATTTTCTGGCGCTGTTCCCAGACTCTTCCAGTTGCCCTGGTGGCGGTGGCAAACTGGGTAATAAAGGGGTTAATGCCAGATTTTTATTGGCAGCTGGCACTAAGCCCGAGATTCATAATATAGGGCCAATGTTAGTCCCGCCATTAGGAATCTCTGGTAAATAGTCAGAAAATACACACAGAGAAAAATCTTTTTATTTGAAAAAAATAACACAAACAAAATTCGGACTCCATCTTTATTATAAAGATCCGACGTAGTCCACAACGAAGGTCCCACGACGCTCGATCGCCTCCGACGTAGTCCACAACGAAGGTCCCACAACGCTCGATCGCCTCTGGTCAATCCAGAGACTGCAGCAAGGGATGAAGTGTCCTCTTCCTACAGTCTCTGGGGTCAGAGTTATGGTGCACTGTATGACAATGACCTGTCATACAGTGCACCATGACTATGATCCCAGAGACTACAACAGGAGGACACTTGATCCCTTGTTGCACCCATCCATCCACCTATGCACCCATCATCCACGCACGCACACAACCACGCACCCACATCCACGCACTCACATCCACATCCACGCACGCACGCTGACATCCACGCACGTACATCCACATCCACGCACATCCACACACACATCCATGCACGCACGCTGACATTCAAGCACGCTGACATCCACGCACGCACACATCCACGCACGCTGACATCCATGCATGCGCACATCCACGCACGCTGACATCCTTGCATGCTGACATCCACGCGCGCTGGCATCCACGCACGCTGACATTCAAGCACGCACACTGACATCCACACATGCACACATCCATGCACGCACGCTGACATGCACGCTGACATCCACGCATGCACACATCCACACACGCACGCTGACATCCACTGACATCCACACACATCCACATCCATGCACACGTCCACGCACGCACACGTCTATGCACACACACATCTATGCACGCACACGTCCACACACGTGTCCACACACGCACACGTCCACACACGTGTCCACACACGCACACGTCACAGACAATGATATGTCATACAGTGCACCATGACTATGATCTCAGAGACTAAAGCAAGAGGACACTTGATCCCTTGTTGCACCCATCCATCCACCTATGCACCCATCATCCACGCACGCACATCCACATCCACGCACACACGCTGACATCCACACACGCACGCTGACATCCACACACGCACGCTGACATCCACGCATGCACATCCACGCACATCCACACATCCACGCACACACATCCACGCACGCACACAACCACGCACGCTGACATTCACGCACGCTGACATACACGCATGCACATATCCACGCACGCAAGCTGACATCCACGCACACATCCACGCACGCACGCTGACATCCACGCATGCAGCTGACATCCACGCACACACGCTGACATCCACGCACACACGCTGACATCCACGCACAGCACGCTGACATCCACGAACGCACGCTGACATTCACCAGCACGCTGACATCCACGCATGCACACATCCACGCACGCTGACATCCACGCACGCACGCTGACATCCACGCAGGCACATATCCACACACGCTGACATCCACGCACATCCACACATGTGACATCCACACATGCTGACATCCAGCACGCACGCTGACATTCACGCACGCTGACATCCACGCATGCACACATCCACGCACGCACGCTGACATTCACAGCACGCTGACATCCACGCATGCAGACATCCACGCACGCGCTGACATCCACGCACGCTGACATCCACGCACATCCACACATGCTGACATCCACACATGCTGACATCCACGCACGCTGACATCCATGCACGCACACTGACATTCACGCACACTGACATCCACGCACACACCGACATCCACGCACGCTGACATCCACGCAGCCGCTGACATTCACGCACGCTGACATCCACGCACGCACGCTGACATCCATGCATGCACACATCCACACACTCACGCACTACACACACACACGTCCACGCACACATCCATCTATGCACACATACACGCAGCACATGTCTATGCACACACACAATCTATGCACGCACACTCGTCTACGCTCACTCACGTCCACGCACACTCATGTACGCTCATGTCCACGCACGCACACGTCCAAGCATGCACCCCCCATCCATCCATCAATTCATTCATTCATTCATTCATTCATTCATACATACAAACAAACATACATACATACATACTTACCCTCTGGATCCACCGATGAGCAGGAGGCCGAAAGAGGAGGTGGGGAGGGAGGCGGGCCACCGACGGCCGGCAGAGCAGAGGAGCCGCACAGCCGGAGGCAGGGCCGGGCGGCAGCCGGGCGGGTGCACCGAGGTGTGCAGCCCGCCGTAGGAGGTGAGGGGGGGGCAGCACACAGGGCAGAGGTGGGGGCAGTCCTGGGGGGGCACTGGAGCAGGGGACCGGACAGTGTTGCCGGCGGGCACACCCGGGTGCAGCCTGCCGGCATATACATAATAATAGAGGGGGGCGGGCGGTTTGGGGGGACGGGGGGGCCCCCTTGTGAGTCATGGAGCGGGAGGGGGGTGAGGAGGGGTGGATACATGCCGATCCGCCCCTCCAGATCTGATTGGAGAGCTCCAATCAGATCTGGAGGGGTGAACGCCTGTGATTCCCTCCGATCGGCAGTTTCACTTTTAAACTGCCGATCGGAGGGGTCCTGGGCATGGGAGGGTTAATCCACCCCTTGTGGGGTAATCTACAGGTTGTCACAGAGCAGTAGCATCTGTGACACACTGAGCGACCCCACTCACAGGAGCTGCAGCAGCTCAAAACTGCCAGGACGTTGTGCAACGTCCTGTGTCGGGAACGGGCAGAAACACAGGACGTTGCACAACGTCCTATGTCGGGAAGGGGTTAAACCACGCCAACTCACAATAAACACATTCATCCTGGTTCCATATCTCAAGATAAAGAATATGCATAAGCTTATATAATTCTCAAAAAAAGGTTTTTTTTATTTTATTTATGCTAACACAGCCCAAGAAACGAATTTATATGTATAGACTGGCTTTTTTTCGGGTAGGATTCAGGTGCACCATCTATAAACAAAAAAAATTAAAAATAATATATTAAAAACAAATAATGTAAAATATACATCTCATATTACATTAGAGTCAATATATATAATCCAACATATTACATCAGTGCTAATCCCCACTAGATTAAATGATGTAGGAATAATGGGGAATTACATATAACAGGAATCTTCACATTATCCTATTATCTATTATCACTTCAAGTCAGAGCAGTCACTTTAAAGTCCACATTCAGACCATTGGGTTTTAATGTCTGTAATTTAAAGATCCATTCAAGTTCTTTCCTTTTTAAAAAGGCTATTCTATTGCCACCTCGTCTTTGTGGTGGTACATAATCAATCAGTCTAAACTTGATGTCAGTGTCCTTGTGGCCCTTGTCTACGCAATGCTTAGGGACAGGGAGATCCAACCTTTCCTTACGTATAGATAACTTATGGTTACTAAACCTGGTTTTAAAATCACAGGTTGTCTCCCCTACGTACCAAAGGCCACAAGGACACACCAACATGTACAACACATAGTCAGACTCACAAGTGAGAAAGTGTTTTATTTTATGAGTCTGATGTGTGCGTTCATCAACAAAGCTGCTACCTTTTAACATTGTCCTACAGTTGATGCAACTTAGGCAGGGAAAACAACCCTTCCTATCCGTCCCAGTCAATGATAACTGTTTACGTTTTTTGAACGAACCTACGTCAGAATGCACCAATTGATCCTTCAAATTCCTACCACGGCGTATGAGAAGAGGGGTGGGTTTTTAAAATCTTCAATTTCAGATAGACCATTGGAAAGAACCTTCCAATGTCTTTTAATTATACCAGAAATTGCATCACTCTCTTCACAGTATTACGAGACAAAGGGAATGCGTTTCACATCAGTTTTAATCTTTAGCTGCAATAAGTCAGCCCTCTTCAACCCGTCCAATTTAACACGATGTTTTGGCAAGATATTTTTAGGATAACCCTTATTTACAAATTTCCTAGTCATCAAGTTTTAATGTATTGTTAAGATTGGTTTCGTCGCTCTCTATCCTTTTTACTCTAAGGAACTGACCAAACGGTATTGATTTTACCATATTCCTCGGATGTGCTAGAGAATAACAATAGATTATTTTTATCTGTTGGTTTTGTGTATGTCCGTGTACTGATGATTTTATCTTCCTTTATAACCATAACATTCAAGAATTGTAATTGGTTAAGTGAGTGGACCATTGTAAACTTAATAGTTTCATTAATGGTATTTAAGAACCCAAAGAAATCAAACAGCATGTTCTCCGTACCGGTCCATAGGAGGAAGATGTCATCAATGTATCGCCACCACCCCCTAACGTATGGTTGGTAGTGGGACACAGTGATGACATCCTCCTCCAAGACCCCCATAGTGATGTTCGCATACGAGGGGGCCATATTGGCCCCCATCGCAGTACCTCTCCTTTGCTCGAAGAACTCAATTCCTGTGTTTCAACTAAGTATTGTAAGGAATCCAGCTTTTTCTTTACACATTGTATACCAAAACTGTGTTCAGTTGAGGTATACAAATTAACAACATCAAAGGAGACTAAAAAACATACATCTTCCTTTATTTCCAAATTCGATATCTTTGTCAAAAAGTCAGTAGTATCCTTAACATATGAATTAAAACTAGAAGCAATGGGATTTAGTATACTATCTAGAAAATTCCTATATGACTCAGTACCGAATTGGTACCTGCCACAATAGGCCGCCCAGGAGGGTCTACCAAAGATTTGTGAATTTTCGGCAGCACATATATTATAGGTGTTGAAGGATATTTCACTACCATAAAATTAAAGATATCCTGAGATATTATTCTCTTACGTGTAGCTGATTCCAATATCGTTTTTAATTTCTGCTGAATTTCAAATTTTGGATCACAGTTTAGTTTTTTGTATACATTGGAGTCATAAACTTGTTTGTTAAGCTCTCTCAAATATGCCTCCTTGTCCATGATGACGACACCGCCTCCCTTGTCTGCACTCTTAATGACGATGTCGCCATCATGGACAAGTTCTCTTAAAGCATCCACTTCCATGGTAGTCAAATTGGTCTTGAATACTCACTCACCGTTTTTCTTTTTAGGTCCTCTATCTCCTTATTAACCCCTTCCATAAAGGCTGTAATATTTATTGAACAGCTAGGGGAGTAAACTCACTTTGGTTCACCAAGTTTAGATTTTTACAATTAAAAACACACTCATTAACCCTTGTAGTACCTTCCGTCTTTTTAAACCATTCTTTAAGTTTTAACGGCCTATATAATCTTTCAAGGTCAATTTTAACCTGAAACCAATTTGCATGAGTGGTAGGGGTAAAGCTAAGACCCTTATTTAACAATTTAATCTGATCCAAAGTTAATACCTTACTGGATATATTAAAGATCAGATAATTTCCCTCTGTCTCATTGTCCTCTGTGATGCATTCGGTTTGTTTTTCTTTTTCTCTTTTTCTTTTTTGGGATCTGTGTTGTCGCCGACCCCCTCTTCTCGTCCTCCGTTTTTCGGTTTCGGTGCATTCGGACCTATTGGGAAAAACAAGATAATTATCAACCCTCATATGATTTTTACAAATTCCATATCTTGAACATTGATAACCTTTTTTCCTCCAACCAGTATTATCGCGTTGCCAGTTATAAATATTTCCCTGGCATAATCATCCTGGTCACGCGTCCACTTCTTTCTTTTTGTTTCCTCCAGTTCGCTCCTTATTTTAGAGACATGTGCAGTAACATTTTCCACGCAGTTTTTCCAGTCCGTTTCAGACAATGTATTTTTCAGCTTAGTTTCAGACTCTAAAATCATCTCCTTCACATTGATCAATTCAAGCTGTAAAAACTCCATATTTAATAAGATTGTATCAAAAGCGTACTTATTTGATATGTTGCAGAACTTTCAACAAAAATCAGCTGAACCCATCATCAAATTTGGTCGCACATTTGAGCGAAGACCTCTGGGTATGATCTTGCTTTATAGTACTTATTCAGTGTAACCAAATGCAGTTCTATTGTTTGACGTTTCAAATCATTTTCAAACTTTTTCTTTATTTCTGACAAAGAAGGGTTAACTAGAAAAGAGGCTTCACCTCCTACTGCTCCCAAGATTCGCTCTTCATCATCCAAGCCATAGGACAAAACACAAGGTTCATCCTGTATACCTTCCATCATCCAAAAATTTCTTCAGAAACAAGTAGAAAAAAGTGCTGGTGCAAAGATTCAAAAAGCTTCTATAAAAATATAAAATGTAGAATCAGCACAACCTTATTAATGAAAGCGGGTGCAATACTTCCTGTATAAACGGTTCTTCATCCGTCTTCCAATATATCCAAAAAAAACAGGCAGCACTCCTATGACATCTCAAAGTGGACTTTATTCCAGCTGAAGTTATAGATACAGTACACATTATCAGTGTACTAACAAGCTGATCAGTGACATCTGTGTGCATAAAATAGTTATTAACAAGATTTTACCTGATCCTTCCCTAAGCTCAGCCACGTGTAACACTGACGCTGTGTTATCAGCATCTTCCTGGTTCAAAACTGCGCATGCGCGAACTGGCGTCGCGTCATTTGACACTGCAGTGCCATTGCGCATGCGCGGGTCTACCGCGGCCATCTTTGATTATGGCAAGTAGTGGTTTTTGCCCACAAAGCACATTTAATTATAGTGTCAGGCATAAAAACATATAAAGATCTCAAATTTCATGAGAAAAAGGGAACCCAGCCATACATATAGAGATGGCTAGGAAGGGAAACCCAGGAAAACCTAATATTAAGTCTCCAAGGTACCCTAGTGTGAGCAAGGTGACAAAGTGGTAGATGGTCAATCCACCACACCGTCACTGCTACACACTTAAACCACGCCAACTCACAATAAACATTCATCCTGGTCCCATATCTCAAGATAAAGAATATGCATAAGCTCATATAATTCTCAAAAAAAGGTTTTTTTTATTTTATTTATGCTAACACAGCCCAAGAAACGAATTTATATGTATAGACTGGCTTTTTTTATGTATATATTATAACCCGAAAATAACCACTATACATTCTGAAATCTGCTGGTTTACTTTATAAATGTGTTTAACCCCTATTCCACACCATGCTACCAGCAGCACAAGCTGAAATTTGTTACTGATTCTTAATGTTTGTTCACACGGTGCCGACTGCAAGCCTAATGCAAATGTAAGGATTTCCAATCACCAGGACATTATCTATCAACTAGATGGGTGCCGATGCACAATGCATCGGGATTCTAGTAGAGGAGTCTGCGACTCGCAATGGCCGCTTCGCGGCCAATGCTTCGCGGTGCTGAGGCGACTCGCATGCCCGCTGGCGGGCATAGCGAGTCGCTTAGAACTGCTCGCAATGGCCGCTTCGCGGCAATGCTTCGCGGTGCTAAGGCGATCGCCATGCCGCTACGCGGGCATAGCGAGTGCCTTACAACTGGTCGCATTGGCCGCTGCGCGGCAATGCATTTTTCGTATCCACATGACGACATTGTCGCATGGTGTCGCATGCGAGTTTGGTGCGCGAATCCATTCGTAATTATATAATAGATGTGAGAACAGAAAAATCATAAGCATCGTAAATCATTTTCGAATAATACTATTGGTAATAAAATTAGATAGGTGGTTAAAAAGCAGAGAGGCAGAACAGATTCTGAGAATAAGTGAAGATCTATGTCTTTTAAATTTCTGTGAGGGTGATCAAGTTTGCAGAGAGGAGGTAACGTAGCAGGGTAGGAGAGGGAGGAGAAGGTCAAGAGATTGTGGTCAGACAGGGGGAGGGGTGAGTTTGCGAGGTTAGAGAGGGAGCAGATGTGGGTGAAGATGAGGTCCAGTGTGTGGCCATCTTTGTTTGTGGCAGAGGAGGACCATTGGGAGAGCCCGACAGAAGTGGTAAGGGAAAGAAGTTTAGAGGCGGTTGGGTGGGAAGAGTCGATGGGGATATTGAAGTCGCCCATAATGATAGTGGGGATGTGGAGAGAAAGGAAGTGAAGTAGCCAGGTGGTGAAGTGGTCAAGGAAGGAGGTGATGGGTCCAGGGGGGCGGTAGATGACAGCCAGCTGAAGGTTACAGGGAAAAAAGATGCGGATGGAGTGGGCTTCGAAAGAGGGTAGAGTGACGGAGGGGGTAATGGAATAGGGGAGAAGGAGCAGGTGTTGGACAAGAGTACGCCGACACCACTGCCATGTTTGTCAGAGAGGTGGGGTGTGGGAAAGATTCAGTCCGCCATAAGATAGTGCAGCGGGGGAAGGCTGTGTCAGAGGGGATGAACCAGGTCTCCGTGATGCCAAGGAATGAGAGTTTGTTGGAGATAAAGAGGTCATGGATGAATGGGAGTTTATTGCAGACTGAGCGGGCGTTCCAGAGTGCGCCGGGTAGAGAAACTGGGGGGGCAGGGGGTGGGGGAAGGGGTCTAAGGTTGGTGAGGTTACGGGGTTAGTCGTGGTGAGGTTACGAGGGTTAGTGATGGGTCGGGGAGTGGGGTGGAGGTGATTGTAGGGATGTGGTGGGGGGGCCAGGATTAGGGGAGATGTTGCCAGCAGGTAGGAGGACTAGGGAGAGGGTTAGCAGGTGGGAGTAGGAGAGTTTACGTGGAGGGCGTGTCTGATTGGTAATGGAGGATTGAAAGTGAAGGAATAGTTCAGAGAAGTGGGTGAAGTGGCTAGGCAGTATGGAGGGTGAGAGAAATACTTTGTGGCTGGGTGGAGGGATGCGTGGGGGTAGTAGGAAGTGGGGAAGGATGGGAGCAAGAGAAAAAAAGGGGAAAAATTATGATGCTGAGCAGTGGATGAGAGGTAGCAGTGAGTCAGAGGTAGCCAGGGATTAGATGCAACGGGAGGGTGGGTTGGAGGCAGGGGTCAGAAGTAGCTGGGGGACAGATGGAGCAGGAAAGGGGATGAGATGGGGACAGGGGACATAGGCGAGAGTGGGACAGGTGTAGCAGGAAGGATGGGCAAAGCACGGTGAAGACTAATCAAGTCCAGCTAATTGCAAAGCACGTAAGGACGGATGCAGCCAGAGAGCGGATGCAGTGGAGATGACCAGTGCGATCTATTTTTCAATTATTGTTATTTGTGATGTAAAAAATCATTCAATCATATGGAATTATATTCTTATATATACACAATTACTCTCTTGTATTTATATATATATATATATATATATATATATATTATATATATATATATATATATACATATATGTATAAATGACCCATTTTTAATCAAAAAATGATATTTCTGGGGATGGTATCGAATGCCCATTATTGAGTCAGTATCTTACACTGTTCTATGATAAATTCCTTATTCATGATTCCTGTCTATGCTCCCTACTCATAGGGCGCAGCTAGATTCACTTGCACAAATGATATATTTGAGCTCATCATCCAGTTGACTAGCGCAGCTTTATTTTTTCTGCTCACAAAGTTCAGCCAAAGCTGAGGCTCAAAGGCCACAGTCACTGCTCCCTCATTGTACTCCAACTATGTTGCTTGCAGTTCTCTGTAGTCTGTGCCCTTAATTGAGTTAAATGAATAAATGAGGACACTACAATATAAATAAGTGAGGGCACTCTCAAATGTACAGAGGAGGGTCCTTCCAAATGTATAGAAGAGGGCCCTCCCACATGTACATTACAGGGCCGCCTGAGGCCGCACACCAAACTCAGGTTTCATTAAACCTGCTGGCCGTCTGAAAACCTGAATTGAGGGTTACAGAATGACTTGAAGGTGGTGTTGGAGGGTGAAGCCCAAATGGGCACATTGTGACTGGAATTGTAAACTGCTATGCAATATGTATTCCACTATCTCAGTAACAATGAGGGAGGGACCCCAAATGTATAAGTAAAAGCAGTCTCTCCCAAACATATGATACAGGGCCACCTAAGGCCCCTCACGGCAAAAATCAACATACTGACGGGCATGTTGTAGCTGGCATTGTAAACTGCTATGGAATATGTATTCCACTATCTCAGAATGAGGGAGGGACCGCCCAAATGTATGAGTAAGAGCAATCCCTCTCATACGTATGTTACAGGGCCACCTGTGGCCGCCCAGGGCAAAGCCCAACATACTAATGGGGATGTTATAGCTGGCCTTGTAAGTTCTAGGAAATATCTAACTCTAAATTATGTACGAGGAGGGACCTAAAAATGTATAAGTCAGGGACCTCCTCAATGTAACAGGAAAAAAAAAGTAAAAACGCTATGTGTGAATAAACGGTTAAAGGAATATTTTTTTCTTTTTTTATTTAGCCTTATATGCAAGTGATTATGTCATAATAATTGTATCATTTAAGTTTCATTTGACAACTGCACATTCCAGGACTTCTTTTGATACTGTGTCCAGTGTTACAGCCCATTATTCCGCCACACAGCTATCTGATGTTTGTATCTGACCTGTTCAGTGCTTACATCTTACGACTTTGGACTCCCTGAATGTCAGCCAATTACGTGGAAGTCCAATCTCAGCCGCTTTGTATCGCCAACGGCATGCATCTATGTGCCTAAGCGCTTTGCATACTCACCCATAGCTAGTCGCAACTAGTCTGTGTCGGGACACTGAGTCAGGTCGCCATTATTCCACACATATTGTGATCGAAGCATCCAGTCAATCAATCTCCAGCTCGTGTCACCTATTCCACATTCGACCTTTCTCAACTATTGTATCAGAAAATGCACAATTCAGTTCACATTATTATCAGATCGCAGATGATCACAATCTCGATTCTGATGATCTGGATTCACTATTTATATTAAAGCTTACACCTATGTCCGTGAACCCATCATCATCCATCACTGACAGCTAGGTCTGATGTGACTGTCACACAGGCAGACTCACCAGCGATCAGCGACCAGCGAAGAATGCTGGTAACCAGGGTAAACATCGGGTAACTAAGTGCAGTGCTGCGTTTAGTTACCCGATGTTTACCCTGGCTACCAGGCAAACCCAGCGTGTCACTGTAGGACTGTGGAGATCTATTGTGGTCCGTGTCACACAGCAGGATCTGGCTGACACCAAGTCAAAATGCCTGGCATTAGCCAACGACGGACCTGAGAAGATGGCGTGGGAGAGACGCGGCGGGCTCGGAGAGGATGCTGAAGTCACAATAACCATGTATCACTATATTGTTTTTTTGTGCAGCCTGGCGCGTTTAGCAGAAATCCAATTACCGATTACCACGCATCTAGAAGGACGAAGACACCATTTATACCAGAGGCTTCCTCTCTGAAATAGGCTATTGTGTAAAGTAGCTTAAGACCACCTTTATTGTTAACAGGTTCCCAATTAGACGCTTTCCTCAATGAAAACCTATTGCAGATTTGTGATGAGACATAGCACATTTTTCATTAAGTAGTATGAGGCTTAGGAGTTGGGGGATGGGGGTGGTGTTCAGTGAGTGAGGGGGGGCACTGTGTTATTCCACTAACTAGTTAACTGTTTTAATTAGTCTGTGTGCACAGCAGATGCTGATGTTAATCTGCTCAGCATGTTTAGAAGCTGAGTGATAAATTGCTTTTTTTGTGCTGAGTATCATTTCACATTGAATCTGAACTCAGCATTCAGTAATCCTAACATTGTGTCAAATGCTTCTAGTTCTTAACAGATAAAATAAACCTAAATGATTATTGACTAGCTTTGAATTAATTTATTAATCAAATGGTTCTATAATTAAAAGAAGCAAAGGAAAACCAATGACACAAGTCGCCAGAATGCCTTTAAATGTTTTCCAATCACGATTCTGCAACACTAGAAGAATTTATTAGTGATGGGCATTCAGGTTTGGATTATTCATGTCAAATAAATTGTACTATTTTTGTATTCGTACCTGAAGACTAAACCAAATGCAAGACATTGGGAAAATCAAATACTTTTCTGGCGGACCCTCCCATGAGGGCTGACAAATGTTGAAATGGATGGAAAAGTGCTGAAATTGAATGGGAATAAGCATGAAGAAGATGCGTGGATGCATTTCTGAATCTCAGCTGGTTTCTGAGAACAATGTCTGAGTATTATGCCACTTTTATGGATTGACAAGAAACTCTACAAAACTAAGCCTAAATTGTTAAGAAACATTTCCTGTATAATGACATAATGACTTGTATATAACGCTAAATAAAAGAGAAACATGATAATGCCAGCACTGCCAGAAGCCAACTTGCAATACAATTTTTGTGCACATGCACATATCAATTCCAACCTGTATAATGTAATAAATTGAGACATTTAGCAAAAGATTATTAAATCTTTTGAGCTACCATGGAAGCAGGATTTTGAAATGCTCCAGGTAAGATCAGCTTTTATTGTCTTTTCTATGGTTAACTGCATTTACAAGTTGGAGGTCATATGACACAGTAAAAATAAATGACTATAGAGTAGGACCACCCTGATTGAGATATGCCTTGACGTAGGCAGGGTGGCTCAAAAGATTTAATAATTTTTGCTAAATGTCTCAATTTATTACATTATACAGGTTGGAATTGATATGTGCATGTGCACAAAACTTTTATTGCAAGTTGGCTTCTGGCAGTGCTGGCATTATCCTGTTTGTATATTGGTCGTGGTTGACCACCACACAGTCTGGAATGCCAGACTCCGCTTGTATCCATCCGTATTGTTGCAGCCTTTTTGGTGACTGTTCATATTATGCCACCATTCCTTGTCTTCTAGGCTCAGTTTATACAAGCTACTTACCTGGGCCCATACTGCTTTTATCCATGAATGCTAGCCCAGTGCAGTGGGGGTTAACTCTAATAAGCTCAGCCGCTGCATATGTGAAAGCTTGAGTTGCCATTCATTCAGTGCACTGTTCTCTTCCACCATGGAAGCAGGTTTTTGAAATGTTCCAGTTAAGATCAGCTTTTTATTGTCCTTTCTATGGTTCACTGTATTTACAGGTTGGAGGTCATATGACACAATAAAAATAAATGACTATAGAGTAGGACCACCCTGATTGAGATATATCTGATTGAGATATTGACGTAGGCAGGGTGGCTCAAAAGATTTAATAATCTTTTGCTAAATGTCTCAATTTATTACATTATACAGGTTGGAATTGATATGTGCATGTGCACAAACATTTTATTGCAAGTTGGCTTCTGGCAGTGCTGGCATTATCATGTTTAAATAAATGAGAAGCTACACCCCTTTAGCCTGTGTTCACAAGTAGCATTTTTGCTTTCAATGCTAAAGAAAACATTCACCAGGAAATGTAATATTAACATTTTACTACCTTATCTGGGCATGCGATGTGTGGGACAGACATGGTCAGACACCTTATGTTTAATTTATGAAGCTGATAACTCATAAAGCTTATGTGGACAACGCAAGATTTGCCAAAAATTAGGAGGGACTGCAAAAGACCTTGGAAGACACATAGAGGAGGGTTTCTGAATACATTTTTTGACAATTTTAAAAACATTAAACAAAACAAATCTGTTGATGATTGCAAGATACTATCATGTTGTGGACTGTAGAAGAGATGTAGGTGACCAGAAGAAACACTCATGTCAATGAGATGATCCTGACATTTGACAGCAAGAAAAATATGGAGCAAAGAAAGAACTTGAATTAAACAAAAGCAGTTTATGTGCCTAATGAAGACTATGTAAATAGTAAAGATGTTACCACGATTGCTGTATTAAAAATATATTCAATTTGATCGTCTACTGTATAAGAAGAAGTTATGGAAAGCGAGAGCCTCTATCGTGGTAGTCATACTGGCGTGAAACCTATGTCAATAAAATGGAGATGAGCAGCCACAAAACCAATTTTTATCATCTTTAGGAATAAATTATGGAAAGCAAGAGTCTCCGTCACTGGGCCCCCTCTCGCCTGCGGCCCCATCTGCCACTTTCCCCGCAATGAAGAAAGAGGGAGCGCTTCACTGTCCAGCACTCCCTCCTTCCTCATTCTCCCCCTCTGCCTGCGTTCTGACATCTCATCACAGCGGGGTGACGTCATTACTGCATATCATGCTGTGCTGAGATGTGCAGGATGCACGCAGGGAGGCCAGAGCTGCAAAGGACCAAAGGAGAGGTGAGTACTGATCTATTTTAATCAGGGAGTGTATGATGGTCTAAGGACTATAGGGGGAGAGGTTTGGGGGGTGAATCTTACTATATGGAGGGATATAAGGCTTCACATTATACTATATGGAGGGATATGACACTGCACTTTACTATATGGAGGGATATCAGGCTACACATACTATATTAAGGGATATGACATTGCACTTTACTATACGGAGAGATATAAGGCTGCATTTTATTATATGGAGTGATATGGGGCTGCATCTTGCTCAAATGAGGGATACGAGGCTGAAAAATTACAAAATAATGGTGAAACCAAAGTAGCCGAACTCGCCCGATTATTAAGCTCAAACTCGGTCAAAGGTAAGAAGTAGGGATGGGCGAATCTACTCGTTACTACTCGGTACTCGCCGAGTAGTAAGGGATTCGCCCGACTCGTTACTGTGCGAGTAATCGCAGGGATTACTCGCACAGTAACGAGTCCGGTCCCCCCCCCCCGTCCTAAGTTAGGACTGGGCTGGGGGGAGCGAGCAGGGAGCGAAGGAAGGAAGGGGGGAGAAATGCTCCTTACCTCTCTTCCGGCTGTCTGCTCTGTGCTGGGCTCTGGGTCCTGCGGGCTGCGGCAGCTCCAGGGTACTAGAGCCCGCCTGCTCTCCCTGTGTACAGACATACATGTCTGTGCACAGAGATGTAGTAGAGCTGAGATTGTTCTCAGTCTGCTCACTCCCTGTGCATAGACATGTATATCTATGCACAGGGATGTAGCAGAGTGGACATCGCGTTTTGGACTACGTCGGACGGAAGAGGATTTTTTTAAGTAAAGATGGAGTCCCTAATGGCTTTTTTTTTATTTCTAATAAAAAAATTTTTCACTGTGTTGTGTTTTTTTTTAAAAAATTTAATAGAAATTCATGGCGGTCATGTCTAATATTGGCGTGACCGCCATAAATTTCGGGCTTAGGGCCAGCTGATAACACAAAGCTGGCCCTAACCCCTTTATTACCCAGTGAGCCACCGCACCAGGGCCACTGGAAGAGCGGGGTTCACCGCCAGAGGATGGCGCTTCAATGAACGCGCCATCTTCTGGGGCAGCTGCGGGCTGCAATTTGCAGCGGGGGGTGCACAGAAAGCTTGGGCCTCCCTGCGCTGCAGATTCCAGCTCCAGCTGCTTAGCTGTACCTGGCTAGACATAGAAATTGCGCGGAGCCCCGCGCATTTTTTTTTAATTATTTCATGAAATTCATGAAATAATAAAAAAAAGGGCTCCCCTATATTCTTGTGTCTGGCCAGGTACAAATAGGCACCTGGGGGTTGGGGGCAGCCAGTCGCTGCCTGCTGGATCCGGCTGGTTACAGAAATACGGCGAAGCCCACGTCATTTTTTTTCTGAAAAATCAATAAAAACTGAATTAGTCCTTACCGGTAATTCCTTTTCTTGGAGCCTTCCACGACAGCATTGGAGGATGTCGTCCACGCCCTATTGGGGGACAGGAACACAGAGAGGTTAAAAGCCCCTCCCCTTCCTCAGTACTCCAGTGTTTACCAAGATCACCCTTAGCCATGGATTATCTGATACAAACCGGAACCAAACACCAACAAGGGGGGGAACTGATGCTGTCGTGGAAGGCTCCAAGAAAAGGAATTACCGGTAAGGACTAATTCAGTTTTCTCCATTCGCCTTCCACGACAGCATTGGAGGAATACCACCGATACTCCTCAGGGTGGGACTATTGCCTGTAGGACTCTCCTACCAAAGGACAGATCCCGACCGAAGGACAGATCTAACCTATAGAGGCGAGAAAAAGTGAGGAGAGGCTACCACGTAGCCGCTCTGCAAATCAGCTCCGATGAAGCTCCAGCCTGCTCCATCCAGGGAGTAGCAGCAGCCCGAGTTGAAGGAGCCTTCAACCCCACCGGAGGAGCAAGGACCGAAGCGACGTAGACCTTACAGATCGCCTTCTTGATCCAGGAAGCGATGGCAGCCTGGGAAGTCTTCTTCCCTGTATTATTCCCAAAAGCCGAACAAACAGGTTCTGATCTAACCTCCAGGAAGCAGACTCTCGGAGGTAGAGGAGGACAGTCCGACGAACATCCAAGGAGTGAAACACGGCCTCAGCCGCATTAGCAGGAGATCGACAAATTGAAGGCAGAACCCCATCCTGGGACCGATGGAAAGCCGACAACTTTCAGAAGAAAAGATGAATGCAACCGAAGCGTAATGCGAACAACGGACACCACGAGGCACGGAGCCCAGACAGAGAGTGCCTGCAGCTCTCCAACTCTGGGAGCAGAAGTGATGGCCACCAAAAACGCCACCTTGTGAGAGACGTAAGGGATGCAGCAGACAAGGGTGCAAAGGGACTTCGAGCAAGCCCTTGGAGAACAAGCATCAAATCCCAGGGAGGGACAGAAGGCCGAATCCGGGGACGCCACCCCCAAGCAGAAGTAAAAAAACTGCTTGAGCCATGGATGGGAAGCAAGATCCTGGGCAAAAACCGCCCCAAGTGCCGACCTCTGGACATAAAGAGTGCTCGGCCGAAGCCCCAAATCCAAGCTACACTGTAAAAATCCAAGAGTTGGGCCACATTAGGATGATGCATGGTCGGGATGGAAGGAGCACACCAGGACAGGAACCGATTCCAGCCCTCCCGTAAATAGCGTTTGTCACAGGCTTCCTGCTCTGCTGAAGCGTGCGGATCACTGCCTGGGAGAGACCCTTGGTCCTCAGGATCCCGGCCGCAACAGCCAGGCCGCCTGAATGAGCCACTGAGGGCCCGGGTGAAACAGAGGACCTTGGACAGTAGGTTGAGACTGGGCTAACATAATCGGTCCCTCCAGGCCCAGGTCTCGGATGGCGTCGTACCACGCCAGTTTGGGCCCCAGGGGAGCCACCAGGATAGTGTCACCCCCTCCGCCCGAATCCGTTGCAACGTCTTGGGAAGTGGCGGGATTGGAGGAAATGTATACACCAACCGGAAGTCCCAGGGATGGGCAAAAGTGTCCAGCCCCCGAGGATGGTCCAACCGCGTCAGGGAGAAAAAGGTTGGCACCTTTGTATTCGAGCCCAAAGCGAACAGGTCGATCGAAAGGACACCCCACCTGTCCGTAAGAGAGCGAAATACTTCCGGATGGAAGCACCATTCTCCTGGGTGGACCTCCGTGCGGCTCAAGAATCTGCCTGTACATTGGCCATTCCCTTCAGATGTACTGCCGAGGAGGAGAGAAAATGGCATACCGCCCACAAAAAGAGCAGTCTTGCCAGCCCCTGCAAGCGTAAGCCACGAGTACCGCCTTGGTACCGCAAGAAGCAACCGTAGTCACATTGTCTGACAGGACCTTGACATAATGACCCCGGAGAACGTGAGCTGCAGCAAGAAGCGCTTCCTCCACTGCCAGAAGTTTGAAGACTGGCGACTGACCGAGCGACTCCAAATCCCCTGGAACGGTGTGCAAACTACCATCGTGCCCCAACCGGAACCGCTGGCATCAGTGGGAATGGAGGTCACAGGAAGGTGTCTGGGATTCATCCCCAGGAAAGCGAGGTTACCACCCGCCCCGGGGTCCGGACCCCCGAGTTTAAGGAATCCTGACGTCCGTCCCAGGAACTCAGTATGTGTTCCTGGAGCAGTCGGGAAGGAGCCTGAGCCCATGTTACTGACTGAATGCAGGCCATCATGGCCCCTAACAGGGACATTGCTTCCCGCAAGGAGGGCGACCCTTTGCCCGGAAGCGGGTCAGATTCACGCGGCGCAAAAGCTGATATGCCGCAGGAAGGAACGAGGTCTGTCTGGAGGAGGCCAGCAAGACTCCCAAAAATGGACGTCGGGTTGCAGGCACCTGTTCCGATTCCTGAAGATTGGGTACCCATCCCAGGGACTGAAGAATCTCCAATGTGTTGGAGACCTTTGTGCGCAGAAGCACTGCCGAAGGAGCCACCACCAACATGTCATCTAAATAGGGAAGCATACATATCCCCTGGGTCTGGATGAATGTGATCGCTTCCCCCATGAGTTTGGTAACCTCTGGGCCGACGAAATCCCAAAGGGCAGCACATTAAGCCGAGAATGGACCGTCCCGCCTGCCCCGGAGATCGTGAATCGCAGAAAACGCTTGTGGGACGGGTGAATGGGGACATGAGAATACGCGTTCTGGAGGTCCACAACAACCTGGAGTAGCGCCCCTGGCCCTCCTCTCCAGGAGGAACCGAGGACCCCACACCCGAATCCAACAGGTGTCGCAGACCCGACAAGAAAAACCGTGCAATAGTCCCCCTGAGGAACGGAGAGGACTCGAAGACACGGAGGGGCTGGCTCTCGAATTCCAAGCGTAGACCCTCCCAAATGGTCGAGAGGATTCAAGGGCACAAGGAGATTGCTTGTCACTGTGGCAGAAACCGCAGGAGCCGCCCCGCAATGGGGAAGGCGACCTTGTTTAGGGGGCGGCTGGTGATGCCGCTGCTGGGGGAGCAAGATATTACGGGTTTTGTCCCCGTACTGGAATGTCCAGCGACCAGACTTACCCTTCCCTTTAGACTGGGAGGGTTGGCTGCGCTCAGGCCAAAAGGACTGCCTCCGAAAGGGCTCCTGTTCCGGGAGACACCTTTTCCGGTCTGACACCTTTTCCAGGATGTCATCCAATGCCCTTTGCAAGGGGAGGCCACACAGCTGGAGCTTAGACGTGACCTCCCCATTCCACCTTGTAAGCCACACTGCCCTGCGAGCTGTGTTAGCCAACACTGCGCACCTGGCGCCAACGCGGAACGACTCAGCAGAGGCATCGGCCAGGAAGCCCGTAGCACGTCTCAGAAGTGGAATGGAGTCCAAAGCTCCTCCCTGGGAGTACCCTGCAGGATGAATTCTCCCAGCTGGTGAGCCACTTAAAGAGAGACCTGCTCACATGTAGAGGAAATGTACACCGTTAAAGACATAGCTGCCGCCTCCCAGGATTTTTTGAGGACACTCTCCATTTTACGAACGAGGGGGTCCTTCAACCGGGAGGAATCTTCAAAAGGCAACGCGGTCTTATATGCTAAGCTTCCCAAATGGAATACTGCCATAGATCTTCATGTTAGAAGTCCCATTGACTTTATAGAGACTTCCATAGAGATTCCCATTGGGTCTCTCATGAGGTCTCCCATCCAGCCCGTGACTGAGGCTCCTGCTGCTTAGCTTCAACAGTGTGTCAAGGGCATGCACAATGGGTTTACAATAGCAGCTGATTGCTACCCTGGCCACCTGGATGTCCACCTTCGGGACCTCCCAGACAAAGTCATCACCCTCCAATCCTCTCGGATGGGGTGAGCCGCTTAGCCTTCAGGCCTCTGAACATTTAGTCCTGCACAGAAGAAGGGGATTCCACCACCTCTACTCCCATGGTACAATGGACAGTGTCCACCAATGCACCCATGGACTCCGTGGAAAAATAATAGTGTCCAGATTCTCGTGTCTGGACAGAGGCAACAGCGGCAATATCCTCGCCATCCTCTAATGCTGAGCTCTGGCCAGCCTCCATGAGATCCACAGAGTCACAATCCTGAAGCTTCCTCTCTTACGGAGGGGAAGGCCCGGAAGCTGCAGCAAAACCCCGCAGTGCCGAGATAGAAGCCTGCACCTCTTCCCTAATGGATTGGAGCTCCTCAAGCAAGGATGGGGAGTCCATCCTGACAACCCTGTCAGTCATGGCCGACACCTTGTTGTAGGAAGAGGGAAATTTTGTGCCGCAGCCACATTATTGCTCCCTTTCACAGACGGCCCTCGTCTCCCTATAGACAAAAAGGGAAGAGAAGGGGGTCCCAGTGTAAGTGCAGGGCTTAAATAACTCTACCCCTTGTGACCACCCCCAGAAACACTTACATGAGCTGGGGGAACGCTGGGCTCTGCAGAAGCAGAGGTGGAAGCCTATCACCTTCCATGTTTCAGGGATCAGCCTTACCTGGGTGTAGCTTCCGGCGGGTACTTATCCAGAAGTACCGTGCCCCCAACGAGGAACACCTGTTCCCTCCCTCCTCCTGGTCACCGGCCGCGGGCAGTAGCGTGCGAAAGTCCTGCTGGGTTCCCTGGAGCCGCGCCCAGCCTGCCACAGCCCTTACAGGAGCCGCAGCCCGAAACCGGAAGTGCCATCCCGGAACCGGAAGTGCCACACCCGAAACCGGAAGTGCCTCCACGGCACCTCTGATGCATGCCCCAGGGACCGCAGCTGGAGGAGGGAGACGCCGGAGAGCTGGACAGGCCTCCGGCGTTGCAATACACGGCCTGCTTTGCCCCGTAGGACGCAGGAAGGCCGGATGGTCCCACCACGGGAGCCCCGAGAAGGAGGAGGAGGCCGCCCCGACGTCCATCCCTGGCCCGGCTGTAAGTACACCCCAATGCTGCCTCTGCCGGCCTGACAGCACTGGAACCTCTCCATGCCCCAAGGGGGACAGGAAGACACTGGAGTACTGAGGAAGGGGAGGGGCTTTTAACCTCTCTGTGTTCCTGTCCCCCAATAGGGCGTGGACGACATCCTCCAATGCTGTCGTGGAAGGCGAATGGAGAAACAATCCTTAAAAAGGTACTGCATCTTTATTAACCCCTCGCCCATGGTCCAGGGGTTAATAAAGATGCAGTCCCTTTAATTTATATTGTTTTATGGATTTGTCAGAAAAAAATTTGACGTGTGCTTCGCCATATTTCTGTAACCAGCCGGATCCAGCAGGCAGCGACGGGCTGCCCCCAACCACCAGGTGCCTATTTGTACCTGGCCAGACACAAGAAAATAGTACTCCACCGGGCAGGAACATACAATTTACCCACAGGGCAATGATCAGGCTTATCCTCCTGAAATTCCCGAAGATCCAGCTGTAAATCGGGGGAAACTGCGGAAAGAACAACCCCCTCTTTCAATATACCGACCGGCTAAAAGGCTCCAAAGAATCAGCCAAAAAACAGCGAAAGAGAACATCAGCCTTAATATTCTTAGAACCAGGAAGGTACGAGACTACAAAATCAAAACGAGTTAAAAACAATGACCACTGAGCCTGCCTAGGAGTCAGCCTCTTGATAGACTCGAGATAAACCAGATTCTTGTGATCGGTCAAAACCACCACACTATGTTTAGCCCCCTCCAACCAATGACGCCACTCCTTAAATGCCCACTTCATGGCCAGCAACTCCCGATTACTGACATCATAATTGCTTTCCGCCGGCGAAAATTTACTGGAAAAGAAGGCACAAGGGTGCATTGCGAAATCAGCAATCCTCTGCACCCGATTGGGACAAACAGAGATGACATGAGAGGCATCACCACAGTAAAAACAACTTATTCCGGCATCTAAATCCTTGTCATACAGTACGAGATAGAATCCTATCACACTGCATCGGCTCAGGAATCTGCTCCGAGGATAATAATCGTGAGCGGACAGTTCTGCGTTCCCACAGATGCCGATCAATCTGAATGGCTAGAGACATAGAATCATTCAAACCCGCAGGAGTGGGAAACCTCACCATAATATCTTTAACAGAGTCAGAAAGACCTTTTCTGAAAAGCGCCGCCAAGGCATCATCATTCCATTTAGTCAGCACGAATTTCTGACAATACAATTCCGCTGCCTCCTGACCCTGAGACAAGGCCAACAGGGTCTTTTCAGCTTGATCCACAGAGTTGGGTTCATCATAAAGTAAACCCAAGGCCTGAAAAAAGGAGTCCACATTAAGTAAAACCGGGTCCCCAGAGGCAAGAGAAAATGCCCAATCCTGCGGGTCACCACGCAACAGGGAAATAACTATCTTAACCTGCTGAATCACTGAATCACCAGAGGACCGAGATCTCAGAGCGAAAAACAATTTACAATTATTTTTGAAACTCAAAAATTTGGACCTGTCACCAAAAAAACAAATCTGGAGTAGGAATCTTCGGCTCCAAAGCTGGAGTCTGAACAATATAATCAGAAATTCCCTGTACCCTTGCAGAAAGCTGGTCTAAATGAGAAGCTAGTTCCTGGACACTCATATGGTACCTTTACACGCAGCTACAGGTAACAGGTTTTCCACAGGTAACTTACTGGTTGCAGTGAAATCATGGAGACATAGTTCCACTTGTACACAGCAACAAGATAGAACCATGTCTCCATGATTTCACTGTAGCCAGTAAGTTACCTGTGGAAAACCTGTTACCTGTAGCTGTGTGTAAAGGTACCAATACTTGCACAAGACTCCACAGTCATCCAAAGAAAAAGAGGGAAGAAAGAAAAAAAAAAAAAACAACCTCAACACTTCTCTTCCCTTCTTCTGAGATGCTTGTAACTTGATTTTAACACTTTTGGCCAGTTGTACTGTTATGATCCGATGACTTAGGAGTAACATGAAAATTCCACAGAAGTTATTAGTGATTTCTCAGACAAGCGATGTTTACTTTATCATCAGATAATATTTATCATAGTCAGACGTTTCGACTGTAGTCTTCTTCACATGACATACTGATTAACATAAGAAAAGAGAAAACAATATCGTGTTTTTTTTATAGTGTTTTATGCTGACCGCAACAGTATTCTATCCTGTCTTTCCTATATAGCTAGTTTGGCCTCTTTTGCTAAACCTTTTACTCTGCCTGTGTTTGTTTTTCTTTCTCTTGTTTCCCAGTTAAAATCTGTGGGGGCTTGCTATTCTTTTGGGGTTATGCTCTGAGGCAAGATAGCTTTTCCTACATCCATCTTTAGGAGCAGTTAGTTCATTGGCTGTGCAGAGGTGTCTAGGTCTGGTTAGTTACATCCCACGGCTACTTCTAGTTGCGGTGTGTAGTCAAGGATTGCGGTCAGTATAGTCACCAATGACTTCTCTGGAATCTGAATGTCACTCCTGAGTCATTGGTTCATAACACATGGGATGTATGTAGCCGGTATGTTCACACAGATGGAGATCTGTTTGCGATGTGAAACCAGATAGTTTGCAAGAGATTTGGAGTACCAGATATCTTACTTTATTTTAAAGGCCTAGTTTCATAGGATGTTCAGGAAGTGATGGGTGGGACTGAACATCCACATACCTCCACATAGGTGTGTCACATTTGTTATAATGTGAGCCCTTCCTGATCACATGATGATGATGTAAGCAAGATCCTTCAACTTCCTGTTTGAAGCACATGGCAGGTGCATGACTGAGAGTGGAGCTGGCTGGGGTTCCTAGAAGTCCAGGAAGTAACCGAGGCCTGGTGGATCTGGACTCACGACAGGTACCGACACAGAGCAAGTCCAAGGACCTGTTGTGTGATCCCTCTATACTACCTCATGGATGGCAAGACTGGCAAGATGGCAAGACTGGCAGGAGCCAGTCTGAAACCCTGCTAGGCTGCAAGAGCAGATAAAGTGGAAATTTGTGTGTTGACTGGGTTCAGTTTATAATTGTGTATAATTGTGTGTAATTGTATCCGCTGAAGTGAAGGACTATCTGCTATGTACACTTTATTGTGTGAACTGTGGTCACAGTTATTGGCTACATAGCCAGAGTAATGGTTTATGTATGATAATAAACCGTAATGGACTATCTTTTATAAGAACTGTTGCTGTGTTTGCGCAGTGAGTGAGTGTTTCCCAACATAAGGAAGCGCTACCTCACACCCTTAATCAATTTTCATTCCATTTATACCTCTCTCCATTTTTTGGCATTTCATAAGCCCTTGCTTGTCATGGACATAAATCATCGCCCATTTAAGATATGTTATAAGTTTCATACCTTTTATAACATATACAGTTGAAACCAAAAGTTTACATGCACTATGTGAAAAAACACATATGCATGTTTTCTCGCTTCTTTCTTTATCACCATGGGAAAGTCTAAAAAAATCAGCCAAGATATCAGGAAGAATTGTGGACTTGCACAAGTCTAGTTCATCCTTAGGGTGCAATTTCCATATACCTGAAGGTGCCTCGTTCATCTGTACAAACAATTATATGCAAGCATACACAAATAAGATGGGAATGTCCAATCATCATACCGCTTAGGAAGGAGATGAGTTCTACGTCCCTGAGATGAACGTGCTTTGGTCCAACGTGGATATGTACTCAAGAAAGATAGCAAAATACCTCATGAAGATGATGGCAGAAGTAGGTAAGATTTTGTCATTATCCAGAGTTAAATTACTACTGAATTAACATGGGTGAAAGGCCACTCTGCCAGGAAGAAGTCATTACTCCAAAAGAAACAAAGTCAGATTCATTTTTGCACATGCACACAGGAACAAAGACTTCCATTTTTTAAACATGTCCTGTGGTTTAATGAAAGTAAAATTGAACTGTTTAGCAATAATGACCATTGTTATGTTTAGAGGTAAGAGGGAGAAGCTTGGAAGTCTAAAAGCATCCCAACTGTGAAATACGGGGGTGTCAGCATCATGCTGTGAGGTTAATTTGATGTAGGAGGGACTGGTGCACTTCACAAAATAGATGGCATCATGAGGAAAGAAGGTTATGTGACCATAATGAAGCAACATCTCAAGTCATCAGACAGGAAGTTAAAGCTTGGGCGGAAATGGGTCTTTCCAAAGGACAATGACCTGAAGCATACTGCCAAACTGGATACAAAGTGGCTTAAAGGGATCCTGTCACCTCCAAAACGCCTCCTAAGCTATCAAAACATGTCCCTGCAGCATCCTATCATTAATCTCACACTCCTTTTGTCTCCTAAAAGCATCCTGTGAAAGTGCATAAAAACGTTTTAATACTTACTCATTAGTGATTATAATTAGCAGGGGCCATATTCTTTAGTCACCAGGGGGTGTTGTTTTGCAGCCTGAATGATCCACCCTCTCTCTGTCTGTGCTGCTGTGAAACTGAAACTGAAGGCAGGACTAATGATTTGCATTCTGTGAGTGATAGAGAGGGGGAGGGAAATGCCTGCACATCACAGCAGAACACACAGAGACAGGGTGGATCCTGGAGCTGCAAAACAGCCCACCTTGGTGACTAAAGAATATAGTCACTGCTAATTATAATCACTAATGAGTGAGTATTAAAACGTTTTTAAGCACTTTGACAGGATGCTTTTAGGAGACAAAAGAAGTGTGAGAATAGTGATAGATGCTGCAGGGACATGTTTTGCTAGCTTAGGAGGCGTTCTGGAGGTGACAGGATCCCTTTAAGAATAACAAAGTCAATGTTTTGGAGTGGCCATCACAAAGCTCTGATGTTGATCCTATTAATTTATGAGCAAAGATGAAAAGGTGCAAGCAAGGCAACTGTGGTGCAGCGACTAGCTGCCTTGCAAATATTTATACTGGGACTGGTAGTTTAGCATGGTTCAGCAAGTCATTTTGCTGGGACTTGAGCTTTCTGAACTTCAGATGCAGATAATGCATTGCATGTGCTGGATTCCAGGTTTGAGAAGCCATGGGAGTGTCTGTCAAACCTGGATCCTCCGGTGGGTGTGACACATCAGACATAAGCAGACTCCCTCCAAAAACATAGGCTGTGAGTTCAGGAAGGGTCCTGCACCACCGGATGTAGAGAGCCTTGCGACAAGAAGGAGTGCTTTCCCAGAGACCACAATAGGTGAGGAGGCCTTAGGGAGTCAAGGAGCACCCTGGACTCAGGGAGCTTGAACCTGGTCTGAGCCCGGACCAGACAGGAGTCTGTGATCTTGCAGAGGCGGCATCCTCCCCAACAAAGACTAAGGTCAGTGATCAATATTATGGATTGACTAAGGTCAGTGATCACTATTATTGATTAACTAAGGTCAGTGATCACTATAATCGGACTAATTGGGACATGTGTGTGTCATTCCAACCGTTAAGACAGTCAATATGATATGCCTGTCCCTTCCATGTATGCACCATATACAGTGTTGGCCAAAAGTATTGACACCCTGCAATTCTGTCAGATAATACTCAGTCTCTTCCTGAAAATGATTGCAATCACAAATTCTTTGGTATTATTATCTTCATTTAATGTTTTCAATGAAAAAACAAAAAAGAGAATTAAGCAAAAAGCAAAACATTGATCATTTCACACAAAACTCCAAAAATGGGCCGGACAAAAGTATTGGCACCCTCAGCCTAATACTTGGTTGCACAACCTTTAGCCAAAATAACTGCGATCAACCACTTCCGGTAACCATCAATGAGTTTCTTACAATGCTCTGCTGGAATTTTAGACCATTCTTCTTTGGCAAACTGCTCCAGGTCCTGATAGTTGAAGGGTGCCTTCTCCAAACTGCCATTTTTAGATCTCTCCACAGGTGTTCTACGGGATTCAGGTCTGGACTTATTGCTGGCCATCTTAGAAGTCTCCAGTGCTTTCTCTCAAACCATTTTCTAGTGCTTTTTTGAAGTGTGTTTTGGGTCATTGTCCTGCTGGAAGACCAATGACCTCTGAGGGAGACACAGCTTTCTCACACTGGGTCCTACATTATGATGCAAAATGTGTTGGTAGTCTTCAGACTTCATAATGCCATGCACACGCTCAAGCAGTTCAGTGCCAGAGGCAGCAAAGCAACCCCAAAACATCAGGGAAACCTCTGCCATGACTGTAGGGACCGTGTTCTTTTCTTTGAATGCCTCTTTTTTTCTCCTGTAAACTCTATGTTGATGCCTTTGCTCAAAAGAGAGAACATTCTTCCAAAACGTTTTAGGCTTTCTCAGGTAAGTTTGGCAAACTCCAGCCTGGCTTTTTTATGTCTCGGGTAAGAAGCGGGGTCTTCCTGGTCTCCTACCATACAGTCCCTTTTCATTCAGACGCGACAGATAGTACGGGTTTGACATGTTGTACCTCGGACTGCAGGGCAGCTTGAACTTGTTTGGATGTTAGTCAAGGTTCTTTATCCACCATCCGCACAATCTTGCGTTGAAATCTCTTGTCAATTTTTCTTTTCCGTCCACATCTAGGGAGGTTAGACACAGTGCCATGGGCTTTAAACTTCTTGATGACACTGCTCACAGTAGACACAGAACATTCAGGTCTTTGGAGATGGACTGTAGCCTTGAGATTGCTCATGCTTCCTCACAATTTGGTTTCTCAAGTCCTCAGACAGTTCTTGGTCTTCTTTCTTTTCTCCATGCTCAATGTGGTACACACAAGGGACAAGGACAGAGGTTGAGTCAACTTTAATCATGTCAACTGGCTGCAAGTGTGATTAGTTATTGCAACACCTGTTAGGTGCCACAGGTAAGTACAGGTGCTGTTAATTACACAAATTAGAGAAGCATCACATGATATTTCTAAGGGTGCCAATACTTTTGTCACCCTTTTTTATGTTTGGTGTGGAATTATATCCAATTTGGCTTTGGACAATTCTTTTTGTGTTTTTTTGTTGAAGACAAATTAAATAAAGATAATAATACAAAGAATTTATGATTGCAGTCATTTTCAGGAAGAAACTGAGTATTATCTGACAGAATGGCAGGGTGTCAATACTTTTGGCCAACACTGTACTATTATGAGGCTTGTTCATAAACTGTTGGACTTTATGTCACTTTAAAGATACGGCTGTTTGTGTCAATTTCACTGCCAAGCGAGTACTCCGTAGTCCCCTCGGTGTGCGCTACCTGACACTACTTACAAACATGGTTACACTAGTTCTGTCAGGAGCAATGGGTCCAAATTCCCATCAAATATTGTGAGAAGCTTGTGGAAGAATATCCAAAATATTTGACCCAAGTCAAACAGTTTAAGTGCAATGGTACCAAATACTAATGAAATGTTTGTAAATTTGTCACTAGAGATGTTCTGGTTCAGTTCACCGAATGGGCATATTTTTCAAATAGATTGGCAAATGTTCGAACCCCATTCAAATCAATGGGAGACAAAATCAAAGGCCTAGAAAACAACTTCAAAGTGGCCCAAAAAACTGCCAAACACAGCTCAAATTGTTTTACAGTGGAGCCCCATTGTTTTGGTACAGTCATTATCTTCCCACACTATTACTTACTAAGCTTCAGTGTCGCTGTCATCATGCTTCCAGGCCCACTAATGAACCTCAGACATCTTCATGTCCTCCCTGAGGTTGTCTCAGACTACACAGTGTGTATCACACAGCAGGAAATAACGCTGTGTGACCTGAGATAACCTCAGTGGCATCAGCGCTTGTAACACTAGATGTCTTGTGAGAGCCGCTATATGGCGACTTGTAGTGTATATATCTCACCGATATCTTGAGATAGAGCATGGGAGAGCAGTGACGTCAGGGAGTGCGGCACAGCTCAGACTTGCGGGATAACCCCTGTGTTACCCCTTGAGTCTGAACTGCAGTAATGTTTGAAATGGCACCGCTTGTCACACTGTCACCAGTGCCTATGTGCTTGCTCCACAGCAAATGGGACATGCTTCCTGTGAATGTGACCCCATCATATTGTTGTAAGGCCCTGTGCCCATGGTATGTTGTTGGATGTTTTTTTAAGCAGATTTTGAGAATCTGCATCAAAATCTGCAAGTCTATCCTGAAGCCAGCAAAGTCTATGAGAGTTCAGAAGTGCTGTGCCAACATGTTTTTTTCCTTGAAGATTTAGTGCAGAAAAAAGAAATCTGAATCACATGTGCAAGGAAAATAAAAGTAACATGGGCACAGGACTTCTGACCTATCATAGACTGTGCTGGCCTTAGGCTACCTTCACATTTGTGTTCCCCTCCGCAATGTGACCGCAGCACCGCAAGCCCCTATCTTTATAATGGGAGCGCATGGTGCTGCGTATGACCGTGCGCACCCATTCACTGCCATATGTGATCTGTGCGCAGGCGGATGCCTGTGCACAAATCACCCAGTCTCGTCCGCACCACGAACGCGACATGTTGCATTTCTGGTGCGGACGAGACCGGGAAGAGGATGAAGGAATTAGGGGACGACCACCCCCTCTAAGTGACATGGTAGCAACTTGGGCAACGCCATCAGGCTCTTCAAGATAGATGTCCCCTGAGGGTTTTGGAGCAGCTGGCTGGCTGACCAAGAGAGGCCTGGCCTTCATCCAATGCATCATTCTCTTCAGGTCAGCCTTCTGCTGCACTTTTCAAACTCATTGGTGTTGGCAACTCGACTTACTCTAAGCGTGAACCACCACTTGCTGTCCATCACCTTCACGAAGGTGACCTCCTCCCTAACGTAGATTGTGGGAAATCTTTTGGTAAGATGTTCACGCAGCAGGGTGGAATGGTTGATGTAGCACCGTTAACCAGTACCTTCTCCGGCTATGAAGCCAAACCCCGTCTGCTGCATGAATGCCACCTTGACACCGTTATATTGGTCATCAAATTCATTGGCTATACACCCATGTAATCACTCTTGGATGATGGCATCCACGAGCCAAATCTCCTCAAGAAAGGAGACAGGACAGTGTGGTTCAAGCCACATCTGATAGTTGCTTAGAGGGGGTAGGAATCCCCATATGGCATTCTTCTAGTCAAAGGCCTCTGGCAAGGGTGCTACACAAGGCTGAGTAACAGGGCCTCCTGCCCCTACTACCTCCAACTCTTCTTCATTCCTCTCAGCCTCTTCATCCTCCTTTTCCTCCTCATCATGCTCCTGGTCCTGGATTTACCAATTCAGCTGCTGCGGCACAGGCCGCAGATGTAATGACGCCAGGAATGCTGCAAGATCATCTTGAGTGTGACATCTCCTGCTTCAGGCTAGCATGGGAAATGGCTCACCTCCTGACTGTGACCACCTCAGAACCTCCTCTAGCATCCGAGCCCAGCGCTGGATCCTATCCTTGCTGCATATGAGGCCCAATGCAGGTAGCACGGTAGAGCTTCAGATGACATATGTGTCCTGTGTGTGCTGGTCTAGTTCTGGTGCTGAAGCACCATCTACCCCTAGGGTGGTGAGGAAGATGACATTCTCCAGAGCTGGCATATTTTATGGTGGATCCATCATTATCACTCATTGGCTGTGTACTGAAGGCACACTGTAGCAAAGTGTAGCACAGTGTAGTGGCATTGTACTGCACCAACAAGATGGCACTGGGATCTGCAGTGATGCCTTTTTGCTTCGCCTAGGGGACCACTAGTGCCAGGACACAATCACTTACATGATATTATTGTTTGTACAATCGTGTTGCCTAGCTCCTAATTAATCCCTCTATAGCAGGGGTGGGGAACTCCAGGCCTCGAGGGCCGCACACAGTGCAGGTTTTCATGATTTCCTTAGTATTGCACAGAGTCTGGAATCATCACCAGTACTGGTGATTATACTATCACCTGTGCAATACTAAGGAAATCATGAAAACCTGCACTGTGTGCGGCCCTCGAGGCCTGGAGTTCCCCACCCCTGCTCTATAGGTTGGGCTGCAGAAGGCACCTGATTTACATAACAAATCCCACTCCCCAGGTAACACCTGAGCTTGCGGGTTGATTGAGTGATTGCTGAAACCTGAATGAGAAATAAGGGAAAGAAATAAATGTATTCAGCTCACCACAAATTCATCTGGAATGCTGAATAAGGCTAATGGGCAGCAATGCATGGACAAGTTCAATATTAATCTTACATATAACACCCTTGTGCACATGCCAAAAATCTGTATTCCAAGCGTATGAAATAAAATGAAAAAAAGTGTTTGCAAATTTTCAAGAGGCAAAATCCATAGTATGGTGATTCATGAGTGTGAACAGACCTATAAGACCATGTATGTGAAGCATATAATGGTCATATGCTATTTGCATATGAACTGCTATCACATAAGAGATGGCCTCGTACACTGCAGACCCTCTGCAATAATAAAGGTTTGCTATCCAAAAAAACTAAATAAAATAATAATAATAATAAATAAATAATAAAATGTAAAAAATTCCCACAATATTTAAAAAAAAATGATGCCCTTGTAAACAGATGTTTTAAGGACATTGTAAAGGTTCCTGGACTTCACAGCTGCTGCCACATCTGGCACTGCTTCCAAAATTCACACCCTGCAGGTGTCAGACACACCTGCAAACTACAGGAAGCTTAAAAAATTATTTTAAAGCTCAAAAAAATTCTTCAGATTGAAGCAAAACAGTAGACCTGCAATTTCACTGGCAATTTGCTGGTTGCATGGACACATTGTTCCATTTGTACAAGGCAACAAAATAAAACAATGTGTCCATGATTTCACTGCAACCAGCAAATTGCAAGTGAAATTGCATGCAATGTTGCGACGTGTAATGGTACCTTGATAGCTGGGAAAACTCCTAACAGTAAGGTCAGGTGTTGTTCCCAGCCAGCGGCTCTTCCACTGAGCGTTTTGGCCCAAACAATCAGGGAAAGTTTTAAGGCCGCTTTACACGTCACAATATCGTTCCAATATTGCATACGATTTCACGGGAGCACGCACGTTTTTGGCATTTGTCCAAGATCGCATAGGAGACGTAACACGGAGATATCGGCAGGCAACGCAACTACGATGTCGTACACCCCTCTTGCACACTGCGCCTGAGCAACTCAGGGAACGACCAATTAACATTGTAGTGAATAGGGGAAGTTGCGCTCCAAATCGTAGTTGCGCTGTCACACAGCACGATCCTGCCAGATCGACAAGCCAATATTGCACGGTTGAACAGCATGCACAATTAAAAAACGATATCGTAGTTACATTTACACGACACAACACATGACCGATATCAACTGCAACGCCCGTACCACGTGACTTTTTATCGTAGTTGCGTTGCGATATCGTGACGTGTAAAGCAAAAATTTGCAATGTTCGTGCTGAATTTGAAAATGGGGATAATAATTTGGGGAAAGTTTGTTAATCTTTACTTGTGACTTTGCAAAATATAATAACATGCTTTAAAACATTCTCTCCTATTATTCTGGCATTTGACACATATAAATAATTATGGTAATCCTAATTGACCTAAAACAGTGAAGGTTTATTCTGATTTAAGATGAGAAAAACATGCATGTGTCTTTTTTTAAAGTGTATGGAAACTTATGGTTTCAAGTGTATATATCAGTATACCGTATATATTAATACTTGCATTCATGGTTTGATACTTCTCCTTTCTTTTTTTTGTATGGTCTCATATTTTCTATATGTTTCCCTAAAGGCACATTTGTACAAGGCCACAAAATAGAACAATGTGTCCATGATTGCACTGCAACCAAAGATCTGCGAACAATCTCTGCACAATTATCTGTGTGTGTGACTTGGCCTTTAGAGATAGGCAAACCTGCTGATGTTTGGGTTCGGTGGATATGGATGGACTTTTTTGAAGCCCGAACCCAGAAACTGGACTTTAAAGTTATAAAATGGTGACTAAGGGAGCTGTAAAAATAAGCAAAACAGTGATTAAACAACAGCATTCTACTTACCAAGTACCACGCACTTTTACTTCCAGGTCACTCATTAACTTCTGGATTATTCATTACACTGGCTCCAGCAGCCAATCGCAGATGTCTACTCTTTTTTGTGTGCCAAAGTATATACGTTTTATGACTGCAGAGTTTGGCACCCAAAAATTACGCAATGGTGTACCCACACAACTTTGGCTGGCACATAAATTTGGGAGCGGAATCAGCCGACCCTCATCTTGGATTTTTGGAGGGCCGTCAGGTGGTCCTTAGTGATGAGCGAGTATTGAAATATTCGTAAACGCTATACTCATAACGAGTACTTTGTAATAATTGTGTATTCGTTCTGAATAGCGAGTACAATGCAAGTCAATGGGAAATGTGAGTAATTTTCTGCTGGACCCTACAAAGAGGTCTGGCAGCCTGATGAAAAGGTTGAAATGGATGGGAAAGTGATGAAACAGATTGGGAAGAGCCCAGAGAATATGCCTGCATGCATTCCTGACTTACATATGGTTTTTGGGAATAATTTTGTCGCAGTATTATGCCATTTTTACTGATTCATAAGAACAACTACCAAATCTAACCTAAATTGCATTTAACAGGCCAAAAAGGTTAAGAAGCAGTTTTTCCTGCATAATCACTTGTATTTAAGGCTATATAAACTAGAGAAACAAAAAAATATCCCTTTTAGAGTTGGTTCACATGTACTGTTGTGGCTTTTTTTCGCCTTTTACCAGCGTTGTCAGAGGGTGATGTTTTCAGCAAGTGATCTACAACGGCCCTCTTGAATGATTCCATTATGCAACTCTTTGGTGACTCCAAAGGAGAGCAGGAAATTTCTCCTTGTAACGTGGATCGAGAAAGGTGGCTAACCAGTATAGGTTGTTGGATAAAATGTGTATCACACGAGGGTCTTGCCGCAGACACTTACACATGAACTGTGCCATGTGAGCCAAGCTACAAATAGGCAATTGTTCTGTGTCCCCACCAGTAGGAACAGTACCCATCCTCTCCTCACCCTCACGTTGACTCGCCTCCTCCATCTCCTCCTCCCCCTCCTCCTCTCAAGCCAATCCAGGTTTGACAGACATAAAGCCTAAGTTGGGTGTCCCCTCTGTAGCACTAGGAGAACCCTCGGTAGCACAGAAAAACAAGTCCTCTCCCTTATCATCCTCCTCATCTCCCTCCTCATCACCCAATGTTGCCTCAAAATATTGGCTGGGCTGGGAAGTATTACCCATTGGAAAATATGTCTTCATAGCCACATGCTGGGCACTCAAAGCTTCCTCTTTGAGATTATGCAATGATTGTTTCAAGAGACACAGCGGCTGGATGGTTATGCTGATAATAACCTGATCACAACTCATTAGGTTGGTGCAGTGCTCAAAGTTCTCAAGAACTCACAAATGTCTACGATCCACACCCACTCGACTGTTGTTATTTGTGGTGGCTGACTCTCAGTCTGACAGGCATGTTGAAGCTGATATTCAGCTAATGCCCTTTTCTGCCCACTAATCCTCGCTAACATATGATAGGTTGAGTTCCAACGTGTGGGCAGGTTGCAAATGAGTCAGTGACTTGGCAAATGCAACCGATTTTGTAACGCTGTAAGACCAGCAAAAGCGATAGAGGAATGGCGGAAATAGGGGCTAATACGGCGCACCTTCTCAAATAGGTACAGCAAGTCAGGATAAGTTTTCAGAAATTTCAACACATGAGCCATGCATGGCATGTGTACCAGCTTGCTGACCTTTAAAATTGCCACCAGATTTCGCCCATTATTGCAGACAACCAGGCAGGGTTGGAGGTGCGGCGGGGATAGCCACTGATTGGTCTTTTGTTTTAAACCTTGCCACAGCTTTGCTGCAGTTTGTGGTTTCTGACTTAAACAGATCAGCTTCAGCAGAGCGTGTTGCCGCTTTGCCAATGCTCTGCTGCACAACTCCCAGCTTGGCAGTGATGGGGAGGGTAATTCAGCACAGGATGAGAAGCAGGAGGAGGGGAGAGAGGAAGTGGAATATAATGAGGCGGAAACCCTGCCAAAAGTTGGGTCTGCTATTCTTGGCATGTGTAGGATGTGTGATGTTCCAGTTTGCGCCTTTGTCCCACCCTCCACCAGTTTCACCTAGTGTGCCGTGACAGAAATGTATCATCCCTGTCCATAACAACTTGTCAAGGTGTCTGTTGTTAGGTGGACCTTCCCGGATACGACGCTGGTGAGAGCATGGTTCAGATTGTTTCACACGTGCTTGTGTAACGCAGGGACAGCACACCTGGCAAAATAGTGGCAACTGGGAACACTGGATCGTGGGGAAGCCACAGCCAAGGGATCATGGAAAGACTGTGTTCCCACAAGCCTAAACCGCAACAGCTCCACAGCTAGCAATTTGGCAATGTGTGAGTTTAGTATTTGTGCCTGTGGGTGCATTGCTGGGTATTTGAACTTTTTTTCCAAGCTCTCAGCCATGGACAATTGGACGCATGACAGGGACAAGGAACAGGATTTGGTTGATCTTTACTGTGACTGAGCAACCGCAGTTTGTGGGCAGAAGGTATAAGTGCCTGGTTCCTAAACAGCAAATTCTGAAGCTCATAGCCAAGGTGACATGGCAGTGGTTTTACCCCAAGACATAATTTGGAAAGCTGGTGTTCCACCCACCTACTGGGGTGCTTGGCTGCCATGTTCTTTCAAATACTGCTGATGCTCATGTTGTCTTTGCCCTGGCCTCTGCTCAACTTGGCATGGCAGATGCTACAGACTACAATGATTTTCTCTGAAAGATTTTTTTTAAAAAAGCTTCCACACGTGACTGAACGCCCCTTTGCCCTGACTTGGCGCACAGTGGGGGTGCTAATGGGAACAGTTGACCCAGTTCTCACTCTGGGCAAACCACGACCCTTGGTGCCTGTGTTGGCGCTACATATCCATCTTCCTCTGTGTTGCTGTGATGGCTATGCATGTCAACAGTCCAGGTGGGATCAGTGGACCCATCCTCAACCACCTCATCTTCCATCTCGCCCTCCTTCCAGGTTGAGATTGTAGGCTTACCTGATGATAACTGTGTCTCATCATCATCAGCCTACAGCTCTGGAGACAGTAAATCATGTTCCTCAAAGTGGCTTTTTTCTGGCCATAGGTTTTTAACTACTTGAGCATCAACCAAAGGATACGTACAAAACAGATCCTTGGAGTGCCAAGCTTGGGGTCATACAGTTGTGGCCAAAAGTATTGACACCCCTGCAATTCTGTCAGATAATACTCAGTTTCTTCCTGAAAATGATTGCAATCACAAATTCTTTGGTATTATTATCTTCATTTAATTTGTCTTCAATGAAAAAACACAAAAAGAATTGTCCTAAAGCCAAATTGGATATAATTCTACACCAAACATAAAAAAGTGGGTGGACAAAAGTATTGGAACTATTAGAAAAATCATGTGATGCTTCTCTAATTTGTCTGATTAACAGCACCTGTAACTTACCTGTGGCACCTAGGTGTTGGCAATAACTAATTCACACTTGCAGCCAGTTGACATGCATTAAAGTTGACTCAACCTCTGTACTGTGTCCTTGTGTGTACCACATTGTGCATGGAGAAAAGAAAGAAGACCAAAGAACTGTCTGAGGACTTGAGAAACCAAATTGTGAGGAAGCATGAGCAATCTCAAGGCTACAAGTCCATCTCCAAAGACCTGAATGTTCCTGTGTCTACAGTGCGCAGTGTGATCAAGAAGCTTAAAGCCTAAACCGCGAATGATGTCCAGAATTTATAGAGGATTATTATCCGTGGCTAGCGAGATGAAACTCCCATACATGAGAAAATGGGAAGGTGACCTTGGGTTCACCTCAGAAGTCGAGGACTGGCACGCAGCATCTAGAGTGGTGAGCAGGTCCACCAGATGTGTAAATCATCTTGAAAACATAAAGAAGATCCATCTTAGATGGTACCTCTCTTCTGTGCGCATTGCCCACTTCACCAAAGACCAGTCCCCGCAGTGTTGGAGACTATGTGGAGAGAGGGGTAACCTAGCGCACATGTGGTGGTCCTGCCCAAACATACGTCCCTTTTGGACTTTGGTCCAAAGCTTAATCCACTCAGTCACGGGAATTAGACAAGATTTAACATCGCAGCTGGCAGTTCTGAATATTGGTATTCAAGATTTCCCCATCCCGCTGAGAGGGACAGTATCATATATTCTCATTGCTGCCCATCTGTGCCTAGCCGCGAAATGGAAGGCTCCCTCATCTCCTTCCTTAACTGAATTGCTCCATAAGATCAATTGGATCTTTCACCAGGAATATCACTTAGCACTAAATGGACCGACCAGACGGACGATTCACGATAGATGGAGTGTTTGGGCCTCCCATCCGGGAGCTGCACCGGTCCCTTGGGGCCTCCTCCAGCCCTTTTGCCCTGCGGGCCCACCGAGTTAGAAGAAATGGTTAGAAGAACTGGTCTCCCCTGGAGATGCCTATTCAGAGGAAGTCATCACACATAGTGTTTTCAGCTTAATCGGACCCTTTGATACTCTACATATAACCAGAGAGTTGAACGTTCCTCGGCTGGTGCGGCAGTCATTGCGAGTTTCCCTCCCCGTCTCACCCCCATCCCTGGTTCCGAACTCATCCCCCCTCTCTGCTTCCCTTTCTCTTATCTCTTTTATTCTCTTTATCCCCTTTATGACCTTTGATTGTTATATTTTGATATTTTATATTGTCTTTCTGACTGTTCTCCCGGATATGATTCAGACAGAGAACCACTACTGTTATGTATGTTTGTTGCTCAATTTATGCAAAAAAAAATTTTTCTTTCAATAAAAATTTAATGTTTAAAAAAAAAAAGAAGTTCAAAGCCTATGGCACTGTGGCTAACCTCCCTAGATGTGGACGGAAAACAAAAATTGACGAGAGATTTCAACGCAAGATTGTGCGGATGATGGATAAAGAACCTCGACTAACATCCAAACAAGTTCAAGCTGCCCTGCAGTCCGAGGGTACAGCTGTGTCAACCCGTACTATCCGTCGGCGTCTGAATGAAAAGGGACTATATGGTAGGATACCCAGGAAGATCCCACTTCTTACCCCGAGACATAAAAAAGCCAGGCTGGAGTTTCCAAAACTTACCTGAGAAAGCCTAAAATGTTTTGGAAGAATGTTCTCTGGTCAGATGAGACAAAAGTAGAGCTTTTTGGGCAAAGGGATCAACATAGAGTTTACAGGAGAAAAAAAGAGGCATTCAAAGAAAAGAACACGGTCCCTACAGTCAAACATGGCGGAGGTTCCCTGATGTTTTGGGGTTGCTTTGCTACCTCTGGCACTGGACTGCTTGACCATGTGCATGGCATTATGAAGTCTGAAGACTACCAACAAATTTTGCAGCATAATGTAGGGCCCAGTGTGAGAAAGCTGGGTCTCCCTCAGAGGTCATGGGTCTTCCAGCAGGACAATGACCCAAAACACACTTCAAAAAGCACTAGCAAATGGTTTGAGAGAAAGCACTGGAGACTTCTAAGGTGGCCAGCAATGACTCCAGACCTGAATCCCATAGAACACCTGTGGAGAGATCTAAAAATGGCAGTTTGGAGAAGGCACCCTTCAAATATCAGGGACCTGGAGCAGATTGCCAAATAAGAATGGTCTAAAATTCCAGCAGAGCATTGTAAGAACTCATTGATGGTTACCGGAAGTGGTTGATCGCAGTTATTTTGGCTAAAGGTTGTGCAACCAAGTATTAGGCTGATGGTGCCAATACTTTTGTCTGGCCCATTTTTGGAGTTTTGTGTTTTGCTTTTTGCTTCATTCTCTTTTGTGTTTTTTCATTGAAGACAAATTAAATGAAGATAATAATACCAAAGAATTTGTGATTGCTATCGTCTTCAGGAAGAAACTGAGTATTATCTGACAGAATTGCAGGGGTGTCAATACTTTTGGCCACAACTGTATGTCTCCTGTGACTGATAATGGTGGGAGGAAGGAGAACCAGCTTCAGGATTGGATAGCCCAGCCTTTTGTGTATCAACAGTAGACTGTGTGGTAGTGGAAGATTTGGTGCTACTATCCAAGACAGAATCTGCTCTAGCTCTTCTGGCTTCCACAGACATTTACATTCTAGACTGGGAAATTTTTCCAGGAACATAATGGATGCATCAAGCTTCTTCTGACCTGACACAGATTCGGTGCCTTGTCAATAGGCTTTTTTGGCATTTTTGGTTTTGTTGACAGATTTTCATAGGTTGATGGCACAAGCCAAGCTAGCTGTCACAGCTAAAATAATGGGCAAAATGGCCTGCTGTGTGCTTTGTAGCAGGCAGTAGGAAATGTTTGTAGTCATGCTTTGGCTAGGGTACTAACACCATATTAACGGGACTAATGTGGACAGCAGAAGACAAGTAAAAATATACAAGGCACTCCCAGTAGTTTTGATGAATGCTTTTTATATTCAATCTGATTTTATTGAACAAAAGGGAGGGGGACAGAGGGTAACACAAGAATATCAACAAACATACAAATATTCGGAGACAACACGTCTCCTATTGGTAACATTGTATATCAAATTGTTAACATACATCAATAAAATGTGGAGATATAAAGTTCCTTCGCGTACAGTGTATATTGTTATAACATAACGTTGTATACAAGTTTTATCCTGAAATTCTGTAATAATTACCAGCATTGGGTTTGCAAATAAGATATGAACTATTGACTATAGCTCATTCGTAACATGTTATATACTTCTATGGTTAGGAACATTTCTCCAGTGACCTCCAATAACATTCGTCACTAGGTATGTGCCTATTGATTATTATCATGTGTGAGCTCTTTTAAGATCTTATTATATATGGGATATCTACTAAGAGGGAAGAGTAGTAATAGGGAGAGAGTAGAAGAACAAGCAAAAATAATAAAATGTCGAATAGTTAGTATGAAAGGAGATCTAAGAGAAAGAAAAAAGAGCCCTCCCCAGGGTTCCCTCCAACCCATACAGCAACACTAGGTACCAGCTCCGTAGGGCTATCTTATCCATCCTCTATCTAGGAAAAATAGCTCTAAAACCTGGGGAGTCCAAAAATAAGACCCAAGGGGTCCATATCTTCAGGTACTTATCCCTAGCATCGGTGACTTCCGCCGTTAGCTCCTCCATTCTGCGGATTTTTCCCATTTCCTCTAACCATTCAGTCAAAGAAGGTGTATGGGAGGTTTTCCAATGTCTCGGGACAACTGTCCTAGCTGCTGTTAGACAAAATCGGAGTAAGTCTGACTTCTGGGATTTAATCGATCCAGGAAGAACAGATAACAAGGCCATTGCTGGAGAAACTGCCAAATCCTGTCCACCCATTTCCTTGTAGAAGTTGAACACTGAGTTCCAAAATGGTTTTATTTTGCTACATTCCCACCATATATGGATCATAGATCCCCTGGAACTATTACATCTCCAACAGCTGTCAGACGTGGAGGGGAAAGCGGCATGTAAGTTGACGGGACATGTGTACCATCTTGAGAGAATTTTAAAGTTTCTCTCCTGAGCCAAGCAAGCCATTGACATCTTATGAGTGTATAGACAGGCCCGTTTCCACTCCTCTCCTGTCAGCTCTTCTCCCAACTCAATCTCCCATTTATCAAAATACTTAGGTTTATCCTCCGGATCTTTGTTGTTTAGTGTGGCATAAATGAGAGAAACCAGATGTGTGGGGGGGCACTCTTGTGTGTAAATGACCTCAAACTGTGAACGTTGAGCAAACAAATTGCCTTCCCGTCCCATCTTAATCACATATGACTGTAACTGGGCAGCCTCTATCCAAGATCTCCCGCTATCGCATTCTGTCACTATTCTGTCAGACCTCGATCTTCCCTCACCTAAAACTTGGAACATTCGAGGATCATCTTCAATTTTCCATTTTAAGAACGACGTAGCCTGCAGAGCCGGGGGAATGAAGGGTTTTTGAAGAGTGGTGTTAGGGTCCCAGTTGTTTGGTCAGTACACCCTTCTTAGCTTCACTGTCCCATATTTTAAGAGTTGTCAGAATGAAATGGTTATCTGAGTCAATCTTGGGTCTATCATTTGGCTTTAGCCAGGGTAAGTATCTGAGGGGAACCTCCAAGTTTCCCTGCTCCAATTCTACCCACTGTTTGGATTTGTGATGGAATTGCCAGTCAAACATTCTCATCAAGATTGCAGCCTTGTAGTATGTCCTAAAGTTAGGTAGCCCTGCACCTCCCTGTAGTTTATGTCGATATAGATTGGTAATGCTTATTCTAGGTCGGCGACCACCCCAAATAAATCTTGTGAGAAGAGCTTTTAAGCGATCAAAAAAACAGGTAGGGACATCTATCGGGACCGTCTGAAACAAAAACAGTAACCGCGGTAATACGTCCATCTTTATCGCATTGATGCGACCAAACCATGAGATACCCCTTTTATCGTATTTCTGTATGTCTGCAGAGGTTCTCTGTAGTAGGGGAAGATAATTTAACTCGTACCACCGAGCTGGGTCTCTAGGAACTAAGATCCCCAAGTATTTGAGGGCATCAGTCCTCCATTTAAATGGATAACTCTCTATCAGGTGTGTCCTGTCGTTCTCCGTGAGGGAAACATCCATGGCCTCTGTTTTGGCTACATTAACTTTGAAATTACTCAGCTTTCCAAATTCCTCAAACTCCTTTAATATAGAGGGAAAGGACGTCCTAGGCTGCGTGACACAAAGGAGGAGGTCGTCTGCGAAAAGAGCTGATTTATATGTTTTCGCATTCCATGATATGCCCTTGATATCTGGGTTTTGTCTTATTGCATTTGCTAAATGTTCCATTATTATTACATAAATCAATGGGGATAAGGGACATCCCTGTCGTGTCCCATTCTTAATTGGGAATGCAGCAGATAGTCCTCCATTCGCTCTAACCTTTGCAGTTGGTCCTCTATATAGAGACATTACTTTGTTTACAAAGCGTTCGCCCAGTCCCAGTTGTATCAAGGAGGCCTCCATAAATCTCCAATTAACACGGTCGAAGGCCTTTTCAGCATCAACCGATAGTAAACACATCGGGATCTTCGAGGCCCTCGACCGCGTCATCAGCAACATTATTTTGTTTGTATTGTCTCTGGCCTCCCTTCCCTTTATAAAGCCCACCTGGTCACCGTGGATCACTGAGGGAAGGAGAGGAGCCAGTCTGTTGGCCAGTAATTTGGAAAACATTTTGACGTCAATATTAATCAGCGAAATAGGTCTATAATTAGCTGCCTCGGTGTGATCTTTTCCAGGCTTAGGTATTACGCTTATGTGTGCCTCCAGGGACTGGGGAACCCACGGATCATCCGGGGATATTGAATTAAAAACCCTCGTTAAAAATGGTGTGATCTGGGAACCAAATTGTTTGAAGAACTTTGCTGTATAACCGTCAGGGCCTGGACTCTTCCCTCCCGGAGAACTTTTTATGGCCTCTGTCACTTCCGTCTCAGAGAATTCTGCTTCCAAGGAGTCAGCGTCGTTGGGTTTTAAGGTCGGTAGTGCTGTCATCTCAATATAGTCTTTGATCTTCTCCTCCACCTGTCTTTGGTCCATATCATCATAGTGACTTTTAATGTCGTATAGTCGACTGTAGTAACTACTAAGAATTTGTAAGATATCATCTGGGTTCTGAGTCATTTCCCCAGTCGGTCGTCTAAGTTGGGGAATCTTACCCGGGGTGCCCCTAGGGTGTAATAATCGTGCCAATGGTCTACCACATTTGTCACCATACTCATAGACAAATCTATGTAGTCTCTCTTTACCCCGTAAATATTTTTGGTCGATCAGGTGTCTCAATTCGTCTCTAGCGATCACCAATTCTGCTAGCGTCTGTTGTGATAGAGACTGCTTATGGGCACACTCCAAGGCTGCTATTTTCCCGGTGAGGGCTGTAATCTTTTCCCATCTATCTTTCTTAAGCCTAGAGCCGTGTTTCACCAAGACTCCTCTAATCACACATTTCATTGTCTCCCATTGTGTTGGGAGAGGCGTGGGATCATTCGCATGGACTTCTAGAAACTCAGAAATATTTGTTTGAATCTCAGAGCTGCACATTGTGTCATTAAGAAGATTATCGTTTAACCGCCACGTCCATTGTTTTTTGTGTCCCCCTGGCAGTTGCATGCTACAGAAAATGGGTGCATGATCCGATAGGCAGATTTGCCCTATGGATGCCTGTACTCCCCATGTCAAGACCCTCTGACTCACCAGTATCATGTCAATTCTGCTATATGTCTGGTGGGCAGAGGAAAAAAAGGTGAAATCTCTAACTTTAGGGTGAAGGGCTCGCCATGCATCCACTAAACCTAGATTTTGTATTGATCGCCTAACCCTATTCAGCTTGGATCTAGGGAATCCCCGCCCCCCTGGGGCATTACTCACATGCGGTTCTAAGCTGAAATTAAAATCCCCTCCCACCAACAAGATCCCCTCAGAGAATGAGGCCAGTTTCTCCAGAAGTGCCACGCATTTGTCTAATGGTCTATCGTTTGGGAGGTACCAATTAGCTATGGTAAAAATGGTAGAGTTTATACTTATTTTCAGAAAGATAAACCTCCCTTCCTCATCTATGACTGAATCAAGTACAGTATGAGTCAAAGATTTGTGTACCGCTATAGAGACTCCACGAGATCGTGCCTCCGGGTTGGAGCTATGCAGCCATACATTATATCGTCTGCCACCGATGCCAGGGATATGTCCAGTCTTGAAATGGGTCTCCTGTAGAAGCAATAACATTACATGTTGTTTATGCATTTCTTCCAGTATTTGAACACGTTTTTGTGGGGTATTAAAACCCCTAACATTATAGGAGCATATTTTCAGTTGATCCATTTTGAATCTTGTAGATCAATCTAGATAGCTTAAACGTCAACTAGCCCAAACAAAGGGAAGCCCCCAGCGACTGCGGGGGCGGTAAGGGCCCCTGGGGAGTGGGGAGGAGAAAAGAGATAAAGATAAAAAATAGAGGAAATGAGGAAGAGAGAAAAAAGAGAGAGAAAGAAAAAAAAAGGGGGGAAGGGGGGGGGGGGTGGAGGAGAATTAAAATAGAAAGGTAAAGTCAAGAAGTAAAGGAATATCAGAGACCTCGTCAGATATGTCTCCGATAGTGTGGTTTGTGTTATATCAGGCTTATACTTTAATTTGAATTATTGGGAAAAATGTATCCCTATGCACCTGTGCTTTAGGGAATCCCTGGTTAGGAACGGGCCTTCTACAGAGGAGCCTCCCGTCCCAGGCCATGAACTCAAATTCTAACGTAATCATCTTAAATGTTAACTTGCGTGGTCTAGCCATAGCCATATATCCATCTCTAAATATAATGCGGAGGAACTAATAATTTAGCCCTTATTAACCGTCAAACAAGGTATACAGCAATAAATATACATTGGTATATCAGTAGCTTATCTGCAAGAAGTATGAAAATGCTCACCCCTCTTCCCTCAGAAAGGAAAAAACACTATATCGCATTAAGTAGTGAGTAAGTTTAAGATAAGAGAGGAGAGGAGTTGGGTAGGGGATAGAATTGGATTAGGAACAAGGGGGAGAAAGGATGACAAGGGCCACACAGCATCAAAAACTTGCATATAAAGCAATAACATTACGTATAATAAGAAGACTAGCAGTGAGGACCCATTCCTCTCATCGCGAGAACCATCTAGCGGTGGGGTCTCAATTCCTCACGTAGTCTTAGACCTCGGCGTACACCTCCCATTGGTCCCTGAAATCCTCCGCCAGCTCTCAACGGAAACTCCGGCCATCCATGTATGGACACAGGTGGGATGTCCAGTCCAGACGTGAAGATCGCAACATCTGCAGGGGAGCGAAGAATGTGGACTCGCCCTCCTTTTCTCACTTGAAGTTTAAAGGGAAATCCCCAGCTGTAGGTCATGTCGTGATCTTTGATCATCTCCAGAAGGGGACGCAAGGCTCTCCTTTTTTGTAAAGTCAAACTTGACAAGTCAGGAAGGATGGCCACATTTTTATCTCCATATCTGCACAACTTCCCATTTCTGATTTTGGTCATAATAGCTTCTTTAATGACATAGCGATGTACTCTGCATATCACGTCTCGTGGCCACTCAGGATCTGCCGGTTTAGGGCCAAGAGCCCTGTGTGCTCTGTCAAGTTCGATAGTATTCCTGGGGGGGTCTCCCAGGATCTTATTGAACATAACCTGAAGCACCTCAGGGAGATCTCTAGACTCCATCGTCTCGGGTAGCCCTCTTATACGTATATTGTTCCGTCGCCCTCTGTTTTCCCCATCATCTAGGGCTTCAACCAGGTGATAGATTTGGCTGGATTGAGTTTGCAACATTCTCTGCTGTGACCTACACATTTCTTCCAAAGCTGTTATTCTGTGGGCATGATCCTGTCCCTGGTTATCAATTCTGTTTACTTCACCTCTCAGGCAGGACATTTCACTTCTATAAGCTTGCTCGAGTCGTGCAATGTATGACTCCATGTCCTCCCTCGTGGGGATAGAGGCCATCCTAGCCCGTAGATCTCCCAATTCCTCTAGTACACTGACACTCTGTAGGTGGTCATCTGGAGGGGGCATCATCCCCAGGTTCTGCATAGTGGAGTGGTGTCTGTGCCCTTCTAGGTGGGGAGCTGCTGGGACAATCATGACCATGTCAGGGGCTGTTCCGCATGCTTGCTCTCTCATATCGTCTCCCTCGTATCTCCCCTGTGTCCGCTGGACATGTTGGGTTACAGTACCTTCAGTGGGGGGAGAACGGTAAGCTGCCGTCTTTGGCTCCCTGTCCTCAGCAGATGAGGGACCGGGTCTCCGCCCTGTGTGTTCCTCCTCCGGCATCTGGAGCTGTGGCTGCGATTCCGCTGCTTCCCCTGTAGTCGCAGCCTGTCTGCTGCTGGATCCCCTGGTCTGTATGCCCTCCTGGCGGTGGTATCTCTCCTCTGGGCGCTGTACGTCTCGCCTGTGTTGCGGTGCTTCCTGCATGCTAGGCTCCATACCGCCGCTTCTCCTGTCGGTCGCGGCCATCTTGGGTATCGCGTTTTTGGCGGGAATCTTATCCTTCTTATTAAAAAAGCGCTGTATGGTCGCTCCCGGGGTCCGTGGGGTCAGCGTTCCGGTGCCTGATTGTCTCCCCGACTTCCCCCTGTGCATGGCTATCCTTTGGCCGTTAAAATCTGGTTGTAAGCTGCAGATATTAGTGCCTGGAAGCGGGAGCTAGATCAGCCTGCGTCTTCACTCCTCCATAGCCAGGCCACGCCCCCCTGATGAATGCTTTTTAATTCAGAACTGTGCAGAACAAACAAACGGTCTTGGTTCAGACCTTTTTCAATTTTAATGCACAATCCTTGATAGGATACAGATGACATTTTCAGCGGTGGATACCGCGCTTGCTACATACCTAAACTTTGACTGCAGCTAAGGACACAGCTGTTTCAACTACCAAGTACTTGCAATATCCTATGCAGGATTGTGCATTAAAATTGAAAAAGGTCTGAACCAAGACCGAAACGTTTGTTTATTTTGCATAGTTCTGAATTAAAAAGCATTCATCAAAACTATTGGGAGTGCCTTGTATATTTTTACTTGTGATAAGTTGTGGAAGCCTACTTGAGCACCCCATTTTTTTGCAGTAGTACCTTGCCATTTTTTCCAAAGGACAGCAGAAGACAGGCTGTGACTCCAAAAATAGTTTGGAAAATTGACTGGTTCGTGCTTTGTAGCAGGCAGTAGGAAATGTTGCTACTACTGTTTTGGCTAGGGCACTAACACGGTATTAACGGCACTAATGTGAACAGCAGGAGGCAGACTGTGACCCCAAAAACAGGGGGCAAAATTGACTGGTGGGTGCTTTGTATCAAACAGTAGTAAATATTTGCAGTACTGCTTTGGCTAGGGCAATAACAGCGTATTAATGGTACTGATGTGGACTGCAGAAGGCAGGCTGTAACCCCAAAAATAATGGGGAAAATTGACTTGTGCGTGCTTTGTAGCAAGCAGTAGTAAATGTTTGTATTACTGCTTTGGCTAGCGCATTAAAACTGTATTAATGAGACTGATGTGGACTGCAGAACACAGGCTGTGACCCCAAAAATAGTGAGGGAAATGGCCTGGTGGGTGCTTTGTAGTAGGCAGTAGTATATATTTGTAGTACTGCTTTGGCTAGGGCAGTATTGTAGTATTTTGGAGTTTGTGACCAGCTCCTTTAAAGTGTCCCTGCTCGAGAATCTCTCCTTCCTTACTTTACACAGTCCTAGTATACACTGCAGGTAGCCCTCAAAAGGGTTTTTTTTTGTTTTAAAGAGGCCCAAACACTCTCCCTAGCAGCTGAGCTATCTCTCCCTATGCTTCTCCAATCCTGGCTTCAAATGCAATGTGCACAAAATGGCGGCAGCAGGGCTTAAATTGACCCTATGACGCTGTGTGGACCACCAATCACAGTAATGCCACAACCAAGATGTCTGCGGCATTACTGTGATTGGTTAAGAAACCCGGCTTGTTTAGTGGCTGCAAAGGAGGTACCAAAACTGCAAGGCAGGACATCCAAATATAGGGAGGTGTGTACACCAATACTCGCAATATAATGGATAACCAGAATACGGTACTATCTGTGTAAGTAGCGAGTAGTAACGAACACACTCGCTCATCACTAGTGGTCCTTACTCATACATTTGGGAGGGCCCTCAAGTGGCCCTCTATGAGATAGTCTCCCCAAAAGTCTGCAAGTGACTCCCCCAGGCCAGGGGACTCAGATCTCAGACACAGTCTGGAGGTCACGGGTGGCAGTGCCTGAGGCTGTGGCCCTGGTGGTCAATGAAAAAGGGAAAAATAAAAGAAAACTAAAATAAAATTTGTTCGTTACGCCACTTGTATGTCCCGGTGATGGCATCGGTGCTGCTGGAACCTCTGGGTTGATGGGCGGCAGCAAGATGGAGTAGCTCCCTACAGAAGGAGCGGGGTCCCCGGGGTATTGGAAGTAGGAATGGATGGTGGAGTACGGCAGCACAGTCACTGTGGAGCAAGGCAGTTTAAGGAAGAAATCACTGACACGTTGCTCACTCTGAACGGGTATTTTACTCCGGTATTCTGCAGGGTTACAGGGTAATGCAGTTCTCTTTGCAGAGTAGTGGACCGGGTGCTTCTGGCAATGAGCAGTGTCCCTCTGAAGCTCTACTGGTGTTCCTTCACTATCATGCTCACTGTCCCTTGCTCTGCTGCCCTGCACGGATCCCGCTTGTTAGACCAGGCTCGTCGAGATATATGAGATCCCCTTATCTCTCCAAGGAGACCCCAACTCTGTTTAGCGCTTCTGGTAAGGGCCGTGCTGGTTGTAGGGCGGTTGGGTCGTGCTCCTATAAAGTCATCGACCACTCCGGGTTTGTGGTTCAGGGTTGTAGCCGGTTGGACCACTTCGGAGCCGGTACTCCGGGTTTGGACTGGGCTAGGGCATTTGGTTACCCATTCTATTCTTGGCCCCTTTCTCTTCTGGGTCACCAGGTTGAGATGCCCTCCCCGTTAGCTTCTCTCTGCTGTTCTACAGCTCTCCAACTCTGCTTCATCTGTTGCTTCTCACTCTTTCTGCTGCACTGATCTTTGCAGCTCCCTTCTTGCACTCTCTTGTTCTAACCTCTAACTCCTTGCTGCTTTCCCCACTGGCTTTATTACCTAGCCTCTCCTCTCACCAGGATCGGTTACCCTAGTAACGGGCGTCTAATTGGTCCTCTAACACTAAGGGTATGTGCCCACTGGACGGTTCTGCATCTTTGCAGACCGTCAGAAAACCAGTGGAGAATTGCAGAAACTGAGTTTTTTGACCTCAGCAGTGTCCATCGTTTTTTGAGCGTTTTTTGAGCGGTTTTATAGCGTTTGTACAGCGTTTTATCGGCGGTTTTCTGGCGGTTTTTCTTAGCGTTTTAAAGACGGTTTTTTGAGCACTTGTAAGCTGGAACCGCTGGAAAAACGCTCAAAAGAATTCACCTGCTCTATCTTTGAAAACCGGTGGAAAACCGGTGAAGAAAGTGGAAAGGAGACAAACAAAAACGTTCTAATGTACACAGCGTTTTCTAAAATCCATTGACTACCATGTTAAGCCAACCGCTGGTTAGGATTAACATAAATTAACATAAAACTCAGCGGGAAAACGCCGACGGAAAACGCTAAAGAACAGCCCATAAAACGTCCAGTGGGCACATACCCTAAGTGTTTGCATGTGGTGCTGGAGCTTCAGGCTTATTCTACCCATTACCAAAACAAAGTGTACAACACCTTCAGTCAGGGGGCAGTACCCTTTTGTGACGCACTCTTAGTGGGGCGCCACACAAGCATAAGGTTCTTCGCTGACACTTCTGGCAAACTCCCAACCCCATCCTCAATGATGAGAAGAGTTATAGATAAGCAGGGCATCTGGGAGCATAGTGCTCTACTCTTGACTTAGTGATCAGAACCGCCTACCCCCCTCCTCTATGAGGTGTATAGATGTCAAGCTGAAAAGAAGGAAAGTAAGCATCACGGAATGGACTGAGAGCTGTGCTGAACCCAGAAAGATAGAGAATCCAGAGAAAGCTTGAATTGTGTCTGAGAATGCTATGTAAAACTTGATCATGCTGTAAGTTATGTGCCTGATATCTTGTATATAAAGTTGATACTAATGGACTATTAAGTAAACTATTATAAACTGGTGGTTTCCTTGTCAGTCTGCTACCGGGCAGCCAAAGCAACATGCAACATACAGCCCTTATGACACAACTCCGCATACCCAGCCAGGTCCATGACTTTCACGTGCGTAGACTTTCATGAGGCGTGCCAGTGTGCTCAGAGTCATTCCTTCACCCACAACTACATGCCTTTCTATTGTTACTTTCTTCCTACTTAAAAAGAAGCTGTAATATGGCTTTGTCCATAAGACTGAACTACCTCTTTAAACATTAGAGATGGTAAATTATTTTCAAAATGCTCTTTATGCTAGATGTGGAGGCAGGTAAGCAATTAACAAACTGCAAAATATAACACCCACTAATGATTACAGAATACTTTCAGCAAAGGTGCAACTTCAGGTTTCTAGGACATGGAGGAAAATCTAATGCAGACAAAAACTGTTGTGAGAGTCATGTGGGATTAGTGGATGAGGGCAGATATATCTCTCCCAGGTATCTGTCATATGCAACCTAACCTGGTCAGTATCACCTGGCTGCGAATGAATTAGTGGGAGGCGGTTGGGGTAGGTAAAAGGAGTCTGGGAGGTCGGGCGGGGCTCTCTCTCAGCCTGTGAACACAGAAGGCCTGTCTGTGTATGGAGAAGCATGTGAGTGAAAGCAGTGCTCTTTGGTTCTATGGTTTGGCTGAAGGGAGAAGCCCTCCAGTCTATAGTGAGGTTGCATTCTGTTTAGTTAGTGCCGGACAGGCAAGGATTTTTGTTTGCTGTTTTGTTTTCTTTGTTTGCTTTAACCACAATAAACTCTGGCCAAGGCCAGTGGCATCTAAATCTCTGCTCTTGGTCTGAGTGACACACGACACATACGTGCCCTTTGACCCTGGCAAAGGCGAACCCAGAGTGTGTTTTCACACTGTATAGACAATTTGAAGAGCAATAGGGTCTTATCCGGGGAGATATAGAGGTCCAAACAGGTCCAAACAGGTGGACAATAGGCTCACTTGGCATAGTTGAGTAGCAACAACTGCTATGAAGTCATTAAAATGGCTGCTTCAGCACCCATAAAGACAGTATTCCACATGGAGCAAAACAAAAGGGTTAAAGCCGCGCTAACGCAAGGATGATCCGGTCGAAATCAGATGCAGGAAGGTGATTTTATTTTGTCAATGCATTTCAAACACCAATTTCTCCTTCCTCAGGACTAAACAAATCACATATGATTTCGTTATCTGATTTCAACTGGATCATCATTGCTGGGCTTTAACACTTTTCTTATGTTCCTCATGGAATAGAGAAAAATCTGTAACAGAGGCCTCAACTTTTCATGTAATTAATTGCTTTTAAACTCTTTATGATTTAGTGCTATTATCCAAAACCTCACCTTTGTAGCTGAGTTCATCTATTCCTCTCCCAGTTTTAAATCTCCAATACAGCTATTTATCTTTCAGGTAATAATTGTTTCAACCCATATGTGAAAATCATGATCATTATAACCTGTTTGGTATAATTGATTATCCATACTTCTGACTATAATAATACAAAATCCCTGACCCAAATGTACCTTGAAAAATGTATGCTGTTTTGGAGGCAAACAGTTGTCACACCAAATATCAATTTTATTTAGATTTCTCTTTTGTTTACTCATTTCCATTTTGTTAATTGATAAAAATAAAATATTAACATTTCTATTTTTGAAAACATTCAGTACTGTACATTCACTAATTTCGCATGTGTTAAAACTGGTTAAAAATAGATGGTACTTTGAGCCAGGGGCGTAACTACAACAGGTGCAGGGGCTGCGATCGCACCTGGGCAATGGCCAAATCAATTACCAGATCTCAACATAATCAACCATGCATTTGACATACTTATGTCAACACCTAAGACAGAAAGAACCATAAACAAGCAACATCTGCAATAGTCTGCTGCAATAAAGACCTGTCAAAGCATCAAAAAGGAGACAACCCAGCGTTCAGTGACATCAATGGCTTTCAGACTTCAGGCAATCATTGTCTATAAAGCACGGGAAAGTACATTTTTTCAGTTAATTTTGAGTTCCTGAAATGAGGAGGCTTTGTAGAAAAATGTTTGCTATTCCTAAATGTTTTACAGAACGTGTTTGTTCAACCCTTTTAGTTAAACCTGAAAGTCTACAATTCAGGTGCATCTCAATTGTTTGATTGTAAATCAAAAATAGCGGCATGTAGAGCCAAAATCACAAAGCTTTGGTCACCATCCAAATATTTCTAGACCTAAATGTAGGTGTCTGTGCCCTGTATTTTTTAAGAATGGATAGTTGACAAACGAGATATAGTGTTGCAGAAATGTCCATTGGGTTTGAAAAAGTAAAAACTACTCCAGTCATTTATTCCAACCAATTTTTACTCTTCGGCTGCCGCGATTACCGCATAACGGCCGCACTTGCGGTTCACTTGCGGCAAGCCCCATACAATGTCTATGGAGCTTGCGGCAAGTGCGGTACCGGCACTTGCGGCAGGTGCGGCCGCGAAAAAAATGCGGCATACCGCGTTTTTTTGCGGCCGCACCTGCCGCAAGTGCCAATACCGCACTTGCCGCAAGTGCCAATACCGCACTTGCCGCAAGTGCCAATACCGCACTTGCCGCAAGTGCCAATACCGCACTTGCCGCAAGTGCCAATACCGCACTTGCCGCAAGTGCCAATACCGCACTTGCCGCAAGTGCCAATACCGCACTTGCCGCAAGTGCCAATACCGCACTTGCCGCAAGTGCCAATACCGCACTTGCCGCAAGTGCCAATACCGCACTTGCCGCAAGTGCCAATACCGCACTTGCCGCAAGTGCCAATACCGCACTTGCCGCACCTGCCGCACACTTACCGCAAGCCCCATAGACATTGTATGGGGCTTGCTGCAAGTGAACCGCAAGTGAGGCCGTTATGCGGTAATCATGGCAGTTGCAGTTTTTTCACCGCAACTGCCGCGATCAGAGAAAACCGCTGATGTGAAAGGGGCCTTACACAGTATTTTCAATAACATGATTGGCCAACAGCATCGTGATCCCAAAAGTGTGGAAAATAGATGCATTTCTTATTTTCATAATATTGCATTATGATTATTTTATCATTTCCATTATAATTACAGTATTAATTTGATAGTGTACTTGTGTCTTAAAAAAGTGATTTTTTTTCTGCCATATCCATTAAAAGAAATTGTGTAAAGTGTGCCATCTGGTGTTGAAACATGAAAATAAGAGTTGTTTATCTGATAAAACATTATGTTTCAATATTTTATTTCTAGAGACAAGGTTTAAGGAAGAAAATTAGGATTATAATAAGAAAGTAAAAAATTGTAAACATATTTATTGAAAGATAGAAATGTAATATAAAACACAATAAAAAATGTCAAGAACAAAAGATTGCAAACACATGGAATGAGTTGCAACCTAGATTGCATTTTGTTTCCCTGATAAAGTTTCACTTAAAATTTTGAACATACATACCCTAATCCAAAATGGGGTGAATTGCAATTGAACTCGAATTTCCCTTTAAGCTTCAAGTTAAAGGGTGGCAACATCTATATAAACCATGTCCATATAACCTACAACTATAGCATAACAGCATAAGAAAATGTAATTATCTTTTATTATGAACTAGCTGTAGTACCCGGCTACGCCCGGGTTAATAAATAACTGCTGTTACCTATAACAAATAGAATTTGAATATGTCATATTAATGACCTGTAAGAAAATAGAAGCTGAGCTGTGATTGGTTGCTATAGGCAGCCTAATAAATCTCCAGCCAACAGTAAACCCTCCCTCTGGCCAGGCAGTATATGTTACCTAACACATACACATAATAGACAGCTCATGTGACTGACATCTGCCTTAATTCCCTATATGGCACATGTGTTGCACATTGGCTGTTTTTAATCAGATGTTCATGTTTGGAAATTAAAGATGGCACACGTATGAGGCGAGTTGTGTGAGGTGATTTGTGCACATCTGTGTCTGTCTGTGTGGTGTGTGTGTCCCTGTGGTGTGTGTATGTGTGTGTCTGTGGCGCCCCTGCGGGTATGCGCCACAGAGTGGTATTGCATTTAATATCTATATGTAATATTATTGTAAGTTGCTAGGTTAGGATTTAAATCTTATGGAGTCTATTTTTAGCACTCACTTAGGACCGCACCACTTAGAGTAGGGGGAACTGTAATATAGTAGGTTCCACAGGTGGGGGCGGAGCTTAGGATAGAGCAGAGTGACAGTTGAGAATTTACCTCAGACGGCGCTGGGAAGGCAGACAGAGTGGTCAGGCCTGGCAGCCCAGCTGAGTGGAGGGTACCCCATCTTTATGTGGGGGCCCAGGACAGATGGCAACGGACCAGGACTGGTAGGAGCCAGCTGGTCATGTTGAGGGGACACCGGTGACACGGACTACCGAGGCAGCCAGGAGTTCATCCCTGACTGCAAAGCCGATGAGCTGCAGGCCCAACAGAACCGGGTTGCTGACAGCCCCACAAAGGTACCTCACCCCTCATGCCCAAAAGACGGTCCTACACTAGTGAGGGAAGACTGAAACCCGGTGTCAGGTGGGAAACTTGTGCATTCCTGCTGGTCCCATTTGGACCGGTATAAGTCAAGCTAAGCCTACTAGACACAGACTGCAGGACTGGCGGGTGAGCTCTTCAAAGGTGGGAAAGACTGAGAGAACTAGAGAAAGTAGAAACCCTGAAAGACAGAGAGAGAACATCTAAAGACTCCTTATGAGAAATCCTGAGTTGGTAACAACACCCTAAACCAAACTGTACCGTGTATTGTTATGCCATCAGCCGGTACCGAGTAAAGCAAAGTTAAAATGGAAATGGTTTCTGTTATTCTTCCTACCGCAGCTCAAAGGACTTAACATCATCAACATCAACAGCAGAGGGGTAAGAACTGCACCACATTTCCATCACTGTCCTCCTCCACCGTCTCACCACAGCTGCCCTGAGGTAAAGCTCCACCTGTGGGGAGCTGTACCACACACTGCTGCCCCCTCCATCACCCCAGCGGCCGGCTGGCAGCGCCGGTACCACCTTACCGGAATCTACAGGTGGCGTCACGTCCCCCTGTAAATAACCCCTTTTACCCCCACCGTTTTACCATCAACACCTGGTACAATTGTTCGCCAGGGCACGGCACCGGGGTCCCGACCATCCGTGACATCCCACACAGAAGCTCCGGTGACCGAGTACCTCATTCACCCCAGCTCTGGTTGAATCATGTCCCTGTGGGGTGAGTGCATGTGTCCCTCTAGGGTGTGTATGTGTGTGTGTCCCTGTGGGGAGGTCTGTGTGGTGTGTGCCTCTGTTGTGTGTGTCTCTTTGTGGTGTGTGTGTGTGTCCATGTGGGGTGAGTGCATGTGTCCCTATAGGGTGTGTATGTCCCTGTGGGGGTCTGTGTGGTGTGTGTCTCTGTTGTGTGCGTCTTTGTGGTGTGTGTCCCTGTGGGGTGAGTGCATGTGTCCCTATAGTGTGTGTATGTGTGTGTGTCCCTGTGGGTGGGTCTGTGTGGTGTGTTTGTGTCTGTGTTGTGTGTGTCTTTGTGGTGTGTGTGTGTGTCCCTGTGCGGTGAGTGCATGTGTACCTATAGGGTGTGTGTGTGTGTCCCTGTGGGGGGGGGTCTGTGTGTGTGTGTGTGTCTCTTTGTGGTGTGTGTGTCCCTGTGGGGTGAGTGCATATGTCCCTATAGGGTGGCTATGTGTGTGTCCTTGTGGGGGGGTCTGTGTGGTGTGTGTGTCTCTGTGTTATGTGTGACTTTGTGGTGTGTGTGTGTCCCTGTGCGGTGAGTGCATGTGTACCTATAGGGTGTGTATGTGTCCCTGTGGGGGGGGTCTGTGTGGTGTGTGTGTGTCTCTTTGTGGTGTGTGTGTGTTCGGGTGCGTGGTGAGTATCCAATGTTGGGGCTGGACCTTAGCGACTATACACTTGCTGTTACTCTGTGTGCGTGTGGTGTGTATACATGTCCCCGTGCGTGGTGAATATCTCATGTTGGGGCCCCACCTTAGTGACTATATGCTGGTATGTGCTGTTAGTCTTTGGCGCTATCATTAAGCCCCTCTCATTCACAACTGTCAACTCGTAACTGTCACTTTTTCACCATTATGTAGATAGGGGCAAAATAGTTTGGTGAATTGGAATGCGCGGGGTTTAAATTTCGCCTCACAACATAGCCTATGACGCTCCCGGGGTCCAGACGTAGGACTGTGCAAAATTTTGTCTATAGCTGACAGCTGTTGATTTTCCTCCAACACTTTTCCATTCACATTTTCCCCATTATGTAGATGGGGGCAAAATTTTTGATAAATTGGAATGCGCGGGGTTAAAATTTCACCTCACAACATAGACTATGACGCTCTCGGGGTTAAGACGTGTGACTGTGCAAAATGTTGCGGCTGTAGTCGCGACGGTGTAGATGCCAATCCCAGATATACACACATACATACATACACACATTCAGCTTTATATATTAGACTAGCTGTAGTACCCGCTATGCCCGGGTTAATAAATAACTGCTGTTAGCTATAACAAAATAGAATTTGAATATGTCATATTAATGACCTGTAGGAAAATAGAAGCTGAGCTGTGATTGATTGCTATAGGCAGCCTAATAAATCACCAGCCAACAGTAAACCCTCCCCCTTGGCCGGGCAGTATGTTACCTCACACATACACATAATAGACAGCTCATGTGAATGACATCTGCCTTAATTCCCTATCTGGCACATGTGTTGCACTGGCTGTTTTTAATCAGATGTTTGTTTGGAAAATAAAGATAGCACACGTATGAGGCGAGTTGTGTGAGGTGATTTGTGCACATCTGTGTCTGTCTGTGTGGTGTGTGTGTCCCTGGGGTGTGTATGTGTGTGTCCCTGTGGGGGGTCTGTGTGGTGTGTGTCTCTGTTGTGTGTGTCTTGTGGTGTGTGTGTGGTGTCCCTGTGGGGTGAGTGCATGTGTCCCTATAGGGTGTGTATGTGTGTGTGTCCCTGTGTGGGGGGGGGGTGTCTGTGTGGGGTGTGTGTGTCCCTGTGTTGTGTATGTCTTTTTGTGGTGTGTGTGTGTCCCTGAGGGGTGAGTGCATGTGTCCCTGTAGGGTGGCTATGTGTGTGTCCCTGTGGGGGGGTCTGTGTGGTGTGTGTGTGTGTCTCTTTGTGGTGTGTGTGTCCCTGTGGGTGAGTGCATGTGTCCCTATAGGGTGGCTATGTGTGTGTGTCCCTGTGGGGGGGGTCTGTGTGGTGTGTGTGTGTCTGTGTCATGTGTGTCTGATTGTGGTGAGTGTGTGTGTCCCTGTGGGGTGAGTGCATGTGTCGCTATAGAGTGTGTGTGTCCCCTTGGGGGGGTGTGTGTGTCTGTGTTGTGTGTGTGTGTCTGTGTTGTGTGTGTGTCTGTGGTGTGTGTGTGTCTGTGGTGTGTGTGTGTCTGTGGTGTGTGTGTCTCTGTGGTGTGTGTGTCTCTGTGGTGTGTGTGTCTCTGTGGTGTGTGTGTCTCTGTGGTGTGTGTGTCTCTGTGGTGTGTGTGTCTCTGTGGTGTGTGTGTCTCTTTGTGGTGTGTGTGTCCCTGTGGGGTGAGTGCATGTGTCCCTATAGGGTGGCTATGTGTGTGTGTCCCTGTGGGGTGGTCTGTGTGGTGTGTGTCTGTCATGTGTGTCTCATTGTGGTGTGTGTGTGTGTCCCTGTGGGGTGAGTGCATGTGTCGCTCTAGAGTGTGTGTGTGTGTCCCCTTTGGGGGGGTGTGTGTGTCTCTGTGTTGTGTGTCTGTGTTGTGTGTGTGTCTATGTTGTGTGTGTGTCTGTGTTGTGTGTGTGTCTCTGTGTTGTGTGTGTGTCTCTGTGTTGTGTGTGTGTCTGTGTTGTGTGTGTGTCTCTGTGTTGTGTGTGTGTCTCTTTGTGGTGTGTGTGTCTGTTCGGTTGCATGGTGAGTATCCAATGTTGGGGCTGCACCTTAGCGCCTATACACTTGCTGTTACTCTTTGTGTGCGGTGTGGTGTGTATACATGTCCCCGTGTGTGGTGAATATCTCATGTTGGGGCCCCACCTTAGTGACTATATGCTGGTATGTGCTATTAGTCTTTGGTGCTATCATTAAGCCCCTCTCATTCACAACTGTCAACTGGTAATTGTCACTTTTTCCCCATTATGTAGATAGGGGCAAAACTGTTTGGTGAATTGGAATGCGCGGGGTTAAAATTTCGCCTCACAACATAGCCTATGACGCTCCTGGGGTCCAGACGTGGGACTGTGCAAAATTTTGTCTCTATAGCTGACAGCTGTCGATTTTGCTCCAACTCTTTTCCATTCACTTTTTCCCCATTATGTAGATAGGGGCAAAATTTTTTGGTGAACTGGAACGCGCAGGGTTAAAATTTCGGCTCACAACATAGACTCACGCTCCCGGGTCAAGACGTGTGACTGTGCAAATTTTTGTAGCTGTAGCTGGCAGCTGTCGATTTTCCTCCCACACGTTTCCTTTCCCTTTTTTCCTCATTATGTAGATAGGGGCAAAATTGTTTGGTGAACTGGAACGCGCGGGGTTAAAATTTTGCCTCACAACATAACCTATGACACTCTCAGGGTCCAGACGTGTGACTGTGCAAAATTTTGTCTCTATAGCTGACAGCTGTCGATTTTCCTCCAATATTTTTCCATTCACTTTTTCCCCATTATGTAGATAGGGCCAAAATTGTTTGGTGAACTGGAATGCGCAGGGTTAAAATTTCGCCTCACAACATAGCCTATGACGCTCGCGGGGTCGAGACGTGTGACTGTGCAAAATTTTGTGGCTGTAGTTGCGACGGTGTAGATGCCAATCCCGGATATACACACATACACACACACATTCAGCTTTATATATTAGATTATGCTAAGGAGAACCTTTAACCATCAGAAACACTATTAACCTACAGATAAATAGTAGTTACTGTATTTTTCGGACTATAAGATGCACCGTATCATAAGATGCACCCCAAATAGTGAAGGGTGAACTCAAACTGTAAATACCTAGTGTTCATGCGCGGACTCTGAACATGGACTTCCCTCAGAAGTCAGTGTTACTGTTCAGGTTAGGCTGGGACGGGGTTGTAAAAATAAGCAAACTGGTGATTAAAGCAGATACTTACCAGTCCCTGACGCTGCGGTCACACTTGCATCCGGGTCCGCCCATTAAGCCTTATGTATATTCACTGCACTGACTGCAACAGTCAATCACAGATGGCCACTCCCTTTGACAGAATCTGTAATTGGCTGTAGCGCTGCTATTCTTAGCCTGGGGTGGCAATAACAGTGTGCCTCCCCAAAGTGAGAATCCCAACCCCAGCCGTATGCTTTCTTTTGGCAGAGTATCAAATTAGAGTGGACCCCATTATTTAAATCATTTTTAAAAACCGCATGGGGTCCCCATATTTGGTACTAATCCAATATAAAGTGCACAGCTGGGGGCTGCAGGCCACAGATGTCTGCTTTAGTTGTGCTGAGAATCAAAAATATGGGAGAACCCTATGCAATTTTTTTTTCAATTATTTCTACACACATATGATGGCAGATTCATTGCTATACACTATTATTAGAATTTGTCAACCAATTACAGACACCAGTACCTATTGTGGGGGTGCAGTCTGACTGTAAAAAACCAATCACAGACACTATCGCAGAGAGTGAGCATCTGTGACTGCCTGTTGCAGTCAGTGAAGTGTTGATTCATGAGGTTTAAAGAGCAGACCCTGAAGCAAGTGCGAGAGGAGAGTGGTAAAGATAGCACTAAGGTTTGACTCCCCATAGAATAAGGCTATGTGCCCACAGGACGTTTTTCAAGCAGTCCTGAACACAGCAAATTTGGTACTGGTTTCAAGGAGCTCTAGAGTCCTTGCCATGAGATTTGCTGCGTACAGGTCCTGCATTTTTATTGCGTTTTTACTGCATTTTTATGCTGCATTTTTCCAGTGTTTTTGCCATTGACTGCAGCAAAAGCACAGGAAAAGTAGTACATGATCATTCTTTTCCATCCGCCGCAAAACTGGAGAGATTTGACTCTTCTTGACACTGGCAAAACCAATGTGTGGGCACAGCGTTTCTGTGAAATGCATTGGTTTTACTGGGAAGCCCAATCGCAGGAACAAATTACCATACATTAGCATAAAACCAAGGGTAAACTGCAGGCGGAAACCACAGGAAAAATGCAAGAAAAACGTCCTGTGGGCACATACCCTTATACTGTTTGAGGTTCGGGCTCAAGTTCGGGTCAATTCCAGTCTCGAACTCAGACTTTTTTTAAAGTCTGTCTGGACCCACCGAACCCAAACATCCGTGTGCCCATCTCTCACCCCAAATTTAGAGGAAAATAGGAAAAAAAATGTAATGTTAAAATGGGGGTCCACTTTGAAAGTCTTTTAGGCAGCCTTACAGTCTACGTGTACCTTACGGGGGGGCACGGAAGCAGTGGAGAGGAATCACAGAATCGCCACTGAAGGAAGTCAGTGGCAGCACTAGGGGGGCGATGCTGCGGTCAATGGGCTGGCAGGGTGGGGTGTCCCACAGCACCGGTGGGGTGAAAATCCGAACCCTGGGTTGGGAGGAGGGGGTGTCCCGGCAGCACCAGTGGCATGATACTGTGGGATCTCAGCTGGGAGGAAAGTGTGTCCTGGCCACAACAGTGAGGCGATGCTGCGGACCATGGGTGGCGAGGAGGAGGTGTTGTGAAGGCTTAAGTTAGGCGCCATAAATCATTTTCCTGAATTCCATTGCATCCACTGCCAGAAGATCAATGGCACCTGCCACAACACCCCATCCTCCCAGCCCCAGGCCCACAGACTCTCCCCACTACTGATTATTTCCTGCAGTGGTGACCCTGTCTCCAGTGATGCCAGCCACTGGTAAGTACAAGATGCACTCATATATTCCCACAATTATTTGGGAAAAAAGTGAATTTTATAGTCCAAGAAATATGGTCAGTCTTGTCAGATTAGCAGTTTGCCTCAGGTGGCGGTTCAAGGTATTTTCCTGGGGCAGCATTTTGCCGCTTTCCTGAAATGGGATACAGCCATTCCCTGAACGAGTTGTTCAAATGACAGTAGGCTCAGAGAACAAAGTATAACACTGGTTCCCTGTTTTCAATTTTATTTGTGTCCTACAGATGCAAACACAATTAAAGATAGGAACACCTGCACTTATGGGGTCGGCGACACACATTCCGTGGTTGGTGGACATGTTCAATGTAGCCTATCTGCTGAGATCCCTGGTGTCTCCTGTGAGTAGGCTTGACGGAATGTCATCTTTGCAGTCAGAGACTACTGACAGGATTGCTGGCCCATGGCCATGAAAATATTTTTGACCAACTCATATTATATTCAATATTACATCTTCAGGCTACATTCACATACTGCGCATTTTTGAGCGCTTTTTTACGAGCGCTTTTCAAAAATGCGCAGTTGCGTATTGTCTGACAGCAAAGTGAATGTAAAATTCACTTTGCCGTTCAGACAGCGCATATTTTCGCGCCGCGACTTTCTGGGAGAAAGCGCCGGCATAAAAAAATTGACTTGTCAATTCTTTACGCAGCAACACCGGTGCTTTTTTCCTATGAGGGCAGGCACTGCTGCAGCTGACGTCACAGAGGGGAGGAAGAATCCTGCTTCCTCCTCCCCTGTGTGACACCTGTGACCACCCATTTGATTTTGCGGTGTATTAATATATACTGCGAAATCAAAGTTAAATAAAGACAAATGTATGAAAAATAATAAAGAATTAAATACTTACCTCTCCGACGGGTGTTCCAGTGTACGGGAGCCAGGAGCCGCCGCTGAGATGGCCCTGCTAAGACCTGTGGTGATGTCAGAGGGCGTTCCGGTCATGTGATATGTATCACATGGCCGCGAGCGGCCAATCAGCGCTGGGAACGCCCTCTGACATCACCACAGGTCTCTTTCCACTCGGAATCTGCGGCTGCTCACCGGTCCTGGCTTCCGGACACCCGCCATCCACCCGCCGGAGGGTAAGTATCCATGTTCATTATTTTAAAAGCCTCTGGCTTTATTGAATTTAGATTTCACAGTGTATAATAATACACTGTGAAGTCTTTAGGGGCGTGCACAGATGCGACAGAGGGGAGGAGGAAGCAGGATTCTTCCTCCCCCTGCAGCACATAAAAACGTGGTGTGTGAATGCACCCATGTACTTTGTTGCGCCCTTTTGCGCGGCCAAAAATCGCAGCAAAAGGCGTGCACAAAAAGGCGCAACAAAATACGCTATGTGTGAACGTAGCCTCAAGGTAACGAAAAGATAGGTGATCATTTGTTAATTGCTGGGATTCTGATTGTTGGTGACACCCAATAATTTTGAGAATGGGGCTCTGAAATATGGTCCCATGAGAGTAAAAAACTAACTGCACAAGCACATCACTGCACCGATTATCATCTATGAGACTGCCGAAAATAGCTAAGTAATGTATTTGGCTATCTGGAGCAGTCTAAAATACAATGAACTTGAACTATTGGGAATAACCCTAGAATTTCTATAACTCACCATGTCTGGGGGAATAGCTATTCTCCTTATGGAGAGCATTCTGCCTGCCGGCTGAGGAGACTTATAGCCGAACTGCTCCTCTGGGAAATATGCAAATTGTCACTTTAGTGAGGAAGTAGATGAACTTTTGGATAACTCACCATGAAACAATCTGTACCACTTGCCATGTAGAAGACATTGAGAATGCTGCATGCTACCAGACATCCTGTTACAAATTAAAGTTGTCCAATCCTAAAATATTGCTTAGGCTAGTTTCACACTGCAGTTTTTTCCCTGATCAGGTTCGATCAGGTGTGTGTGTCAGGAACCAGGAAAGGACTTGCAGAGAAAAACTATAATGGTGGGTTTACACGCCGCGATATCGGCGTCCAACTCCGACCCAACTCCGACAAAAAGTCACGTGGGTCACGAGTTGGAGCCGATATCGGGTGCGCGTTGTATTGTTTTAGCATCCAACGCGATGCTGGAACGATGCCAAAACGATATCGGAGTTGAATAGCTGAGCTATTCAACTCCCCGATATCGCAAGGCCGTTGTACCAGCATCGCTGCGTGTGACAGCCCAACTCCGATGCGTACTCGCACCTCACCCATTAACTCCCATGTTAAATGGTCGTTACTGGGTTGGTGGGCGTACACATCGGAGGGACGTTGTTTCCCGATATCGCAGCGTGTAAACCGGCGATGCGATATCGGGAAAAGCGATCCCGAAATGCGCGCTCCCGCGGCGTTGTATGCGATATCGGGACAATATCGCTACGTGTAACCCCACCATCAGGGCTCGGACACACTCATCCAAGTTTGACAGATGAGACTCTGAACAGGCTGGAGCAGTGTCCCTAAACGACCTCTCTCTCATTCTTTGGCCAAAGAGGGAGAGGCCATTCAGGGTCACTGCTCCAGCCTGTTCAGAGTCTCGTCCATCAAACTCGGATGGGTGTGTCCGAGCCCTAAGGCTGAAGGAACACGGTGCAAGGGACTCGCGTGAGTGCAATGCGAGAGAAACTCGCATTGCACTCGGACTAGTGTTGCCCTATCAGGCAGGGCACACTAGTGCGAGTCCCCCGCACCTAACTCCCATTGCGAGTTAGAAGCTAGTGCAGTCGCAGCATGCTGCGACTGCATGTGATTCTGATGCGCGTGAGAGCAATGCAAGTGTATGGGGGCGAGATTTTCTCGTCCCCATACGGCACACGGTACGAGTGTGCAGCCAAAAACGCTTTAAACTCGCTGGCTGTCAAAATCGGTAAGTTTAAAATGACCGCTTTGCCGGTACAGTAAGTAATCATCTTGTACCGCTGAGTTAGCGGCGCAAGATGATTAATAAGCACCCAGCTGCTGGGCACTAATGTGTATTTTTTGGGGTTAAATTGCATATGCAGCATCTGTGTGGCATATGAGCACAGATGCTGCATATGCGGTATTCAACCCCGGTAATAAAGGGCTAATATGTGGCAAATATGTTGGCACCATGTCTCTAGGGAGTGACCACCCTCCATGGACCATGGCCATGGAGCTGAGGATTTCAGCATCACCTCAATGGCCAGAGCACATTGAAACTCCGGCCATGGAGGTGATGATGAAATCTTCAGCTCCATGGAGAGCGGCGGCTTCACTACGCAATTTGCGTAAGTACCTTGGGCAGCTCCTCATTGAGGACGCTGCCCAGCAATGTACTTACGCTAATTGCATAGGTACCGCGCTCTAACAGGCAGGACCTGCCGGCTTTCACTGTACATTACAGAAAGAAGACAAATGCCGGCAATTCTGAAATTTGCCCATTTAACCCCTGAACTACCAATAATTTTAGGCACCATGGCTCTAGGGAGGGTGGTCACAACATATTTGCCACATATTAACCCTTTATTTCCAGGGTTCATTACCGTATATGCAGCATCTGTGCTCATATGCCGCACAGATGCTGCATATGCAATTAAACCCCAAAAAATATACAAAAGTGCCCAGCAGTAGGGTGCTTATTAATCATCTTGCACTGCTGACAGTGTTACAAGATGATTACTTACTCTACCGGCAAAGCAGAAAATTGAAACTCTGTGTTTTTGACAGCCGCAGAGCTTAAATTTCCCGACAAATGCTGCCTGCGGTCCTTCAGGACCGTGGACAGCATCACAATCATGCACCACACACGCACTCACACCTCACAATCGCAGCACGCTTACATACATACAGCCAGCCACACTCACCACACTCACCACACGCACCACACTTGCACCACACACACCCACAAACACTCACAGCACTCGCATCACTGTCGTGCATCAAACACGCTCTGTGTTTGATGCACGACAGTGTGCCTTCAGCCTAATTGAAAGATTGGCACCTGTTCTGAGTTTTGGAGACACTCCTGGTTTTGACACACAAACCTGATTGAACCTGATCAAGGAAAAAACTACAGTGTGAAACCAGCCTTACCAGTTGGTGAAGCTGGTTACTGCATTTGGAGACTGTTTGCTTTCTATAAACATCTGCAATGTAACAGTGTTACAGCAAAAGTTTAAAAAGTTTTAAAAAAAGTAAACACCATCAGCATTGATTACTGTAAACTTAAATAATAACTACACAGAATTCACAAAAACTCCTAAAATCATATTTCATATGTATATTTTGCCATCATGTACACTGGTGAAAATGTACTTATTAGACCAAGTTATTACCAATTTAAAGACATTTAGAAGCATAGCATCATTTAGTTTATAGCAATGGGCTATATTATTATTTATTATTATGAGTATTACTATATCTTATGCTTTATTGAATTACTGCACCCTCTAGTGGCACAGATGTAGTTTACAATGGTACTATATGTGGCTGTTAATAAAAATACATTTGACCAAATCTAATATATACTTACCTAAAATTGTCCATCATCTACTTCTGTCCAGACATCCTTGAATCCCACAATCTACTGCGCCACACCGGAAGTATGCTGACTGCCATATTGGAATACCCATGTCATGGGTATTTCAATATGGCACCCGCTGGTGGTACCAGGCCATTGCGCAGTACCACCAGCGGTACAACCGTCAGGACACCCCGCCGGACCCCGTCCGCCACTGCCACCGGACCCCCACCAGTGTCCGCCGCCGGACCCCATCAGAACCCACCACCAGAACCCCACCAGGACCCACCACTGGTGCCAGACTGCACGCACCTGCCCAACCACCTTCGTGCAGTCACAGCCACCAGGAAAGACTGCGGTTTGTGGCCTGTGCTGGAGATTGGATGCGGGCGCCCTGTGGTGGCGCCGCACCCCATCTCCAGCACAGGCCGCAAATCACCGTCTTTCCTGCCGGCTGTGACTGCACGAAGGTAGGTGGGCAAGCACCAGTGGGACAGACACACACACATGCATGTACACACACACATACATACATACCTGTACACATATATACACACATAGACATGCATACATGTACACACAGTACAATGTCCCCACACGCACTTACACATGCACGCACTTACACACAAACACACGCATACACAGACATACATACACAGAGTATAATGTCCCCACATACACACACAAGCACGCACATACACACACGCATATATGTACATGCAGATACACACGTAGAAACACGCATATACAGTACACAGTGTAATGTCCCCACACACATTCACGTGCATGCACATACACACATGCAAGCACACACACACAAACACATACACAGTATAATGTTCCCACACACACATACTTGTGCACACACGCACATGCCAGCACATATACACACATGCAATCACGCACATACACATGCAAGCACAATAATATGCAAATACACACGCAATAACATACACACCCATGCATACACACTCGCAGATACACACAAATACGCATGCACATACATACACACATGCATACGCATATGCATACACACAGTAAAATATCCCCATACACACAAACACACATACCCGTGCACACAAACATGCAGATACACACGCAATCACAAACATGCATACGCACATGTATACATACAGTATAATGTCCGCAGATTCACATGCATGCACATACACACATGCAAGCACGCACTTACAAACACATACACACAGTATAATGTCCACACACACAGATACACAGGTGCACATAAACACGCAAGCATGCACATACATTCATATGCACATGCACAGACACATACATACACACAGTATAATGTCCGCTCACATGCATATGCACACGCATACACACATAGTATAATGGCTCCACAGACGCGCCTCTGCATACACCCATGCAGATATACACATGTAGATACACACATGCACATACAAACACGCATGCACACACAGTATAATGTTACCACATGCACATATACATTCATGCACATACACACATGCAAGCACGCACATACACACAAACACACTTACACACACAGTATAATGTCCCCACACACACATACTCATACACACAAGCACATGCCAGCACATATACACACACGCAATCAAGCACATACACACGCAAGCACAAACATATGCACATACACACGCAAGCACATACATGCCCGTGCATACACACACGCAAATACACACATACACGCACGTGCAGATACACACATATACACACACATATGCTCATACACAAAAACATGCATACGCACACACATACACACACAGTAAAATATCCACAAACACACAGCCATGCATACAAACATGCATATACACGCACTCACAAACACGCATACGCACACGTATACATATAGTATAATGTCTGCACATACACCTGCACGCTCATACACACACGCAAGCACAAACATATGCACACAGTATAAAGTCCCCACACACACACGCAGATACACAGGTGCACATAAACACGAAAGCATGCACATACACGCATACGCTCGTGCATACACAGACACATACATATACACAGTATAATGTCTGCACACACACATACGCACATACACACAAACACACAGATACACACATACACACACATATACACACATGAACGCAAACATGCATAACACAAACACGCATATACACACAAGCATGAACATATACACACATACAAAAGCACATACATACACACAAATACGCACATACACAAATGTGCATATATGTACACAGATACACATACACACAAACACGCATATGCATGTGCATACACATACACACACAGTATAATGTGCCCACACACATGCAAATACGCACATACACAAACATGCACATACAGGCAAACACACGCATGTGCAAACACATGCAGAAGTATACAAACACATGCATACACAAACATGCATACACACAAACATGTATGTACTCACACATGCACATACACACATGCACATACACACCCACACACATGCACAAACACACATATGCGGCATACATGCACACATACACATACACACATGGACGCCATCTTTGGACACTCAAGGATACAAAGATGGTGGCCGCGTGACACATCACACTGCCCCACTGCAAGATTAAAGGATTACATCGGAAGGGATCTTGGTGGGAGCTAATAAAGTGGATAACGAGGTGTCGCTGTTTATTTTGTATGTAACAAAACATTTCTCTGTTTGTTTTTTTTTCTCCTTTACTGAAAGTAAAGCTAATGGTCGGCTGTCATACCGACGGCTGACATTAGCAATACGGCTTGATATCAGCTGCTAAAAAAGCTGACAGCAACCCCTTTATTTCCCAGTCTGCTACAGCTACACGGCAGCTGGAAGGGCGAGGTAACCGCCAGTTTTGATGTCTCATAGAGGCACAAACTCCAGGGCGGCTGCTGGCTGCAATTTTCAGTGTGGGGGGCCCAAAATGCTTGGGCATTACCACGCTGAGAATTCAAGCCCCCAGCTGCCTGAGTTACCTTGGCTGGGAATAGAAAATATGGCGGAGCCCACGCCAATTTTTTTTAGTTATTTTAATAACTAAAAAACAATAAGGCTTCCCTGTATTTTTCGTTGTTTTGCCAGCGAAGGTTACATCAGGGAGCGGGAGTTGGCAGCCAGTAGCTGCTTGGCTTACCTGCGCTGGCATGACAAAATATATCAAAGCCCTACACATTTTTTCCCAGGAAATTAAATAGAACGCCAGCTTAACACTTTATTATTAACCATCCCCCCCTTCCACAGAAACAGGTTTTTAACTAAAAATACATTTACTTACATACATTGGGAGAGACCATGGTAGAGGAGGGGGTCTGAATGCCCCTTCCTCAGGAAATCACAAGATGTAAAATGATTTTCAGCAATACTTTTTTATTTACATGTGACTTTTTTGACCATATTTTAATCCCCTTTTTTGAAGGTATGATGAAAAAGCATTAGGGTTTTATTGCTGTGTTTTTTATTTTTTACATTGTGAACTTAACCCTAGAATTCGTGACGTCTTAAATATATACTTACATATAACCCAGGTCTTTTAGGCCCTTGTGCAAATCATATAAAGGATCTCAAATAAATAACTTACAAGTTTACTTCAATGCAATATATGTAGATCTCCAAGGCTGTGGAGTCTAAAGGGTGGGTAGGGAATAAACAAGAAAAATGGCGCAGATCTGAGTGCAGCGTATTAGGATCTATTATGCGGTGTAAATAAATCTTGGGGGCGTGGTCTGGAAGCTGATGGCACCAGTCGCATCTCCCTGAGCTCCCGGCTGAATACCGAGGAAAAGCGGCACCCTGAGACACCACAGCTGCAAATACCGACTCACTGACCTCGGAGGAGTGCAGGTGGTCCCGGAGATGCCTAAAAGCCAGTCCCGAAAATGTGTGGAGGCTTCCAAGGTGACGGATTTCTTCCCACCACCTTCCAATATGGCACCGTCCTCCCCACACTCTGCATGTGCTGCTGCTACCTCTCCACCCCGCTCCTCCCGCTGCTCCGAGAGCCGTCTGGTGGGGGCTGAGGGGGAAGCCCTGGTCACAAAGAACTTTCTCACTGAGGTTCTGGGCTCCTTGAGAAAGTCCATCCAGGAGGACATACGGTCCATAGTGGGGGAGATGAGAGAAGACCTGGCAGCCCTAGGTGAAAGGACCCTTCATATAGAGAAGATGGCAGAATATGCCACTGCTCACAATGAATTAGCAGATGATTATACCTCCATGGCTGATGAGATGAAGCAGCTCACACTGAAGGTGTGTGATCTTGAGGACAAGGCCAGAGCAGGCAACCTGCGTTTTAGAGGCTTTGCTGAATCTGCAGATGAGGATTTGCATGAGGTGATCTTACCTTTCCTGCAGACTCTTCTACCTGACTCCTCTATTAATGCAGCTCACTTTAGCAGAGCTTTTCGCCTTCCTAAACCTGCGCATATACATCCCTCTCTGCCCAGGGACATTTTAGTCTCCTTCTCTGCTATGACCACCAGGAACCTTGTCATGAAAAGGATGAGACAAGACTTGACCCTCCCTGACCCATATACGGGCATCTCGGCTTTCCCTGACCTCTCCCCTGGGACCCTTACCCGCAGGAGAGAATTTGCGCCTCATTGCAAGATTCTGAGAGACAAAGGGATTGCATACTCATGGGGAATAAGTTCCGTTATAAAGGGACAAACCACCTTTTCCTCTCCCCCAGTCACCTGGGGAAGACGCTCCGGCAATGGAAACTGATTGGGGAGCAGAAAGGATCCCCACAACACCCATGAGCCCGGGATCGTGCCTCAACCTCCCCTCCTGAGTTAGTGAAGATTGGCTGAATGTACAGAGATCCGGTGGCTAACTGGACTTCATGCAAGTTCTTCACCCTCCTCGGTCTCCTCCCGGGATCTCACAGGGGACGTTCTTCCTATAATTCTCTCTCTCTTTTTCTCCGTTGAAGAGTGTTCTAACAGCCCTGACATGTTTGCCGTTGCTGTGTGGCTCCCTTTTTGGAGCTGGCTGGCAGGAGTCTTTTCCTGCCTTTCCCTCCCCCGGGTACTTGTCCATGGGATCCCGCCTTATCGTCGCTCATGTAAGCAGCAACATACTCCTTCTTATTTATTACTAGTAAAAAGGCCCGATGCAATTGCATCGGGAGCGCGGTGAAATGAAGAGTGTGTATACAGGCGGCTCTGAGGGAGCAGAGTATGCAGGCGGCTGTGCGGGGAGCAGAGTATGCAGGCGGCTGTGCGGGGAGCAGAGTATGCAGGCGGCTGTGCGGGGAGCAGAGTATGCAGGCGGCTGTGCGGGGAGCAGAGTATGCAGGCGGCTGTGCGGGGAGCAGAGTATGCAGGCGGCTGTGCGGGGAGCAGAGTATGCAGGAGGCTGTGTGGGGAGCAGAATATGCAGGCGGCTGTGCGGGGAGCAGAGTATGCAGGCGGCTGTGCGGGGAGCAGAGTATGCAGGCGGCTGTGCGGGGAGCAGAGTATGCAGGCGGCTGTGTAGAGTATGCAGGGGGCTGTGCAGAGTATGCAGGGGGCTGTGCAGAGTATACAGGGGCTGTGCAGAGTATACAGGGGGCTGTGCAGAGTATACAGGGGGCTGTGCAGAGTATACAGGGGCTGTGCAGAGTATACAGGGGGCTGTGCAGAGTATACAGGGGCTGTGCAGAGTATACAGGGGGCTGTGCAGAGTATACAGGGGGCTGTGGGCAGAGTATACAGGGGGCTGTGCAGAGTATACAGGGGGCTGTGGGCAGAGTATACAGGGGGCTGTGCAGAGTATACAGGGGGCTGTGCAGAGTATACAGGGGGCTGTGCAGAGTATACAGGGGCTGTGGGCAGAGTATACAGGGGGCTGTGGGCAGAGTATACAGGGGGCTGTGGGCAGAGTATACAGGGGGCTGTGCAGAGTATACAGGGGGCTGTGCAGAGTATACAGGGGGCTGTGCAGAGTATACAGGGGGCTCTTTCACACACCTCTTGTTCCTTTCTTTATTTCGTCCCATCTTCTCTCCAGCTTCTTGTATATCTCCTTCACGCTGGGTATATTCCATGGCTCCGCCCACCCGGGTCACATGCCTGTGACATCATCGCAGGTCCTGGTGCTCCATATAATCTCTTGTGCTGGGCAAGGTAATACAGCCCTGACGCTGAGGTGTCACCTGGAGGCTGCTGCGGCCCCCCCACACGTGCCGGCTGGGGCGGACGGCCCCCCCCCACGCTACGCCACTGGGCTGATAGGAGAGTTGTGGCGGCGGGTGGGCAGCGGACACTGCTCGCGATGACGCTATGCGTCATTCCTCGCAGTGGCGCAATGCATTGTGGGATTCGGCTACAACGCCCGAATTTCAAACTGCGGATTATATAAATAGATGAAAATTGTCTCCTATAACATTAGAGGATTGAACTCTCCCTTCAAGCATTTCTCTCCTTTGGAGGGATGCCCAGAGGTTGAAAGCTGATATCCTCTGTGTGCAAGAAACCCACCTCCTCCAGGAGGATAACTGCAGGCTACAACACCGACTATACCCGGTGAGCTTCTTTGCCAATGCGACTGCAAAGAAAGCGGGTGTGGGCATCTTTATTAGGCACCCAGTTGATTTCCAACTCCTGCATGTTTTGTTGGACCCTGCGGGCAGATTTATTATCTTGTCCTGTGTAGTGGCGGGGAGACCTCTCACCTTGGTCTCTCTCTATGCCCCAAATGATGGTCAGTTACAATTTCTCCGTGTTCTATTAGATGAGGTGTCTGCTCCCTCCCCTGGTTACAAGATTCTCTGCGGTGACTTTAATCTGATCCCTGATCGATCTCTGGACTGCTCCAGGGGACACTGGGAAGACCCAAGGAGTCAGGACCCGTACTCCGGGAACACGATCTACATGACCCTTGGCGTTATCTTAACACCACTGAGAGGGACTACTCCTTTTATTCGCACAGGCACAGGTCATACTCTAGAATAGATTACTTTTTGGTTGATGATAAAACCTTGTCGGCCTGTGCCTGTGCGGAGGTGGGTACCATCATGTGGTCCGACCACGCCCCGGTGTCCCTCGGACTTGCACTGGACGTCCGACCATCCCCCCCGTCCTCCTGGGCACTCAACAGGGCCCTCCTCTCTGACTGAAACCTTGTGAAAGATGTTAATGCTCAACTTGTTGAGTACTTCCAAATCAATGATAACGGCATGGTCGCGGAGGAGACTCTTTGGGCAGCCCACAAGGCGTTTGTTAGAGGGGTCTTTCTTCAGAAAGCTGCGCAGCTGAAGAGGACCAGGGAAAGGGAAAGAACTGACCTAATCTCTCTTCTTCAGAGCCTTGAAATAGCGAATAAACATAGCCCCACCCCCCAACTGTCTACCCAGTTAACAGCCACTAGACTTAAACTCCGCACGTTACTTCTACTTCATCATGAAAAGTTTCTCCGCCGCACCAAAACAGCTTTTTATGAATCCGGAGACAAGGCGGGGGCATTACTAGCTAGACGACTGAAGAGAAGAGAGGTTCGCTCCGCCATTGTACAGTTGAAGGATGCGTCTGGCCGTACAGTTAGGAACCCTGGGGAGATAGCTAAGATTTTTCAGGTGTTTTATTCCAAACTATATAATCTAAGAGATGACCCGGACACTCCACAGCCTTCTCCCGCGCTGGTGGCGGCTTTTCTCGAGGACCTGAGCCTACTTTCAGTCTCCGCTTCAGATATGGAAAAGCTGAACCTTCCCTTTACCCTCACTGAAGTTCTCCAGGCTATCAGATCTACTAAACTACACTCTGCCCCTGGGCCTGATGGTCTACCGAATGAATATCTCCGCACTTTTGCGAACACTCTGGCTCCGTTCCTCTTGAGAGCCTTTCACCAGTGGCGGGAATCGGGCTCAATTGCCCCTGCCCAGTTACAGGCTACAATTGTTACTATACCAAAACCTGGGAAGCCCCTGGACCTCCCTGAGAGCTACCGCCCTATCTCCTTATTGAACTGTGATCTTAAAATATATGCTAAAATTCTTGCTGTGAGATTGGCGGCGGTAGTTCCCTCCTTGATTAATCCCGACCAGGTGGGGTTTGTGCTAGGCAGACAGGCGAAGGATGGGACGAGGAGAATGATTGATCTCATTAGGACCTTGGAGCTGAAGGGGGCCCCAGGTGTATTCCTGTCCTTAGACGCGGAAAAGGCATTTGACAGGGTGCACTGGGGCTACCTGGAAGCTGTCCTTCGGAAGTTTGGCCTCTCTGGCTCATTTCTTTCGGCCATTCTCTCCTTGTACTCAAACCCCAATGCCAGAGTTCTTGCCTCTGGCTTCCTTTCGCCTGTCTTCCGGATCACAAACGGCACCTGCCAGGGCTGTCCCCTCTCACCGGTGATATTTGCCCTGGCGGTTGAACCCCTGGCGGAAAAGATAAGAACCTCTCACGGAGTAAGGGGGCTTAGGGCTGGTGGAGGGATCCACACCATTGGCTTACATGCTGATGATATAATCATCACGTGTTCCGACATCTCAACTTCGCTCCCCTTAGTAATGTCTATCTTGGATCGTTACTCCATGGCTTCTTATTACAAGCTGAACGCTTCCAAGTCAGAGATTCTCCCCATAAATGTCCCGGAAAAGGAGATTTTGGACCTGTCTGCTCGGTTGCCGTTCCGGTGGGCACAAGAGGGAATCACGTACCTAGGTATAACATTAGCTTCCTCCACTTCCCATATGATACGGCTTAACTATAACAATCTATGTACCAAAATAGCGAAGGATGTAGGTTCATATACCTTCTCTACCTTGTCATGGATAGCAAGATTGCACGTTTTGAAAATGATGCTTTTGCCCAAAATCATTTACACTTTTCGTTGTGTTCCCCTCAGGGCCCCAGCGGATTTAATCTCTAGACTCCAAAGTATCGTGAATAAATTTGTATGGGGGAGCGGGTCGCCTCGAGTTGCTCGGGAAATTATGTACCTGCCCCTCCATGCTGGTGGGATGGGATTGCCTAACTTTCTCCCCTACCATAAAGCAATAATCCTGGAGGAGGCTAAGTCCTGGTGTCACTCCCCTCCTCATCTCCGCTGGATCCCCATTGAGTCCTACCTACTTGGGGGGGGCTCACTGCGGGATGTCCTGATTGCGGAATCTCTGCACCCGTTTGGGCGAGTAGCCCAGTCGGACACGGCTCAGTCCCTCCTGTATTATTGGAGGCGAGCTCCGCATGCCTGGACAAGATTTCCCCCAGGAGATGTTTCCCTCAGCTCTTTACGCCTCTTGCTCCCCTCGATAAATGTGCGGACTTGGGAGGGGGCAGGGGTGGTATCTCTGGCGGACCTTTTATGTGATGGGCTAATGCCCACCTTTGAGTCGCTTTGTGACTCCCGCCCTGGGTGCCGTCCCGCCTTCCTCCAATTCTTCCAAATTGGACACCTCCTCCGAGCGTCTTCTTTTTTTTAAGAATTTTTCGGCCCCAGGGGACGTATCTAGTCTGTTGAGATTTATCCTCTCAGACCCCCACAAGACCAAAGGGCTGTCGACTATATATAAAGCGTTATTGACTAACGAGGTGGATTCGAAATTGCCCTATATGCTGCGCTGGGAAGGTGATCTTGGGTTTACCTCACAGATCGAGGATTGGTACTATGCCTCCTCGGAGGTGGGAAGGTCCACTAGATGTGTTAATCATGTAGAGAATCTCAAGAAGATACATCTTAGGTGGTATCTCTCTCCGGATCGCCTCTCCCGCTTTGCGGAGAGTCGTTCCCCCCTTTGCTGGCGACAATATGGAGTTCGTGGGACTCTCTCCCACATGTGGTGGACCTGTCCAAACATATCCCTGTTCTGGTCCTTGGTCTCTGGCCTGGCTAGGACGGTCACGGGTATCTGCCAAGATCTCTCCCCACAGTTGGCTGTTCTGAACATAGGAATCCAGGAGTACCCTCCAGCTATTAGAGGAGCCCTCTCCTTCATTCTAATCGTGGCTCGGCTATGCCTCGCCGCCCATTGGAAGGATTGCTCCTCTCCTACGTATTCGGAACTTGTTCAGAAGGTCAACTGGATTTTTCACCAGGAATACTACCTTGCTCTTGACAAGCCAACTAAAGTATCAGTTTTGCAGAAGTGGGAGTTATGGGCTTCACATCCCCAAGCGTCCCCCATCCCACAGGAGATGCGACGTTCCACCTACTCTCCCTGGGGGGGACCCGGCTTCCCCGCTGGGACTCTGAGCGCCTCTTAATTTGTGGAGCTACCTTACCTGTTTGACCGCCTCTTGGGCTGAACACACGTATGCTTGGATGACTTGCCGTCATGATTTTACCTGTTGCAGGCGACACCCGAGTGGACAACCCAATCCTATCCTACCCGTTTCCCCCCCTTCCCTCCTCCCATTCTCCCCCCTCCTCCCCCCCCCCACTTTCTCTTTCTTTCCTTATTGTTAAATTTATGTATTTGTTTCCGTGGGCCGTAGAGTCCCCCTCCCCCCACCTATGCACTGCGTTTGCTTCTCTGTAGCTCCGGCCTGCGTGCAGGGAGATGGATATCTAATTTAACGGTATCAATGAATGCTCACAGTCTGAGTTGATAACTTGTTCAATAAAAATTTATTGTTAAAAAAAAAAGTAAATAAATCTTATTGCTCACCTTATAGATGTCTTGTCACTTGCTTATCTGACCATGCCTGGTCTAATGATTATAGTCCTGCGATTATGGTGTGCAGCCCCGTCCCGGATCATTCGGATCACAATGCCAGTGTGACCGTAACAGAAAGGAGGATTTCAGGTAACATCCGGAAAGATGTAGGGCGCTCCCAAAGTGATGGAGTAAAGCCTTCTTCTTATTTTTCAAGGGTTTATTCAAAAAAATAATTTAACAACAAAAAAAAGGTTTTGATGCATAAAAAAGGGGGGTCATACAACGCGTTTCGGCTGAATATTTTGTACACACAGCCTTCCTCATGTATGTCAGAACATCAGATGTCAGACATACATGAGGAAGGCTGTGTGTACAAAATATTCAGCCGAAACGCGTTGTATGACCCCCTTTTTTATGCATCAAAACCTTTTTTTTGTTGTTAAATTATTTTTTTGAATAAACACTTGAAAAATAAGAAGAAGGCTTTACTCCATCACTTTGGGAGCGCCCTACATCTTTCTGGATGTTACCTGAAATCCTCCCTTACAAGTTTACTTCAAAATTGGAAAGTAATGTGAAAAATGCACAGAATTGTAATTATAATTGTTTGCAGAAAACACTAAAAAAGTAAGTGCATGAGCCTAAAATGCCCGTATTATGCATGATGAATCCTTTCTATCATTTATTGATTTTTTTTTTTCAAATTTTCAAGCAAAGATATGAAAAACATACAAACATGGGTATATAAATGTTGAAGTAAACTAGCTGCCATTACATTTCTTTTCCAACTTTTTCTTTTCAGTTGTATTGATATTCCGAAAAATTTCCACATTATCTGTTCTGAAGAATGTTTTTCATAGACATTTTCTCTACAAATGGTACAATAACGCTCAGTTTGCCTATCTTTGTTTGTTGGACAAACAAAACACTTTTGTTTTCTTTCTCCTTGCTCTTGAACTGCCTGAAAAAGAACGCCACACCATTTCATAGCTACTCTAGTTTGATTTGGTAAGCATTTTATGTTGCTTTGCTGCATCATGTGAGGCATTACAAGTTCATTGCAAAGGACCTTCAAGAATAGGGTCTCCTGTCCTTCCTCCTAGCAGGGAAATCAGGATAAAGTATAAATAATGTAGGAATTAAGGGATGATACATCAAACATATTTGAAAAATGACTATAGGCCAACATTCTGTTTTCCTCTTCCATGAATATTCCCCAACCATTTCATCCATCTTGTCCACACACCTTTAGTTTTATCATAGTGCAGGATGATTTTTGTTTTTTGTTTCCTGTCATTGCTGTCAATACTGGAATCATGATGCATGGTACTGAGTAATATAATGGATTTTCCTTCTTCGCTTTGTAAGACACCATTGTTGCTGAACCCAAAGACACTATCATAAAGTGCTTGTTGTGGAATGTGCTTCATCACAGCAGAAATATCTTGTCGATTTGGCTTCATAGTACTAACAACTATGAGATCTTTTTCAAGCAAACAATTGCCCAGTTCAATGTCAGTAAAGTAATTGTCCATTGTAAAGGTACCTTTACACATGGCAACCTTTCTAGGAATTTCACTGGCAACTTACTGGTTGCAGTGAAATCATGGAGTCATTGTTCCATTTGTACACAGCAACAAGATAGAACAATGTCTCCATGATTTCACTGCAACCAGTAAGTTGCCTGTGAAATTGCTAGAAAAGTTGCCGCGTGTAAAGGTACCCTTCTACCAGAAATGTAAACTGGTACAGCAAGTTTTTTACAATATCAAAACCTAGGTTTCTCTGCACTGGAGCGCCAACTTCTTTGCCACAGTAGTTAAGCCCATTCATCCCATAATAATTTGGAAAATCACACATCCAGAATATTTTTATTCCATACTTAGCTGGTTTACTATATTGAATGAATTTGCAACATCCTCTGAAGGCTACAAGTTGCTTGTCCACTGTTACATTAGCACTAGGATTGTAGAGCTTGGTACAAATTTTGATAAAAATATTACAGATGTAACTAATAGGTGCTAATTGATCCATTTCCAACCTTGCAGGACGAGTTCCCTTATCATCAAATCGAAGGCTTCTCTGAATTTCCTCATATCTATCCATTGACATTCTTACTTTGTAGGGTGGATCAGAAAGTGGGTCCAGAAATAATTCTCTGATAGGAACATCATAATATTTTTTACACCCTGACAAAAGTGTTAGTCCAATATAAGCAAACAATTCCTCTTTTGAGATATTTTTTTTTTCAATAGCAAAATGAATGTCTTCCTTCTAGTTTTGTACATAAAAGCACCTCACCTGCATCTTTAGGGGACAAGTATTGGAGACTTCCCACAGCTCCCAAAATACATTAGTTTTGGATGTTGTATTTATCACTTCCTCTGCATCCACTTCATCTTCATCAGAAGAATCACTGGATGAGGAAGCAGAGTGATTAGCTGGGTTGCTACTGGGGGATGTCACGGAGGGCCTGGTCCGGACCGTGTCCCAGGCCCTGGCAAGTAAAAGGGGAATATTTACAGGGGATTAGAGTTTGTCGTGACACCACCCACGGTGTGTGGTCAGTAAGGGGACCACCGCTGCTGCAGAACCTCTGGGGATGATGTTAGGCAGCTTAGATGGTACTGCTCTCCGTAGATAGAGGCGGGTTCCCCGGGACAGTGGTTGTTATAGTCTATGGTAGATGTGATAATGAAGGGATGGATAGTGGAGATGCGTTGAAGGAACACACACTCACGTTTCTGTAGTTTTCCAAAGCTTTACTGCAGATGTTGTAGCAGATTGTCCACGGAGTCTGTACTGGGGCCGGGTTGCTCCCACCCTGTCCAGGTCCTCAGCTTCCTCATGCTGCGCTGTGTGTGTGTGGCCCTATGGCTGCTTCTAGCTGAGCTGCTGGCACTGTCTCACTTTCTCTCTCCTTTCTGGTACCCCTTGGCTAGGCAACTTGAGTCTTCTGTGTGGTGCTGACCGCGCTCTGTTGCTTTGCACTGGTACAGTGTTGATCTAGAAACTTCACTATTCCTGGATTTACTGTGCTGTGTGTGTCAGTCACAGTCTCGGATCCGGTGTCCGTTCTGTGCGCTCCTCTGGGGCGAGTAGTGGTGGCACTCAAGCTCCCAGATGTGTTTCTCTGTCTTTTAGTTCTCCTTCCCTCAGACCCTGGCTAGGCCTGGAATCGATGAGCAGGCTGTAGAGAAGCCTCACGTAGCTCCTTTACACTACAGCCTCTCTCAGTTCTCCCGGTAACTGAAACTAAACTCTAAACTAGACTAACTACTTCCTCTTGACCTGGAGTATATAAGGGAGCTGGTTTAGCTCCCCCTCCTGGCCCAGAGGTGCTAGTGTAGGTCAGTGTGTTGTGGGGAGGGAACCCGTGTGATGTTACTGTGGCACGTTAACCCCTGGGGTGCCACACAAGTGAGGCAACTCAGTGAGGCACAATCTCTCTGATAAAATCTTGAGCTTTTATTATATTATTTTAAAACAAGCAAAGTATCGTTGTAGCAGATGCGTTTCGAGTACGTAGTAAAGCATATATAAAATACAAAGATACATAGTTATATACAAAACACACCAAATGAGTGAACCAAATAAAACCTGAGAACTGAGTCACTGAATACAGAGGTAAATAGCATACAAGTGTAACAACAAGGCATATGAAAGAGAGATTTTTCTGCAGGTGAACTATTGCAGCATATTATACAAATAGGATTCAGAAGCTTAGCTTCATGTATTGCGCATATTCATTTTGCTACATATATTTTACAAAATATTATAACATACAGTCCATAAAAAGTACACACCATACCAAATAAAGTATGAACATCCTAGGTGCCCTATAGTCATGTTTTAAATTTGTTGCTTGTGTATAAAAGAATCGTTATATGAATGCACATATGAATGAGAGAGGGGAAACAAACAAAAAACAAAACAAACCTGAGTATGAATCTGTAATTATGTTTTGTGTATTTATATATTAAATCATTATATAGATACATATGTGGAAAAAAGAAAGATATATAGAATACACAAAACATAATTACTGATTCATACTCAGGTTTGTTTGTTTTTGTTTTTTTCCATCTCATACTTTTTATGGACTGTATGTTATAATATTTTGTGAAATATATGTAGCAAAATGAATATGTGCAATACAAGAAGGCAATCTTCTGAATCCTATTTTGTATCCTATTTGTATATTATACCGCAATAGTTCACCTGCAGAAAAATCTCTATTTCATATGCCTTGTTGTTACACTTGCATGCTGCCGTATTTACCTCTGTGTTTAATGACTCAGTTCTCAGGTTTTATTTGGTTCACTCATTTGGTGTGTTTTGTATATAACTGTTTTTTTGTATTTTATATATGCTTTGATAACTCGTACATACATACATAAATACATACTCGTATATATGCTTTGATAACTACATACTCGAAACGCGTCTGCTACAAGGAAGTTTTGCTTGTTTTAAAATCTACTATACAGTGTTGGCCAAAAGTATTGACACCCCTGCAATTCTGTCAGATAATACTCAGTTTCTTCCAGAAAATGATTGCAATCACAAATTCTTTAGTATTATTATCTTCATTTAATTTGTCTTCAATGAAAAAACACAAAAGAGAATGAAGTAAAAAGCAAAACATTGATCATTTCACACAAAACTCCAAAAATGGGCCAGACAAAAGTATTGGCACCCTCAGCCTAATACTTGGTTGCACAACCTTTAGCCAAAATAACTGCGATCAACCGCTTCCGGTAACCATCAATGAGTTTCTTACAATGCTCTGCTGGAATTTTAGACCATTCTTCTTTGGCAAACTGCTCCAGGTCCCTGATATTTGAAGGGTGCCTTCTCCAAACTGCCATTTTTAGATCTCTCCACAGGTCTTCTATGGGATTTAGGTCTGGACTCATTGCTGGCCACCTTAGAAGTCTCCAGTGCTTTCTCTCAAACCATTTTCTAGTGCTTTTTGAAGTTTGTTTTGGGTCATTGTCCTGCTGGAAGACCCATGACCTCTGAGGGAGACCCAGCTTATTGTCTAAGGCGTCTGTCGGTCACAGAAATTGCGCGCCAGACAGCGGCCACAGACTATGCAAATAGGTGCGCGAATTCAAAGTTCGAATTTCGCGCCAATTTGCAGCACAGCGACAGCCCCGTGTACCCATGCACCGCTGTCGCCGGGCTTCAGCAAGAGTGGCGCTAATGCGCCGCTGTCGCTGTGCTGCAAATTGGCGCGAAATTCATACTTTGCATTCGCGCGCCTATTTGCATAGATCTAAACTCCGGTCAGGCTGCTCGGTCAGGCTGCTTCGCGAGAGAAGCGGCGCGCAATTTGAATGCCGCTCCTCTGATTGGTTGCCGCGTTCAGCGCCGACCAATCAGAATAGTGGCGCACGCCATGGTGCCATATTTCAAATACACTGTACTCAGTGTATTTGAAATATGGCGCCATAGCGAGCGCCACTATTCTGATTGTTCGGCGCTGAACACTGCGACCAATCAGAGGAGCGGCGCGCGGTTTGAATGCAGCTCCTCTGATTGGTCGCCGCGTTCAGCGCTGACCAATCAGAATAGCGGCGCGCGCCATGGCGCTATATTTCAAAAACACTGTACTCAGTGTATTTGAAATATGGCGTCATGGCGCACGCAGCTATTCTGATTGGTCGCCGCGTTCAGCGCCGACCAATCAGGATAGCGGCGCTCGCCATGGCGCCATATTTCAAATACACTGTACTCAGTGTATTTGAAATATGGTGCCATGGTGCGCGCTTCTATTCTATTCTGATTGGTCGGCGCTAAACGCGGCGACCAATCAGAGGAGCGGCATTCAAACCGTGCGACGCTTCTCTCATTGGTCGCCGCGTTCAGCGCCGACCAATCAGAATAGCGGCGCGCGCTATGGTGCCATATTTCAAATACACTGAGTACAGTGTATTTGAAATATGGCGCCATGGCGCGCGCCGCTATCCTGGTTGGTCGGCGCTGAACATGGCGACCAATCAGAATAGCTGCGCACGCCATGGCGCCGTATTTCAAATACACTGGCATGTGGTTTGAATGCCGCGGTGACCAATCAGAGAAGTAGAGCGGGTTGGCGCACGGTTTGAATTTCACGTCTCTGATTGGTCGCCACGGTGATTGCAAACCCCATCCTTGCAGCCTCCTCCATCCTCTCAGCCTCCTCCGTCCTCACAGCCTCCTCCATCCCCTCAGCTTCCTCCGTCCTCACAGCCTCCTCCATCCTCACAGCTTACTCCATCCCCTCAGCCTCCCCATCCTCACAACCTCCTCCATCCCCTCAGTTTCCTCCATCCTCACAGCCTCCTCCATCCCTTTAGCCTCCCCATCCTCACAGCCTCCCCATCCTCACAGCCCCCTCCATCCGCACAGCCTCCACATCCTCACAGCCTCCTCAATTCTCACAGCCTCCCCATCCTCACAGCCTCCTCCATTCTCACAGCCTCCCCATCCTCACAGCCTCCCCATCCCCTCAGACTCCTCCATCCCCTCAGCCTCCTCCATCCCCTCAGCCTCCTCCATCCTCACAGCCTCCTCCAACCCCTCAGCCTCCCCATCCTCACAGACTCCTCCATCCCCTCAGCCTCCTCCATCCCCTCAGCCTCCTCCATCCTCAGAGCCTCCTCCAACCCCTCAGCCTCCCCATCCTCACAGCCTCCCCATCCTCACAGCCTCTTCCACCCTCACAGCCTCCCCATCCTCACAGCCTCCCCATCCTTTCAGCCTCCTCCATCCCCTCAGCCTCCTCCATCCTCATAGTCTCCTCCAACCCCTCAGCCTCCCCATCCTCACAGCCACCTGCATCCTCACAGCCTCCTGCATCCTCACAGCCTCCCCATTCTCACAGCCTCCTCATTCTCACTCCTTACTCCTGTCTATTAGGTCTGTTATTCAGTGTGACACAGTTTACTCCTGTCTACAAGGTCTGTCAGTCAGTGTGATGAACTTCACTCCTGTCTATAAGGCTGTCAGTCAATGTGACAAACTTCACTCC